>CM060632.1:28180148-29380148 GCA_030578275.1 Meda fulgida | reverse complement strand
GCAATGTGTTAGGTGTTAGTTCTCGTCCGCCCAGATTTCTAGGGATCCTCCCCACGGTGGTGGTCCCCGAGCAGGCTCGGGTTATGGAGCAGGAAGTGATGACGCTTCTGCAAAAAGGGGCTATAGAAAGGGTTCCTCCTACCAGCAGAGAGTCACGGTTTTTCAGCCGATACTTCATCATTCCCAAGAAGGATGGGGGGTTACGTCCTATTCTAGATCTCCGTCAGCTAAACGGCAGAGTCCAGAAACTCAAGTTCAAGATGCTCACACTCAAACAGATACTGTCACAGATTCAGTCCGAGGACTGGTTTGTCACAATAGACTTGAAGGACGCCTATTTTCATATATCCATCCATCCTCATCACAGGAGGTTCCTGAGGTTCGCTTTCGGGGGTGATGCGTACCAGTATCGGGTTCTTCCATTTGGCCTAGGTTTATCACCCCGCACTTTTACGAAATGCGTGGATGCAGCGCTGGCTCCTCTCAGACTCAAGGGCATCCGTCTATTAAATTATATGGACGATTGGTTGATTCTAGCTCAGTCCGAGCAGTTGGCGGTTCGGCATCGAGATGTCGTTCTGTCACACATAAAAAAGTTGGGGTTACGGCTAAACACCAAGAAGAGTGTGCTCCTCCCAGCACAGAGGACCACTTTTCTAGGGGTGGTGTGGGATTCGACAACTATGCAAGAACGATTGTCTCCAACACGTATTTCTGCAATTCTCACCGTAAAGAATGTGAAACTAGGCCAGTCACTCACTGTGAAACAGTTTCAGAGACTGGTGGGGCTCATGGCAGCTGCGTGCAACGTTATCACTCCTGGCCTTCTGTACATGAGACCCCTGCAGTGGTGGCTCAGAACCAAGGGGTTTTTCTCCGAGGGGAAACCCGTTTCGCACGATCAAGGTCACGCGGCAATGCCTACGTGCCTTGGTCATGTGGAAGAAACCTTGGTTCCTCGCCCAGGGCCCAGTTTTGGGAGTTCCTTGTCGACGCGTCACGCTATCGATGGATGCTTCCCTTACAGGCAGGGGGGCAGTCATGAGTGGCCGCTCGGCGACAGGTCTATGGCAGGACCATCAGCAGTCTTGGCATATAAACCGACTAGAGATGATGGCAGTATTTCGGGCTCTCAAGTACTTCCTGCCAGACCTAAGAGGCCGTCATGTGCTTGTCCGCACGGACAACACATCGGTGGTTTTTTCATCAAAAAATCAGGGGGGTCTGAGGTCCCGATTATTGTGCAAGTTGGCTCAACAGATCCTCTTATGGGCCCATGGGAATTTGCTGTCGCTCAGGACAGTAAACATCCCAGGGTGTCTGAATGTAGGCGCAGATATCCTGTCGAGACAGGGGCTGAGGCCCGGGGAGTGGAGACTTCACCCCGAGGTGGTGGAGCTCCTATGGGAGAACTTCGGTCGAGCCCAGGTCGACCTTTTTGCATCTTACGATACAACCCATTGTCCACTTTGGTTCTCCCTCACGCAGCCAGCTCCTCTCGGACTGGACGCTATGGTGCAGGTGTGGTCGAGGTTACACCTGTACGCCTTTCCCCCGATATCAATGCTCCCGGGAGTTCTGGAAAGGGTTCGCCAGGAAGGGGCTCATCTGTTATTAATAGCCCCGCATTGGCCAACCAGAGTGTGGTTCGCGGACCTAGTGTCCCTCCTGGACGGCTCTCCGATGGAGATTCCGGTCAGGAGGGATCTGCTTTCCCAGGCGGGGGGCACGATATTTCACCCTCGCCCAGAGTTGTGGAAGCTGTGGGCTTGGCCCCTGAGGGTGCCCAGCTCATGAGTTCCGGTCTCTCGACTGAGGTCGTGGAGACTATCCTTCAATCCAGAGCTCTCTCTACGAGAAAACTTTACTCTTTGAAATGGAAACTGTTCTTTACATGGTGTGGAGAACATTCTTTGAATCCTGTTGACTGCCCGGTTGGTTCAGTTCTCGATTTCCTACAAGACCGTTTCTCTGCTGGATTATCTCCTTCCACCTTAAAGGTGTATGTAGTGGCCATATCTGCCTATCGATCTCTTATCACTCGTTTTCTCCGTGGAACTTAAAGGCTGAGGCCTGCTTTGCACTCCAGAGCAGACCTGGCCATTGTACTCGAGGGTCTGGCCTTGGCGCCCTTCGAGCCTATAGAAGAGGTGTCAGAAAAGTTCCTCACTTTAAAGACTTTATTTCTTCTCACTATTTCGTCCATCAAGAGAATTGGAGATTTACAAGCTCTGTCGGTTGCTCCCTCATGTCTGGAATTTGCACCTGGCATGGTTAAGGCATTTCTACACCCTAGGCCGGGTTACATTCCTAAGGTCCCTACTAATGTGATGGGTCCTATTGTGCTGCAGGCCTTCTGTCCTCCACCTTTTGATACCCCAGATCAGGAAAGTCTCAATCTGCTATGTCCAGTTCGGGCATTGGATGCTTACGTGCACAGAGCTGCCCTGTGGCGTAGATCAGAGCAGTTGTTTGTCTGCTTTGGTTCAACCAAGAAAGGTTGCCCTGCATCGAGACAAGTGATGAGCAAATGGATAGTTGAGACTATTTCCATTGCTTTTAAGATGGTCGGACGGTCCTCACCTATGGACGTCCGCGCCCATTCTACTAGGAGTATGGCTGCCTCTAAGGCTTTAATTTCGGGTGTCTCCCTTCAGGATGTTTGTAATGCGGCAGGCTGGTCCTCACCACATACATTTGTCAGATTCTATGACCTAGACCTCTCCACTCCTGGGGCTACGTTGCTTGTTTCTAAGTGTGCGCTTGGACTTCACACAGAAAGGGCATTTCTCAGTATAGCATAGTTGGTATGGGGTCCCCACCGCGTTTCAAACGCAGCTCGAGTTCCCTTGAAAGGGAACGTCTCAGGTTACGTATGTAACCCTGGTTCCCTGAGAGGGAACGAGAGCTGCGTTCGCCTGCCATAACTCCTGCATGCCATGATCGACTTGCTTCAGGACTTTCAGAAGCTGTCGCGGTCTGTTTTCAGGGGTGCTTTATAGTTTCCTGGTCTATGACGTCACATGACGTCCTGCTCTCTCATTGGACTGATTGTACAGAGGCTTCACGACGCAATCACGCAGAGCGTTCCCACCGCTTTCAAACGCAGCTCTCGTTCCCTCTCAGGGAACCAGAGTTACATACGTAACCTGAGACGTTTTAGTCAGAAGCTTTAACTTATAGGCATTTATTGAAATGAAGAAAAATCAATCAGCAATTAGCTTGTCTGAGACCAATTTAGTTTGTATCCAAATTTGGATAAAAAAATCTTTAAAACATCAGTTACTATTGTGAATTGAGCTACTACTTCAGATTTGCATAATGGCACAACCAGGAAGTTTTAAAAACTGCAACCAGAAACCTCACAATCCCATAATGCAGCTGTGCTGCATGCTATATGTGACCACAACCACAGTTAACACCAAAACACAACTGAAAAGTCATTAGACAACCTAATGGACTCTTCTGTGGTAAAACCACATCTTTAGAACAGTATCCCTGAGGATTGGACTGTTTATTTAACGCTTAACCAAACACAAGCACACAGGCAAGAAACAGCATGATTCACTCAATCTTAAGCACAAACACATTTCCAATGAAACACAGACATTTCCAGAAATTCTATACAGCATAAACGTAAATTAGCAATGAAAATAAACACTGAAAGTAAATGATCACTGCTGGCTAATGCCTCCTGTTTGTCCCTGTAGCCTAAAGGTATTTATGAAGAGATAACACCTCTTCATAATGCAACATGAACTAACATGAACAATTGTATTTTTATTAAAAAACATTGAAAAAGATTTTAAAATGTAAAAAAAAAAAAGTTGGTTAATGCATTAACTAATGTTAACAAATGAGACCTTATTGTAAAGTCTTACTCTGAAACCCCCACAGCACTATGAGACCTGTATCATGCTTAAATAGACAAACCGTACATCATTAAATAAAAGGTAATTTAATACTGAAAATGTGATATAAACTGCTGAGGTGGCTCCTTTTCTGCTTAGTTGCAAACACACAAAGCTCTGAAACCGAACACACACACACACACACACACACATAAACACACACTCGACACATTTCATACCATGCTAACTTGCGATTTTGTACATGTCTATTTTTTCCCTTTCTTACGTACACAATCTTTCCTTACTCAAACACACACTAGTTTAGCTAAACACACACTAGTTTAGCTATCTAAATGAGAATATACATAGACTTAATTATAAATAATTAGAATTACTAGCATAAACCATTACCCAAACTCTAACACTAGTCCTAAACTGAGACCTTTTTAAAAAGGTTTAAAATTAAAATAAAAACCTTTTTTTAACATTTTTTACCTATAAGGTTGTCTCTGAACATCTCCAAAGGAAGGTTTTCTCAGATTTAGCTAATTTCTGGTGACGATTTTGTATTCAGAAACACACAAACATTGCCTTTTACCTTCAGAGATGGGGCAGGTGAGCACCTGGGCGCTATAGGAGCTGAGAGGGGCCACTCGGGCCGAGTGTTTCTTCATTCTCTCCTCCTTCCTGAGCTTTAGGAAATGTGTGTGTGTGTGTGTGTGTGTGTGTGTTCATGTGAGCGGCACGGCTCAACTCCTCCGACAAACCCACTTCATCCCCACGCGCATCTCTCCTGTCACTCCCACAGTCTCTTTCTTGTTCCTCTTGATATCTTTTACTTTGCTGTTCTCCTGCTGTTACTTTGCTCTCTCTGCTTACTGAACTTCTCTTTCTCTCTGGCTCTCACACACTCTCAACGTGACATAAAATCGCACAGTTTTGCTCTAGTGTAGATGCTGCAGTGTCATGCTGCTATCCTGCGTCTCCTAGGGAGACTGGGCTTCAAGTGTGTGTGGACTGCAATCATCCCCTTCATATCTCTCTCTCTCTATCTCTCTCTCTCTCTCTCTCTCTCTCTCTCTCTCTCTCTCTCTCTCTCTCTGTCCCCGCCTCTTCTCCTGCTCAGAGTATCATTTGCTCTGTTTGGAAGGTAACCAAGCAAGGTATCTTTCAACCCTTCATTCTTTCTGCTTTTACAATCTGCCTTTTTTCAAGTCGGTTCTATATTTACAGCATCCAGCAGCTTGATAAAGGCAGTGTGATGAAGATGAGTGATTTAGTAGAGTAAAAAAGTAGCTTTTGTCTTTTTCTTGCTCTCTCTCCTTGCCCAATCACGCACTTTTCTTTCTTCATCAGCACTTGTGCTCCACTTGAAGGCCCTTCACTGCTCGCTTTAGCAGAGGTCTTGTCTTGCTGTCTGAGTCTCTGTAGTGTTATGCTAATAAAACCGAGTACAGAGCCTTGTGGGACTCCATAAAAAGTCTTGTCCCTGAAAAGTCTGTGCGTTCCTGAATAGATCCGATCTGTCCTCTTAATCACACAAAGTGACAGGAAGTGGGAGTCTGGGGTCGGTGCTGTTAATTTTAGATTTTGGGATAGCTTGTGAAACACAAAAAATATTATTTTCCATATTATGCAAGGATACACTGACTATAACTACTTCAACTTTCTTTTTTTGTGGAATACAAAAGATAAATGTTGAAGAATGTCAGAGCTGCTCTTTTACATTCAACTAAAGCAGCGACTAGGGTTATGAGAACTGAAAGCTAAAAACATTTTTTCTAACTGAAATTAAAATAAAAACTAGTTTTAGTTAGCATAGTAAGATTTGAGAGTTTGCCTGATCACACAAAGATGAATTTCAGGTGTGAAAATTCGATGTGATAAACATTTTAATTAGAATTAATGGCTGTTAATGCATCTTCTCAAACAGACAAGAAAATTTGCATGTGTCAGTGTGATGGACTGCTCTAATCTCTTTTCCATTGCACTGCAAAAAATGCTGACCAACCAATAAGATTTTCTGTTTGAAAACATGTAAATATGGTGACAAATGGCAACCAGAAACTAACATTTGTGCAGTAATTTGTGTACCAGAGTAACCATGGTGCTTCTGCTTGTCCAGAAGCACCACCTACTGTCAGAGAGTAAATTATCATCATATGCGAAAATCGGACCGAATTTCCATGCCAAACATTCATGTTGGCTTTGTGGTCACCATATTCTTTTGCTTTGTGGAAAAGGGAAACATTCAACAAAGTATCTCCTTTTGTGTTCCATTAAAAAAAAGGTTTGAAACGTTATAATGGTCAGTAAATGATAACAGTTTTTTTTAACTATCCCATAAAGTTGTTTCATTCTGTGAGCTGAGATTTTATCGGACTAAAGGGAGTCTTCAAATCACAGAGCGATTTGAGTATCGAGTAGACCTGTAGCAGGCCTGCATGGTCGGAGTCACTTACAAGCTGCCCCTGTCTGGGGTTTTTATGGCGTTGCATTTAATATGTCTCAAGGATGCTTGTTCCAGTGGCCCCAGCTATTCACTCGATTAGCGATACACCCACACACATCTGCTTCTTCCATTGTCACACAACCTTACTGTAACGGAGTTCAGATGTTATGGGAAGAAGAAATACAAAAACAAAAATATAAGCCAGCAGCCCCTCACGGACGACTGCTGGCCACACAAAACAGAAACAAAACACAACATAACATAAAATCAGTTCTTCACTGTCGTCGCTCCTCCTTTAATGCTGCTCTTCCGTGAGAGATACAAGACCGGTGTGTCGCACAGGTGTCGCTCTTTATCAATCACGCCACCGGCCTCGCGCTGTTCTCTCACGCCCCTCGACCTCGTCCTGCTCGCCACACTTGCATACTGTATACACAAACAAAAAGCTTTCTGCCTCTCATTCATTCATTCATCTTGGCCTTGTTTAACACCATACATTCACTCACTGCCTCTAGTAATGCATTTAGGTCCGCTGCATATTCCTGAACTCAAATGAAGCGTCTTTGCTTAGCCAGCACTCATTATACTGGCAAATTTGCAGCAAGTTTTGAAGAAGAGTCAAATTTCTCAGATAAACTCAGAGCGTGTCACCAAACAGCAGCTCTGGTTGTACGGTGCCAGGAAATGTGCTTTGCTGCCATTGTGTTTAATGTCCAGTAGTACACATTGTACAATTCTGGGCTGTCCCAGATGAAAGATGACCAATTGTGGCGATTTCTGTGGTTGTGGCTCCTAAACTGCGGTCCTCAGTTGTGCAGGGAGAGAGGTTCAACGACAACCGTTGTCACATTCTTGCAACCAAAGATAGCCTGCGATACATTTCTGACAGTGTCCGAAATTTAGCATGATCATCTCGATAGCTGTGTCCCAATGTGAAGGCTGCATCCTCCGAAGGCCGTATTTGAAGGCCGATTGCGTCACCGCGGCGCGATGAAGGCTGTCCCAATTAAATTCTGTATCCTTCGAAGGCCGTATTTGAAGTCCGGTTGCGTCATCGCGGCACGACGAAGGCTACCCTGATTCAAAAGCGACGCCAAATGCACCCTTTGTATTCCCGTGAAAGAAAGGATACATAAATGAATACTTAGCGGCCTATCCTACCCCATAAGTTATTGCGCTGGTGACGGCAGCATTTTTATTGAAAAAAAATGACGGCCGAGAGTTCGGTGGTGGACGGCAAATTCACATTTAAATGTAAGTATTATGTTTTCATTTACTTAAATAGCTAGTGAAACCAGAGTTAAAAGCCACATGTTTTTCTTTCTCATAAACTTCATCTTAACAGGTTTGCATGGCTGACTCATGGAATAAATATTAAGATACTTTATTACGCTAAAGTACTTAATAACCACTAATACCGCATAGGGGGGAAAAACTACTAGTCCAAAACCTCAAGTATTGTTGCTGACCTTGTCCATCCCTTTATGACCACAGTGTATCATCTTCTGGTGGCCTCTTACTAGCCTGGTCCCACCAGACTCTCGTACATTTCATTTCATTTGTACATAGAGTCTGGCACCGCTCCATTGACAAGCGTTAACTTCCTTGAAGGCGGGAATTCTATTGAAGTCTAAAACTATTGGATCTGCCCAGAGTCACTCTATCTGCCTCAACCAATCGCTAACGTTTGGTCGTGATGTGTATTTTCTCGAACCCCGTGGGGAGGATGGCCACCAACAAAACTAAGCAAAGATTGTTCTTGCTCCGGCTTTAACTTCTTCATATTCGGCAGCGTCGCCACAACGGACCGAATGGCTTCGCTCGCATCTTTCTCCGCTGCCATTACTGAAATACAACTCAAAATAACGCACGAGTCAACATCAACGTCATTGTTCTCAGCCACTCCCTCTGTTCGCTGATTGGCCCGGCAAAAAAATTATCTGAGAAAACCAAAGTCTACAGCAGAATCCCAGACGCATTACTGAAGGAAAATGAAAATTGAGCGGAAGTACGTAGGAGGGCGGAGTCAGGCTAGCCTCTTACAGCAGGATAACACACAAATATGTTTTTGACACAGATATTTCACAAAGCTCAAATCATCTCAAACTGGTTTCTTGAACATGTCAATGAGTTCACTAAACTTAAATGGTCTCCACAGTCACCAGATCTCAATCCAATAGAGCACATTTAGGATGTGGTGGAATGGGAGATTCGCATCATGAATGTGCAGCTGACAAATCTGCAGCAACGGTGTGATGCTCTAATGACAATATGGACCAAAACCTCTGGGGAATGTTTCCAGCACCTTGTTGAATCTGTGCCATGAAGAAGTAAGGCAGTTCTGAAGGCAAAAGTGTGTTTCAATGTGGTATTAGCAAGGTGTACCTAATAAACTGACCAGTGAATGTATATCAATTAAAATTATATTAATAAATGTGTGAATAATATATATATATATATATTGTAATAAATAAATAAACATTTAAGTATTAATTAATCATTTATTAACATTATTATATTAATTATTAATGTTTATGAAGAAATTGTATTCAAGGAGAACATTGGCTGGTCCACATAACATAGAACACACACATAAAAACATACACCAACAACCACATACACCCACTCAAATACTGTTAAGTCAAGTACACATAACCTATTGGTACAATCTGACTAGGAAATTGATCACACATTTGACTAGAGTTTGAAATAAATGGTTCTTTTAGTGACAAAAAGATCTTACTCTAACTGAGTTGATCGTAAAAAAAACTGTGGCCCCCAGAGGTATTTGGACAGTTAAGCCACATTTAAAATGTGTGGATTTTAATGCATCTGTATCTGCATCATTGCATCTGCAAACAGATGAAGCTAAACTTTCTATTGGGGCTATCTTCACTTTCCTCATTTCTGTAATAACTGCTCCCAAGGTGTTTTTTAGTGGGTGGATTAAGTTAACTCCCCTTCAGTTCACACAGGTGTCCTATTAGATTAACCACAGGTGTAGGTAATTGCATTATGGGTATGTTCTATTTAGACAAACATAACATGTCTAGACATTACCGTTCAAAAGTTTTGAGCTGGTAGTGTTTTGTTGTTGTTGTATTTTTTACTTATTTTAAAAGAAAATACATTTGTTATGGTCATCATGGCTGAATTTCTATTTTAATCTATTTAAAAATGTAATTTATTCATGGCAAAGGTGAATTTTCAGCTATTTTTTTTTAAAGATTTTTTAAAATCTTATCAGATTTCAAAATGAGACAGACCACAGTTTTGTTCCCACATACGACCCAAGTCCTGTGAACACGGGAAATTAGCAAAATCTCTCGTGGTCAAACGTGAATTTAGAGTAAACAAACATGGCACACAACGGGCAAGAAGAAATGCTGATAAAAGAGTTTAGACTGCTTTTTACAGTAAAAGGTTTGGATGAAGCAAAGATGGTTATATTGGTAGATACAAGGATTTGTGGCTCTACCATTGGAAAAAGCGTAACGGCTAACTTGGATCACGTGTGCCTTGATAACCAATCACATTACAGCCTTGACGGCATTGAATGTCGGTAAACCGACCTGTCGCGCAATTGTCCATGACTTCTCTTATCAAAAAGCATTTTTTTTTGGTGTAAACTCCAAAACAAATGTTTAAGACCAAACATGTTGAATATTAGCGGACAGGCTGTCAATTTATTAAATGTAGCTATTTCCTCACAGAAGCGATTTATTCAGCGTAGTGAAGCCTCTCCTCCATTGAAATCCATTGAAAAAACGGCATCTTGTCTCCTTCCCTGCGTATCGCAGTGCTAGCAGGGGTTAAGCTTTTTTCGGCTAAGGTTGCAGGCTTGCCTTCAAGTGTCTTTGGATGAAGTCGAGACCACGAGCCGCTTCTGAATTCTGCACGTAAAACCCTTTCCCTCCAGTCAACTGAGTTTGCATTCAATCATGTGTGTCAATATCTTTCCTGTGTTTGCAGCACATATACAGCTCTTCACCGCCAGAGACAATAACATACACCCCAGCAGTGCATAGAGAGAGAAATCTTAAAAGACAGATTATATTTCCGCAGTTCAAGTATAAGATTATATTACATATTCACACATACTTGGTGATGGATTTTGTGTCAGTACGGCATATATATTGTGAATTGTGATGCCAAGGAGAAAATTAAACCACAGCTTTTTTAATGACTTAACTTTTCTCTTGCCAATTTATTATTAATGTATTGCACTCACAAAACTCATCTACTTCCATTGAGCGACAGAATTCATGCGCTCCTGTACGGAAAATAAAAAGCACACACATGGACCTATATTCAGTAGAGGTCTTATTTTCAACCTGTCTTTTTCAAACGGACACCTGCCATTTGAGATGCCTGTTGTTTCATCCCAACGCCCCCTCCTCTCTCATCCCTGCCATAGCAACGCCTGGCCCTTGTGTTCCACCTTCGATATTGCCACCGCGGCCCCATTCAGCACCTTTGTCATTTAGATCAGTGCCATGTTCCTCCACCATTGTCCACAGACCTACTGCGTCCTTTATGCACGTCTATTAGCTGCGTTCTACGAGACGAGTGCGAGACAAGAGTAGAATAGTGCACCCACTTATGAAGTGTGTTACACACTCTTCATAACCAATCGGTCAAAACCCCATAAAAGACTTACAAGAGCCGAGGAGCTGCATGATCTCCATATATACCTTCTTGTCTTTATCACTTCAGACAAAATAAAATAAAGATTTCAAAAAGAAATTCTAATGGTCAGACTTCCGCTGTTTGGACGCCACCTGGTCTTTCCCATTAACAAATATGTGAACAACTATGGAAGCCAATTTCCACCACATAAAAATAATAATAATTAGAATGTCAATTATGACATAAAACATTGATTTTACGAGATTCTAAAATCATGTGATAATCACGAGATAAAAAGTCATAACGTTGACATACTAAGTCATAATTATGATGACAATCAATTACGAGATAAAAAGAATTATGAGGTAATTATGACAAAAAGAAGAAATTATTTATGAGATACGAAGCCATAACTTGGACAATATTGTTTGACTGTTTAATTAAATAATTGTTTATCTCATAATTAATTAAGACTTAGTATCTCATAATTTCGTCTTTTTATTTTTCTACGTCGACACTATCAACGCGGAAATGAATCGGAAGCAGTCAGGTGGTACAAGAGCTCTGTAAGTTGTTTACGTTCATTATTATTGTAATGTGCTTTGAGACATCTCTCGTGATGCTGCAGACTCTGCTGTGTGCGTTCATTTGTCATAGAGCAGTGCTTCCCAAACTTTTAACAGGCATGTACCCCCTGAGACATTATAGATCTTCTGGAGTACCCCCAACACCACCAATTGTTCTTCAACAAGTTTTGATTTATTTATTAATATTTATTTTTATAAATTTATGGTGAATAGAATCAAAAACATATGATACAAATCTCATCAAAAGTCAACATATGATACAAATGTGCTGAATATAATGATTTTAAACAGATATGCACCCAATCTCACACACACAATAGGCCTACAACACATATCCAACATCTCATTAAAGCTATTGTTAACTTTTCACATACTGATAAGAATTGCTTTTCACATATGATAACATTGTATATTTTCATAACTTCTCTGCTGTAAAATAGCTCCAGACAGTTGAAAAATATCAGTCTACACATGCGTTTTATATTTAATATGAGGGAAATACACAAGTGACGTGACAAAAAATCTTTAACTTTTAGGTGGCAATTCTATGAACTACACTGCGCAAAACAAAAGTAATACTACCCACCGGATGAGAGTCGGCCTCCACAGAACATAAAATATTATTTTTATTTTATTTTTCGTGTTCGCATTTATGAGGAAAAAAACAATGTTACGGACGTGACAGTTCTCCGTTACGGACATGACCGCTCTGAAAGTGACTTTAAAACTTTCACAGAGACCTCAAACAGAAAGCACAAAGCCTTTCTTTAAAGTGAATTTCGTTTTTTATTACTTGTATCTTAATTTAAATCAATGTTTCATCAACCAATTGCCTGGATTTAATAAATAAGACGTAAATATAGTAGAAAATAGATCATCATGACACGGAGGCACAGGTGTTGTGCCGAATTTCGACCCCCGAATAATTTGGCAGGGGGTCGAAATTCGGCACAACACCGGCGCGTGAACTCGACTCTCGTCTCATAAATGAACCGAAACTCAGCGTATAGCCTAAGTTAGCCAGCCTACTTGCCTCACACACCTGAGAAATATATAGAAAGCTTGAAATGATTACTTTTAAACAGAACAATTCAAAACGAAAGAAATCAGACTCTCTGCTTATGTAATATGAAATGTGCATTTCTCTCTGGCGCGTTCACTACTGCGAAGATCGCGAGTCAGCATCGTCAACTTCATCTTTGCAGCCGACACTGACAAACACTTGTTTATTAATAAACAATTAAAATGTCTCCATGCTATATTTGACATATTCATAATCATTATGCAAGTTCTTTGTGGCAGCTTTTAGATACTTTATTGGCAGCGCCACCCTTGCATGTTACATGAACACGTCACCACTGCATCAGCACCGAAAACATTATTTTTTCTCAAATCTAAAATCAAAAATCGTGATACGAACCGAATTGTAGGTTTGGTCTATCGTACAGCCCTAGTAAGATGAGAAAGCAGGAGTTTAGTTGTTTGTCATGGTTGTAAAAAAACAATGGCTATCTGAACATCTTTGCCAAGCAAACCAGTACAGAAGTAATCAATAAATTATCGGGGAGGGTCATGCCTTTTTTCACAATAATTTTGGAGGGTCATAGAAAAAAATATTGCTGGCGAAGGGAGGGTGAAGTCTTTTTTGACTACAGATCTCAAAACTCCTCCGGTGGCCCCTTAAATAAAAAACGAACAGTCCCTAAGATCTTTTTTTGAGACCCTGAAATCAGTCCACGTACCCCAGTTTGACAATGTCATAGAGGATGTGTGTCTTTGAAGACACTCTGAAGGGAGGGTGGTGTCTTGTGTTTTCGAAGCTAGCTTGCTATTGCTAGCCTCTCTGAAATTGCCAACCCTACCTTTAAGCCCTGCTGGTGGATGGTGTAACTACAACCCCATGCAGGAAAAAACTGTTTCTATGCCATATAAAAAATAATATATCATATTTATGGCTCAGGTGATTGGCTCAGAAAAAAAAGTAAATAACTGCCCATGAGCAAAAATGGCCATGTCTATATTGGTTCTTTAAGGGCTGCACAAATATGAATAACAGTTAGCTTACATGTATGTTATACCTCTGTACAACCACTGTAAAAAGAGAGGAGTGACACCTTGTGTCCAGGCAAAGGGGTTGCAGCTCCTCTCTGAACTCAAACCTTATGATACGTTGTGGCTAAATAGTCATTCCCTAACCCTAATACTAACCACTAACTGAACCCTGGTAACAGCAAATGTGCATATGATCAAGATTTACTCCATAGCCTTGATCCGTATTGATGATGGCTACTCTCAGAATCAGCCACATCTGAAGTAAAATATGAAAATATGAAGTAAAATAATTCACAATTTGTCCGTGTCAGTGGGATTACATCAGCCTGAATCAATGAACGAGTGAAGAGATATATGTCAAATGACCAGATGGGGGCAGCACAAGAGTGCACAAAGTATAAAGCATTCAGCCAATTTTGTGCTGATCTTGCAGCATATGAACAATCCCTGATCAGTGATTTACTAAGACTGAAAATGGTTTGAAGAGGTTTTATGATAATGGCTTATGATCACCTCCACAGACCCAGAAAAGTTAGGAACATATCTGAAAATCTCAGTGACTGTAAGAGAAGTTTACAGAGATGTCCAAAAGGTTTGGAAAGGCCCCAGGCAAAGTGGGGGTTTGGACAACATCAGCGTAAATCCTTATTATTTTGTGTTGACTTTGCATTAACAAGAGATAACACAAATTATGCAAACATTTTATTAAATAAAAAGGAATTCACCACATTGAAAATACTAGAGCTATTTATAAATCATCTCTAAACTGTGTTCTGATTGGTCTGTGTACTAACCTTAATTATAAAATAGTTTTAATAATTAGTAAGGTTTAAATGAACTTGAGCTAACATGAACTAACATGAGGAACATTCACAAGGAAACATTCACAAAGACGAATAAATACTGTAACAAATGTATTGCTGTTAGTGTGTAAGAAATGTATCAGTTAATGTTTAATAATGCATTAAATAATAAAGTGCCCCATTGCACTATTTTAAAGTCTCCTAATTTTTCATATTTAATGGAACCTTATTGTGAAGTGTTACCAAATAGTAACTGAAGTCCAAAATTATAAATACTGTAGACATATTTAAAAAAAACAAAATGAGAATTAAAATTCCACTAAAATAACACTGACTTGAAGTGTGAACATTTTTTATTTTCGTTTTTAAGGTGATTCAAGGACGATTACTTGCGTCAGCTGTCCGTTCTGAAGTCTGTGAAGCTCCCATGTGAGCCCACAGTTAACAGCGCCGCTCTGGCTAAGCAGATGAGAAGAGTCCCATTAGACTTGTATCTATGAATAGCTTTCTAGGCGAAGTGGTCTGCAGTCACATGATCACTGACTCTGGCATCTCCAAGTATGAGAGGTCAGAAGACAACGGATGACACCAACCGACTGTTTCTGACAAAGCTATGCTGGATGATTCTTTTGTGCTCTAATGCAAAATGGGTTTAAAGCGTTTTTTGGGGGCAATTAGCAAAATTTTGCAAAAAGTTTCCATGAGCACAAGCTTTGTAGGATCTGTGCAAGAAGTCACAAGCATGATCTAAAGCTTCATCGGTTATATCAGCCAGTCTATTTGTTTTCCATCCAACTATTTTGATGCACAAATGGGCATAGTGGCTGTTTAAGGCCCCATTTTGAATTTTTCATAATATAGAACAAAAATAAAACAAATCTAACATAACGAAATACACTGAGCATTTAGTACGCCTAATTAACAAAATACCAATGTCCAGCAGTGACACCTAAAGGTAGGAAGCAGGAGTGCAGTGTCTCTTTTGTATCCTTTGAGCATCTTGCATTGTCAAAAAGCCCTAAAGTGAGGAGGAAAAAGTGAAATGATGATATAGAGGATAGAGTAATGCAAATTACTTTGTTTTCCTGTTTATTGATTGAATTTGCATTTCCTGCAGCCTGAGGCTTATCCATTTCACTTTTGGTGTGAAAGAGCCTTTATAGTTGCCAAAATTATAACTTTTTTTTGTTATTAAAAAACTAACTAGCCAGCCCTGCCCAGTTGAGAAAAATCAAAACAATAAAATAAATGCAAAAATAATGTAACACATGTGCACTTATGTGTACTTAGGAAAGTATTGGGTAATATAAGGTACTAAATGGGTTAAGGTTAGATTCAGGGTTAGTACCTAATTATAACCCAATTATTGTAATTAATATAATAAGTACATAGTATGTACATAGGGAACAGGACTGTAAAATAAAGTGTAACGTTCCCCAACACTGGTGCTGAGTCTCAGAGGAAACATTTCAATGTGACACCTTCATAAAAAAAACTTCTGAAAAACCTTTTTGGGTTATATTTGGCTGATCACAGTCATTTTTAGCTTTTAACGTAAGTGCCCATATAAATAACTTTTTTTGTGTGTCTTCATTTGAACAGCCATTTCAATATGATTGTTTTTTTGTTGTTGTTTTAATTGGCATTTCTAGCACAGATATGTGTGTGATGTGCGAGTGGCAAAGATAAATGCAGTACAGATTTATCGTTACCATCCATCGTCCTCTGGGACTTCATCACTCACAAATGCATCCACACATCCATACTGATATTCATTACACATGATTCATGTACTTACATACTGCACCAGTGTAATAACAGCACACCAGAGACGCAGGCACTACACACCGCTCATGTATTAAATGTAAATCCTGCAAGCTGCTAACAAAAGCAGAACCTTAAATCTGTCCTGTGTCAAGACTCTTTCGATTGCATTACAATAGACTGAGGGTATTGAAATTCAGGAAAGGCACAGAGACCTATAATTAGGATCCAATCATCACTCTACTCACATTGTCATTTTAAAAGGTGTTCAGTAAATCAGTGTCTATTACTGTTGCATTCTGTCTGATCACACTTCTTGTTTTATATGCTTGTGATTTGCTTTATAAACAAAATTCATTCATAAAACATAAGCCAATAAAAAATTGTTTAGCCTACAACGTTTTATTATTATATCTTTTATTGTTATATATCTATTACATTTTAGTTTCAATCTGATTTCTCAAATCTAATATCCATTTTTATTCCTTCATGTTAGTAACAGTCAAAAGTTTGGAAACATTACTATCTTTAATGTTTTTGAAAGAAGTCTCTTATGCTCATCAAGCCTGCATTTATTTTATAAAAAATACAGAAAAACTGTAATATTGCGAAATATTATAACAATTTAAAATAATGGTTTCTGTTTGAATATACTTTAAAATATAATTTATGTGATGCAAAAATGAATTTTCAGCATCATAACTCCAGTCTTCAGTGTCATGATCCTTCAGAAATCCTTATAATATGCGGATTTGATACTCAGTCATTATCAATTTTAGAACCAGTTGTGCTGCTTAATTGTTTTTTATAACCTGTGATACTTTTTCGGGATTCTTTAATGAATAAAAAGAAAAAGAAAAGAAAAAAAGAACAGCATTTATTTAAAATATAAATCTTTTGTAACAATATACACTACCATTCAAAAGGTTGGGGTCAGTAAATTTATTTATTTATTTTTTTCTTTAAGAAATTAGAGAAATTAATCTTTTATTCTGCAAGAATGTGTTAAAGTGAAAAAAAAGTGATGGTAAAGATTTATATTGTTAGAAAAGATTTCTATTTTGAATAAATGCTGTTAGTTTTAACTTTTTATTCATCAATGAATTCTGAAAAAAAAATACCACAGGTTCCAAAAAAACTGTTTCCAACATTGATAATAATTAAGTATCAGATCAGCATATTAGAATGATTTCTGAAGGATCATGATTGATACTGAAGACAATGATGCTGAAAATACAGCTTTGCATCACATAAATAAATGATAGCCTATTTTAAAGTATATTCAAAAAGAAAACCATTATTTAAAATTATAATAATATTTCACAATATTACGTTTTTTTCTGTATTTTTGATCAAATAAATTCAGGCATAAGAGGCTTCTTTCAAAAACATTAAAAATGGAAATGTTTCCAAACTTTTGACCGATACTTTATATTATATCCTGTTATTTCACCCCATCCTGACCTATTCTATTTTATTCTACATACCATCCTATTCTAAAACTTAGAAAGTTTTGCCTACTAAATTCATGTGTTGATCATATTTATTTATGCAGCACGCACATAACTTGTGAACAAAGCAAAATGAGACACACTGCATGTTTTTCTCCACATTCACATCGTATAGATGTCATCGTTCAAGGCCACCACAGTGAGCAGACTTGATCTCGACACCATTACTAAGGCTACATTTGTTATTGCGTGTGTATTTAAACACTTACTTCTGTGGCTGGAGTACCCGGGTTTATAGCCATAATAGCCTGTAATTCGTAAAATCCGATCCTCAATGTCATGGAGTCCGTTGGCCGTCACTTGAGGCGCTTGATTCCAGCGGCTGTTCACCTGCGGAGACGCCTTGCCCGGTAACGGTAGGTGCGGGCTCTTGCCCGGTAGGGTCTCCAGGCGAAAGCAGGGCTCCTCTCCCGAATCCTGGATATCCGTGCTGCTCATTTTACCTCTGAACGGGCAAAACGGCAGCTTTCATGTAACAAGCGATAACCATACGAAACCCGCTGTTGAGAGCATCACCCGAGTCAAATTCCAGCACACGTTTCTTTGAGGAGTCTCTCTGGGTTGTTGTGTGAAACTTGCCCAGCGCGTTTCGTGCCTCAGACAGCAGGGGGCGTCACGCTGCTCCGAACAGATGATTGTAAACACTGGAGGTCCGATTCATTTGAGTGAATCGGTTCGTTTCATTGAACAGCTCCATAAAACCCAATCGTTTCACTTATCGTCGTTTTATTATTGTGGTAAATACATTTTAAATACTACTTTAGTAACGGAATTTGTCTGTTTTGTTCAACGACTTTATTCGTTGTTATAATGGAGAAGTGGGCGCAGTGGAGTGCAGTCGTTATTACAAAAGTAAAGACGTGTGTGTGTGTGCGTGCGTGCGTGCGTGCGTGCGTGCGTGTGTGTGTGTGTGTGTGTGTGTGTGTGTGTGTGTGTGTCTGTGTGTGATAATGTTAATTGGGCTCCAGGCTAAAATATTTCACCATTAAAGAATTGGGTCTACAGGAGTCACTGAAATATTCACCACAGAAAAGGTGGGAATGCAAAGAGGGATATGACAGTGAACAGTGTGATATATATATATATTTTCTGGAAAATGCGGTGGAAGTCCGATGATGTTTTGTGAGGTTTTTATGACCCTCTGCAGTGCAGCTCTTTCAACCGTTGAACAGTTTGCACACTGTTTTCCATACTATAAATTCATGTCTAATGCCACAGAGGCACAGTTGTTGTAAAGTGTTATCACTTCCATTTAGCCACACAGTTTGAATCTCTCCCATGCCAGTAAGTAAGAACACAACTTCAAATCTAGAGCAAAGCACTATTATAAAATGCCTCTGAATGCAAATTTTGAGTTGCTGGTCTCAGCTTCGAGCATCTCTGCTCAAAACCAATGCTTCTTGCACAGAACATCCAGTAGAAAAGTGCTGGGGTTCAGGCCAAACCTAGTCCAATCTCAGAAGCCAAGTCTATTTCAGTGACTCCTCTGTGATTCTGTAGCAAATCCTTAGCACTTTGTGTGAAATCGATCTCCGGCACAGCGAGGAGAATTTTCTCACGGTGCTCTCAGATTTTCTATGAGAGAAGGACACATGCTGGGTTTAATATGTGGCCCAATTACTGCGCCAGACTCTTTAAGCTTCGCTATACCCTCACTCGGCTAAACCAATCTGCTCTGCACATTGCTTTGTTTCCTTTTGTTCTCCTTCCAGCCTGCTATGCTATCACTGTCTCGTACCAGGCTTCAGACTTGCTGGTGTGGTTTGATGGCCAGAACAGCAACTTATGACTCTCAAGCCCAGAACTTTTCTACACCGTTCATAAAGTATTCCATTTCAGCTCGTTTTTTCCATAGCCAGTGATATACTGTAGGCTACAGTACAAAGAAATTTTGGGTAACACTTTATTTTACATTGTCGTTGTTTAACATACTTACTATAGTATATAAATTAGGCATAATTACGAGCAACTATCCCTTAACCAAACCCTAATCCTAACCCTAACACTATGTTGCTAATTAATATTACTCAGTACTTAATTGCATAACTGTAATAAGGACAACCTAATAAAGTGCATGTAACCTTTACTTTTTGGTAAAACATATAATAACAATTATTTAAAAAAATGGATAATGGAAAATTATTCATGTAAATAATTGAATTATTTGTCTAATCATTTTTTGTGGACAAATAGGCTATCATGAATTATCACCACATTTCTGGAGTGGACTAACCTTACCTTGTCATAAAAAAAGTCAAATTACGTGATATTTTTAATAGATTATTTACCTTGACATGCAGTCATGATGGGTCATGCAGCGGTTCTCTCTATGATTTCATTTATATTTTTAAGTTTAATTTCTGAAATTTCTTATGCATTTTGGTCAAATTGCTTGACTTGGATTTGGCACACAAAAGGGTAATTTACACATGACATGGCATAGTTATACGTTATGTACTATAGTGATAACAGTAAATGATGCATAATTACAAGCAACTATAACCGTAAACCAAACGTTAGAGTAAATACATGTAGGCCCAATGAATTAAAATGACACGGTACTTATTTGTGTAATTACACTGTATCAGCATCACCTTAAAATAAAGTGTAAATCACAAATGTTTTTCAAATAATATACTAAGCAGTGAAGCAGTACTGTTGTGTAGGGGAACCCTGTTTGTCATTTTTTATAATTCATTTAGGGCGGCTGATGGTACAGAAATGACACACTTCACCTTTAAGAGCATATTTTAAGCCCTTTTGGTTTTGTCAAACACATTCTGGATCTTGACAATAAATGTTACTTAGTATTTACTGACTGTAACCACCCGTTTATCATTCATGCTTCAAAGAGTACTGGTGTAAAATAAGAGCAGTAATCAGAAACAGCGATTGTCTGTGTTGTAAGAGTGCTGTCAGGCAGATTGCTTCAGCGAAGAGGTCTTCAGCATGATAAGGGTTGGACGTAAATGACTGTCCTCTTCACTCACCATGGATTCTCTGCCCAGGAGAAGAGACATAGTTTAGTCAATAAATCACTAGGTGAGCGTACTATATCTTTTCAAGGGCACTGGAGTTTGCCTGCTCTTTCTTCTTCTTGTTATGACTTTTTTTTGGTCATTTGCCCTCTGAGGGAGAGGATCAACAAAAATTAATTTCTGAATTCATTTTCTGAATCAGAAAAAGAACAAGGGTGCATTACCCGTACAACAATGTAACTCGCTTAACTACCAGCATACGATGCATCATTGAAGGAATCAGCTAGTCACGTTAAAAAAATGAGCTAACCGTAGGCTATATTTTCACAATTTGTCGTTCATCCATGTTGGTTAATGATGTCACTAATAACTTCTTTTAATGAATATGCTTAAGATCGAACTATGCAACGACGTATAGCAAGTATAGGCTACTTCGTTTTTTTTACACGTAGCCTACCCAAGTATACACACACAATCAATCGCACAGCTTTGCGAAGTATAATTCAGTAGGCCTATGGTGAATAATTGCCTGGGATTTGAGACTTCTTCACAGGCATAACTCTCATGAAAAGTTTGCACTTTGTTTGTGTAATACCCAGTGACTCATCTTCATGGCTTAAAACATAAAAATGTCCAATATTTTTATTAGCACCAATTTCCAGATGATGGACAACCGTTCACATTTCCCGTGATAATAAAAATTAAGCAAATATTAAAGAAATTAGTAAATAAAGTGAAAGTGAAAAGTGAAAGAAGTAAATTAATGTAAATTAATAAAAGATGTGGGTAATATGGTTGATCCATTTTGAAAAACGAACTGGAGCAACAGTTTGCGAAATTGCAGCTAGTTTGATAGCTACAGAACTTAAAGAAATCCCTCTTCATTTTCTTGCTTACTGCATTAAAAATGAAATGGTTTAACTTTTGTTTTTGCGCAGGCGCAGTGAGGGAAAAACACTGAGTTTAGGTCAATCGGTTCAACTGTGCGATACCCTCACGAGGGGCGACCAAAATTTCGGACATGCCAGAAATTCATCCGACCATCCGATTGCCGTTCGGCACGAACACTATCACCAACATGACATATTTAAAAAAAAAATCCTAGAAAAACATTTCTTCATGCCTTAAAATAGCTTGAATGTACCTCAACACCATTGCCTCATTTAGTATACGGTTCTATGAATATGCAAATTAGCCCTGCCTCCACTCACTCACACCAGTTCAGAGATCCACTCGTTGATGATTGCACGTTGATGTGATTGGTTACAAGGTAGTTTGTGACGACAGAAATGCCTGCAATTTCAAATCGCGTTTTTGAGACTGTCTTTGGTTCACTGCAGTTTTAAAATTTTAAGGATGGTGGTTGTCTTAAACTATATTAAAACACCACATAGGCATAGAAACAACATTAAAACTTGATTTTCACCACAGGGTATGTCATGCAGACAAAACCACAGGTCGAGAGCTGTAGTTCGACCAACCACACAACTGTTCATTGGAATATGGTTTTGGGGGGAAAAACAGACTCATTGAACTATGCTGATAATGATGGAACTTGTGACCATATTTGGCTAACGATGCTTTTGGGAAACGCACCCCAGACAGACATTCAGTGCGTGACTGGAGCCTGAGATGTCTGTCCAGCTGCCGCAGGAAGGATTTTCTGTAAAGAGAGAGAGAGAGAGAGAGAAAGAGAGAGAGAGAGAGAGAGAGAGAGAGAGAGAGAGAGAGAGAGAGAGAGAGAGAGAGAGAGAGAGAGAGAGAGAGAGAGAGAGAATGAGAGACTTGTAATGAGATACGGAAGTGACATTAGGCCTACATTGATTCCAAGTAAATTAGTGAGAGAGAGACTAATTACGAACGTCTGAGATAATGCTTACATTTTCAATTTGATTTTGCCTCTTTGCTTTTTTGTCCATCAGATCTTGAGTAAATAGCCTTGCTCTTGATGGATGCATAACTATTATTGTTGCTCATGGTTAAGGATTTGTAAGTATTGACACAACAGCCTATCCCGCACCATTTGTGTTATACGGACATAACTTATACCTGAAATTAAACACCTTATTGAGGAGAGGTATGTTATTACTTTTTTAAACAAACTTATCATTTTTGCCTGACAGATGATAATGGGCTACAGCAACTGCATAGCAAGTAGCAACACTAGAAATCAATTTTCTAATGACAAACTAGTCAATATGCCATCTTTGAAAGGAAGATAGAGGATGCTTGGTTTGTCAGGCAGGCAAATCAAATGCAAAATTAGCTAATATCTTACAATACTAAAGTTTAGTTAATTAATATTGTCATCATCATTATCATTTATCATAAGGCTTTTTGCAGCATGGCTATGCATGCCAACCAATATTTTTGCAAAACTCGTATGCAAAAATGTATCTATTTATACAATTCACTGCCATTTCCAGTGGAAATGAACACTAGTGGCAGTAAAACGCCAACAACCTTTAACACAAATTATTATTACAAATCAGATTATTGATTAATAAATACGTATTTTGTGTGGTTATTTCTTGAACAATACTATGTTATGAACTCTAATTTACTATTTTACCATAGTGCATGATTTGTAAACTAATACATGTTGGCGTTTGCATCACATAATCAGCTCCATATGTATGACTTTTTTGACTTGGTAATCTTAAACAGTAGCTTTCCTTGGACAGCATTGCACTTGCGGAGCGCTTGGGTACGAGTCCCGTGAAACACGAGTCACTCTAAAAAAGCTTGAAGACAAAGACTCACAAACAAGATAAAATGCCATGGTTGCTTCAGCATGTATTTTTAACTCACATTTGCTTCCGTTAACACTATCCGTAAGGTTTAGGGTATGGTTTAGGTTAGCTGGTTCTTTTCAAACTAGATAGAGAATTAACCTTTAAGCGCCACTCAACAGACAATTCATTTCTGAACTGCTGCGATACGTACAACAGCCAATGTAATAAAACATTGCCAGATTCACTTTCAACCGAACATGCTCGTGAAACGTGCAAGAAACATTATATAATTTTGTATAAATGTCACCACAGACACATTTTTCCGATGAGTCCACTGTATCACGAGTCATTTTCCTTCGTTTTCAACAGAAAAAGGCTTAAAGTACTTGAAAGGCACAGTGATTCTTTTCAAAATATTGCTGACCCTTCTGTTCTGTGAGTCGGTGGATTGGTAGTACTGGCGGCATTAGATCACGACTCTGTTCAAAGTATCAGCTCTATACACCCTTCTTTTGCACTTGACTAAAACGCTAATGTGAGGAGATTAAAATTCAACTTTCATTGATTCCAGGAGCCAATAGCATGTTCCTCGGTCAGAGCTATCATGGCTAATGAGGCAGATGGCTGTTAAGCCTCTATATTTAGAACTGTCATGGCCATGGTATTGGATAAGCAGTCTTTTAAGGCAAATTAATCAGGCAGACCTTTTCAATTCAGTCAGACCTCACATGATTTATGTAGAAAATATACATACGTAATCAAACAATTCATGAATGCAGTGCTGTGCTCTTCATTATATTTAAATATTCAATTCCCAAACGTATGTATGCATTACATAGAATGCCTTCAGAGCTATCTGACGTCATGTGTATCGACTACGAGGTTTTAATATCTGTCATACAGTATGGCTATCAAACATTTCATGTGCAGGAACACTTGAAGGAGAGCGGTAACCTGAAGTCTCTTGTCTCTTTCCCAGACCTGATGGGTCACCTTCAAGATCAGTGTCTTCACAGCCACCTCCAGCTGGAATAAATGTGCTAGAAAGATAACACTTCGCTGTTATAGTGAGAATGGGAAGGTTTTCAGGCAGCATCAGTATCACTGCACATATTGAACTGGTGAATATTTAATATGTGTGGCTACTTGCACTGTATAGTTTTAATTAAAGACATTGTGGTGTGATTGTAAGGAGCCATTGGGACAATGCCTTGAGGTGTTCCAGAAGACAGACAGTGGTATATCGGGGTGTAATGATCCACTCAGACAAGGCAAGGCAAGACAAGGCAAGTTTATTTATATAGCACATTTCATACACAATGGTAATTCAAAGTGCTTTATATAGAAGAAATTAAAATAATCAAAAGAAATAAGAATAATTAAAACAGTTTAGAAGAATAAAAAAAAAAAAAAACAGTTCAAACAGTCGGACGAGCAGTGGCACAGTGCTCATTCAGTAAATGCATAGGTAAACAGATGTGTTTTGAGTCTGGATTTGAATGTGAACACTGTAGGAGCACATCTGATCTCTTCTGGAAGCTGGTTCCAGCTACGGCTGGCACAGTAGCTAAAAGCAGACTCACCATGCTTAGAGTGAACCCTTGGTATTTCTAGCTGATGTGATCCTAATGATCTGAGTGATCTGTTGGGTTTATATTCAGTGAGCATATCTGCAATGTATTGAGGTCCCAGGCCATTAAATGATTTATATACCAGTAATAATACTTTAAAATCAATCCTAAATGTAACTGGCAGCCAGTGTAAAGACCTGAGGACTGGTGTGATGTGTTCATATTTTCTGGTTCTGTTCAGAATCCTGGCAGGAGCGTTCTGTATGAGCTGCAACTGTCTTATGGTCTTTTTAGGAAGGCCAGTGAGGAGTCCATTACAATAATCCACCCTGCTGGTGATGAAAGCATGCACAAGTTTCTCTAAGTCTTGACTTAACCTCTAAGGGTTATGCATGGCTGATAAAGGGCTGTGAAACTAGAGGAAAAAATGTTGATTGCTTTATTTAAAGTCACTCTTTCTTAATACAAGGGTGGTCCTTGTTATTTAAATATAAGAATTTAAAAATAACATAACATATTACTTTTTTTTTTTACAAATGTAATCATGTTCCCTGACCCACAAATAAATGTGTAAAAAGAAAATATGACACGTACTATCAATGTAAACAATACATAGCGCAATGGTTTCTGTTTGAAAGTCAATTACAATATGAATTGCTGCAGACTGTAGGCCAGTCATAGGATTATGTTCAATGATTTATAATGAACAAAATATTGACTTCTGATAATTGGAGAGACTTCTATCCCCTCAGTATCCCTGGCTGGTGTTGGTTATATCAGTTATTCAGATTTTATGCTCTTGCTCTCAGTTAATGCATCAAAGTTCCATCTCATCCCCTTTACAGTGCTTTCATGCATGTTTGAAAAAGCTTTCAAATAGTGGGTGAGATTCTTTAAATTATGCACATAAAGACAAGTGCTCATCTCGAAAAAACATCTCAGAATCAAACATTATTCACATGCTTAGCCAATCATCTTCATAGACGGACATTAAAAACTGATGCTTTGCTTCAGTGAAGGTCTGCATGAATAATCTGACAATTTACCTGAGGAACCCATGCCATAGATCATCTCCCTGCTGTTTGTTGCTTGTCTAGTTGTTGTTTCAGCATATATGCTAACAAATCTGGGGTGCGTTTCCCGAAAGCATCGTTAGCCAACTATGGTCGCAAGTTCCGTCATTATCAGCATAGTTCAACGAGTCTGTGTTTCCCGAAACCATCGTTCCAGCGAACATTCGCAAACAGCATCGCAAAGTTGTGTGGTTTGAACGACAGCTCTCGACCTGTGGTTAGAGACATCGTTTCTATATTGCAGCACATTTGGAGGTAATAAATCCTTATCTTGAGCAAAATAAGCAAGCTGACATTCAGTACAACCGGTGCCTTTTATTTAGAATACATACAAATGTAATTTACGTCTTTTAGTTTGTCAAAAGATTTAAAGTAACGTGTTTGAAGAGTGCGCATGTGCGAACGTGCTCTACTATGAAAGAACGAGCCAAATATTGAGTCTGGTAATAAAGCAAAACAACTGAGAACAATTATAAATAGTCCTCAGATGACATGTCTGTAATTTATATTAACAAATCTAGCGTTAACTGGATCTCAAACAGTTTAATTAAAAGTAGTTATTATTCCACCACGTGCGAAACCATCGTGGTTGAACGATACTTTGCGACAGTGGGTTTCGGGAAACAGTCGTGACTAGCTAGTTGATTTCTCTAACGATGCATCGTACTATGGTAGTGAAACAGCGAGTTACATCGTTGTACGGGAAACGCACCCCTGGTTGACCATGGTAGTCTTGCTGGTTTAGCTGATTACAATGACTGGTGGGGACCCCAGCTTGGTCTAATATGGGTAATATCAGCCAATAACCTGTGCGGCCTAGATGATGTCAGCCGAAAGGCAAAGTTGTTTCAGAGGCAGAACAACCTGTTACATTTTGATGAATCATGCACAATAAGGCCTATATGTGTATCATTTTGATTTCATGTTGACGTTTGTGACCACATGTCTCTATTGCAGTGTAAGCCTTAAACCAGCTGATCAGCATGCAGGTGTCAGTGAGCTTTGGCTGGACATCTAAAATGGCCTTTAGTTTGGCAAACTTCTTAAACATGACATTGTGTCGTTCAGATGGGTTGTCTTTTACTGTTGTGTACAGGTCAGCAATCTGGTGGACACAACAAGGATAGAGAGAAGAAGCAGCTGTGATTCTAAGCCTTTTAAGAATTTTTATGTGGATTTGAATGAAAGACCTGAATGGCTCTTTCCTTTCCTCAAAACTACAGGCACTTCAGCGCACGTTGCTTCTTAGTGTCTACAGCTCTTCCAAGAGCAATATAAATCTTGCAAATGTAGGAAATGGCTTGTACAGGCAACTTTACTTAGACATTGTGTTAGATATGGGTCATATCTCTTAAATGTTCATTTCGCTTCATATTAAGATAGACATTAAGGGATAGTTCACCAAAAAATAAAAAAAAATCCATCATCAATTACACACCCTCATATCCTTCCAAACCCTTGAGACAATTGTTCATCTTCGAAACACAAACAGTTCTCATCCTCATTGGTTCTCGTGTTTCGGCCTGATTTTGTTAGAAGTGACATCACATCAGTTTGTTTTCCGATATCGCTTGAAGTATATCGGGGCATTAAGGAGAGTAACAATGATGATTTTACCATATCAATTTGAGCGTGAGTCCAATGATGAAACATTGGAAGAACTGGTCAACCCGAACCTCCACCGACTTGAGCAGGACGTATATCAATGGTAAGTTGGACATACTGGGGGTGTTTACAGATAGAGTACTTGAGCAAGTTAGCAAGGACAAAAGTGGACAGTGTTTATATTTTTACATCCTATTATTGTACAGATAGTCCTTGTACAATAGTCCCTTTTACTCTGTTCTAATAATAAAGACTCAGAGAAAGAATTCTTTGTATTACACTTGTGCAAAACATGCCCACAGCTAAATACAAACAATAACAGTATATACAGTACGCTAGCCGAGTACTTACACGAATGACTGATAAAACATTACAGTTTGTAAAACAAAATCTTGCTCCATTCTTTATCGTCACTCAAGGTAGTAAGAACAATCTGGATTAATCAACACAATTGTAGGTAATAGTGGGCCCACAGCTGATTAGCAGAACTATTTCAAGACAGTAATGAGAGTTAACAGATATACAGCTGTGCACTAAGTGTACTAACACAAAACTATATATTTTGAAGATTTGGTAGAAATATATACATCAATAATTAATCAAACGTACAGGTTGTGATTGAGAAAATCAAGTTGATCCAAATAAAGTGGGTACTGCCCAATTTTTAATGGATAAGTGTTTCGCAAATCAAAACAGAAGGTTAGCGTTATACTGCGGTGGTATCGTTGTAACACTGACTCTTCACATCCTCATCCTTTGGAAGTGTATACAAAGAGAATTTGGTTTCGCAGCTCAGAAAACAGTGTCTTCTTGACAGGTCGACAAAAGAAGTAGGTCAATAGACATCGTTGTAGGACTACTTTTATGACTTTTATATAACTTTTATATAACTTTTTATGCAGTTTCTGTATTTTTTTATTTTACAGCCCAATGGTCATACTGCAACACTACAATCATGTTAAGACCAAAAAATGAGCCTCATTTCACAGATGATAGACGCACGTTGTTGAAAGGTAACAGGATAGACACCATGTAGAATTGGTGTTCTGTAAACATCATGCATTGAATTGGATAGGAAGAATAAAGTTTAAATTGTATACAACTCATGTATAGTTGTGTACAAAGAGGGTTACATGATGCTGTCTTCTGAGTTAAACACACATTTTATTGGAAGGTATGAGGAGTTATAACACAAGGTAACATATTTAGAAGTCTCTAAGGTCAAACTGAACACCTCCTGCCTCTCCCACTACTGGAATGATGGATGAGGGGGCACTTGAAGAAAAGGTAATGGAGGTGGAGAAAGACAATCCAGGAAAAGCCAGAGTTAGTAACAACAAATGGGCATCTTGGATGATAAGGGCTCTAGAGAAAGGATGGATTTGTATCTGATGAGACGATGCCAATGTGTTTCCAAACTCAAATTAGTTTCATATTTTAGTGTCTGTAATGTTGAATGCTGACCACTAAATTGCTATTGTCTGTGGAATGGTCAGTTGCAGTAAAAATAAAATGGCATTTGCAAGCCATTTTACTTCCATAATGTGTATTCATAAGTGAAACAGCCAATCAGGCTTATTGAGAAGGCTTTTTGCACACTTTTGAAGTGAATTGTGCAGTGAGTGGAGGTAAAAGTGAGTTCAGTTTTATCTATGTTGTATGTATTGTGATCATCCCCATATACTGATTGGCTTCATCACTGTCTCCTCTCCACCAGTAAGCTGGTGTGTGGTGATTTGAAATTGAATTGAAATACCAGGTGAGTTATGAGCAAGTGTACTTTAACTGAAAACAGTTTAGCCATGATTATGGAGCTAGATATGCAAACGTCAAAATGCATAGATCTATAATGAAAGTGTTTTGAGGTCATAGTATTGTGCAAGGAACCATGCAAAATAAGTCTTTATTAGGCTAATCAATAATCTTCCCCTGTAATCATAATTTGTCTGAAAAGAAATAAAAGTGTTTCACTGCTACTACTGTGTATTTAAACTGTAAACTGCAGTGAATTGTATGTAGTTACGAACAGGCCTCAATATAGGTTCTTGTGAGTTTCAAATTAATTTTGTTTTACTCATAAGCATTTTAAGCATTTTCTTTCCCCAACTTGTATGACCTTGAAATCTACCATCTTCTTGGAGGAAAATCTTTTTTTAGTCATCTTTAAATGTTAGGAAATGGAAAAGTGTGTGCATATTTCAAGATAACTGCTTATGACGCCATTAAACTGTCTTGAGTCCTGTCAGATGTGGTATTTTTTATAGCTCTGGAACTTCTGTCCTTTCTTAGAATGATTGTAAGGTATAAGGCACATTCACATTTACTTCTCCAACACTCCTCACCACAATCTCTCTCTGCCAGCTCTCCATGTGCACCTGTAGAAACCGTTCATCACAAAGTCAGCCAGAAAGTATTAAATTGAATTACATGTAGTAGATGCCTCTTATAAACGGAACGGCACATCTGAGACATCTACACTTGCTGTAAATCTCACTATCACTCTAAAACCTCCACAATTAGTCAATTAACTAACTGAACAGGCAAGACCATTGATTCAGTCCCCACCACTTTTTCAAGTATACACTTCCTCCTGCATAGCCAGAAGGGACATTCGTCAGGCAATTCTCTTATTATCTGGGTGTCAAAAAGGCAGACAGACCCCAGGTGCTGGGAGTAGGGCAATTCATTCTGTTCTCCTTCCAATCATACTTTATGACAGCTCTCCTGGGAGATTTACCATCTTATCAGCCTGTGGTAACTGTGGGCTCTGATGGTGAAGCATATAATAAAAGTGAGAGTGCTTCTTTCAGTAATGTCCTGCAACTCCAGCACTTAGAGGATTACATTATGAGAAATAATGAGTTGAACACAGATCTCACGCTTAAATGTCATCACATTTACATGAAATGCTCTTCTTCCAATAACACATAATGGAGCTGAGGTTATTTTCAACATAAACAGAGCATCTGCAAAGAAGATGTGCACTTTGCTTTTTCCCCAAAGGCTCATATAATTAGCAGATAGCAATATACAGACAACCATTCATCTATTATTGATTATTCCACTGTGATTATCTTGCAATCACAAAAAAATAAGATATTTGTTTTTGTAAAGTTTATTGTCAGACTGCATAATGAGAGTGATACTGATTATTTGGATTTGTTGGGGTTCAGAGTCGACATGAAATCCTATTAGTTTCTGATATTATATATATACTGATATTATCAAATATCCTGATATTGTTTTGTCTTTCTTAGCATATATTTAAAGTCCCCACCGTGGTGAAAATCCAGCTTTTAATGTTGTTTATGTCTATGTGGTGTTTTTAATATGCTTTAAGACAAACCATGTGCAAATTCATAAGTCGACACCATTGCTGAGTATTTTCTCCTTAAAACCACAGTGAACCAAAGACAGTCTCAAAAACGCGGTTTGAAATCGCTAGTGTTTCTGACGTCACAAACTACCTTGTAACCAATCAAGTCAATGTGTGAAAGGACAAAAACTTTTTGATTTTAGTGATCAAAGATGTGTTTTAAGGGATACAATTATTGACCACAGAGGGACTTTAACCATTTATTACCATCTTTACATTTACAGTTGTGTTGACAGTTGTCTTCTGCAGTTGAATGCAAACAAATGTGTTTTTGTGGTTCGTAATTTCATTTATAATCCATTTTATGACTTGCATAATGTTCTCTGATGCAATATTCACACAGTCAGCAGGGTTTTCTCGGTTTATTCTGGATCAGTAGAGCACACACTGCACCCTTGGTGGACTCTCTTCATGCCCTTGGTCAAATATGCCTGGACTTGAATGCCCTCTTGAGACTGCTGTGTCTATTTTGATCAGCATCTCTAGATTCACTTGTAGAGAATACGCCATTTGCTCAGCACTGCTTTCGTGTCGGTTCCATCAAGCAGAACGGAAGGATTGGAAAGAGGGAGATAGAAAGAGACTGTCCTCACACAGCCTGGTGTGAAAAGATGCAAGTGGAGTGTGATTTTGTTGGGGTCACTGCATGAGACTTTGAACACTTTAAAGACTACTGTATCATATTTAATGCATGAATTTCTCAGGCCTCTAAATCAGTAGTTCCTTACCCTGGTCCTGGAGTACCCCCAACACTGCACATTTTAATGTCTCTCTTATCTGACACACCCGTCTGAGTTTTTACTAATGAGCTGTTGAGTTGAATAAGAAGTGTTCAATCAGACATTTCAGGAATCATTTACACAACACCGTTTTCAACACGAATTTGTGAAACCAGTGATGTCATCTGCTTTAGTGTTACATGTTCAGTCTTTAGGCGTGTAGTGTTTCTTTACAAAGTGATATTGCCAACTACTGGCCTGGCATGAATAATCATGTGTTTTAATCGTTTTCACAGATCCATTTGACTGGGGATCATTTTGACAATGTTGTCGTCTATAAGTCTATGTTCCTGTTTCCTGTTCCTGGTGCCATATTTGTAGTTCTTTGTAGTTTTCCTTGTTGATTAGACTGATGGTTCCCAGGTGTGTCTTGTTAGCTTGTTTTCCCTTGTGTGTATAGCCCTTGGGTTCCTTTGTACTTTATCAGTTATTGAATGAATGAATGAATGTAGATCGTCCCCGGTTCCCCGGTTCCCCGGTTCCCGCTTTGTATTTAGATCCGTGTCTCTGTCTGCCATCTCGCTCCAGTGTTATACAGACATATTATTTGGTAGATCTAGAGTGGCAACTAATATTTACATGCATTTTATGTAAGTAGTCTCCTATACGGTTATAAAGACTTAATTGATTTACATTACAAGCTTTCAGAATGTCATCTTATATTTTGGCCATATAAATAACAGCATCTGCTTTGATGGAAAATCTTTGTAGTCAACATTTCAAACTGAATGGCAACGTGAGTGTTTTAGATCAAACGGAGGGGGGAAAACTGAAAGAAACTGTTCCATCAGCAAAACTCAGTAGTAGTTTCTCAGTAGAAACTAAGTGGACAAAGCACAATACATTTTTTCAGTGATAAACCCAGTCTTACAATAACTGTTCTGGCAATAACCCTCTGTCGACTGTCCGTGGGCAGGGATACAAAAATGTGGAATTCTAATGCATAATTTTCACGAAAGCCCTGGAGCTGTCAAAATTCTTTTGGTGATAAATAAATATACTGCCGACAACATTGTAACAATACAAAGCAGGTTGAAAATTGATTTAAAGGGTTCTGTCAAGTGCTTCATATATAGAACCATGGGTTTGGGGTCTTTTTATGGATTTTGTTTTAATTCATTATTCATTGTAATTCAATTTTATGATTTAAACAGTTTGTAAACATTTTATCACAAGAACAAATTTACATAACCCGTTAAACATATTATGAAATCATTTAAGACATTTCTCCTTTTATAGAACCAGGCATGAAGGGTTCTTTAAAATTGAGTCAAGAACCCAGGATTCTATATAGAACCCCATTTAACTTTTTTTTTCTAAAAATGTGAGATTAATATTCTACTATATGGGGCATAAAACCAGACCTGCCTGAGTCAGCAACTAATATGCTTTGTACTTCGTCCCTGTTTCACTGAGAGCAGCAATCTGACTTGATGCTCACAAAATTATGCATGATCATTGGGCAAAACCCATCAGATCAACTGTCTGCTTCCCGGAAGTCTGTTTTTCCAAAATGTAATTGCAAAAGAAAGACATTAACTGCCATTACTATGGAAAGATGAACAAGATTGCTTGTATATTCTCAAAACAACCTCCGTCTTCTATTGTGACATCTGTCCAATCTTTACCCACTATATATAATACATCCAGCCGGCGCTGGCACTAATATCGAAAGGATAATGAAAAGCTTACAGGGAACCTAAAGGATGCACAGGAGGTTTTATATTCATTGCTTTTCCTGCATTTCATTTTCACCAGTCCTGAGATTCCAGCTGATCTATACTTTCTGTTAATGTCTTCAGGGTTTATAAATTCCCTTGCTAATCAATGCCCCTTCTTGGCTTGATGACAGACTGGTTAATCTAATATTGAACCCTGTATTCTCCTGGCTTTATTCTTAACAAATATATCAATAGATTTTTATCTTCCCATCTCATTCGCTTATCTCCTAGTGTCACTTGTTTTCTCTCACCCTTCTACGGCTTTTCACATTTTTTCTAAATCAAATAAATACTGTCCATTTCTTAGATATTTTTCTTAATATGGAGCTCATGTTCATGTATGAAGTGAAACGACGCCATTCTTCACATTGTGACTTGAATGAAGACCCTGATTTCAGTGGACCCCTACACACTATTCACAACCCCATCTCGCTGCCTCTTTTATTGATCGCTTCTTCCCACAAGCAATGCATGTCTCAGCGCAAGACACAGCATCTCTCCAATCCACATTGGGGATAATTGAACTCGTTTGTCCTTGGCCGGTCTCCTTCTCTCGCTGCTTGCCAAAGCAGACATGCCGGGAATAGTGAGGAACGGATGTGTGCAGATTAATCTGTCCCAAAAGTGTGGCCTGTTATGAAATTGACACTTATTGACCTTTGCTCCTGTCCTTCACAGAAAGTTCATGCTGAAATGGATGATGATTGATGACCTGTCGATGATTGAGTCCCGCCATGCCTCACTGGAATTGCTATTTAAGATTTATGATGTGGTTCTGCCATTCTACTTTATTCCTGTGATGCAAAGCTGTATTATCAGCATCATTACTCCAGTCTTCAGTGTCACATGATCCTTCAGAAATCATTCTAATTTGCTGATCTGGTCCTCGAGAAACATTTCTTATTATCATATCAATATTGAAAACAGTTTTTGCTTAATATTTTTGTGGAAACTGTGATACACCAATCAAATGTTTGGGGTAAGATTAATAATTAATACTTTTATTCAGCATGAACACATTAAATTGATCAAAAGGGAAAGTAAATACATAATGCTATAAAAGATTTCTATTTCAAATGTTGTATCACAATCTGCACAAAAATATTTAGCAGCAAAAAAGTTCTCCAATACAGATAAAAATAAGAACCATTATTAATAATTGCTAAGCTCCACATCAGCATATTAGAATGATTTCTGAAGGATCATGTGACACTGAAGACTGGAGTAATGATGCTGAAAATTTAGCTTTGCCTCACAGGAATAATTTACACTTTTTAAAATATTAGAACAGTTATTTTAACTTGTAATAATATTTCCCAACATTACTGTTTTTACACAAAAAAAAATCAAATAAATTCAGCCGTGCTGAGCATTAATTTCTTGTTCCAAAAATATTTCAAAAATCTTAATTATTCCAAACTAATGAATAGTAGTGTGTAAACTTAACTTTGTAGTACACAGTCACATCATGTTTTCTCTCTCCTCGTTGCTCATGTCTTTACAGTGCATTTAGAGAATTGATGTGTCCTTCATGTTATTGGACTTCAGTCGATTTCCAGATTCCAGAATTGAGTACAGAGGAGCAAAGAAATGAAAACTCATCAATCAGAGTATTGAGAAACAGTCGTAGCCTATTTCTTTTTCCCCGATGGACATTTATTCAACCAGCGATGTGATTTTCCATGTATTTTTACGGATATCCATATTTTCTGACCTGAAAAGTATGACCAAAGTTAATGTGTGTGTGTGTGTGTGTGTGTGTGTGTGTGTGTGTGTGGGGGGGGGGGGTGATCAAATCTTAAAGCACAGCACGGTGTTCATTTGCACAGGAGCAGCTCATGATCCAGTGTTTTCAGGGTCTCTGAGCATTATTTTAGCCAAAATTTTTTCACTGAACTGAAAAATAAAGGAAATTAAATTAATTTACACACTTAAAAGATTAGTTAAATCAAAAATGTAAACATGTCCAATGCTTTTATTGTGTTCGAGACTGCCTATAGCCTACATGTGGTAAAATCGAGGAACTACGCATATGAAGATGTGTGATTATATAAAAATACAATACGCCTTGTTGCTGATTTCCCTTAATCTCAATATTTGACTTATTTTCACTCACTATTACAAGAAATCATTGTTTGTAGTATTTAGCTGGTCATGATGTTAACATGTCAGCTCTCATGAGGCAACCATTACCATGTAAAATAAAACTGCTTTTATTATTATTATTTTTTTAATATTCCTATTTATACTATTAATTTTAGTACTATTTATCTATAAAGCATTTCTAAAAAGAATTTGTGTACCTTTAATTACTTCAGTAATTTTTTATTTATGTTTTTGAGATTTTGGTTATGTAGCCTAACATGTAAGCAGGGACGAGGCAGAGAGGGAACCCAGATGCAAGCACAAGTTTTAACAAACAAACACAAACGCAAAATAATCCAGGAACAAAGGTAAAATCCACAAAGAGAAGGCAGAAGAACAAGACAGGAATACACAAACAGCAGTAATGACCAACAAACAACAACTAAAGCACAGAGGTTTAAATAGACAGGCTAACAAGGGGCTAATGAGGGACAGGTTTTGGTGACTGATGTCATCGGAACTAATAAGGGTAACTATGGTGACAAACAAGAAGGTACAAAGCAAAACAGGAACAAAACACAGGAAGTGAATCCAGAAACAATGGAATTCACTTTAACATAAAAGTCCTACAAAACACAAGACAGAAGCAGACCTGGAGACTGCGGCAGGACAGGGCTGAGTGATGAAGTGATGAAAACCGGATAAACCAGTGATGAAACCTGATAAATATTACTTTGTAGGCCTACTAAATCATAAGATCATAAAATGTTGCTTTGAGTGCAGAATATGGGCGTCTAGACTCTTTACTGTGGCAAATTCAGTGGTTAATCAATAGTACAAAAAAAGCTAAACAAATTTTAAGAAATATGATCAAATACCGTGAAGCTAAATCAGGGCGTAACGTTAACCACCCCAACTGGCCCAAATTGTGCTCCCATAATATTTGATAGGCCTATTCTTGATGCGGCTCTGCTGCACTCCATTACGCAAAGCTTTGCTTTATATAGAATGACAAAAATATTTTAAAAGTTACATTTTAGGCTAGTTTGCCTTAGCAGTGTTACCAGCGCTCATCAAAACTGTCAAAATGATTGAGATGGCCAATCAAATCAAAGAAGGCGGGCCCTAACGTACTGTTCGCAGAAGACGAGCGCGAATCCCAACGATAGAGCGCGTGAAAGAGCAATTGAAAGAGCGCGTGGTAAAATGTAAGAAATATTTGAAAACTTTTTCAATAGAGAAATGTTCAGCGACCAACAGTGAAATCCAGTGATGCAAACTTAACTTTTTAATGAAATTTCACCGTTTTGAATTGAAAACATAGGCAATGCGACGAGGCAAGAAACGTTGGATTCACTTTATTTTGATGGTCCCCTTAACACATTCTGTAGTCTATAAATAACGTTGAGGTAAAAAGGTAGAGTGGTCTAATTTGAATCCAAAAAGTAGCATAAAATGTATTAGCCCCAATTAATTTCTAGATAGTCAGACTAGTTTTTAAGACAGCGGCTATGTTTATGCTACTGGCCCAGCAGATGAGGGAGTTTCAGAGACATAGACTGTCTCTTGAGCTCATTGTTTTCTCACTGTAGAAATATAAGCTAGAAACATGGTGCCGCATAACATATTGACTGAGAAGTTGGTATAATATGCCCAAGCCAAAAAGTAATTTTGTGCCATAAGCATTACTTTGCTGCCCTCCAGTGGCTATCAGTGGTATTTGTGGTGGTCCTGAAACAACACAGATTTCACACTCAAAGTACAGTATAAACCCACAGAAATGTAAATGAAACTTCTGCCTGATGCTGATAGAAGATCATAAACAAAGCAACAAATGTTGAATTTCCTAATTAGATTTCCATAATTAGTACTTGCCTTGTCTCTTTGGCATTGTTTCCTTTTTATAAAGATCTTCAAAGTATAACAGTCAAATCATCTTCATTTATATTATAGAAGTCGATAATGTATTATGTGAAAGCTAGGTCAAAGAGTTGTCTTTAATCTAGCTTTGAACTGACAGTCATTCTAATGTACAAATCAATTATGCTACAGACACATATCCATTCTGATTAGACTTTTAATTTCTCTGACATCATTCCGGGAAATTCAAGGTTGTGTAGATAGATTGTAGGTTCCCTGACATTTTATCCCAGATTGATGGTGGAAGGAAGCCACAAAACATTTGTCTCTTTTAACTGAGGCTCAGTTGAAAGCTTTTTTGGAGAGGTTTGGAGTCTGTTCAGTACATCAAGAAATGATCTTATCCCAACTTAAATGTGTAAATAAATGATATAGAATGCACTACATATTCTGTTGAAAACATGAACTGAGTTTAAAATTATTCTTCTCATACTGAACTAAGATATGAGTTAGGCATTTCCTCACAAGAGAGATTGAATAATATATGGAACTATATGATGAAAGTGACTGATAATAATAATAATAATAATAATAATATATATATATATATATATATACATATATATACATATTAGTAAAAGCTATAGTACACAAAACAGACCTTTGACTGTATTTAAAAAACATAAAACAAAAACTTCTTGAACAAGAAAAAAGGTGGGCAGAACTGATTGGATGGTTGTGGTTTGCTATTGGTGGATCTCATGTGATTGACAGGTTTGTCCCGCCCTCACGCCAGTAAACACATCATCAAAGAGATGTTGCTGCAAGAGAGAGGAAGCTATTTTGATTAAAGATTACAAGGTCGTATGATTTTTAAAAAAGAATGATGTGAACCCCCCCCCCCCCCCCCCCCCCCCAAAAAAAATGAATTGGCAAAAATTGCTAAATTTGTTAATTTCATCTATAAAACAGTTCCGCAAAAAAATGATGTCATCGTCCAGCTCAGTTCAGCTCTCATTTTACAACGTCAGTACAGGCAGATCAATAATATTGTTGAATATTAAGTGTCCCCAACTAAGCAAGCCAGAGGTGCACATTTAAAGTATTATACATAAAGTATTATACAGTATGATGTTGTGACTGGGACATTGCTTTGACTGTTACATAGTCAAGCTACTATTACACTGCGATATAATATCACTTTCATTGCATGTACTGTAGACAGACGCAGATGTCTTTTTCACCACTTCTCCGATCCCACAGGACAGACGAGCTATGTAACTTCATCATTACCCATCCTCACGGCTCGTCCCCACCTGGTTGCCTGTTAAAGTCATCAGCCAAAGCCTAAACCCTGGGGCTCCATAAAACCAGCCGTCAGGTTAGGAAAGTCCTTCACCAGTTTCTCTTCAGCTGTCTGAGGAAACGGGAGCACCAGGGAGCTCACATCACTGGCGCTCACCGCCATCATACTGCGCATGGATACAGGAAAATGAGGTTGGTTGAGTGTTAACTCACCTTAACCAGTGGTTCTCAACTTGTTTTGTTTCAAGACCCAGTTTGTACTTGGAATTTTGGAAAAGTGGCGACCACCAAAATGGTTCATGATACAAAAGTCAATGGCCCTATCAGAACAGTTGATCCATCAGTTGAAAACCTCAGACCTAAATGCACCATGAATCTACTGTCATCACAAGCTTATTCAAAATTAATTGTTTGCACAATAAACCAACGTTTTTGAAATGTAACAATTGCAATTTCCTGCTGTAATGGTCACCAAGTTATTTAGGGAAAACTAATATATGCAATTATATTTGAATGTGTAATTTTGACTAAAATATGCAGCTAAACTTAGTTCCTCTGAGAGGAACACTAGTATTATGTTTGATCTTAATAGATTGGATGCCTGTGCCATATGTGCATTTAAATCCAAGGATGTGCAGCAGGTTGCCAGAACAATGTTATCGGGGAATGAGTTGATTTGTTTCTCAGTTACATGAGTTGGCAATTTGTCAGCTCTTTAAAGCCTTAGTTTTGATTATTATACATTTTCCCAGCTCAAGTTCAGACATACACTACAGATGAACCTAAAACTCCCCAACAGCCATGGCGTGATTTAATTCTGTGTGTAAATCGGTTATGAAACTTTGAATACCATTATTTAATCTTGTGTGTGAGAAAAGTGTGAAGAATGCAGCTTGAATGAAAAAGACTGTCCAATGTGCATCTGGAAAAAAAAGATTTGTCTTACTATCATTTTTTTGCTATAAAGGATATTTAAAACATATATTCCCAGTTTCACAGACAAGGCTTAAGTCTAGTCCCAGACTAAAATGCATGTTTGAGCTGTCTTAACTAAAAATAACTTACACTGACATATTTTAAAAAAAAATGTCTGTGTCATAGTTTGTTTCAAGATGCACACCAGTAATGTTTTTTCTAAGACATGTTTAAAATAAAAAAAAACTACTTAAATGTCCTAATTTAACTAAGGCCTAATCTTGGCTTAATCTGAACCCTGTCTGTGAAACCAGGCCATATCCTTAAAACAAGATAATATACTTGCTTCTCAAGTAAATTTAACATTTGAATTTAATAGTTAATACAATAATGAGATTTTTTGCCCTAATTTGTTGTAATCTTTATATTGTTGTCATATATTGTGTATGTTATATATTTTTTTTCAGTATAAGGACAAGAGTTGTCAAGTTTTAATAGATGCGTAAGGCACTATAAACATATTATAAAAGTAGACCATACAACTTTTTTGAATAGCATATAACCACTCTTCACAAAATGAAACAATGCTGCCATTTGATCAACATTAATTTGCTTTAGTAAGCATGGGCCCATTTGACACTATCATAGGCTGTTCACAAATGCATACATCTAAGCAAGTACAAGATGGTGGCATGGTTTACTTTCAGGAAGAATTAAAGTTGTAATGTCTGGTAAACCTTTAAAATGAATGAACCGATAGTCGCGTTACAAAGGGCCAATCATTGAGTGGGACTGAGGGTCATTCATTGTAAACAAAGACAGTGCAAATTTGACCGCGGTTCTGAGCAGTCTAGTGCTTTAAGTTTAAGAGTGGAAATAATTCAACCGGTATTAGCCAATATTGGCAAATCTTCTCTGCCCTTGTCTTGTTTATGATGAGCAAACATGTGGTTTGGATGAGTGTTTTGAAAAAATGCGTCTTGTGAATAGTCGCATCTGTGCTGACATTTCCAAGCACGCCTTTACTTCCTCTATTCCTAGTAATGAAAAGGTAAAGCTGTAAAATTATACAGAGGAAAGTTGCCTTCTAAGACAAACACTACCAAGTCAGCTGTCACTAACAATGTGGTGGACTTGTTAGCAAGCTGTTTGAGTTCTGGTGGATGCCTTTTTAAGGGTGCTTTCAAATTGGACCTTTTGGTACAGACTTGAGTTTGACGTCAGAGTTGGGATTGTTTGGCTGTTGTCTGAATTCATCCACTTGAGTCCACTTGAATGCAGTTCTTCTGGACTCCAGTATAGTTCACAATCTGACTAACTTGCATAAGTGTAGACCCAAACCCAGATAGGAAGTCATTAATGACTGTAAAGTTAAACATGGCTTTATGGTCCAAATAGATCTAAAGTATTCATAAGAGTGAGAAGTGTCAACATCTTCTGGATCCTCCGGTTCTTGACTTCAGATAGATGAAAAGATCTGTTTGAAGTTTCCATAAACTGTCTGGATTGATTTTCTGCTTTGCTTTGCCAGAAACAAGTTTGCATGCAAACAAATCTCCGGCAGTCAAAACAAGTGAATATTTTTCTTTGAAAAATAGTCTCATTTCACATGCTAAGACATCAACTCAGTTATTAGGTTATCATTTGGATTAGGTAACAATTCAACCAAAATACCTGCTGTTCATTACCCAGTAAAGTTGACCATCGTTTTGCTAAGTTGCTAAAGTGTTCTGAGTGTTCTTCCACATTGATGTGGTTTTTAGGTGATTGCTAGGTATTTTGGGTGGTTGCTACTAGGTTGTTGCTTACTGGCCCTAGTCAGATGAGCCCGGCCCCAAGCCTCTAGACACTAAATATGGTTTAATCCCTCATTTCAAGTCTGTAGGATGTTTAGCCATCTTTAATATTATCCAGTAGGTTAATTCTCAACCTTTTTGACTCCAAAGTTCCCCCTTTTTTTTTTTTTTTTGAAGACTATATTTAAAGGCCTTCCTGTCTAAGCTGTTTGTAAGTACCTCTGGTACTTCTGTTATCATAAAAAGAAATAAACTCTTAAGCATATGATGTCAGATGTCTCAAAATAAATTTGAGCAAGTACATAACCAGCCAGTGTTCAAAACTCTCTGCTTGCCTTAGCTCGATTCAAAACGGTAAGCTTGTAATAATGTTTTTAATTCCAGTGGTACTGGTGGATTTCCGCTGGAAATTCGAGCATGTCTTTGCATCATTACGTCACATCTGTACACATACAGAAGGAGTCTCGGCTAGTAGGCTATATTGCGTATGAGGATGTTGGAGGTGGAGATGTATAGCCTTTTCTCACAGCACTTGATATAATTAAACTTTCAATTTGATTGACTTTCAATTTTAAACTTTCAAAAATCAATTTGATGGCGGATCCAGAAAGGTTCAAACGACAATCACCAGTGACAACTAGAGATTCACCCGATGTAAAATGCAAAAGACTTTGGACTGAGAGTTTGGAAAAAGAGACTACAACCAGACCCATGCAAAAACAAGAATACATATCTGAAGGGCTTTAAATGTAGTCATGCAATGCTGATGTTGTTAACATTACAATTTGAGAACAAAGTATAATTTGCATGGTTTGACATGGTCATACTTCCAAAAAGTAGAATCTGTGATTGCGAATGCCAGTATCCACACACATTCTCCTCAAAACATTGGATTCATCAGCGCTGTGGCGTGTCGAGGCACAACTCACGTAAAGTTGATAATTCCGCGAATATCTGCAATTGCAGATTTCGATCAGAGATGGCGACAAAGAGGAAAAACTGCGGACTGCAGCTTTAAAACGAGTGATGTATTAAGTCGTGGGAATGAAGTGTTTATTCGTGACCACGATATACATATTTTTTTCTATTGTAATTAGAATTGTTATTATAACTAAATGTAATTAATTTTAAAACTTAAAATACTGAGTCCCTTAGTAAGTTTGCCGAGGCCCTCTAGTTGAGAACTACAGTACTGCACTAGGTGAAAATCGCAAATCTAATGTTCTTGTATCAGGGTACATATGATGCTGAATGTATGATCCTTGTTTTTTTTTTCAAGATCTCCACTGCTGTTGGTTGCTTTTGGCATTTCATGGAATAGGCACCATTTAAAAGCAGAACAAATGTTTTATGTAGTAAGAACCTGCTTGTTCTGACTAATACTTATTAATGTCACATTTACAGTGCTAAACTCCCTTGAGCAACGCTTTTGACATTTCTCTTTGTATATGACTGAATTTCCCATGGCAACAGTTCAAGACATTTTCCAGCTGTTCATTATACATCTGCTGATCTGTCCGTTCAACAGGCCAAACTGTCTACATGTTTCTCATGAGTTTGCATTTTAGACAGTTAGCGAACAGCTACTGTGCTTCTGCAACTGCATTATTATTCTCATGCAGTCGATTTCCTGTATCAGCTGATGTCCGCTACACAGGCACTATTTAGCCTCTGGCTGGGAGAATCAAGCTAATGATTGCAAGAATGTAATTGCCACCCCTTATCACTTTAATCCTTTGCGAGGAGAAAGAGTGAGAGACGAGAGAGCGAGAGAGAGAGAGAGAGAGTGAGAATGTAATGTGGAATTGAACGGTATATAAACTGAGTGCACTGGAAGGTGAAGAGATAGAGGATAGCAAAAGCAGCTGGATCAGTGGGGGAGAGAGTAAAAGGAGAGCGACAATGTACAAACATCGGTGTTCTTGTTAAGGAGGCATTTCCTTAAGTGCCTGCACACTCTCCGGCTCCCGACTGTTTATCCCACAAAGATAACAGCAAAGGAAGAGCAAAGTTCCACCAGCGTGCAGCCAGCACTACAACTGAAGTCCCATTTGTCACTACTAATGTCTTAAGATGGCTTAGTTGGATTTGAGGGCCATGAAGGGGGATTGTGAGCCTGTTGGGACCTATTGGGTTATCTCTGCACTGGAAATGCAGGCAGTCACGACACCAGATCCTAGCACCAGGCTGCTAGTGTGGGAAGAGCAACCGTGGCTGTGAACGTGCATGACAAGAGGAGCAGACATGAGACATCTTTGTAGTTGTGGTGTTATGACCAGCTCATCTCCTCAGTTCATACATCATTCTCTCACCCACATCAACAATGTTAATTGCTTCCAGAGATGTAAAGCTTCTCTGTGCTTTCCAGGTGTGAAGTGCTATTGCATATTACTCCAGGCCGGGGTTAAAACTACAGCTGAGTAACAATACCGTGAGTAATTAAGGTTGCAGGTGTGGAAGTAAAATAGAGGGTGATATGACTGCAAGGGACACGATAAGGCAAAGTGCCAATGATATTGATGGCAACCATACTCTCGACAGTGTGCTACAGTGTTTTAGACTAGATACAGTTTCTTAAGGAAATGAGTGGTATGCACCTATACTGATATGTAAAACTTGTGATCATTGCCATGAGGATGTTGTGGGTGGTTGCTAAGATGTTTCTAGGTGCTTGGGTGCTAGGTAGGGGTTTACATTCCCAAGTCAAAAGATCCCAACCAAAATTATATTATTTTTTGATATTCTGGCCCCTAGATAAAACTAGGGTCCCTTTTTCAGTCTAGGTGAGTCACATTTTACATACATCATCACTATTCTATGGCATTTGGTAGTATAAGTAATGTGAGTAATAACCCTGAAAAATGCTGAGGTAGTACTCTGAGTACCTGGTTAGCTGCAGCATATACACTGGAAAATGTAATAAGTTGATTTTACTTAAAAATTAAGGCAATCCGTTTCCTCACTTTTTCTAAGGAGTGTATTAATTTTTAGTTGGCACAACTTTATAACATTTGTATAGAAAACTTGTTAATTAAGTATACTCAAGTACTGCTGAATCAAAATCATTAGTTGAGTTAACTTCTAAAAAAAGCAAGTAAAGTGAAATGCGAAGAGTATGTGGTACTGACAAATGCTGAGTTAGTATAGTTCACTAACACAAGAGTTCTAGTAACTAACTGAAAAAATAACTGTAGAGAGTACTTGATAATTTATTTGAATTAAAATTTAATTGTTACCATTGTTGTGTTTTGCATGCTGAATGTTGAAGTCTGTGTGACTCAAGCATGATCAATTACAAGATTGTCACAAATATAGAGGGATTATATGAACCCAATTCAAAGTTTCACAAGGTGTTTAGGACATAAGTCTTAGCAACAAAATGATAAAAGATCATTAATTGACATAAAATATCGTTGTTATTCATCACTCATTCTCACACACACACACACACACACACACACACACGCACACGCACACGCACACGCACACGCACACACACACACACACACACACACACACACACACACACACTTCCATTGACATCAAATAACTGATTTCTTGTTGCATCAAATAACTGATTTCTTGTTGCAGCAATGGGAAGAGAATTACAATAAAGTAAATGAAGTTCCATGTGCCCAACCAAAAGGATCACTAATCGACATAATGGTGACTAAAAATATTTTAGGAAAATCAACATCAATTTATGAAGTCAACTTATGTGATGTTCTCTCAGTTGTATTGACAATTCAATATTCAAGATGACTTAGGGAAATGAGTGAATGCAAACAGAGAAATAACTGCAGAAATGGCAAAAATTAGTGAAAATCCCATTAAGAATTTCTCCGCCTTAAAACACGCACTCAAACCAATCAATTAATCTTAACTTGGGGTTTCTGAGTAAACAAAGCATAGTAAGTGAATAGTACAGATTACAAGATTTTTACAATTAAGTTAAGCCATTAAGTAAAGTTAACTAAAAGTTTTTAGTTAGAATCACTGTTGGATTTTAAACATTACCTCTTTAAAATGCAAAATGGCAAATTCGTTTAGTAAAAAGCACTCTTTTTGGGACTCATCATATAGTTGACATAACACCCAAGCCTTCCTGGACAGCAAAAGTTTTTTTTTTTTAAACCAGATTTGTACTAAGTAGTATTAAAACAGTGATATGGGCTAGACATTATTTTATTTTTTTCTCACCAGCCACAGTGGCTAGTGGTTTTCCAAAGTTACTAGCCACTCAGCATTTTCACTGGCCACATTTTTAAAATCGATACCATGGGGAAAAACTGCCATATAGATATTTTTTAATATTATCTCATAATTTGGCAGCAGGAACGTTAGGGTGCTGTCACTTTAAGACCTGACTCTGACCTGATCTATTCTCAACTGTTTTCGTTTGCTTAAAACATAACATACTTTGTTTACATAAAAACTCACCAAGGCATATTAACATTATGTTGTGTGTATTTGACTGTTAAAGTGCAATAATCAGCAAAAAATAACTCAATTTAGTAATGAGAGGTGGCCTTATGTGTGAGCTCTTTGGGTGAGGGCACAAAATCTGCAGGAATGAGTAAAATTATGCGCAACACAAGCATCCCACGCCCAGATTCAAGCCCTGTAACACTAACAATATTCGTCCGTAGCAAATTAAACGAGTGAGTGAGGGGAGGAGGGTTTGTGTGTAACTTGCTGTCGGGGAGATGAGAGAGCGTGAAAGCGCAGCTGGTATCGTGTATCTATTCTGTGGAAAATGAGAATTGGTAGCGTTTCAGATATTTCAGTATCGATATGTATCAAAAGTAATATTTTTGACAACACTACATTGCATGTAATATTTCAGAAGCATTTTAAAAGATGATCATGCATATACAGGCAAGCAGAGCCGCACAGAATAAGAACGCAATGCATAAAGTTTAATGGTAAGCTTTTAACCTTTGGAAAACCATCAAAAAGAAAATGCTTAATGTGCAATTTAGCACACTGAATTCATATTCTGGGCTCATCTGCTTGCCTTTTATCGCCAATAAGGTTTATACTAAATTTTAATATTACTGATCACTGTCTTAGTACATTAAGGCATGTTAAGTGTTTTAGAATGTAAGAATGGACTTGCAGCTAGTTCACTTTTGTTTCTTCTTTTAAAAGGTGATCTAAATATTTTTTGGCATAAAACCACTGATCTATATAGAATGACTGGATAGCTCATGACGTCATAAACAGTGAAGCCACCGCGCCGCCATATTGGTATTCCCTAGTGAGCTCACGTGTTCTATTGAATCAATAGGAAATTGTATGATTTGACTGAGGAGACATTGCCTAAGGAGACACCATTTTAAAATCTAAAGTCTCCCTGTACATTCTTACAACGCAAACACCCTAAGCATTTAAGTGGATATTTGTTTAAAGTCGAAAAAATAAATTAAAAAAAAATTCCTATACAGTCGTGCTCAGAATTAATGGTACCCCTGGTAAATATGATGAAAAATGGCTGTAAAAAATAATTCTGTATCGTTTATCCTTTTGATATTTCATTCAAAAAATTGGCAAAAATCGAACCTTTTCCAATGAAGTAAAATAATTGACAGTGGAGGGGAAATCACATTATGAAATAAATGTTTTTCTCCAAAACAAGTTGGCCACAATTATTGGTACCCCTAGAATTGTTTACGAGTAAAATATCTCTTAAGTATATTCCCATTCATATTTACCTTTTTTTTTGCACACCAGGGTGACTAGGAACATGAAATTGTCCAGCCATGACTTCTTGTTTTACAAGAGTTTAAATATGGGGAAACACAAAGGCCAAATTCCCTTAATCATCCATTACAATGAGTAAAACCAAAGAATATAGTTCTGATGTGCATCAAAAGATTGTTGAGCATCACAAAATAGAAAGTGGCTGTAAGAAAATAGCTAAAGCATTGAAAATCCCCATTTTGACCATCAGGGCAATAATTAAGCACTTCCAATCAACTAAAGATGTTACAAATCTGCCAGGAAGTGGACGTGTGTCTATATTGTCTTAATGCATGGTGAGGATGAAAGTTTGAGTGGCCAAAGACTCTCCAAAGATCACAGATGGAGAATTGCAGAGATTAGTTGAGTCTTGGGTTCAGAAAGCCTATTAAAAAAAATTTGAACAACCCCTACATCACCACATGTTGTTTGGGAGGTTTTCAAGAAAAATCCTCCTTGCTCATCCAAAAACAAACCCCAGCAAATTCAGTTGTCAGACATGACTGGACCTTCAAACAGCACAGGGTTCTGTGGTCAGATGAAACTAAAAAATAGCTTTTTGGCAGCAAACATGCAAGATGGGTTTGGTGCACATAAGGATAAAAAGTACCCCATGTGTACAATTTAATATACCATCTTTAATGTTGTGGTCATATTTTTCTGCTGGAGGTCCTGGACTTCTTGTTCAGATACATGCATGGCATCGTGGATTCTATCAAATACCAACAGATAAAAAATCTAAACCTGACAGCCTCTGCTAGAAATCGTATAATGGGCCGTGGTTGGATCTTCCATCAGGACAACGATCCAAAACAAACATCAAAATCAACACAAAAATGTGTTAAGTAGCACAAAATGAAGCTTCTGCCATGACCGTCCCAGACCTGATGAGTGGAGTGAACTGAAGAGAAGAAGCACCAACATGGATCTGGGAATCTGAAGGATCTGGAGAGATTCTGTAAGAATGGTCTCTGATCTCTTGTCAGGTGTTCTCCGAACTCATCAGGCATTATAGGATAAAACTCAGAGCTGTTGTCTTGGCAAAAGGAGATTGCAAAAAGTATTTAATAAAAGGGTACCAATAATTGTGGCCAACGTGTTTTGGACAAAAACATTTATTTCATAATGTGATTTCCCCCCCACTTTCTATTCTTTTACTTCAATGAAAGTTTAGATTTTTGCCAATATTTTGAATGAAAGATCAAAAGGATTAATGATGCAGATTTATTTTTTCCAGCCATTTTTTATCATATTTACCAGGGGTACCATTAATTCTGAGCACGACTGTATGTGTACTTAAAATATTGCTCTATTTTATAGATCAGTAGTTTGTTCAAAGTTTGTAGTTTGTAGCAAGTACAGGAAGTGCACAAATTGTATGGGTTAATGTACGTTAACTGATCTATATAATGACATCCTAGATCAGTGTAAAAGTAACGCTCTTTTTGAAGCTGTCAAATGGTGTTGCTGATGGACACTTAATTGTGATTATTGCTGCTCGGAGGTTACTCATATGGCTACTGTTGAATGTTTTTTTTTTTTTGTAGAAGCATTGCTCTTGCCTCGGAGAAAACAACACAGGAATAGCGACAATTGTACATATGAATTACTACTTCTAGGGCTTGAATTACAACCTGTGGGCAGTTTTTCTACATCCTATTGTGAACGTCGTTTGACAGTTGTATGCTGCACAGTGGGTCATCTTATAAGGGCCGTCGGAACTACCAAAATCTGTATAACGCCCGTTGGAGCCTCTGCTGGTAGGGAATCGTAAGATGGCCTCTGGAACACTTCTGGTGGCTTCACTGCCTGATGGCAGTTTAGAACGTCATGAGCTATCCAGTCATTCTGTATAGATCAGTGCATAAAACAAATGGAAAATTGACAGTGCTGCAGTTGTATGGATGTTTTACCCTCCGCGCAAGTCAGGTGTTTGAAAACTATGATTTTTTTGTATCTATTTTAACACGCCTGAATGAAAACTGTACAGTCACTTTGTAATATCATTCACTGAGAAGTTACATGCCCAAGTTATACTAAAGTCAGGGGTTTTGAGAAGTATAATCAATAACAATTGTGATTGCGCATTAAAATAATCTGTAATATCCCATTCCCAATACAAATGCCGCCCTTGTTTGTTGTGCGCTAGAAAAGATTGTTAGCAGCTTACAGATGCCCGTTTCGTGTTTGACGCACACTGTTATCATTCTTAGATTTGTATCGCTTGTTCATTTTTTCTCTTCCTCACTTTACATTCACACACACATTTAAGTGCCAAATTGTGCATGTCTTGTTGCTACAAAACATACGTAACTGAGCCAACTTATCTAAAATTGTGAAATGATTAGCTGTTTGCAATATTTTATGGCTGGCTTAACCTCTGATGGTAAAGATATGTGGTGATGTTTGCTACACAAAGCTTTGTTGTTTTGCTGCCAAGAAAACTGTGTGTGTATGAGTACCTGACCTTCTGAGTGACCTTACCTAAAACTACAATTTCCAGTGAGCAATTGTTATCTAAAAAGTAGGTGAACCTGTCCTGACTGCACTTTTATCATCGAACAAGTCCATGCTCTCTTGCTTTTTCTGACGCAGATGTGAGCCAGATGTTTTGCCAAGAAGTTTCCCATTGCAAGTATTACTGGTTTAGAATGGGTCCCCAGTCCCTCAGCTCATTGTAAGGGACTGATGTGGTTTCAAGGTCCAACTGAAATATCCTTTGGTTTGCCCTGTATCAACCAATCTTTGCCACTGTGTGAACTCATGGGATTCGAACTGCAAACAGAATCGAAGCTTAACAGTTTGTTTGTTTGTTCAAGTCATTCTAATGTACATCTCTATTATTAGCTGAAAGCTTTATAAATCTGATTATTTTTCCCAAATACAAAGGCACACATACAAAAATGTATGTATGAACTTTATTGTATGGATAATAAAATATGAGACCAAATAATGTTGGACATGTTACTTCCCCACTTAACAGGTTAGAGGCGAACCACCATGGATTTATTCCTATAGTGTATTAGTGTATTCCCATGGGTTTAGTCAATAGTGTATTCCTAAATTACAGTATTACATTTCTTTCCCCAATCATGAATGTGTTTCTCTTATCAAGAGATTTTTTTTTGCCAGCAAAAAGTGCTACATAAGTAGCACAAAACACCCATATAATGCTTCTCTGTTGTGACCGATATCTCGATATCCCTTGCCTTTATACACAAACTGAAAACTTCCCTCCATCTTTGTTATAGTACTCCATAGGGAGTTCCTGTTCCCTCTACCAAACCCTTGTTTACAGACATCTTGTCCAGCAGCCCTGTGACCACTCTGAAAGAGCAAACCCACAGAAAAAAAGAAAAGTTTATGCTAAGGCCATTGCCAAGAGAATTAGCCCAAAGACCTCAACAAAAGGAACCACAGAGCTACTGTCCATAAGAGTCCACACAGAATTGGAGGTAGTAGATTAATGTACTTGCAGAAGTGGTGATACTTGGAGAACTGGAGAGGCCATTAGATGGGATAGCCCACACGCTACAGTACTTACCAGATCCCCCAACATAAATTTTCAAACCCCCCTTTTAAGAATGTCACAGTTCTCCTCCAACAACAATAGTTACAGAAAAATAATTGACTTGGGTTAAACACAGAAATCTTTTTTTTTACCGAAAGTCTGCCAGAGTTTAGTCAACTGGGAATTACCAAAAACAGACCATTTCACTGGATTGCCTTGTTTTTTGTTGCTCCATGAGAAAGTACAGGAGCTGTTGGATGCAGTCCATAAAGTTTACAGTTCCACCTTACCATCAGCCCTGCGTGTCTCTGACAGAAAGGGGGGCACTCTGGTCATGTGACAGGGTTTCTGTGGACTTTGGGTCTTCCCATGATGCTTGTGTTCCTTCGGTGTGCCCCAGGGAATGGGGAGGCAGAGGGACTGGTTTCAGGAGGGGGCCTGAGAGACTGAGATAGACCGAGATAGCGAGAGAGGCACTGAGATGCAGGGAAAGGGGAACTTGAAGGGAAATGTGTAGGGGTGAACGAAGGAAAAAGGGTAAAGGACAGCCAGAGACTGAAAGAGAGAGGGACGTACTTTGACGTCAACACAAGTTGACAATTGACAAAGTGAGGGAAGTTAACATGGAGCAAGATAAAGAGAAGTATATGGGGGGAGGGAGAGATGGAGACATCTGCTTCTCATCTGGTATGGGAAAATCCCCCAAATCCATGAGGATTAGGCTGGGATCCCTCGAATGAGGTTGCCCAGTCAGTCAGAGATTCTCAGATTGTTAATCAGGCCTGAAAGATGCTTCTAGTGTCTCTGCATTTAGCTTATATGCCAGAATAATAACCAGATTTTCACATTATCTAAACAAATTGTGAGAGTTGTGCTTGCCTTACTCTTGCAAGAGTCACTTTCACAATGCTAGGGTGTTCTGGGTGGTTGCCATTGCTGTGGTTGCTAATGTGTTCTAGTTAGTTTCTAGGATTTTCTGGGCTGTTGCTTAAGTCAAGCCCAATTCAACAAAGCCCATCGTTAGGTGTCTATGATATTCTGGCTTTTGATATGGTCTAGATCCCTCCTTCAGTCTAAGTGCATGATATCTTTTTACACATTTAATGGTTCACTAAATGCTAAAGTCTGATCACTTCTAAAAGCAATAGCACATCTCTTCTCAGCAAGTTGCTTGATTTTAGGTATCATTGATCTTCCATGACACACTGCGGGTTACATGCCAAAGTATTTGTTGCAGGGATGTCCAATCCTGCTCCTGAAGGGTTTCTTGCTCAGGATTGGACAGAGGGCATTCAATTCCGTTTCTGGAGGGCCACGACAGCAATTTAAGGTGCATATTAGAGGTGTTCAAGGTTTGATGCCATAATATATTTTTGTAAATAAATAATATATAAATTAACATACAATTATAATATACCAGAGTATATAACACATCAATGTGTATTTATATAAATATACATTTATTATTAATTTGTTTAATATAAACTGTCATATTTGAAGGTGTTAAACTGAGTGATAAATGTCTGTTGTAATATGAAAATAAGCGCAATTAGGTAATTTAGTATCATAAGTGTAGTGTCATTGTAAATGTCGTACTTCATACCCGTGAACGTACTAACAACACCAGGGACTAATTAAAATCAATAAAAAATGCCTTAACTACTTTTCACTATATTTGATTTGAACTTCTTGTAGTACTATGGAGATGCGCTGTGCCATTGCGATATACCATTATTCCTTATGCCGTTTGAAGTGCCCTTCGAAATGAACGTGCTCTCTTCCTTCAGATTTGAATCTCAAGTAAGATGGCAGAATAGCTAGCTTGATTTTCTGGTTCTGATGCATTTAACTTGGAACTGAACTCTGCTGGCCATGCCCTCCAGGAACAGAATTGAATAGCTCTGGTGTAAGGATTTGTTCAAATTCCTAGCAAGCACCTCTAAAAAGTGTCTAGTCACCTATCTGAGATTTTACATAGCAGAGGAGTGTTGTTTTCCTCTTAGTATTATTTATTCATGTGGTCTAGAGTTGGTTTAAGGTAGCATTCTAGATAGGGCCTACATTTTACTAAAATAACCCCCTATTCCTTGGAAGTAATTTAGCAGGATGAATGCCAGCCCTCCCATCCACTTTTTTGTTATGCCTGCTTGCTAAATGTGTTGTGTTGTTTATTATCTTATAAACCCTCCAGAAGCGCAACCACAACCTTTTTAAAATTCTCTACTTTGTTCTACTTTGCCGAACATTACCATTAACCTCAACAATAAATGAAAACAAATGTCTTCCCAACGTTAGCATACAAGTTTTTCCCCACTAGCCAGATGCTTAAATTAAATAAATCTAAATAAATAGAGGTAATATCAAATTTAATAATGGGTAACTTTAGACTGCTATTCTGAAGTATCACCCACAGTAGTGTATGAACAATTATGTGCTACATTCGGTTTTCCCTATAATCAGAAATCGGGTGTGTGTGGTTATGTAATGATTTATGCCCTGGGGCATGTCCTGTTCCTCTGATAAGATGGCTGTCGTCCTTTATAATGAGTCTCGAACAGAGATGACTTCTGAGTCTCACCAGAGAGAGTCTAATACAGCTGGCTCAAATTTGGATTGTTCAAAGCTGTGTAGCGTTACCACAGAATGAGGGATACAGATACAAAGAGGACAGATAAAGAAAATATAAATATACCAAAACTAGCGCGGACAATAAAATCATGATCTTACTATTTTATTATTTTATTTTATTTGTTCATTGACCAAAGCTATATAATTTTGACAAATCCTTTTGTCTAATTTCAACCTTCTACAAGGAAGAACAATTGAATATTTCAACCGTAGCATAGACACTTTTTTGCCTACAATTTGATGATGCAATTTATAAGATACTTTTTTTGTCATTTAATCTCTACACATTCCATTTAAAATTTTCAGCATTAGTCAGGAAAAGGGATACAAGTTTCAACAAATGCAAAGAGACTGAAATTGAATAATCAGTACAAACATTTGTAACCATTGGGTCTCTAAGAGACAGGTCAGGCCTCTCCATTCTCACAATCCTGCTCGCGCCATCCTGGAGCTTCTCTGTTTATTTATTTACACAATATTAGGGAACCGGTCATGGAAAGTCAAACATCACATTGAGGGCAAAGTGACTGAGAAGTCCAACTGACATTCGTCAAGATGGGCACAATCTGCTACAGGAAAGATGTAGTAGGGAAGAAGAGTTTTAAACATGATAAAAGTTGTTCATGTTTTATAAACTAATATGTTGAACGTCCAACTCAGGCATTTTAAATCTGTAATTTCAGCTTGTAAAGGGGCAACAAACCCACTCAAGTTGTGTTCTGGATTCCTTTCTTGATACTAATAAGGTCAAGTATTAACATTAATCTGTGTATTCATTTCTGCATCAGTTCCAAAACCAAGCTCGCTTCACATGTTCTGTTCCACAGTTGGTCTTTGACTATTGTTCCTGAAGGGTGCATGTCCATTTGGGACCAGTCCTCTTCACCAGCCCTCTAGGACACATGGCACCAGACCAGTCGATTATGAGACAGGAGCAACAAACAGACAATATCAGAGGAAATCAAATCCAGTGTTTCAGCAAGTGCACAACAGCCCTGGAGCTCTTGTCTCCGCTAATAGCCAGATCAGCCACAGTGAGGAGTTGCGCTGCTGCCAAATTCTCATCGTCCGGTTGCTCTGTGTATTGTTTTAAGATATTAACTTTCCGAAGCACTAAACCCATCATCCTGTTCCTTCAGCGTTCCATTTTCCCTTAGACCCACGACAGACCGCCACCTCCCCTGTTCATGTTCTACAACTGGAGGCAGTAGTAATAACTATTTAGGTAGTTGTCTTTCCCCACACAAAAATAAACTTGGAGAAATAATTTTGCTTGGCAGAGGTTCATATAAACACAACTCCAGCGGATGGATTTCACCTTGCATTCGCCTCTGGCATGTCCTACTTTAAACTCTTGTTACGGGATACGCTGAGGCTCTCAGTCTGACAACCCTCCCTCAACCTTACATTGTGTTGATAAAGATTAACCGAAGTGTTTGTGCAATAATAAGACCTACTTCCTATGAGGAGAGATTCTGTGGATTGGATTTCTGTGGGTTTTGTCACTCTATGCAGAAGAAAAATTATATCTTAAGGCTTAAAGTGGACCGGAAATAACCACATAAATTGTAGAACGACAAAGTATGTTCATGTACAGATTGCAAACCTTAACTTAAACGGCTGGATGAAAAAAAAACAGAGAACCCAGGGGCAGATCAGTTCCAAAACTGTTTATTGGACAAAAAATCTAAGTAAAAGGAAACCATATTTAATCAGGCACCCGAGCCACCGAGCAAGGGTAAAGAGATGATGCCGTAGTCCAAGGACAGACAAGAGTCAGCAACAGGTAGACAGTCCAACAATGCAAGAGGGCAAGACAGGAGAGTGGTCAAGAGGCAGGCAAGGTCAGAACCAGCAAACGACAGTCCAAAGAGCAGAGCAGGTGCAGGTAAAGGTCCAATTATAGAGGCAAATCCAAAAGGGTTGGGGAAAACTGAGCAGTGCCTCCCTGGGCCGCCTCCAGGTCCGCCGGCACCGATCAATGAATGCCTGAACTAAGGGAACCGCAGCTTCGGGACCTTGCGATGAAGATCTTGGTTCGCCATAATTCTGTCTGACCATTGGTCTGTGGATGGAATCCCAACATTAGACTAGCAGTAGCACCAATCTGCTGACAGAACTCCCTCCAAAAGTGAGACAAACTGGGGACCCCTGTTGGAGACCATGTCCTCCAGAAGACGTGAACCACGACCACCTGAGCGTCTCCCTGGCAGAAGGGAGTTTGGGAAGGTAAATGAAATGGACCGCCTTTAAGAAACGGTCCACCACCATGAGGACCACGGTATTGCCACTGGACTCTGGTAACCCTGACACGAAGTCCAGTGCAATGTGGGACCAAGGGCGGGAGGGAATAGGAAGGGGTTGGAGAAGACCAATGGGCATAGAATTACAAGACTTGTTTTGCGCATAAACAGAGCAGGAAACCACAAACCGATGGACGTTCCCCCCCATGCCCCGCCATAACTCACGGTTACCGATGTTGTAGTTCCACTCTGTGGTTGACAACCGGTGAGAAAAGTATGCACAAGGGTGTAACTTGTAATCATGAGACCGTTGGGAGAGAACTGACACCTACCTCTGACGCATCGGCCTCCACAAGAAACTGTCAAGAAGGATCTGGAGTAAATAGAATAGGTGCCGAAGAAAAACGGCTCTTTAGTTCATTAAAAGGAGCCTGAGCTGTCAGAGACCAGCAAAAATGTTTCTTGTGTAGGTCAATGCAGTCAGAGGTCACCTGACCAAAATTGTGAATAAACCTCCAATAAAAATTGGCAAAACCGATAAAACATTGATATGTCTTTCGACTATCAGGTGTCGGGCCAATCGGAGACAGCCCTCACCTTCCCAGAGTCCATGCGGATCCTCTCCATTGAGATGATGTGACCCAAGGACGAAACTGACATGGTTATGAAATGAACATTTCTCCGCCTTAGCATAGAGTTGGTTCTCTAACAGCCACTGCAGTACCTGCCTGACGTGCTGAATTTGTACCTGGAGAGAAGGAGAAAATATCAGAATATCATTCAGATACACAAAGACAAATTCATTGATCATTGATCAGAGCCTGGAAGACGGCTGGGGCATTTATCCATTCATCCCCCTTCCTGATCCGAACCAAATGGCAGGTATTGCGGAGGTCCAACTTCGTAAAGTGCTTTGCTCCCTGCAGAACCTCGAAAGCTGAAGACATCAAAGGTATAGGATACCTTTTTTTATTTTTATAGTTTTGTCATTCAGCCCACGGTAGTCTATGCAAGGACGCGAGAGCCATGCTTCTTTTTTACAAAGAAGAACCCCGTTCCTGCCGGCGAGGAAGAAGGACGAATGAAATCGGCTGCCAGAGACTCTGACAGGTAACTCGGAGCATCGTATTAACATAAACTTCATATTAATATAAAAATATGAGCCTCACTTTTCTGGTTTTAAACCCTGTAAGTTGTAAACTGTACGTTTTTTTTAATTTATTAATCAGTAAAGAAATTAAGAATAGTGTTACAATTGGCAGCATGCCTCGTACTGTTTCATATATTATTTAACCCAGAATGTGTGTGTGTGTTTGTTTGTTCGTTTGTGTTTGTGTGTGTGTGGTCCTGGTAAACCCTACATTATGGGAACAAAATGTCTGCATAAAGATGGCAATATCCGAAATCCTTGACCTTTGGAGACATTTTTTGGTCCCCATGAGGAAAACAGCTTCTAATTCATACTAAGTGATGTTTTTTGACAATGTAAAAATTCAGAAAGCTTTCTGTGATGAGTATGTTTCGTTTTAGGGTTAGTGTAAGGGGATATAATATATACAGTTTGTACTGTATAAAAATCATTATATCTATGGAAATCCCCTAAAACTGTGTGTGTGTGTGTGTGTGTGTGTGTGTGTGTGTGTGTGTGTGTGTGTGTGTGTGTGTGTGTGTGTGTGTGTGTGTGTGTGTGTGTGTGTGTGTGTGTGTGGTTGTGAATGGATTTATAAAGCATAGAAACCTTTTAAAACTCAAGCATTTCACCCCAGGGAAGAATAAACTCATTAGTAGAGAGAAGACATATTATTGCACTGCAATAATACACAGTGCTGCACCAGCAGAGCAGAAGACTTAAAGACCACAATGTTTTTGTATGACTCTTGCATTTGCTAATGTCATTCAAAACAAATACAATTAAGCGGCTGTCCTGCGGCATCAGTGTGTGGGAATACTAAACCTTGAGAAATAAAAATGTTGAAGTTGTGCAGATGTTAAATCACATTTTCTATATAAATATGAAATGTGTATTTTCTAAATCTTTCATTTAGGGATATTTTCATCTTCATTTACTCACCCTCATGTTGTTCTAAAAATTACGATATGTGCTTACATTCTCATTTCCTTCTTTATTCTAATTGGGCACATAAAGTATGCAATATACAGTATGTGCCTCATACATAGAAAGCAGACCAAACCTGCTCTATTAAAATTAAAGCTACTTTTATAGAAATTACAAATGGTGTCAATAACATATGACTTATGAGCACCTGATAAATGTTCCGATTTGACAATTGTGTTTCTGTAAACTAATCCAATGTGATGCATCATTGTCAGACAATAACAGCACGTCAGACACTTTGCACGTGTTGAGCGGAAGTTCCTAAATAAACACAAAAATTCCAAGCCCGTACAATAGAGCGGAATGGCTGAGGAAACAGCTCAACACCTGACGGCCTTCAAGACGTGAGGAACAGTGTCACCGCAGTCTTGTAAATAGGAAGTGATACACGGAAAAACACAAAACTATTGCCATAATATCAAAGCCATTTTTAGCAACAATGCAGAGGGGGTTTTAATGGAGACTGGGTCACTTCCAGAGCTGCCCAATCTCCTATTTGTGCTTACGTCGGAAACTACAGGTGGAGAGACGGAGCGCAGACGTACATGACCGAGCCGAGGCCGGTCAATTGCAGGAAGTTGATTCATGTGGAAGTTGATTCATATCCGGATGAGGTGCTGACCAGATGGTCCACTACGGTTATGACAATCTCCAAAACACATTGCGGTAATAATGGAGATTGCCGAATACCTTTAAGCTTCATGAAATCCGGTAATTTCGTTCTAATGTTTATAATGTCGACTCAGATTAGTTTTCCCATGTGTAAAATGAACATTCCTCAGAGGAAATCAGACCTTCTAAATGTAACCCAGGGAAAAATGGGTAATATAATAAATTAGACCTGAGACAGAGGGTTGTTAAATTTGTTTATTTTCATATTGTACATTTTTCCAGTTCTGTAAAGAAATTTACATTATTTTATTTGACATGTAATATATTTATTTTATAAAGTGAAAAAACACAGGCTCACTGGTTGTGTTGTGCGATTGCAGAAGAAGAGAGGAATGACGTGAGACGAGGAAGAGAACAGTGTGCAGAGATCACGAGGAATAGAGACTGTAATATGTGAATAACATATTTATCTGGTAACATCTGGTAGCTTAGGGTGAATAATCCTGACGAACTATCGGTTGACATCTCAACGCTGAATAGTGCTTTGACGAAGAGCTCAATTGAGTTATTTACAGACAGTTTGGAGTTTGACGCGAGCTTCTGATGGCTAGCGCGCTATCGACGGAGACGAGAGACGAGAGACTGCCTGTTTGTTGACTAAACGGACCGGAGCAACAGTCTGGGGACATTTGATTGCATCGAGAGAGCCGCACCAGGGCGGAGACAACGCGCGCGACCGGCGGGACAGTGCTGTTGCGCAACTCGCATTTTGAGCATATTTATTTGTTTTGATTTTGCTCCACGGAGTGAAGCAGCCACGAGTTTTAGGCTACAACGAACCCGAGCGTCGATTCAGGCCTGCAACGAGAATTTATTGTATTGGGATATTTGATTTTTTTGACGGCTATTAGTTTAGGAATTACACTGTCAATCATCTTTTGATTGTTTGCTAATTCATATTTTGGTGTTATTATTTTATTTTATATTCAGTAAAAGGCTTGGCCATTTGTTCCAATTGTTGTTACTATTGTTATTTTCATTTCCATTTTATAATTGTGGGTTTATTTGAGAACAACTGTAACCTGATTAATCATTTGCCCTTATTAAAATAATAATATAATTTGAAGAATTCAAATTAAAAGTAAAGTAACAAATTAGACTTAAAAGAACTCAGGTTAGCTTTCCCTCATAAACAACTGTTGATGGCGCTACATAAACAACGATGAATGGATAACTTTAATGTAGATCGTGCATTCCCCCTTTACAATCTTGGAAAATGAAGATCCGAGGGGAATATACAGTCAGCCCATCCATTACTCCACTTCTGATAATAACAGCATTGTGAAAGTCGATGTTTGTCTGATAGACTGTGCCTGCTTGTTGTCTCTTCAATGGATTTTAAAAATACATGTTTTATAGGCCAGTGTTCCTAGTTTTTCTTCAAGTCTCTTTTTGTTTCAAAATCATACAAAAGTTCATTAAAATAAGTTCAACAGTATGCTAAAATGTTGAAAATATGTGACAATATTGTCAAAATTGTGAAATTTCATGTTCAAACATTAATTTCAACAGTGCTTATGATAAAAATGAAACATTTAAGAACATTTTAATTGATTCATTATTGATTATCAATGCTCACCTTTCTTTTAAGAAGACAAAGACTTTAATTTTCCCGCAGGGATCTCTGTACTGAGAGTTAATGTAATGTGGTTTTCTTGAGTTTGCTCTTGTCTTCAAGTTGTTGTTTTTACACCACGTTTAGCTGAACTGTGTGTGGCAGAATGATTCAGCACATTCACATGTGAGTAAATCTGGATGAGATGGCACAAAACTAAATCGCAGCTAAAGTGCTTGTTTCTACGGTACATTCTGTAAGCATCACTTTATTTTCACTATGGACTGATTATCTCCGATATAAAGATGATTTTTTTTCCATAGGTACTTATTTTCACAAGAAATGCAGATATACAAACACATTTCTTATACTGATTATTACCAACATGTTTCAAAACAAGCATTTTAATGAGAGTAATGAGTGCAAACTGGCTTCCAGGACATCTGGGTGAAAAATATAAGTAACTTATATGTTGTAATTGGAATGGCACTATAGACTTTTCCTTTTTCACAAGTGACTTTTCAACAACTCAGCAGTGTGTCTAATGAAAAGTGCAGAAAGAAACATCTTTAGTTCCTTCTTCATTGAAGCATCTTATGCCAAAATGATTCATATTCAATAATTACTTATGCTGAACCCTTTCATACATGAATATTGACAACCTCAGTCAGGATCTTTTCCCCTGTGTTTTTGTTGCTCTTTTTTTAACAAATGTTTTTCAAAGAGATTTTCAGATGCCCACTTGAGTGGACAGTTTGCGTTTTTGTTTTTAAATGATACTGTTTTAAACATTAAACATGCATTAAGTAATCAGATTACTTTTTGATGTGGTGAGTAAAGTAATTCATTACAAGTACAATGGGAAAATCTCACAGTAAAACAAGCAGCTGTGCAAAATATGATACACCGGTGTTTTGTCAGATGAGACGTGTTCAGTTACTGGACTTCTGTGCTAGTTACAGTTTGTCCATAACGAACACCATGTTCAAATGCATCTAACATGAATACTGTAATACCTGTAGTAGCTTGCAGTATGTTGTTACAGTCACTAGACTTCGATTTTCATCTGGCAGACAATAAAATGAGCAGATTCCTACATTAAAGGCATATTTTTAGAAACCAGAATATCATTGAGGCTTGGAATGGGCTCTAATGAGATTCTTTTGACAAACATTCTAAGGGCCGGTTCACACAGAACATGCTTTTGTGGTTAAAAATGCGAGACGCAGGGCAGTGGAACTGAAAAACGTAAACTTACCTTGAGTGCCGCATTTTCAGAATGCTGTGTCATGCGTGAGACGCTGCAAAAGATGCGAGACGCGAGCACAACGGTCAAACGAGTGCATCTAGCATGTGCTTACATTGAAGAACTATAGAAAAGTAGTGCAGTGCACCACTCAAATGCACGTTTTGTGTGAATGGCCTCAAAGATTCCAGTATACCGCAGAATTCTCCAAAAAACATAGTTCGGCTTGCTTGGTTAGTTTGGTTCGGACCAACATAAAACATTGTCATTAAAAATTTGCTAAAATTGAGTTACAGGTCACCTGGCTTACGTAAAAGGCAATCATTCTTTAAAGAAGGCGTGGTATATTTGGATAGAAGACAAGACAGAGTTCTTTATTAAACTCATAAAAGACAAAAGTATCATGGGAATACTGGATTCTAAACAACAAAGAAATGTCACAATTTATTAAGACCTTGAAGCAGATAGGAGGGAGAAACTCCCAAGTATAAGGGTCTTTCCTTTCCATTAATTCGTGGATAACACGCCTAAGTCTCATTCGATTCAAAATAATGGCTAGTGATAATGGCAAAATAATCACTGACTTCCTCCATTTGGTTGGTGGCCAAGAGCAAGTGCTGTGAGAAGGGGTAATCTGAGGCAGCGGCGGAACTCCCTGTTTGCTGACACCATCTACCAAAGTGTGCTCTTTCCAATAGCACATAGAGGCCCTGTCAGTCAACATGGTGTGAAGAATGCAGTGAAACTGAAGAATCTCCAGCCTGTGCATTCCAGCCCTTCTGCAAACACCACCTACTTGTATATAAACGTTGTGTGAGCAAGGAAAGAATCCTTACAGCTCACCCCATTACCCTAAACCACACACAAACAGGCATGCATAAACAGGGACAGAATATGGAACAGTACATCTCCATGCATCATATGATTTATTGTAAAAATACAGTCTCAAATGCTTTTGCTTTTTTCTGATCTGACTGGCTGTGGACCCCATACTGCTTTAGATGAATTCTGAGACTTTTGACTGCACAAAGTATTGCTGAATGGACCAACATCAACATATATACTTTAAAGTTAGTGTATTGTCCTAGGACAAGATAGCATGTGTCATTGAAAGTATCACAGGGAAATGCAGTTTACAAGCCTTTAGAAAATATTGATGTTGGATTTAAACCACCATAGGTTATGAACTCACTTCAAAACTGTACAACTGGCTCTATATGCTATTGTGTTTTTTATTTATGATAACATGAATTCCAGTATTGATGAAAGTGTACCTCCGGATTGTGGAATATCAAAAGTGCTAAGTATAACCCAAGATAACTGTATATTAATATATCACTATTGGTAGGATATATATATAAATACATGGGCCTCTCTACAGAATTGGTTCAAAGTCAGAGTTGGAAACGTCTTGAAAAAAATGTTTTTCCACAAATTTTGTATGTATGCAAATTGTATAATATCCAAGGTACACACAAATCTAGTTATTGTGCAGTTAATTATCATGTTGTATTTTCAGAAAATTTTTAAATATTTTTTCTCTTCCCAAATTTTTTAGGCTTATATTGACCTATTCATATTTTTGTTTACAAATTTTGCTATTTAAAAAAAAAAAAAAAAAAGTTTTCAGGTAAATCAATAACTATTACAATTTTAACAATATTTCAAGTATAATTTATAAGATTTGTTGTATTTTGAATCCAATCTTTCTTTGTAAAAGGCATTAAGTTAATCATACTGATTTCAAAGTTAAGGTTTCATTAGTTTGAATATACATTGAACCAAACACTTTGATAACATTTTATCACACAGAATTTTAGCTTGCATACTAAAACATACTAAGATATTAATGATTTGCATAACTGTACAAAATTTTTGTTTATTTCCCCCAAATAAATGATTTTGTGTTCCCTTTTGTCACTGCAAAAAAGTTTCGGTTATGAGAGTTTCGGTTGTGACAATTTTAGATACTTTTGAGCCTAGCTCAAAGCAAAGATGCTGATCAGCACAGCTAGCACTAGCACAGTTCTGAACAGTTGTGCACACACAAAAACTACATTTTATGGAATAACACTCAAAAAACCTAGTGACAATTTAAGATACGTTTGAGCCTATTCAAAGATGATAACCAGCACATGGTTACCTAGCATAGTTCTGAAAAGTTGTACACACATAAAAACTCAATTTTATGGAATAACACCCAAAAAAGTTTGCTTAATTGCAGAAAAAAGGTGTTTGGTAGTGACGTTCCTTAAAGTTACACATATTTTCAGACTTTTGAACACATTTCACTCAAAATGACTTATCTACAATGAGAGAGAGGGGCAGGAATATTTCCTGATGAAAAAACTAGGGGTGTGGTTAAAATCAGTCTCAGCCCATGGACTAAAACATTTTTCTTACATAAAGTTTCATGATTTAAAAATAAAATAAATGTTTTGTTTTTTTACTTCACTTTTTAAAAGAAATCAAAAAGATATTTTGATAACAATGAAAAAAAAAATTCAATATAATTTTCACAAGTTGAAATTTAGGGGTCCGGACAGCCACCTCCCAATTGAAAGTATACCCAATAAATTATGATTTTATATATATTAAGCTTACTGATATTTTTAATATTATTGTGGGATTCAATAGATAATATAAGGATCTTTGTAAACATCTCAAATACTTTTTTTTTTTGGTTGTGGGACAGCAGTTTGCACCAATTCTGTAGAATGGCCCATATAGCAAAATTAAAATTGAGGATTAGATCAGGTAGATAATAGCTAATAGCTCCTTAACATAACATTTGGCAGGGGACCATTTTTAGTTTTTGTCGAATATGAGTTTCTGATTTAGTATGGCAAGTGAAATAAAGTGTGAGATGTGAGTCCATGGAGGGGAGGGCAGTGGGAGGACAGTGTGAATATGAGCAAGGCTTCAGGAGGAGGAGATTTAAATGATCAACTTGTTGAAAGGTAGTCAGGGCGCTCATGTGGAAGTGTGCCACTCTATTTGGGAAATGCGCGAGCAGGAATCTTGCACTAGGAAACAGATGCTGGATTTCAAGTGGCGCGTGAGGACGATTAATACTCCCAACTATAATTAAAAAGCACGGGTTATTTTAAACATTTTACCGCTGGTATTCGCGAGGCGATATAGGTTGGATGCAATTAAGAGATGTATCACCACTGATTTTTTTATGAAACCAAAAAGATAAGATAAAATATTGCTAATATATTTAGCGCATTTTCCGGATTGTTTATTTTATTTGGACGCTTTGAGAAAGCTGAGCACACTTTACTGCCGACGAGGAAAGCACGAGCTGGCCATCCAGATCTGTTTGTGGAATATATGTTGAAATTTCCGTATTGACATTACTATTTGGATGGACTACTGTTTGGATTTTTCTACGACTAGACTTAGGCATTCGAGATGAGTTATTTGACGTCACTGTTACAAATAGTTGCCGCGGTCCAGTTGAGCCTTTTACCTGCACAGGTGAGCTTAATTTTTTTTTTTTTTTACAGTTAACTTGCATAAATTATAAACTACATTGGCTACGCTGCAGGCGAGCGATGTCACGTTATACAAGAACGCGATTTTAATCTATGGAGCGAGACCGCATGATCGCAGCGTTCTTGCCGCGTTATCACGCAAGACGCGTTCGTGCGATTTGAAAAGTTTGCACATCTTTTAATTGTTGGTCTCGATGTCTAATTAAAAGTAATTGAACTATAAACAGTTAAAAACTTGTTCTATTCCGTTGCATTGTATCTGCACAATAACGTGTCCAGCGTGAATGGCCCTTGCTACATTGGCTGTGAGAATATAAACTTGTATGTTTAAACGCTCTGAATGTATTGCTGTTAGCTTACGTGTCCAGAACAGAGATAGGCTACTCAATTGATAGTCTTCCTTTCTAAAGTATGAATGAATTAAAAAGAGGATCAGGAGGATTTCAACGTGTCTACGTGCAGCTGACAGTCATGAAAAAACTGACTGAATGAATGAGTCAGTTTACTTTTGACACGGCTCCCAGTAAAGCCTCGCAGACGGCTGTTTTTATAACACCCTCTATAACTTGATCCCTTTTAGAAGTGCTGCAAGAGAAAGCGTTGAGTCATGAAACGAAACGTGACGAACTGCATCACCCCTCTCTAACTAACCCACAGGCGTGTGACACACTGACTCGCCTTAGTAGTGATGAATGGATGACAAAATCATCAAATTAGACAGTCAAACAATATATTTATATGCTTTCTATTGTTGTCAAAGATAATGAGAGACTAATTGGGAAATATTATGTCGTAAGAACTAGCATATAGGGATAGTTCACCCCAAAATAAAAATACTTACCTTCATTTTGTTCCAACCCTTTATGAATTTCTATCTTCTGTTAAACACAAAATAATATATTTTGAAGAATGTTGGTAACCAAACAGGTGTGGGGCACCATTGATTTCCATAGCATTTTTTATGGAAGGTCCTACAAGTTTGGAACAACATAAGGGTGAGTAAATGATCACTGAATATTAATTTCTGGGTGAACTATCCCTTTTAACTACTAAAATATAAAAGAAAAATGACATACTGCCTATATCCATTCGAAACTATCCACTTTGAAATGCCAAGTTTCACAATGTTGTGAATAAAAAGATAATTGTCCCACATCTCAAGGTAAAATATTGCACCTCACGTTATGTGAGATGGCTAATTCAAGTCCATGCTGTACGGAGAAATGTTGGCAGGAGAGTCTACCTTAACTTTCTTATCTATTCCTTCTCATCACGCTTTGAACAAATGTGTTCGAGGACATGTATAAATGGGCTTATGCACCTGTTAGTCATTATGCACCCGTATGCTTGACAGTTTTTATTACCGGTACTCAAGTAGTTCTTTGTGTCAAAGCAGATTAAAATGGCTGTAGCCTACATCCACACTACAACTGTAGCTTTCATCTGATTATTAAACTTTGTATCAATCTTTCATATCATGTTCATCATTTCAGAGAATAGGAGAGAAAGGAACTACAAATCTAGTACTGTCTAGTTACAGAAGCTTAAAATGAGCAGTGACAAACATTAAACGAGTGAAAAGTGAATGTTCTTTTGTCATTCAATATTAATCCTGCTAGTGGCAGGTTAGAACAAAGTTTATCAGGCGTAGTAAAACCAAAAACCACACACTTCTTCCGGACCTCACAAATGACTTACGCCTACATTCATTTTTCCCAAATAAACATCTCAAATCACATTGCCTCTCAGAATGCCGTCTCTCAAATCACTGTCCGTGCAGCAGGTGTGGGTATGTCTCTGTCTTCTCTTGTCCTTCTCTCTTGTGCTTGCGTCAAAACGTTGTTATATCAGGAGTTACAGGAAGTTCCCAAACAGTCATCGTGACTTTGCCGAGTAAGACATGTTCCTGGATCAACATATTTTGTTGATCCTGGAACAACATTCCAGTTAAAAATGTTGTCCTATCCCTAAACTTATAACTTATACCAAAAATCTAAAATGATAGGTGAATAATACTGATATAGAAACTCATAACCCTGGTTGTAAGCATAATCTTGACATAAACTGTAAACTTGTCCCTTAAATCTGATTGGTTGATAACAAAGACGTTGATCCAGGAACATGTTATACTTGGGGAAATGTTGTTCACTATTGGGGAAACACCTGCAGTTACTATTGCTCAGTTATTTTGAAGGGAAGGTTAAGCACTTCTAAAATATTTAGCACTTCTTCTAAATGAATGGACGTATTTCCATGTAAATGCTTTACAAAGTATCCTTCATTTGACATGGCACCATTTTTTTCAACCTTTTTAAAATTAAGATGTGAACACTTCCATTTATTCAAGCTGTAGAGAGCATTTTGCTACTACTTTGATGGTTGATAGCTTGATGGTTAAACCACATATTGTTTAATTGACAAAGTTGGGGAGGAGCACGTTTGGATAATCGAAACTATCAGCATGAGAGGAGGCTTATAATATATTAAGCCGACTTACCTCTGTTACCTCCTCCACCCCAACTCCACACTCTCGATTATTCCGATCCCAGCCAGGGATGAAGGGGAGAGTGCTCTGGGTTTGGGCCAAATTCCGAGCTCGGAGACCTCTCCTTGGACAGCACGCCTAATACGCATATTTTCTGATTATATCTAAGCTTGAACTTGAACATTTTATCTTACATTTTATTGGCCCCTAAATGGTCCTGAAAAAAATAGTCACACTAATGGAAACCTTTGGTACTGCGCCCAAACAAAATCTTACTGAAAGCTCATTTTTTTTATCAACCTCAAATTTAAAACACAACTTGATTAGATTTATGGCTTTGATTTTCTTGCAGTTTTAGAGTAAAACATGTTTTGGAAAATATAAACTTCATATAAAAATTGAAAATAGTATTTTTACGCATTTTTCATAACAATAAATATACAATTATATAAAATTAAAGTTCACTTTTTAAAACTTGTTTCACTTCAGCAATAATCTACCAAGTGTTATCTTTAAGAGACCAAACTTAAGTCTGTACTCCTAAAGCATTCAATATTTATGACAGTTTAGGTTGGAAAGTTCATTTTCAGGTCAATGCTCAAAAAGTAAAAATACAATTTAGTACCATAAAATTCCCTAAAAATACAAAATATTAAATTAAAAACATTATCGAAATAAAATTAAGTGCATTCATTTAATTGAAATACAAACAATAGGTAATTTTTGACTGTCATGCGAAAACCACCAGAGGGTTAAATATGAGCTTTTCTTGAAAACCACATAAAAGTTTGTCCTTGACCCTAATACTTTTCCACTTTTCTTGAAGGCATTGACTGTGTTGTTTTTACAAATGAAAGGATATTCACATTGCTTTTATACAATGTGTTCATGTCCTGTTCTCTGTTTCTGGAGGATATGTTTGAAGCAATCCTGCAATGATCACTTGTATAAGGAAGGGAGTTGCTGATTCTGCAAGTCATGATTGACAGCTGTGCTTATGGTTGAGACTCGGGCTCCACATGATGTAATAGGCAACAACAATTTCTGGGATATTTTGGCTTAATTTTTCTACAGTGGGGGGACATGCTGCCCATCTTTTTTACAGTCTATGTTTTTCTCTAAAAAACAGTGCTAAGGTGCAATACTACCACCTACTCTGTTGGAGTGTCAACCAGTTACTGGCACTGTATTATTTACAATGGCGGCTTTCAAAATCCCATTTGAGTAGATACTTCTTTTGAATAAGTAATAACTTTGTGACCATTAAAAAAGCTAGTATGGCCATGTAGTATGAATGTAAGCCAGATGTACTACATTCAGGCACAGCAAACATTGTGGTCATTGTCATGTGACCTTCCAGCATCAGTTGTGTCGTTTCACTGCCATTCTCCTGTGGCCTCATGGCATAGTAAATTGTCCATTGGATGCACACTTCGGTACTTTTCATCTTTTATAAATACTGTGAATTCGAACATACTACTCTTTTCACATACAGTTTTTTGCCTACTATGAGACTCCCTTCTAGTAGGGAAGAATGTGACTTCAGATGCAAGCCAGTATTATCATACAGAATGTGTAGTATTAACATTATTTTTCCATAATATTTCATTTTTTTTAATGGTTATCACGGTCATCGTTAATAATGATAAATTGTGACATGAATCTTTCTGAACAAATAAGTTAAAGATAGCTAGCTTAGGATTCTTGCACAATAATACATCTGGCCCTCTTGAGCGCTTGGGTTGTTACAGAACCCAACATTTTTGTGGGCCCTCAAACGAATGCTATTGATTTTAGCAATTTTTTTTCACTTTAAACAATTATTTGGAGACAATAACTAGTGCCAGAATGCACAGATGCTTTATATTACAGTCTTAAAAAGCTCCATAAAGAGAACTTGAATGCATATAATTTAATGCATATTTTAAATTCAGTGGATTGAGCATGAAATAACCTTTAAATGGTTTACTTGTGCAAGCTTACTTGATGGAAAAAATTGGTCGATACACCAAAAAAGTCTCAGTTATCCCGGTATTCCAGCTGCGCTCTTCCAGTGCATACATATAAAGCATTAGTTTTCAGTTTGTGATTATATATTAACTAATGCAAACACACGAGGACACTGTCCTGTTTGGATAAGACCAAGGGCTTAACACCTTTTCGTTTTAATTATCTTGCTATTTTGATGCTGATATTGGATCTTTATTAAACCGGTTCCTTAGAAGACGGGCCATCTAGTGCTAACTGGTGCAGTGAAATGCATTCAGATCACCTTTTGCCCCTAGGTGGAATGAAATGCAATTCCCAATGGACTTGGACAGAGTCTGTGCTGAATAATGTGAGCTCCCTCCCATGCCTTTTTTTTTTTTCTCTAGGGAGAGATGTCTTCTTTGTGCTGCCTGTCTCGCCCGTCCCGCCTGTCTCATCTGCTCTGCCACTGTTAACCATTTCTGGAGAAAAGCAAACAGAATGAGAAAGTAAATATTGGCCATGTGGTTGTGAAGACCTTTTATAAATGTCTTCTCCTGCCCTCTCGTGTCGGGCGGAGTGTTCCTGAAATATGTTGAGTCAGGCACTGGGATAAATTCTTCCATATGTCATTGTTGTAAATGCTGCCCTCAGCATAAGCTTACGTGTCACCCATGATGATGTGTCTGTAATGGAAGTTTAAAGGGCTACCTCACCTATTTATACGGTGCCCGAGAAACTGTCAAAAACCGAGAAAGTGCAAATACTCACAACACAACCAAATACTGAAATATGCTGCTAATACTCACAACGTATGGTTAGGATTTTAAAATAAACAAAAAACTCATCATTCAAGTCATATGACAAACAATAACACGTCCCAGTCAGGTTCGACACTTGTTGGGGTCCCCTTGAAACATTTCCGCTGTGGTCTGTGCTTTTTGCAGTGTGTTTCTGTATTTGGTTGTGTTGTGAGTATTTGCAGTGTGTTTCTGTATTTGGTTGTGTTGTGAGTATTTGCAGTGTGTTTCTGTATTTGGTTGCGTTGTGAGTATTTGCAGTGTGTTTCTGTATTTGGTTGCGTTGTGAGTATTTGCAGTGTGTTTATGTATTTGGTTGTGTTGTGAGTATTTGCAGTGTGTTTCTGTATTTGGTTGTGTTGTGAGTATTTGCAGTGTGTATTTGGTTGTGTTGTGAGTATTTGCAGTGTGTTTCTGTATTTGGCTGTGTTGTGAGTATTTGCAGTGTGTTTCTGTATTTGGTTGCGTTGTGAGTATTTGCAGCACATGTGTTGTAAAACTGATGAAGATGTTTTCTTAATTTTCTTGTGTTTTTTATGGTTGCATGTGGTTTCTTCTGTTGCGAGTTGAGCTCTCTTGGCCAGCGTATATTTAAAGAGATAGTTCACCCAAAAATGAAAATTCTGTCATCATTAACTCATCCTCATGTCTTACCAAATCTGTAAGACTTTCATTCATCTTCGAACACTTCAAAAGATTTTTAATAAAATCTGAGAGACTTCTATCCTTCCATAGACAGGTATGCAAGTACCACTTTCAATCGCTTTATATGATGAACTGATTTAAATTATGCTTTTATTCACATATAAGCATCAATGCACAAACCAGATCTAGTAAACAGAAGCTCAAGCATGTTTGCTTGACGTGCGAGAACCAATGAGGTTCATTCTTGTGTTACGCAGCACATTTGAGCTTCCGCAAGAGGGTTGTTCTCGTGCATCAAGCAGGTTCGGTTGAGCTTCTGTTTATGTTCGCTGATGAATGTTTATGTGAATAAAAGCCTAAATTCAATCGGTTCATCATATAAAGCGATCGAATCTCTACAGAAAATGTGGACTGCACCACTCAATTCTGTCAGGTCCGGGATTCAAACCCAGAGTGTGTTGCTGGTAACCCAAGGTTCTAACCACTGTTCAATGGGGCAGATAATCACAAGAGGGAGGTTTAGAAGGAAAAACAGATAGTCTTTACTTAGTTTTCTTCCAGAGCAAAGACAAATGATCCAGCATAACTGCTGGGTTTAGCAAGGTACAAATCCACACTGGATGATGCCGGCAAAAGAATCCAATAACATAAAACAAAGTTTACCAGCGAAGCTGGTCAAAGGTCTGAGCAAAAGTCTTTCAAGTTAAACCAAACGAGAAAACACAAAAGGCTTTGGCAAGGGACCTTCAAGACTGAGCAAATATACAAGCAAATGCAAGTCTTTAAATATACACCTGTTAACACTCTAACTAGCTAGGCACAGGTGATTCCATTGAACCATTAATGAGCAGTGAATTAGTAGGAAGATTTGGAAGGTCTTGTGCTCTCAGTCTCTCTCTGCTGGACAGACTGTGGTGTGACAAATCCAGGATTAGTTTTACGATCTCTTTACGATCTTGTCAAAATGGTAGTTGGGAAGCTGTCAGTGGAGGGATAGAAAGCTCTCAGATTTCATCAAAAAGATCTTCAGTTGTGTTCTGAAGATGAACGAAAGTCTTATGGGTTTGGAACGACATAAGGGTGAGTAAATGATGACATTATTTTAAGTTTTGGATAAACTATCCCTAACATTAAGTAGTTTTGATTTACTGTACGCTGTTTAATGTTTGATGATTGCGTTTAATAATATGTGCATAAGCACTGCTTCTATTGCTTGGTTCTGCTTCTTCTTCGCCTGTGGTTTGATCCGGAGATTCTGCACTCTTTCAGAAGATGTGTAATAGCGCCCCCTACCGTATAACAGTGAAAACACGGAATGCCGGAAGGCTGTTCGGACCAATCAAATTGTCAGGTCGGGCTTTATACGATGATGGACAGATTATCAACAGTAACGTAATCATCCAAGTCACCAAAGAGCACTTGGGTTGAATTCGTTTACAACAAAGAGTGGCTGCCACTGGAGAATTTAGATGTGTAGATTCCAGCCATCACGTCTGTTATTGAAGATGTAGACAAAGCATTCATTTTAAAAGAGGAACAGAGAACCGCGATCAAGGCATTTTGACGATCGGAAAGATGTTTTTGCCGTCCTTCCTACGGGATTCGGCAAAATTTTAATTTATCAGCTTGCCCCGATGGTCGCTAAGAATATGGGGCGCAATGAAAACCCTGTGGTCGCACTCATAGAGGACTAAGTGAAAGAAGCAACCGAAATGGGCATCACGGCGAATCAACTCGGTGTGCACGGCGAGGTGGACATGAGGCACAAGGTGGAAATAACCAGCGGTCGTTGCCAGCTCCTTTTCAGAAGCCCGGAATCCTCAACATGTCATTTGCTCCGTTGCTCTGATTGCTTGTAGGTCTATCCGGTTGAGTGCAGAGGCACTTTCTTTCCTGGTTCGGTTGAAACACGCCCCATAATCACAGCCCAATGGACCACAATAACCACAATAACCACATTCTGACTAGAATATGAGTATGACGACGTCAAGTGAGGCTGTGAGTGATAGACTTACCGTGTTTTGAATGGCATCCGCTCTAAAAAGCTGTATAAAGTTCCTAGATCAGTTATCTTGTTCCACAGCTCATGTTGTCGGGAGTTTTTTGTCTACTGAAATTTCTTGAAAAGATATTTTTGCAGTGTTTCATCAGCAGAACAATTCAAAAATACATTAACTAACAGTACAACCCACTGAAGAGATAGTCTATCTATCAGTCTCGCTTTCATTCCTGTTAAAAATCAAAGATGGCGCTGTTGTGAATAAGCGTTGTGTCATAAATGATGGAAACGTCAGTCAGTGAGGAAAGATTAAGAAGTATTACAGATTCTTAGAAAGTCTGTAACCTCTTGTTGTTCCTGAATGTTTAGTAAATCAGCTGAAGTATTTAGCCTTGTTGTTCGTGTGACTGATGCTGATAAATGCATCCACAGTTATACCTCATATTCATTAATTACTTTACCGAATGTGCAGGTTCATTCGTTCATTGCTATTTTTGCAGCCAATCTATTTTCTTTTTTTCCTGTCTTTTTTTTTTTTTAACCTTCCTGTCTCCGGTGTCATCTGCAGTGTGCACTTCCATAGTATTTCCTCCAAGTGTTAATACATTTTCTTTTTTGGGATGCCAGCTTTAATTTCCTTCCTCATTGCATCATGTACATTGTCTTTCTCCCTTCATGTAACTTTATGTTCTGGTGTTCTTCATGTGTGCCTTAGACCTCAGTCCCTCTAGACATAGTGGTGCTGAAATATTTTTGAGGCTTTTGTGTTAATTCACAGATTCTAGCTTCCTCTTAGAGTGAATGTCCTGTGTCTGTTTTTAAAAGTGTGGATCATACCAGCTTTGTTGGATATTTCGGTCATCTGATCTTATGTCAGAAGATGTTGTTGGCAACGTTCCCTCTAAGCATACTTGTGATGTTGCCCAGATCCAATAATTCCATGTGGAGAGCAGATCCATAAATGTCCTACAGATTCTTGAATCACAACTAAATGAACGAGCTGTGTTACAGTATGGAATGGAAGTTATGAGCAATCTGTGTGGAATATGCAGATTAATTTGTCAGATAAAGGCAGCATCATAGAACAGTGCAGAGAACTGAATAAATATTGCAGTAACCAAAGTTTCAAAATGGAAGGTCATGCATTTTTATTTAACTTATGGCTTTTAGTTGATCTCAATTCTCAACAGAGAACGGATAGACGGATAGATGGATAGTAATGCATAGAATAGTTTCTATTAAATAATCACATAGTGGACATAGTTCATCTAAATATTTGCAATATTTTACAAATAAATGTATTAAATTTCTATAGGCCTATATATATATATAGAAATGTTGCATAACATAGGCGAGGAAGAAAACAAAATTACCAGATATAATGTTTGTGTTCGAGCCTTTTCTTAGTTTTTCATCATTATTGTAATTTATTTATTATTCAATATAACAAGTGCTGAGACCATGTAAGTAATTCAATTAAGTTTGGTCCACAAAACAAAAAACAAACTAATTATGCACTGTATACATATATATACACTACCAATTAATTTAGGAAAGAAATTAATACTTTTATTCAGCAGGGATGCATTCAATTAATTTATCAATATTTTTAATGTTACGAAAGATTTATGTTTCAAATAAGTGCTGTTCTTTTAAACCCAAAGCTTGGAAAAATTTAACTTGGTTTCCACAAAAATATTATGAAGCACAACTGTTTTTAACAATAATTATAAATGTTTCTTGAGCACCAAATCAGCATATTGGAATGATTTCTGAAGGATCATGTGACGCTGAAGACTGGAGTAATGATGCTGAAAATTCAGCTTTGCATCACTGTCGAAAAAAGGTTTTGTCAAGATCAAAAGTTTAAAAAGACCAGATCATTGAAAATCCTCCAGAACTGTCTCAGACAAAAAAAAAAAAAGAATCATGATAAAAAGAGGAGAGGATGTAACTCAGACAGCACACACTGTACCATAGAAACATACAGCAGAGGAAAAAGGTTGAAGAAATGAGTCAGGAAAACCCCACCAAATAAGGGATGAGAGTTGAGAGAGTGACAGGAGCGACAGCATGTGTGTTATGAGCACAGGTGCTTCCTCTCCGTCAACACTTACAGCTAAATCATACTTGAGTCTGACCATCTGTGTCTGCAGGCTTCCTGTGCCTCCACAACACGAGGGGCAGCTTTATTCAAGTTCCATTGACGGACTTGCTGGCAGAGTGAACACCTGAGCCGACACTGTCCACTGATCCTGCTCAGAGTCGAAGTGCTCCTTCTTTAATGCCCCTTGTGTCAGAACAGATTGCATTTCTTGCATTGTATTTTATCTACACTGTGTGCAAGCGTTGTTGTCCTTTACACCTGGGTCAACAGGACACTTTACTCATGCTACAACAAACATGTCCACTCGTCTCCTCAGGGATCACCTTTGTGTGTCAGTAGAACTAAAAGAAAGCATGAGTCAACTTGCACACAGCAACACCTTCCTGCAGTCTTCTGAACAATGGCCACAAGGAATCATTGTTTATATTGTATGTTTTTATAGCCACATAGTTAAGATGCTATAGGTGAGGAAGAAAACAATTAACAGAAATAATATTTGTGTTCGAGCCTTTATATTATACAATTTCTTCCTTTTTCTTCATTTTTGTAGTATTTATTGCTTAATATAATGAGTTATGTGACCATGAATTTTGGTAGTTTAATTAAGTTTGGTCAAAAAAACAAAACAAAAAACAATATATATATATATATATATATATAATATTATTATATATTATTACATATATATTCTTTTTTTGACCAATGTGTATGTTTCAATAGTAAAGATGCAAGTTGATGCAAAATCACAGATTGGTGGAAAAAATATTTTTTGTACATTTTGTTGTATAGAGATAAAACAGTTAACATTTTAGGGGTCGTTTACACGACATAAATTTCAACTAAAATAGAAAACCTTTTAATGCATTTTTGCAGTACATGCATAAACCTACTCTCATATTGTATGTAGGAATGATTTACTATGCCCACATTACTACCAATGCATTTTTTAGGCATCTTTTTAAAACACTGACCATTGTGCTTTGTATCAATGCAAGTATCACAAGATTTAATAAATTAATTAATATAGTGCATTAATTCAGCTGTAGCGAATATTTCATCTGGGAATCTCTGGCATATTAGCTTGAATTTTCCATAGGACGAAGAAACTTTACTGAACTATGGATAAACTATGAAACCCTCATGAAATATGCTGCAGCCCCTCATGCATTCATTAACACACACATGCTTCCAGACGCCTCAGTTAGTAGCATGAGTTGTTGTGGTGACGGGACCCTGGCTCTTTCCTGTACGGGCCTGGTTATGGCCCAGGGGACGAGGCGCAATCACAATCAGGAAAAATGGATCTGTCCTTCCTTCAGTGGCACTCAGGGGACTGTCATCCACTCTTTAGGCTTTAATCTCTCATCTGGAGGCAATTTGCTACCATTTACATAGCCACAACAGGGCTTACTGTAATAAGGAGAACAATTATCCATGGTTGGCCAATTTCAAGGGAGTTTATGTGGAGATGTTTTTGAGCAAGGAAATATTGTTTGTGTTGTCCTCCAGGATTTTGCTCACTGGAATCTGAATAATAATAATCTAAACACTTTATAGAAATGTTCATTAACTAATGCATCTGGGTCCGTTTTGACTCGGAAGAGGTACATACCATTGTTTTAAAAATCCATAGTTTAGTACCAAAATTAAACTTTGGATATGTGTTAAGATGGTCAAAATACACTTTTTTTTTTTTAGATTTTTAACAAAAAATATATAAGAGATATCACCATTTAAACTAAATTGTTACATATTTTGCGTTATATATATATATATATATATATATATATATATATATATATATATATATATATATATATATATCTTTCCTTTATATTGTCCTATCATTATTTAGACTACTTGGAACACTACAAACAGATATTGATTTAATTTATCATTTTATTTTAATTTCAAAATTATAAAAGTCTATAAAATTTTGTTCTACACACACACACACACACACACACACACACACACACACACACACACACACACACACACACACACACACACACACACACACACACACACACACACACACACACAGGTGTTCTGGATTAGCGTGCTAAGTTGAAACGGTTGTGATAAAGTATTCCTTTGCGTTGTTTCTTTTCTTTCGATTATTGTTTTATTAAACATCAGTGTCTGTTGCCACCATTTTTTAAAAAGCAGTAAGGTACTTGATTCTGTATGCTACAGTGATTTTACCAAGGATAGGAAGATTATATGTTTATTGCTTACTTTAATTTCAATCAAATATTACCATAATGTTAATATAAGTAATAATATTTTAGCCAGGGTGTTAGAACAGATCTAAAAGTCTAACAAAAAACATTTAAATGAAACCAGTGCCTTATAATTTAAGAGCGAAGTTTAATCTAAATCTTAAATTTTTCTCACTAAATATTATATTATGTAAGTCACAAATTGGTTGCAAAAGCTGGATAGTATTTGAATCACAAATATTTGGTCTGAAATGAGGCTGGAGTAGGCAAATACAGGACTGTGAGTGTGATTTGACATATTTGACAAAAGCACATGCATTGTTTTTGTTGGGTAATATTTGTGAAAATAGCAGAAATTCTTCTGGAAAATGCTTTTTTTATATGCTCCCCTGCCTTTTACTGTGAAGTTTGAATTAATGTAACCTCAAGCGAATGCCTGCATGAAACCATGATCACAGGATTCTGCTCTTATTAATAAAAATAAAAGAAGCTTGTGGTTATTACGCATCATCGAAATATTCCAGTGATCCACCCTGTCTCACTTTAGTTTTGCCAGCGAAGGCGTGTAGTCTGGCACCAGTTTTATAGATTTTTTGTTGTAATTTGTGATGTTGAAGTAAAAGTTCCCATAGACTTTGTGTCTGCTTGAAGTCTCTTTTTCAGTTTACTCAGATTCTTCCTGTCGAAGAAGGCCAGCCCTCTCCCACACTGCTGGATCAATTGGAAAAGACAGGATGGAAGGATACTCTTTCTGCATGACTTCAGGTCACTGTGGATTCATATTTAAGAGACGGGTCTTTATAGACGGTTCTGACCTGAGCGGAGTTACAGTTGGAAGTGAAAACGATAGCACGATTTATAAATCGATCTGATTGGATATATATAGTTTTCTCTGCAAAATAAGCTGGGATAGCAGAATAGATTTTAACATAAAAAAAAAATATTTTTTACTTCTTTAACCAGTCCTGAGTCAAATTATTCAAGGTAAGAAGACTCATTTCTGGAAACTCACAAGACCGTTCACAGTGTTAGTAACAGAGAACATCAGAACCTCTAGTATTTCAGTATAATCCTCCATCACTGGAGCCAGCACGTTTTCCTAAACAGCCTCTCACATTTTCTTATTTGCATTTGTAATGCCCTCAGTTTCTATCATAATCCCCATTTTTAAGAGGAGCCAAAAGTCTGCAGAAATGTTTGGTTACCATTTTGTTTGCTTTCCTATTTTTCTCGAAACTTCCTGCCTCGCATCCTCCGGACCGCAAGATCGGAGTCATTAAACCTGATGTTTCTGCTTGTAGGAGACCCTGAACTTCACATCAGTCTTCATATGCAAAGTCATAGATGGATGGATGGATGGATAGATAGATAGATAGATAGATAGATAGATAGATAGATAGATAGATAGACTGATTGATTAATTGATTGATTGATTGACTTTATAGGTGGTTTTATGTACTTTATTAACTTATATGATGTGAAACTAGCATGTTCTCGTCTTATTTTGTTGTTTTTACTAACTTCCAAGAGAGTTAGTACTTTGAGTGAGTCTTTTACCTCCACAACACTTTCCAGGGCAGTCTGTCCTGTCTGCAACTTTAATAATGGCCTAAAGCGCTGTCATAGCCTCATCAAAATAATCTGAACAGACAAAGACACGAACACTTTCCACACATAACACCATAATGGTGACAAGTTACAATTGAGCACAAAATGACCACTTCAAAATACTGAAAGTGACAAATATAATGCAATAATAAAGTAAATAGTAATCTACACTGCTTTGTGCTTTACTAACTAATGAAAGAAAAACCAGATTGAAATTGAAATTGCCTCTCTCTGCTTAGCTCAACCAATAGCGTTCGGTGTTGCTAATGGTTCCAAAATTACACTATAGCTTTAAGCATTGATCGTGTGTACGTTCCCGGTGGTTACACAGAGGATGTTCTCTATAACATTCCCATTCAGTATTTATGACCAGTATAGATCCTTCATGAGTACTTTACTTTCATGCAGCCCATCTGGTCACACACACACGGACAAAGAGGTGCTACGTGAGGTCCCTCGCATAGCTGAGTCAACGTGCCAAGTTTTTGTGAAACTTGCTCTTCTGTTCAAGACCAAAGGAGCATGGAGATGCCAAGAGCCTGCCTTCTCATGTCTGAAAGACCTGCCGGTGAATAGACTTGCCTTTATCCCTCACTGTCTCTGAACTCACACTGCCTAACTGGACAGCATTTAAGGCGACATAAGCATATTCCAGTGTAGGCTGCAACTTTATGATATATAAGCTTAATTTAGACGTAAGGCTTTATCCAGGAAATCCCAGAATGCACTATGACTAGCTCAGTGTAAAACATTATATCATAATTATAAAAGATGGAACAGAAAGTCAAGAGCAGTGTTAATTATAAGTACATTTATATTTCATTCAATACTTAAAATTATTCACAAAAAAACAGTTCCATATAATGAGGAATGCTTGGTTTCACCACATATTTTCATGTAATACTTTTTTGCTTATCGGAGAATCATGTTGTTAGCTAATGCCAAAGTCTGTATTAACTGTGAAGTCTCTATTGTACGCACAAATTAATGGGATAGTTCTCTTAAAAAGGAAAATGTCATAATTTACTCAACTTGAGTTGTTTCAAAACTGTATGAATTTCTATCTTCTGTTGAACACAAAATAAGATATTTTGAAGAATGTCTGTAATCGAACAGTTGATGGACCCCATTGACTGCCATAGTATTTTACATCGTATTTTTGTCCTACTATGGAAGTCAATGGGGTCCATCAACTGTTTGGTTACCGACGTTCTTCAAAATATCTTCTTTTCTGTTCCACAGAAGAAAGAAATTCATACAGATTGAAACAACTTGAGGGTGAATAAACGATGACTTTTGTTTTCTGAACATTCTCAAAAAATAGTATTATTGATAAAATGCCAGACGAAAAAAAACAAAAAACGTTCCATGAACAATGTATTTGTGCTAACGTTAAGAGAAACGTAATCCATTATAATCCATTATTAAAATTAGCTGGGTTGCTTGGATTCTTAGCATTTTCACATTGCACTGCACTGCTTTTTGTTTTATAATCATGCAAGACGGGAGCGTTCAAAGCGTGTCTCGTGTCTTTTGCAGCATCTCGCATCTCACATTATTCTGGTAACACTCACATTCCCATCACATGAGCATCTCGAGAGCATCTCCACTGCTCTGCATCTGCATTTTAATAACAAAAATTGCGTTCTGTATTGATGGTCCTTTAAGCTGTTAAATAACGTTTTTAATAGGGAACAGGATGTTGAAAGTTCTGCACTCCCAACTGTGTTTTATAGGGTTAATGGAAGTACTTACTTTTTACTGTAAATATCTCAGTAAATTCCCTTGTTTTAGAATAAAAAATGTCAAACACAGTAATGACATTGACCCCGCAGGATTTCCCTTTCACTTTCACAACTGGTCTTGTCGTGGTGGCTGAAAGCTTTGACCTACTAGGCCTTTAAACTCTGTGAATAACTCTGTGAAGTGTCCAGATCCTTTTTATTGCCTAATCATAACTAGTTTTTCTCATTTATATAGGCTAAACTTAACTGGCTACAAAGTTGTGCAAAGAGCCTGTAGCAATTTTTCACTGTAAAAATGCAATTAACATGTTGCAATAAGCTATTACAATTTAAAATGTTATAATAATTAACTTCCCTGGATTGAACTTGAGATAACTACAATTTCAGAATTGTTGATAACTTTAATAAAAATTGATAACTTCCCTTTTCAAGTTGACTACTTGAAGTGTTTTTTTTTTTTTTTACAATGCAATAGTGTATACAGTATACAGTAATGCAATATAGCATAATATATTGTAGAGAAAAGGTTTGGAGACTTATGTGATGGCTTTAATTCTCTAACACTGTTTTATAGTTTCCCCATATCTCCATGCTGTTCCCCTCAAGGCACTTAAAAACCACACCGATTCCTACATTTTTCTGACTGATAGGGAAAAAAGCCATGCTGTTTATCATAGGCTCAATTGAAAATAACCGCAGAGGGAGATGGACTAATGGCTAAATAAATAGTTAAATCTTATACTTCAGGAAGCAGATTTTGAACTTGAACAGACACACACTAGCAGGAATATGATACGGCTCAGCTTCTTGTCCTGGCACACACTGGAGAGACAGTAGAGGAAACATGCATTATTGTTTCTTGCCACCAGAGAGGGCTGCTGTTTAAAGGCCCTGCCAGTGAAAAATCCAGTTTCTGGTCTCCAGCATAATTTTTCATGCAGGGACAGCGTGGGAAGTGGGAGTACCGGTGGACCAGATACACCAGCTCAGTTTTGCCTGAGTAGACCAGCACTATACCAGCTCTAACCAACATAACCAGCCTGGACCAACAGGGAATTAATGCTGGTTTATAAAAGCAATGGGGGTTGCCGAGAATCAAGGACCGGAACTATCCTTTCGGGTTTTCAGGGGGGTTTTTCAGGGGTTTTTCTTAACTTTACCTGAAGATTAAACCATTTTTGGCCAATCTGTTCTCGAAATTACATTTTTTGAAAAAAAAAAAATAAATAATGAAGAGTGTTCACACTTTTTTTATCAAGGCCTTTATAGAGTATCAATTATATAATCTCTGTCTTTTTTACACTTTTTTTTTTGCAGAGTTCTTCCTTAGGAAATGTAAACAGCACTGCTAAAGGTAAGAGAATCAGCTCATGACTTAAAACATATCAAATACATATACATCAGATACACTGGTTTATCTTGCCACACTTGCTACATTTTTACATAATTTGTTTTGATGATACGCTCTTAGAAGAAAAGCTTCATTATAGAACCTTAAAGGGTTCCGTCAGGTGCTTCATATTATATAGAATGTGAAAATTCTTCATTTAAGAATCTCTTTATGGGTTCCCATCATGGGATTATTTTATTATTTTTTAAATAATTAATTTTGTTTCAATAATTTTGTTTTATTACGTTTCATGAATTAAACAGCTCCTAAACCAACTTTATCACTTAAAGAAAAAAATTCATTAAACATGGAAGTATTATGCAATCATTTAAAACATTTCTTCTCATATAAAACCTTTTTTTTTAGAAATAAAGGTTTATAACTCAAGAATCTAGAAGTCTATTGAACCTTTTTTTCCTAAGAGTGTTAACCTAACTATTTTTTTCCCCATCTTTTTTACTCTGTTTAACATTTTTGTTTGTTTATGAGGATCAGACACAGATGAAAATTTCATACTTTTCAGGAACTGTAAAAGGGGACTGTATATTGTACTTAACTCAAGTCCTTTAATTTAACATGTGTTATTTATTTAGTAGAGACTTTGTGGCAGTTTTTTAAACAAATTTACTGTCAAATCAATATTTATAGCCTCTATTTCAGATGTAAGAGAAAGGCTTACTCAATAGTGAGAGTGATATGGCAATAAAAAGTCAAAATTTGTAATAAAGAGCCATTACTTTGCAAGACCACATAGGACATTCTCTTTTGAGAAATCCCGATAAATGAAAAACAGGACACACACACACACACACACAAACACACACTGCTGAGATTTTTCTTGTTGCCTTTCCCAGATAGTTTGTAATTCAAACATTTCTATTTAATTGTACATTCCTGCATATATAAATGTGGGTCATGTACTGTATATATTTGCCTTGAGAAATAAGAACAAAAGTATCTTGAGATGAAACTATAATTGGTTCAACCAGAGTGAGGAGTTCAGAATTTTTGTAACTATGTGATACTAGTCTAATGAGGCACATTATTATTGGTTAATTATGGATTCTGTGAAAAGTTCTTATCTTATCTATCATAGTTTGCTCAGTGACTGCTTCTTGTGTGTTCTAGCACTCTTTTAAATGTGTCTCATATTTGAGTGTCTGTCGCAGTGATGCTTTTTCAGGAGGTCTGGGGGAAAAGCTTCTGCCGCACTATAGAGAAGCTGGTGGAAGTGGTTCAGGAGTACCCTGGGGAGGTGGAGCACATTTTCAGCCCTGCCTGCGTGCCATTGGTCCGCTGCGCTGGTTGCTGTGGAGATGAGAACCTGGAGTGTCACCCTACGCTCACTTCTAACATCACTATGCAGGTAAGAACAACAATACTTACTCTTTCAAAAGAAGCACAACAGATCTTATTGTAATTGCGATATTATATCTCAGAATTGTTTTTTATTTTCACATTTTTTCTAAAAATTACCTTTTTTTCTTTTCTTTTTTTTACTTTGGTGAGGAAACTGGCTTCCACAATGTACTTAAACATTTGATTCCTCTAAATATTATATTATATTATATTATATTATATTATACACTCACTGGACACTTTATTAGCTTCACCTTGCTAGTACCGGGTTGGACCCAGAACTGGCTTAATTCTTCATGGCACAGATTCAGCATTCCTCAGAGATTTTGGTCCATATTGTCATGAGAGCATCACACAGTTCCTGCTGATTTGTCGGCTGCACATCAATGATGTGAATTTCCCATTCCACCACATCCCAAAGATGCTCTATTGGATTGAGATCTGGTGACTGGAGGCCATTTGAGTTTAGTGAACTCATTGACGTGTTCAAGAAACCAGTTTGAGATAATTTGAGCTTTGTGACATGGTGTGTTATCTTGCTGTAAGAGGCCATCAGAAGATGATACACTGTGGTCATAAAGGGATGGACAAGGTCAGCAACAATACTCTGGTAGGCTGTGGTGTTTAAACAATGCTCTATCAATACTAAGGGGCACAAAGTGTGGCAAGTAAATATCCCTCACACCATTACAGCACCAGCCTGAACCGCTGATAAAAGGCAGGACGGATTCATGCCAAATTCTGACCCGACCATCTGAATGTCACGGCAGAAATCGAGATTCATCAGACCAGGCAACGTTTTTCCAACCTTCTGTTGTTCAATCTTTGTTGAGCTCGTGTGAATTGTAGCCTCAGTTTCCTGTTCTTATCTGACAGGAGTGTCACCGGTGTGTCTTCTGCTGCTGTAGCTCTTCTGCTTCAAACTGGACGTGTTGTGTGTTCAGAGATTGTTGTGTGTTCAGAGATTGTTGTGTGTTCAGAGATAGTTGTGTGTTCAGAGATTGTTGTGTGTTCAGAGATTGTTGTGTGTTCAGAGATTGTTGTGTGTTCAGAGATTGTTGTGTGTTCAGAGATTTGTTCAGAGATTGTTGTGTGTTCAGAGATTGTTGTGTGTTCAGAGATAGTTGTGTGTTCAGAGATTGTTGTGTGTTCAGAGATTGTTGTGTGTTCAGAGATTGTTGTGTGTTCAGAGATTGTTGTGTGTTCAGAGATTTGTTCAGAGATTGTTGTGTGTTCAGAGATTGTTGTGTGTTCAGAGATTGTTGTGTGTTCAGAGATTGTTGTGTGTTCAGAGATAGTTGTGTGTTCAGAGATTGTTGTGTGTTCAGAGATTGTTGTGTGTTCAGAGATTGTTGTCTGTTCAGAGATTGTTGTGTGTTCAGAGATTGTTGTGTATTCAGAGATAGTTGTGTGTTCAGAGATTGTTGTGTGTTCAGAGATTGTTGTGTGTTCAGAGATTGTTGTGTATTCAGAGATTGTTGTGTGTTCAGAGATTGTGTGTTCAGAGATTGTTGTGTGTTCAGAGATAGTTGTGTGTTCAGAGATTGTGTGTTCAGAGATTGTTGTGTGTTCAGAGATTGTTGTGTGTTCAGAGATAGTTGTGTGTTCAGAGATTGTGTGTTCAGAGATTGTTGTGTGTTCAGAGATTGTTGTGTGTTCAGAGATTGTTGTGTGTTCAGAGATTGTGTGTTCAGAGATTGTTGTGTGTTCAGAGATTGTTGTGTGTTCAGAGATTGTTGTGTGTTCAGAGATTGTTGTCTGTTCAGAGATTGTTGTGTGCTCAGAGATTGTTGTGTGTTCAGAGATTGTGTGTTCAGAGATTGTTGTGTGTTCAGAGATTGTGTGTTCAGAGATTGTTGTGTGTTCAGAGATTGTGTGTTCAGAGATTGTTGTGTGTTCAGAGATAGTTGTGTGTTCAGAGATTGTTGTGTGTTCAGAGATTGTTGTGTGTTCAGAGATTGTGTGTTCAGAGATTGTGTGTTCAGAGATTGTTGCGTGTTCAGAGATTGTTGTGTGTTCAGAGATAGTTGTGTGTTCAGAGATTGTTGTGTGTTCAGAGATTGTTGTGTGTTCAGAGATTGTTGTGTGTTCAGAGATTCTTGTGTGTTCAGAGATTGTTGTGTGTTCAGAGATTTGTTCAGAGATTGTTGTGTGTTCAGAGATAGTTGTGTGTTCAGAGATAGTTGTGTGTTCAGAGATAGTTGTGTGTTCAGAGAATGTTGTGTGTTCAGAGATAGTTGTGTGTTCAGAGATTGTTGTGTGTTCAGAGAATGTTGTGTGTTCAGAGATTTGTTCAGAGATTGTTGTGTGTTGAGAGATGCTCTTCTGCAGACCTCGGTTGTAGCGAGTGTTTATTTGAGTTACTGTTGCCTTTCTATCAGCTGAACCAGTCTCGAACCATTTTCACCCACAGAACTGCCGTTCACTGGATATTTCCTCTCTTTCTGATCATTCTTTATAAACTCTAGAGATGGTTACGTGTGAAACTCCCAGTAGATCAGCAGTTTCTGAAATACTCAGACCAGCCCGTCTGGCACCAACAAACACGCCACATTCAAACTCACTGAAATCCCCTTTCTTCCCCATTCTGATGCGCAGTTTGAACTTCAGCAGGTCATCTTGACCATTTCTACAAGCCTAAATGCATTGAGTTGCTGCCATGTGATTGGCTGATTAGATATATGCATAAATGAGCAGTTGAACAGGTGTATTTAATAAAGTGGCCGGTGAGTGTATTATATTATATTATATTATATTATATTATATTATATTATATTATGACCTAAATATATACATTGGCTTTGATTGTTGGAGGTAACTTTGGCATTGTTTGCTTTTTCACTAAAGTAATATCTGTATCTATATCTGTAGGAGACATTGTTGTGTCTGTGTCAGTCACACAGTTGCGATGGATATTAATAATTTGACTTTTTCAGTTATTAAAGATTAAGCCAGCAGAGCAGGGCCAGGAATATGTGGAGATGACCTTTGTGGAGCACAAATCCTGTGAATGTAGGTAAGGAAAAGATCAATTCAGTTTATGTAACCGTATGTTTTGCATACAGCTATTTTGTGATACAGCTGCTTATTATTATAGATTATTGAACATAATTGAATATTGAACATAAATGTTGAAATTGTGAATGTGTTTTTCTGGATGAACTGATTTGATCAAGTACGAAATATGTGTTTGTAATAGTCCCTCTGCTTTCTTTTTGTCTCTGCATGATTTCACTTACATTGTGATCAAGACAAAGAAAACCTACAACAAAACAGGACAGGTAACAAGTCGTACTACACTTATACGCAATCACACTTTGGTATACTGACACATTGGATTACAGTGATTATTCATGTTTTTGTAGATGGAAACCCAGAAATAGAGGGAGAAAAAGGAAGGAGAAACAGAGAGTGAAAGACTGCGACAGGTAAGTTAAATATTCATAGTTTTACATTAGCTTGTAACCAAGCAATACAATATTAAGCATAGATAAGCATAAAGTGCATAGTACACTTAACATACATTATATATACTATATTTTCCTGTATTTAATGAAATCTAAATATATGTAATTTTATCAACATCAACAATCTGCCATTGGATTTATTTTTTCCAATGAAAATGCGCTATTTCGACTTGACTTTCATTGATGAAAACCAGTATTTCTTACCCTTTTACCCAATTGTCCACAATAATATTCACAGGCTCCATGTATTTTTTTAGTTCTTTGTAATTTACTTGATAAGGATATATAAATATAATATATAATATAAAGTTATTCAGTCAAGACAAGAGCAGTGAGAGATTTTCTGTTTTCCTTTTGTTGTTTGGTCCATATTAATAGCATATATAGCAGTAGGTAGTGTATATTTGTTCTTTAATACACAGATCAATAGGCCTATACACATGCAATTTCTTCCCTGCTGTTTACACAGACATAACTGACTGTGTGTGACCTTTGTTCACTGTGTCTTTAAAATGACCTTGTGTGTATTTAATAGTTTAAGCGCAATAAGACGCGAAAGAGGAATTAGTTTAATATATAGTTTATATAGTTTAACTGTGAACGTGCTTTGGATGTGTGAGCTCAGAAAACCATACATCAGAAGTTTATACTGATACGGCTTTAAAGCATGCAAATAAAAAACTTTTATGACAATGAAGCTGCAATGTCACGTGACCGTGGACGTGATAATCGAATGATAATCAAAACCGAACAGATGTTTTAGTATCTGAGGCAAAAGCTGTAAAGGCTCCGCCCTCTTCTGGATAAGGGGGCGGGGAGCAGCAGCTCATTTGCATTTAAAGATACAGTACATGCACGAAAACAGCATGTTTTTCCTTCCACTCAAAAATGGGCATTTACAACATGGTATATAAAAGCTGAAACTTAACAGGCACATTCTGTTGTCTGAATATTCCATTAAAAATGTTGTTTTTGATTTCATTGTGACTTTAAAGCCAGTAATTTCAGACATTACCACATGAAGAACATCATCTCACTAGGTTCTAAAACAAAGCTGAAATGATGTCTCCACATTTCAGTGACATTTTGATAAGAGCAGTTTTTTAAATGTATATTTAAAGATCACAAGGACAAAGAGTGCACCTGATATGTTACACAGCCCAACTTACACTGATATGTGCTCTCTCTCTCACAGGTGTCAGCCTCCCCGTAGGTAAACGCTGTCTTGCCGAGATGCCAGCCAATCACGCGCACCCTCCCCCTTTTGTGCGACCCTCACCGTCATCATCATTCACTCATGGATACTGCCACTGCTCCGCATCCCACGATCCCAGATGCGCAGTTGTTATGGTGACGGGGCTTCTGTCTGCAGTGATCTATTCAGGAAACTCCTGTTGTGCTAGTCTCTACGGAAGAAAAACAAACCTAAAATCTGAGACTGACTTAAACTGACTTAAACAAAAAAGGACTTATATTATTATAATATAATAATATTGTTATTTTATTGTGTTATATTAATAACATAAGTAGTAGTAGAAGTAGTATAGTAATAGAAGTTGAACTGGTTTAGCAGCCAGCTTTTCCAACTCTTATTTATTGAAATCCACTGAAGTACAACTGTTTGTGTTCCATTAATCAATATATTAAAAAAAGCCATTGTGTATTTTTTAATAAATCCAGGAAGAACCACAGAACAAACAATGCCAAAGATATTCTATTTTCATCTTCACAACCATGCCTAGACTATATTACACTTTAGGTGAAAACCTTGTTAGGTGATGTTTTCATATGTAGTATTTTATTTTCTTTTTACAGCTTCTCTGTGGGTTTAGCCCTCGACTTGAGCATCAAATAAGTGGATTGACATACTGACCTCTAGTGGTTATAATAAAACAATTACAGTACGTACATTCACAAAGTGTTCATCAAAGATAAATACTGATCTGAAAGTCTTCCTGTAATAATATATATCATTATAGTTTTTCAGCTATGGTAATAATAAAAGATTTGACGTGTGCACTGTGTAAGGACAAAGACTTTGCTCTGAAAGGGCCAGTCAACAGGATCCCAGACAGACGTTCATCACGATATGAGTGAATGTTGGTGTATTTGTATTATTGTGAAAATGACTGAATTTCCCACACTTTAGACTCGGTCTGTAAAGTGCCGGAATTAAACCAAAGCATTATGATCTATACTGCTGACTGAGCGTAGGGCCCTATACATGCAAGATCTTTCACCAAAGGGCTATTTGAGTCCCAATGTTGTGTGTTTTTCATAAAATACTGTTAATATGTATTAATATTATACAAATCTAAGAGTAACTTTCAGAATAGAGTGACTATTGTTTATTTCTGATTATTATTAAAAATGTTTTGTGAAATATTTGGTTTTGTGTGTGTGTGTGTGTGTGTGTGTGTGTGTGTGTGTGTGTGTGTGTGTGTGTGTGTGTGTGTGTGTGTGTGTGTGTGTGTGTGTGTGTGTGTGTGTGTGTGTGTGTGTGTGTGTGTGTGCCATTTTGACCAAAGAAATCATGTTTTATTAACAAATGATCTATTCAATCAGCATGAGAGGTTTACTATCCTAACCAGAGATAAAGGGAGAATTCGCTCTGGGTTCGGGCTGAAATACCGAGCATACTTATTTTTCTCTATCTGATTAGATCTGATCATGAATGGAAGTTGTGGTTGGGAAATGTAGTTTAAATTTGTTTAAGGTCACAGTTCAATATATGTTCCATATTATTAAATCTCAGTTAGGCTGTATACAGTAAAGCATATCAAGTGTTCATTTAAAGGGTATGAGTCTGTTATTGTCCCACAGTCTGCATTATAGTCAATAAATTCAATAAAACCATAAAGCCAATAAAAGATTTTTAGAATACTTGGTCTGTTTATTAGGTTATTTTCATGTATCCAATTTTCGATTGATTTGATGCATATGATTTACACTTTATTGCAATGGCAATGAATAGTAGAATTGTTGGCGTTTATGACTTCCTGAAGTTGGAGTTTGGGAAGTAGCCTAAGTTACACAAGAGGCATTTCTGGAGCTGTTGGGAGGGCAATTCTGTTGGTGTTGTACAGTGCCCAAGGCACTTTAGGGCATGATGACCATGTGGAATGATTCCTGTTTAAGATCAGTTTTCAGGTTAAGATTTGTAACGTTATTGTTTAGATCAGGGCCAAGTAGTGGACACTTGTAATTACCATTCAAAAAGAAGAAACACTTAATCGTTTTTTTTTTCCCGTGGCAAATAATAATAACAATAATAAAAACACATCCAACCGATATTTATTTATTTACTAACTTTAAGATACGCAAACTTATTTGGATGTCACGTTTGAACAATAGCTATGTTATTATTACGTGGCTTCCATTATTTGCACAACATTTTTTATTTATCAGAAATGATGGGCTGGAGAGGATGATGACGCTGCAACGCGTGCTAGATTCACTCTTGACGCTGCAGTGCAGGTTTCACCGTGTGAGAAATGCACACCACATTTCACAGTCACGTTTACAGTCGCAAGGGTTCAACTCTGAACCAATCAGAAGGCGATATGCAAATGAAAGGCGGACCTTGCATAGTCAAGCATGTGACGATTAGGCTGTTCCCCTGGTAACAGCCATTTACGTCAGCGGTGAAGGCGGAGCTACGTTTGTAAACTCACGTTGCACTCTGGACAGTCTGGTTCCCACAACAACAGAAATATAAGCTTAGTTTGAACTCGTCAAGCGTCATTTCACACACAAGAGAAGAGAATTTGTCCTGGTAAGTATTGAAAAACGTGCGTTTTTGTTGTTGACGTGTGTGTTTATTGGAGTCTCGTGTGTGGCATCGTGTATCAAGTGCTGCAGTAGCTGATTCGCGACATTCAGACTCTGTTCGTATGTATAAACTATTCGCTTCTAGATCTAAAATAAGGCGCTACTGTTATTTTCAAGCTGTATTTTAAGATGTTGATAAGTATTGTGTTATTTCTGCGGTGCTTTAAGAGCTGTTTTTATGTCTCTCTTTCAGGAACTGCCTGTTATTCATTCATAAGCTGTTTATTTACTATCAGAAACTGTGTTTAGTAATGTTCCCCAATTCTAGATAAAGGGATTTTGCACGAATAAACCATATATGTAGTCTTTAAGTCAGTTTGGAGGTGCATTTCATTGACTCTAGTTAATGTGCTCATGTTACACTAGACTATCATATTTCAGGGTTTTGACTTTCCTTTGTTTAATCCATGGCTCTGTCCTTCTCTCAGTCACTGCCTGGATCAGGGCTGTACAGATGGACTGAAATCAAACGAATTGGACCACCAGAGAAGATCCAACATGGGCAACAAACGGAAAGCCTCCAATGAGATCGACAAAGATTCAGGTTTGTCATTTATATTAAACATACCCCTATAGTAAGTACATGTAGTTAGTTATCATTACTCAGTGCTTAAACTGTAACACGGACACCTTAAAATAAAGTGTAACCCAAGATTATTTATACCCGTTGCCAAATAGGCTACTCCAGGATGACATTCAAGTTTTTAATATTAGGAGAAGGTCCACCAACATGTTCTCTTCGTCCAAATCCTATACCCCTGAAGTATGTTTTATTAGATTGTGCTGGGTTAAACCCTGTGAGAAACCTTTTTTATTCAGAAATATTGAACAAAGTTTGACCAAATATAATTTTAGAGTTTAAGTTAAATAATACAAGGCATTATTATGTGTGAAAATATATATGGTATATAGGCATACAGTATATATCGTGGCCATAAATTAAGAATTTGTTAACTCCTTTTAGTTAAATCGAGGCCACAAACTTAAGAATTCATCCCCACAATTTACTAATTTGCTCTCTTGTTTTGATTTAACTAAAACAAGGGAACAAATTACTATCACAACGTGGCCACGATTTATTAAAATGAGGGAACAAATTATTATATTGTGCGCATGATTTGAGCGAGGGAACGAATTAGTAAAATGTGCTGATGTATTAGTAGCCTAAGTCATGGGAACAAACTTTAAATTCGTGGTTACTATACACATATTGTTTTCCCACGTTATGTGCAGGGCTCCGGAAAATAACAATACATTTAAAATTGAATTATTTATTCAAAAATAGATTTTAAAAACCTAATATAGTTTACCATAAATTTGTCGCGACATGAAAATAGCCACAGAAGCTGGCATGGTGTTAAAAACAAACAAAATCTCAGGTTACAGGAGAAAGTCGATTTCGCAGCACCAGTTTTTCTGTGTATTATGGTTTTAAGCAAAATATAGTGCTCTACTTGTCTTTCTCAAATGCAGTGGTGTAATTATATGCAACTTCCCCGTTACTGACTATATTTATAAAATGTCGTCCGCTTGTTATAGGTGTATAACTGCAAATAATTGGTTTTACTCTTAACATTATTTCCCACCATAGATACCAGCTTAGGATATTACAGTGCTTTGGACCAGACAGACTTTGAAGACGTGGGACCAACCAGTAATGCAGCTCAAAGCATGCCGACAGCTCCTCGGGTGCCTTTCATTCCTGGCTCACATCCAGCCGCTTCTCGCATGATAGTAATGAACAACCTTGTCCTCAAGCAGGTATTACACACTCATACAATTCTGTATGTCTCTTAACTCCATAGTTGCTTGAGTTATAGTATTGTTTTGGACAACCATAAAGCTGTATTTAGTTAATATGCTGATAGTTAGAGCTCAAAATTTGATTCTTAGATTGAATACTTTCCAGTGCTTGCTGCTCAGCATCTTTGCCTCACCTAAAATGACCAAGAATAAGCTGAATATGATCAGAGATGTCTGTAAATTATTGGAACTAGTCTATGAATGGCACGTTTTTAAGTAATGCGGCCAGCTAAAGTAGGCATGAAAAATATGAAACTTCTACTATTGTACATTTAAATCTGTTTCAAAATCAATGATTTAATCATATAAAAAAAACACATTTGACTTATTCTCTAAGGCAAGTTTTCATACCCTTTCAGAAATTGGTTTAGTTAAATCTGACATATTGATATAAGGTGAGATTATTTTACAACAAATTATTTTATTGGTGCCAGTTGCAGCTAATTAAATAGTATGGACATTTTTCCATGGTACGAATAAGGGTCAAACTTTGCTTCTTGCTTGTACAGCTGTTTTTTCATTGAATAATGAATAAGACACATCATTGACCCACCTGTTATTGTGGATGAGAACTAAAGAGTATCTGTTTTACAAAATTGTTCATTGACAATTCTTGTTTCAGCCAAACTCGGTGGCCCCTGCGTTAAAACCTTGGAGCTTAAACACTTCATTGGACGTGGTTCCTCAGTCCCAGCTGCTTTTCCTACAGCCGGTCATACCCACTAGTGACTGTAGCAGCCAGAGCTCTGACAAGCAGAAACTTTCCAGAAAGCATGCTTCCATGCAAAACACCTTTGCAAAAATTGTCCCACACCCTGCACAAGGGTCTACAGTCGACCAGGGTCCCAGTGCCATCCATAAGAGGGCAAACCACAGTCACAGTAGTGGTAGACATCAACGACGCTGTTATGATGATAAACCTTTCCACAGTTCCTCTTTGAAGCAGGATGATTCTGAGACATTCAAGGGTTATGGAGTAGACCCTAACATTGCTTCTTTGGGAGACATGGGTGTGGAAAACCCCTCATCCAGGCTTTCTGACCTTCAGGAGCCGCATACCACCACTTCACCGTTCTCACTTTGCGCTCACTCCCTCCTCGCTTTATTCCCTCAGAAGTGTCCCAATTCTTCAGTCGCCCAGAGCAGTGATGGGGAGAATTTCTCAGATGACTTCTCTTCAAGTTCCAGCAAACGCAAACGCTTCTGCAACACGTATAATATTCTGAATCGGTCAGGCCTACTGGGCATCACACTGCGCACTAAGGAACTTATTCGGCAGAACAAACGTTCCCAGGCCCAACTTCAGAGTCTGCAGGCTCAGACTGACCTCTTCTTGGAGGCCATATATAGTGGAGACCCCAAAGTCTGGACCAGATTGCAGCTCATCCTCCAGAACTCTAGAAACAGTGAGGATACACCAATGGAATCACCGGTCGACTCTCTAAAGGATGCGGAGGAGGATCCCTCAGATGCGGGTTGTGTGATGTAGTAGCAGGTTTAGATATTAATATTAACATTGCTGTGGTTATATGGAATAACCATCTTTGCTTAGACCTCAGAGGCGTAGGAAATTTTCAGCTTCTTTTTATAGATTCAGTTGGGAATGTCAAAGATTTGAGACTTTGGAGATCTAGTTATCACATCATATGTTATCTATCTGATATCAGTCATGCTGTGGTTTTGTCAAAGTATATAAATACAATATTTAGGTAACAACTGCATTTTTTTCTGAATAAAGTGATTAATTCGATAAATGAAATAATGCTAAAAAAAAAAACAGTGTACTTCCAGTCTAAAAAGAATGCTATTAACCTGATTTTACTCTAATTGGTTACTATTTGGAAAGGAGGCCTTGGAACACCGGAACTGGAAAGTAAAAATATTTTCTGCTCCGAATGACCAAAATGGAAAAACATTTATTTTCTAATCTCTGTATCTAATAAATGCCTTTGACAAATTACACATATTTGTGTGTTTTATCTTTACGAGATTATACTGTAGACAATAATATTACAATAAAAATGTGAAATTCAAATTCATCCTTGTGAGTATTTGTACAGTAATAATGTCTTTGTAATAAATAAGATTTGTATGTGTATATTATAATTGTGTTCTCATCTCCAAGTAAATATTCTTATATTCTCTATAGTCAGGGTGTATTTGAATGGTTATTATTTGTAATGCATTGTGATGAACTCTTAAGTGGGACGTTTGCATATATGCATAGAGAGAGTGTGATTTTTCTTTTGGTTTGGGTGTGAATGGGCAAATTGCCAAATGTATAGGTTGATTTTTTTGTATTTCCTCCTGTAGCAATACTGCATGCACACAGATTGTTTATTGTGTTTGGGAAAGCTGGTACTAAGTACTTGATCAGGTGTAGAAGAGTAATGACCGCGCTAAAATAGCATGTACACTCTAGTGAACTTCATAAACAAGTTGATGATTTATCAGAACACAATACTACACAATACTTCTTTTTTTTGCTGTAGAAATCTATGCAATAGTCTTGTTTAGTATTAGTGTTGTGCTGAAGTGCAGTTTTGTATTCTGTAGGTGTCATTTGACTTTTTATGTGCCTTAAATAAAGGCATTTGAAATTTTCAAATTATGCTCTGGTTATTTCAAGTTTGAACAATGATTTATTCAGTAAATCATGTTCTAATGTGTTTTAAGATAGAAGATAAAGATTGAAGATCTCTGAAACTACTAAATTGTCGCAATACCGCGGTCACGTGACCCCTACCGCGGGTCTGAGCTCGTCACCGTCATCACCGCAAAAAAAAAAGTGCCTGCACAAATGCACGTTTTGTCTAATTACATGGATTCATTGATTCTAATGATTTGGATTGAGTCTTGTGAGATTGTGTCTAACATGGATTCAAGGTTTTCTAAACAAAACTCATCATCATCAAAAGATGGAGCAAATCCGAGCTTTGGCGAGTTGTTGAGCGGAATGTGTCATGACACATAACAACAGTCCATTCGTATTGATTATTAGGCCTGTATGCGAGAGTACCTGTGTAATGTCTCTTGTAGCCTATAATTTGAATTCTATTTTGCTAAAGCATTAGAATACAGGCGCATGACCCATGAGAAAGCCCCAAAAGCAGGACCTCAGTTTTTAATTGCACATACTTATTTAACATGATTCTCTCACGTGGTTGAGCTACAGGTAGGTAGATGAATAATCGTTTGTTAAATAAAAGGCGATCTGAAATGTGTTCTTTTTTAAATCAAGTGACCAAAGTGCTCGTTGCCGCGGATACAGTGTTCTGTTGTGACTCGCGCATAATAGTCTTCACTCGGACGCGCGCTTCAATCCGTTGCGGAGATAGCCTACTCTCTATTCGTTACGGTGAAATCAGAAAACAATGCACAAAAAAATAGGTTTTGATGAGAAAAATGAAAAAAAAAAAAAAAAAAAACAACTACCGGTACACTGCTTAGTGCGGATTACAATCCAGAACCTCTGACACGCTTGGCAAAAATTCTGTCACTGAACCAGTTAATCCGCGAATCACACGCGTGCCGAACCGCAGAACCGAGTCTAGTGCGATCCGTTCATTCGCAGAATCGAAATGCAGGATTTAGATCGCGTGGGTGGTTGAATCGAGATCGCGATCTTATAACGATTAATCGTGCAGCTCGACCAAACACAGACACCTAATCCAGTCTAGATAGACGTGAAGGGTTAGGATGTTTTAATAAGATATAATTCTCAATTCAACTACAGCCAAAGGATGTTGAGGACCTCAAAACATCAAAAAAGATTGAGAGCGAAGAACTCTCAAGCAGGCACTTATAATAATTCAAACACTTAGCCTACATGATGAAACTTAATAGTGGATTGCTGTTTTATAAGAGGGTTTCAGTTACAGAACAGTGTGACCCTCCATTATTACTAATTACTTTGTCTTTGACCGTGGTGAATAAAGGAACACAGCAAAAAAAAAAAAAAAAAAAAAAAAAAAATGCACACAACTATTGCTTGCTGTAAATCACAATTTTTTTTAGCTAATCCGTTCTCTAGGGGGAATGTAAATAACATTTTAAAATAGCACCAGACTCAAAATTATTTGTAAGAAAATAAAGTTTTTATAATTATCTTTCAATTGTTTTTTCATCAGACAGGATCACGATCCACAATCTTATCACAATTCTTTTTCATGTTGGTTTTTAAGACTATATTGCAAGTCACTGAGCAGTTCATCCAAACTAATTTCCCTGTTAAATTTGTTTAGCCTTACAAAGTATAAAGAAAAGAAAAGAGTAACAGACCATTTAGGCCAAAGTATGGGTGGGCGATACATCCAATGTCTTGTTTTATTTTTGTTATTAAAAATAAGAACAAAGATGAAAATGACAAATAATAGGAAAAATTGAATATAATATACAAATAAATAGTGCATTACTAGTTTCAGCTAGGTGCATTTACAGTAACAGTAGCATTCAAAAATGTATTAAATGTAAAAAAAAAACTACACAGATTTCACTGTGAATTAAATATACACTGATTCTTAAAGCTACTGAAGTTATTCAGTCAAGAGTAGTGAGGGATTTTCTCTTTGTATTTTGTTTTTTGATTAACATTATTGACAGACGGCAGAAGGTTTATTAGGCTGCTGTCACTTTATGACCTAATGCACAGATCCAATATAATGAAACACATGCATAATCATAATATACTGATACACATCCGAACAGTTTACACTCACTTAAGATATAAACAACTGTATTAATGTAAACCTTGTGTGTATTTGACAGTTTAAGCACAAAATAATAAAACTCTCGCTGTGTGACAAGCTTTTAGTATGCGTGCGCTTCAGTATGCGGCTTTTAGTATGCGGGTTTACACGCTCAGAAAAGCGTATGTCAGAAGAACAGCATGAAAATAAAAAGTTACTGGCAAGACTTTAAAACGCATCTAAATAATAAACTTTCTTGATGGTGAAGAACTGCACTGTCATGCGAGCGTAACCCTAACCTTGCGTGTTTAACGTGTGATGTGAATGTAAGCTGTGTTGTACACATTTGGACGGAGGAGCCAGAACTGCAACTGATAGACTGTGCACTGTAGCCCAATACTACATTTTCCCAACAAAAGCAGATTGTGGAGACATCTTAATCGTTCACAGTCGAAAATCGTGATATCGCTAAAATCAGTGTGTGCTCAATTCAGAAATAGATACATTAATTCCAGTTCAGTATCTCAAACTAGTTTGAATTGAATTTAGATTGAGGTAGCAAAAAGGATACAGAAATTCAAATCTTGAATGGAAGTGGAATTAAAATGCACATTCTACCATTTTAACCACATATCACTGGTGTGGAAATGAGCAAGAATTGCACAAATAATGTAAATAGATTAAGTAATATAGAACAGAATAGCCTTTCCCTTTGTTTTCTTCAAATGTTCAAGCCATGTGACTAAACTTGCAGAAGACTTTTTACAGGTAGAAGAGTCAGTGTTGTTACACTACATGTTAATGGCTTTAAACAGTTCATGAGTAGTTGAAAATGTATCCCAAGTTTAATGTGAGACCAAATCGCAATAGGTTTCAAATCTGGACTCGGACCCGGCCAAAACATGAGCCTGATGGACTTGTTCTTAAGCCACCACTTCTTCTGCAGTGTGGGCAGGAGCGTTGTCTTGTGGATAAATAACATCTGATCATTCCTCTTTAGATACATTTTTTTTTCAATTTGTGGGAAGCCATTTTGTAATATTCTGTTATATTTCTAAGCATTCATTGACTTTTCACAGTGAAGCAGCTCACCAATACCAGCAGCTGAAAAGACTCCTCTTCCTCCATGCTTTACTGTAGAGATGCATTTATTTACTGTATCTCTCACCAGATCTACAAAGATGCCGCTCTGGTGTATCTTCATGCAACTCTTGTTTTATCGTGATTCATCACTCCACATAAATCTGCAGACCTTCAAACTTCCCATAATGTGCCAAAAGCATCATTCTGCCTTTGACGGTTTTCTGAGATTTTCTTACTAGTAATTTGTGGTTAGTAAGCTTAGTGCTTTGATCATTTTGGCCTTATTTTTAGTATTTATTTTTTATAGGGGTGTAACAATACCCTCATGTTATGATTCAATACTGAACTCACGATACAATATTATTGCGATACTCCAAGACGTGGTAAAAGGTTAACACAAAATGAATATTCTTGCACTCTGTCACTGACTAGATATATTTAAAATAATGTAGGCCACATTTTACTGGTAACATAAGATATTTGGCATTATCAGGACCCACACATATTCCCCCATTGCATTATTATACATTTTATTCAACATTATATATAGTAGTTAAATGCAGTACTGACACTAAAACTCTGTAAACTTGAATTTTTTCCTCACACAGAAATTTTCATTTTGGGTGAACTATACAATACATATTGTCACTATCCACAATACATATTGTTGCATTTTTGTATTGCAACATATTGTGATACAGTATATTGTTACACCCCTAATATTTTGTCATATTTATTACATTTTCGTGGAATAGGGTGGAAGAACATTTCCCACAATGCATTACCATGTTTTAATTTTTTTTTTGAATTTCAAATGAAATAATTACATTTCCTGTGGCAACGTGGCCAGTTAGATTCAAATTGTAACTAAACCAAAAGTCAGCCAGGCCACTTGTGTAACAGTGTGCTGATTACCTAGTGTGCGCTGTTTTGTAAATCCATCCTTTAATCCTGGCCTCCTTCTCTGAAGTTACCGCTGCTATTCACTGCTGTCCTGAACTAGGGCTCAAATTAAGTTTCAGGACAGTGCTGATGGACATAGATAAGGGGGTTACCACATCTTTGTGACATAATGTTCTCCTAATTTGCACGGTGATGACAGAAATCCACTAAAAAGGTAGATCAGTTGCACAGGCTCATTCAAGTCAAATGAACTGAAACCCTCATCACATAATATCTGGTCCACACAGGTTAATGATAAAATTATGATAAACAAACTGATAGGGTTTTCAGTCATGTTTGTGATCATGGTAGACCTGCCAATTGCCAGGTACGCTCTCAACAGTCTGAACTGGCAGGAAAAGGCCCAGAGCCCAACGGGAACCAAAAACATCGGTCAGGTTGGCACGCCAGGTCCCCCGACACTCTGACAAATACCCTTTTTGCAGCTCACACCAGGTCTGCCCTCGGGCTACTAGAAGAAGCTGTTGACAACAGAAGCCGGCGCTCACTAGTCCGATACCCAACCAGATGTACAGCATTACAACAAGAAAGAACTGGAGACCTGAAATCAAACCTGAAAAAAAAAAAAAAAAGGTCTTATCCTTGGCAAAAATCAAGAAAGCCTCAAGCAAAGCTAAATTATGCCAGGTTCAGACTACACAATATTTTTGTCTATTACGATAGTCACTGTGTCAGATTATGCGATTGTGACTCGTAAATTCTTGTCGTGGTGTGGACAGGAAACATGTCAGACTGCATTGATTCCGACCAATCATCGCTTGGCGTCTTTTAGTGACGTGCGTAATGTCATTGAGAAGGCAGAACTAGCGACTGACTTCCGGAAACGAGAGTAAACAAACTACAAAAGCGGTGTGTTAGCTTTTGTAATGTCAATTCCAGTGTTCACCGGGTTGCGAAGTGCCTCCTCTATTGTTCGCCAGCATTTATTTTTTTCACTCTGTCATGGTAGTCCCTCAATAAAGGCTGGAGTATTGTTTCTATAGCTCCACAAACCTTCTCTCCATTACATAATTCCACCTAGCAGCCCAATACCCTCGTCTCTCTCTCTCTCTCTCTCTCTCGTTTCGCCATGTTTGAAAGCTGTGTACGGAAGAGGTTCTGTGCTCCTATTGGTCAATTTTACAGAACTCGAAAAAAATTAAAACATGCTAGTATTTCTGTCATGACATTGTGAAGCATTGCATGTGTCATCGGTTGTCGTCCACTATGACACTATACAAGATTAAACAAAAGGTGTGTTTGACTTGAGCGAGCCCACCTCCCATGCCGGCTGGGAATGGTTTCATTTGGTGCTGTGACCCGTTTAGGGGGTGAGTGTAACGGACGTAGGCAAGCCTCACTCCCATGGCCTCAAGAGCCTACAGTCTTTAGCATCCTTGTTAGCGCCCGCATCCCATGCAGGAGACTCCAGTTCAAATCCTGCTCGGAGCGGGTCGAGTAGGACGGTTACACATCCTAAAAACACATTGTCGTTTACGAATCACCATGATACCCTACATGAAACGGATCGTTCTAGTCTTCACTGTGAATTAAATATTGTGTAGTCTGAACCCAGCATTAAACTTACCTAGGAAGAAGTAACCTGTCGAGAGTGGCAGAAGAGAGAGGAATGTCAGTGGGTTCTCAAAGGAAATGGAGTACTCCATCGTGAGATACGCCACCCCAATTACCAATGAATAGAAACAACAGCAGGACGTATAGATGCTGAACATAATAAAGTAGCGCATATTCCTATTCCCAATACAATTTCCTGTGAAAAAGCAGTGGTGGTCCCGTTTTAGAATCACTTTCTTACACACTTTACAGAAGTGGCGTCCATTCAGGAGGTAGTGTGCGTCAATTCTGTCTGGGCAGTCGGGTGAACAGACTGGAATAACTGTTTCGTTGGCACTCTCAGATGGGTACCATATAGTCATTGTGTAATTACCCAGCGCGTTCCCCATGAAGAATAGAAAGACGGCAGTGTGGGTCAGCATGGTGGAATTTAACATCACATCTTGCCTTTGGAATACAGTGGGCGTGAAGAGGAGGAAGTAGAGGGCGAACGTGACCACAGTTGCTGTGTAGAAGTATGCAGGTGCAATCGTGTTGAGTAGCCGGAGTTTCACCATCCTGAACAACATGCCTGTTCGAAAAAAATCAGAAATAAAATAAATAAATAAATAAATAAATAATTGGAAATATATATTTTATATATATTATATATAGTTTATAAGGTGATAAGTGTAACTCCCTGGTCTTCCATTGGTCGGAAAACAGATAGCCCCGCCCCTCACTCACGCCATTGGTTAAGCCCATGTTGCTAAGTCTGACGTAATAAGCAATGTTGACAGCCAGTGTTTACATTTTTTTAAGCAATAAATAGCCTAAGTCTACAGACTGCTTAAAAGTCTCTGCACATTTAACTCTGCTAAAGTATTAACATGGAAAAACAATGCAAACATCAGCTTTTATATCAAAGAACGGACACATAACCATATCGCTTCGATATCAACGGAACTAAACTCACTTATTTGTTACACAGCACACCATTTACATCCTAAAGGGTGTAAATATAGGCTTCAGGCATATAGCATGTTTTTAGTTATCATGACGCTAAATACGTGAGAGAAGGATGTGATGAACAGAGATGTTTCTTAGAGGTCTAATACAAACTAACGTTTTATAGACCGGGTTTGTAATGAATTGATGAAGGAACTATGAGTCCCGACACATAGTTGAAACAGACGCTTATTGTTGAGCAGGATGAGATGCTCGGTTACCTGACGCCGGTTAGACCAGAAGAGGAGCCGATGGATCAGCAGCACTGGAGCTCGAGCTCATCCCTCACCCTCGTGCTCGGAGATGTAATTCATTCAGAAATACTAAATCAGTTATCATTCTGTAATACTGAGCACGCATCTCTTCGCAATGTCTCTTAGTGATTTAGCACCGCCGCCTGTTGGTGTGGGTACAACATCATCATTCAGCTTCACTAGATAAGAAAATCAGACAAACCTGTATAGCTACACTTGTGTTATGGGTATGTTTATGTCATTTATTCTTTTGTGTTGCTTTGTCATTTTATATCCCTATTGTATGTTTACAGCCCAATCATACTGTTTCCACCACAATGTGCACGTCGACACATTATTATGGATAAACGACACGCACGTACAAGTTTCTCCAGCAGATGGCAGTGCAAACCAACGCTTAATTTTTAGCAGATACGTTTATTTAAAGAGATAGTTCACCCAAAAAGAAAAATTCTGTCATCATTTACTCAGCTTCAAGTTGTTCAAATCCTATATAAATGTATTTGTTCTGTTGAACTCAAAGGAAGATATTTTGAAGAATGTTGTAACCCAATAGTTTTGGGGCACACTTGATTCAGTAGGATTGTTTCTATGGAAGTCAATAGGTGGAAGTCAATCTTCTTTTGTGTTCAGCAGAAGAAATAAACTCAAACAGGTTTGGAACAACATGAGAGTGAGTTGAATGGCCGAATTTTCATTTTTGGTTGAACTATCCCTTTAATTTTCTCTCCATTCTTTTATTCAGACAAAATCATGCCTTAAGACAAAGTAAGCATTTCTATGATGTGAGCCGTGCTCACAAGCTCACATCTGTGATCCGCTGAAAAACAGTCAAAACTTTATAGTTCGCACGACCCCTCAGTTTTCGTGTTTGTTGATGGAGTGTCCCTTCACAGACGGTCCCTAAGAAGGGCGCTCCCCGTGTGTGCTGGTGCTGATGCAGACAGACAGAAGCATCTAACCGGACATAAACCACAGGAGGTGTTTCAAAGGTAAGCCGCACTATTGTTATATGCACATCGCTTCCGATGAACTGTTCTCAGTTATATCGTACAGGAAATTATTCAACAAACGATTCCATGATTAATTTTGAACTTCAACGGGGTTTAAAAGTGGGCGTTTTTAACAGTTGTAGCAAACGCTATTGCAGCAGACACCAATGCATGGGTGCTAAACATAGAGGTGGGGGTGAAACATAAATAATTGAACCGTTCGAGGTTAAATGGGCATTGCGATGGGACGAGATTGGTTTTCTTTGGCTTGTTTTTGTTTACCGTCTCGTGTAAAACATCACCAGGAGCCTCGCTGTTTTATTGTGCCACGGGAGTGCGCACGCTGTGCATTTACTGTGGGATTCTATAGTATTATCTTCTTAAAGTTCTGTTTGCTCCGCTGCTACTGATAATAGCTGTATGAGTGCGCACATGCTGACAGCAGGGGGTTTAATGTCTGGATAATGTATTGAATGGGGAACAAGTCAAAGCTGCGCGTTACAAATCAGAGGATGGGGGCGGATACATTTCTCCACGCTGTTGCCAAGAAGCCGTGATGATGATGCATAATAACTTCCACAATTAGAAAGGTAGTCTCTAATCTTCCCTTTGAGAATCATAAAGTAGGCTATTACTTTAACTGTTTGAGGGTGAATATCGAACCTGTCATGAACGTGCAGGTCATGTCAACAAACACACGATATGAAACAAGGGACAACAATAGACTTGTATTTATTATTATAATTTATTAAAAATAAAAAAATAAAATAAAAACAAAAAATACATACATACATGCATACATACATACAAAATAGGCTTTAATTTCTTTTAAGCAATATTTACATATATATACAGACACACACACACACACACACACACACACACACACACACACATATATATATATATATATATATATATATATATATATATATATATATATAAATACATATACATACATACATGTATATAACATGTGTGTATGTATATATATATGCGTGTGTGTGTGTGTGTGTGTGTGTGTGTGTGTGTGTGTGTGTGTGTGTGTGTGTATGTATATATATGTGTATATATATGTATATTGTGACGATCTTCGGCTGGAGTGCCCACTTGAGCCTCTGGGGGGCACTCCTTCCTAGTTTATTGTTTTCATTATGTTTTACCCTGGACTGATTATGGTTGATTTTACGCACCTGTGTTTTATTATCTTGTTTAGCGCACCTGTCTTAAGCCTGAGTGGCCCTTTGTACCATTGCTCAGGATTGTATGTGTCTGACTGCATTACCTTGTCTTGTTCGAGTTTCCTCGTATTCTAGTGTTTCGGTTCCCTGATTATCTGCCTGTTCCCGGTTTCCCGTTTGCCTTATCCCTGCACGGATTTGATGTTTGTTTGGACTGCTTACCTGGTTATGACCCCTGCCTGTTTCCTTGTACCTGTCTCTGGATTCTCCTCATAATAAAGCCTGCGTTTGGATCACCACTGTCCCTGTTCCATGTGCAGTTTCGTGACATATATATGTATGTATATATATATATATTGCTTAAAAGAAATTAAATGAAGCCTATTTTTGGTTTGATGACAATTAAGTAATGTTAAATGTCCAAATGCATTAAACCATCCCAATGAGAATTAGGTGTGAATTGTTATGAAAATTATGTTTCAACGCACAAATTTCGTAAAAATCGTAACATTGTTGTCAATGGGGTTTTCAGTACCCAGCATGCTTTGTATGAGCCTGGAGGGGAATAAAAAAAGTATAAAGTTGTGTTATTTTATGTTTTTGGCTGCTTATGTGTTACTGGGATCTTAAAAATTATTCTGTTAGGGCGTCATTTTAGGGTTTGCTGCTGTTGTGAAGAGGGAAATGTGTTCATAGTGGGCTAATGTATGCTAACACTGGTTTATATGTTGCTTTTCTTAGTAATCTTCAATGCTGAAACTGGTCTCTGTTTGTCTAGTGTAACCATGCTGTTTACCAGCAAAACTAAGATGATAAAGCTAGTTGACCAAAGTATTCCTTTTGTTATAATGAAACAGCGGGCTCTTGCTTGTTAAGCCAGTCGACTAATGTGGTCTTATTCCATTTCCTAACAAGGTGTGACACAGTGATAAGACCAGTCTTCGGGGTAAATCTTTTATCAGATCATTTTCTGTACCACAACAACAACAACAGGGCATCTATCTCATCCCAGATTTTTAAAAAAGGCAGGTAGGGAAAAAAGCAGTAACAAACCCTCAAACCAGCTGTCAAAAGACAACATACATTGGGAAACAACTATGCTGGTATTTACAGTATTACCTTTAAAAGAGCAAACATCACAATTAATATCAAGCTTAAATAAGATTCTAATCCTCAGTGGCATTTGAAAGACTCTTCACACTTTCGGAAAGTAATCTTTAAAAAAAAAAAAAAAAAAAAAAAAAAAAGATTCTTCCACTAAGTGATAAATGCCTGACATGTGCTGTCTTCACCAATGGCCAGTGTCCATCTATCAAGGATAAGTCATGGCACCACTCAGATTTCCAATCTGAATGGAGCATCTTGGAATGATATTCAGCAATGCATGATTACCAAACTGACTGTATAAAGCAATTAATAGTCGAAATGTCACTGCACTTATGACAGAATGTTGGTTGAAGCTCATAATTGGATCATGAATAAATCATCATATGAAACATCTGCTAATGGCTGATGTCTCTTTCAGCTTGTACTCCTTGCTAGTCTCATTAAAGGAGAAATATTAGTGGCACCTTGCTTGCATTGGTTTTTGCTCTGCAAGTTTCACCGGATGGGTGAAAACTTCTGGCTCTTATATACAGTGGCGTGTGGTGGATCTCTTAAATGAGCCGGCAAAATCTCCTCTCTGTGTTTGGTTTTCATGTTCCAAATAACTTTGATGTTTGCATGGTTTTCTGGATATGAATCAGCATTACCTTGGTTTGCAGGCACATACTATACAATTTTTTTATGTTTATATTCATATATTTTTTAAAGCAAGTACATTAAAGTCTCATCAAGTTAATATGCTTTTTAACATTATTTACATTGCTTCAATATAATGTAACAACTACAATAATACAGTAAAGAACATTTAATATACAATTTCATGTAGCCTAGCTTTTATTATTTGTAAGGTATCTTGGAGATTGCAGGCTCAGAGATGTGCTTGGTAAAGCATCTCTCTCATTGATCACCATTTCAAGTTCATTTCGATTCAGATATGACTGAAATGTCGTCCAAGTAAGTGTATGATGAAAAACTGTAAAATGTAATCATTTCACTCACCTTCATGTCTTTCCAAACCCAGAAGATAATTTAGAAAGAATTCAGCAGAGCTGTGACTCAATTGAACATGAACATGTGGCCAAAAAAAGTACATGCAACTTGCTGATCATTTTTAAGTGCAAAAACAACCCAATATTTAAGAGATTTTAACAGTAGCGTGGCAGATTCCATTGCTCCTGTGTGCCATCCAGTCCAGTAGGTTCTTCTGCCATTTTAATGCAAAATATGAATTTCTGTCATCAATAAAACATAAAATGTAAACAGTGATATATAAACATATTTACATTGTTAGTCTTATTAGTTGGATTAAACTAGAGTGCACTAGTATAGTGTAAATATGGACAATTTGATCTGAATTTGATTTAAGCAAGATCTCTATTGCTTTAAATTATATTTGTCAGCTTTTGAAGAAGACGTTTTAGATCAAACCGTTTTATCCAAGTGCAAAAAAACCAAACCTTTTTTTAAAAGTAATTTTAACAGTAATGTAGTAATGCAGTAATGCACTTCACTATGCCTGTGTGTCATCCAATACAGAAGGTAGCAAAATGCACCTTTCTTATTCTTATTTTGACATTTTTAATGGTGGTTGAGAAACTAAAAATAGATGCTTCTGAAAGCTTAAAAATACTGCCCTGGGAGGATGCACTCCAAGGTAGAAAAGCATCAACACGTCCGAATCCAATGTTAGCTTCACTTCCTGTTTCCTTATACCTTCATCTGATAGATTTTTGAAGGCAGCATAGATGTATATATACTTAGCTTCCTTTGATATCCCACAATCCTGTGCTTTCCATTCCGTGACTGTTAAGCAAAAAATAAAATAAAGATGACGCCTGACCGTGGTCAGTTTTTGTTTGTTTTTGACCAATGGTTTCCATTTCTGATGTCTTTTCTAGCGAGAAATCACTATTGTAGTAATTAAATATTTGCTTAGTTATCACCAAAGCTCTCTGTTTTGCTGTAGATAATTAACCGTAATCGTTACACTGCCTACAAAGTCATCGCCTGATAAGGCAACGAGGCAACAAGTCAGATGCCTACGTTTTTGGATGCAGCCATGCATTTCTGCCACCTCCATAAAACACTCATAAAAAAAAAAATTTACATAATGAGTTTATGTTGTTAGTCAAGTTAGCAGAGCTAGACTAGAGTGGATAGTGTATAGACAATTTGATTGCAATCTCTGATTGGTTTCAGTGACATCGTATGATGTTTATCAGCTTTAGAATAATACATTTTGAGCAAGCCATGACAGCAATCTATAAAACATCATGATTTAACATTACTAATGGTTTTAACAGCAATGCACTATCGTCTCCAGTTCTGACCTTCATTCTTCATCAGTGACAAATATGAACCAAAAGCATATTTACCAGATTGATACAATGTGAGGGAAGGGGCAGATGTGAGCAGACGTTCACAAATAAATACTTCAGCAAAAACAGCTGTTGGGAATTGTGCCAAACCCTTAATTTTAGCCAACAGGTGTGATTACATCATAAGGTGCTTTTGCAGAGGTTGTAGACATGTTGCTTAGTTGTTTTCTGACTGCTGCTTTCTCTCCAGTGGCTCAGTGATCAAAAGCCTGTAATGCATTCCCGAAAAAAACACAACAAATAATCCTTAGTAAAATGTGTATCTGGCATCTCTATACGCAGCACAGGCATGAATATTTGATGGTGCTTGGCTGAGATTGAAAGTTGATACATCCTGCTGCAGTACACAAAGTGTACAGAGGCTGGAGTGTGAGCTATAGAGAGTTCTCATAGGTAGTGGTAGGATATGGTTAGTTGGTGCGGTTCGTCTTCCAGAGATTCCCTGGTGCATCATAACGCTCATAGAAACATCCATCAGCTGGCATGTAGACAGTTTGTGCCCCTATTTGTCAGTACTTTGTCATCATTTTAAGGTTTGTAGTGTAAGGACCTCATATGCGTTTGTTTCTAATATTATCTTTGGTGCAATATTGTCTCGTTCTAACACTCACACACACATACACAAAAAGACTGATACTGGCACCTGAGGCCTTCACACAGTGTAACAGTGAAGTAAGAAATAGTAGTGTCCTTGCTATCAGACAGAGTTTAGAATGTCCGATTGAGATAGTATGAATGGCTACCATCTGGGCCAGTTATTATACCTCAAAGTTACTTATTAAAGCTAATGACCCTGAAGGAATATTCATAAGAACATTGACAAAACCATAGAGATCAAGCCATTCTCCCCATTTTTATCTTGTTCGAGATGCAGTTTCCCTCAGATATACGTCAAAATAGGAAAGCAACTTCAGTTTCATGGCAACTTCAACAAATAAATAAATAGACATTTATTTGAGTTATTGAAAATATTGATTTTGGGGAAAATATATTATGTGTAAAAAGATAACTATAGCGAAACTATATAGCATCCACACCAATGCATGATGACTATTAGAAATACGCACTGCAGTGATAGTATGTCGATTAGTGATGCACCGATGTGAAAATTGTGGCCGATACCGTTAACCGATATTAATATTGCTGTTATGGCCGATACCGATATTTACCGATGTCGACATCTCTGTAGAAAACACATTTTTATGATAAACAAATAAAGAGATATTTTCCAAAACACTTTTTTTTTTCATTTACTTTTGTTATTTATTTTCAGAAATGACTGATATTGGGCACCTTTACCTGTGTGCAAAATATGTCATTAGATTTTCAGAAGAAAAAAATAAATATTTATATAAAAATACATTTTTATAAAGGATATATCAAGTGTGTCCTGAATTCACACTATGAATAAGCCAACCCTGAGTATTCTCAATAAACATCTAACTCACTTGAGACCAAGACACTGTATTCTGTGAACATTGTACAACAGCTCAAAACTTTAAAGTACAGTACTGTCCTACTAAGGCAAAAGACCTTAATTTCTATTTTATAGCACAATGTTATGATAACACTTAAAATGTAAGCAATATTAACCCTATTAGACTCACTATGATAAAAATGGCTTCACATGTATAAACAAGAAGTTGAAGTAGTGAGATTAGTTGGAATGTCCTGTATGAACAAAATGTAGGAGTATTATGTTTCCACTGTTCGATCGCGCCCGCGCCTCTCTCTCGCTCTCTCTCACCCGGGTGTTGATTATGGCTCGAAACCTGTTGTTTCTAGTTTGTGAAGTAACGTTAGCATCGCTAGCTAAAGGCTACCGCTAGCTATTACTGGATTTTAAAGATTATCTTTGTATGTACCCGTGTCGTGTGTCATTCTTACCTTGATCATTTTCATTTTCACCATCATTTTCCCCCGAGAGTATGCCATTATTCAATAATCTAACAAAAGCAATCACTATGAAACATGTTGGCTAACTTACCTGTGTGTCTGAGGTGATTTAATTGCTACATCATAACCCCGTAACTCCAGCGCGAAAATACTTTGATGGTCGGTCAGAACAAGGCAGAGTGCCGTAACTTGCCGCCTCCAGCACCTGCTTCAGCACATTATGTGTGTAATGTATGCGCTCGTGCAAAAATAAAGATCCCCTCCCCCACATAACCCTACACACACGTCAAATACACAGGAATGATTATCGGCCTGTTCACATCGGCCCTATTTTGACATCGGAACGATACCGATGTGTAAAAAATTGACCATATCGGCTGATATCATATCGGCGGCCGATATATCGTGCATCACTAATGTCGATAGTATGTATGAATGGAAGTGAAGGACTCAACTGACTCTGGTAGGTCACGTGACAGTAGCAACATGGCGGATGCAGTATACCCACATTCATACTATATAGAACATACTTTTTTAATGGTGACTAAGCAAATTCAAATGTGGTACCTATTCATTATGCTATTAAGCTAAGGTTTTTGTCATTCATCAGTAGGAAGCAAAATCGTTCTAAAAGGGATTCTAACGACATTGTTCCTCTGCTCGGAGTTATTTTTAGTTGTGGTGTGGTTTATTCTCAGACTTAGAATGATTATTTAAATTTTACAGCGATAGTCATTGTTATAGTTATGTATGTTCCTTGTAATGTACGGCTTTCATTTTTGGTGGCACCGGGCGGAATTGTAAAAAATGTAATTGTTTTCAAACTTGTTTCCTTTACACTCCCTACATTTGTTATTGGTCGTCAAACAGTTAGCCACGCCCCCAAACACGCATCATTGGTTAAGCCAATGTTTCTCTTTCTGGCTGGTTGTGATACTTAGAGAAAAGTTTTGATAGTGTTTAGACCAACCTAAATATGGCTTACATGGAGTTGTGCAAATTAAGCTGGGTTAGAAGAAAGTATTGTACCATCAAAGAATTACACACTTTATCTTTAATATTGGCTTGCGTGCGTGCGCGCACGCATGTGTGTGTGTGTGTGTGAAAGAGAGAGAGTGAGTGAGATGCCAGATTGCTGCTTAGATGTCGCATTACAGCATTTATGACTCACATCCTTTCTGTCAAGAATAGATCTCAATAGAACATAAAGAACATACAATAATCATCACTGCACAGTTTACAGTTTATGGAATAAGAAAGTCTATATAAAATGTGCATCATTCAAACTTCAACCAAAAAGATGAAAGCACTTTGAAATGAGAAGTGCTTTCATGAGATTTCCATGAGAAATCATAATTAGCATAGTTTGCTTAGGAAAACATTACTTTTACATAGACGAGATCCATATTGTTATTTTGCTGTTGCGTCATTCATTTAAATAATATAATTTCAAAATTGTTACAGAGGGAAGAGGAGAGGCAAGGATCTATTTGCAAGCAGTATGTATTCCACAAGCACACAAACCATGATAATCCAAAACAGGACAAATAAATCCAACCAGGAAGTCGAAGATCATAATCCATCTATGTAAAGACAACCGACAAACAAGGACTGAAACAAACAAACAAACAAACAGGCTAATGAGGAACAGGTGTAGGTAATGAGTTGTCATGGAAACAAAAAAAGGCATCTATGTAAACAAAAGGTGTATTCGACTTGATGCGGCGCTGTGCAGACCAAACAATGTATGACATCAAAGTACCATGAGAGTGATTCAAAAGCATACGGAGCCGTCTGTACTTTACAGTAAATGTCATACACCGATCAGTCTGCACAGTTCCGCATTTTAACCGCAAGTTGAATACACCTATATATTTTTTATTTATTTATTCATTATTATTTAAATATACTTGAAAGAATGCATTCATGTATATGAAAATAGTGTCATTTTTTATATACATTTAGTTATACAAGTTTGGTCATTAAACTCTAGAGGGCACAGGCTCAATTTGTCAGCCATCACATCGTTATCTACATAGCACAGCTGATTGGTTCCCGCTGTGGCATCAGCAGCCAGTGAGCTGCGGCTCAACATTCAGATACCTGTTAGAAGTCTGCAGTGCTCTTTCAGAAACCCTTCACCTTCCCTAGCTCCACTTGTATAGATTTGCTACAAGGTTTTTTTTTTCATGCATGTTATATGTGCAACAGCAGCATGCTCTACATGCTCACAGCAGTATGTCTATGAATGTATTGGCAGCAGATCTATTCTACCAAGACCAAATACATTAGCACCATATCCATTATCTTGTCAACATCTCAGAGAGTTGTCATAACAGAAATATACTGTATACATTTTCATCATATTGGACACCTCTAATCTGTGTGATTCAAGTGTCATCTGTGTTTGATGATGTAGCAGGGCATTCCAAATGAACAAATTTAATCAAGTGAAGTGAACTTCTGCAGACATCCCCTGCTGAGTTTGTAGGGATCTGTGAAACTGCGTGGGGACCCTGTGAATTGTAACACGGCTTTAAACTTTGATCCTCAACAGCATTTGTGCTATGAACACACAGTGTGCAGAAGAACACAGTACAAGCCACCTACAAGCACCCTAGCAACCACCCAGAACGCCTTAGAGACCCTGAGAAAAACGATTATTTCTATCTTTCACTCTTATTCCTCAATGCGTAACAACAGCTTATATAAAATTGTTCTATTCTAATTAGCAAATTTAATTCCAGCAAGGCTTTGTCATCTGACAGATCTTTACAGATTCATTACACCACCAAATCTACCCCAGGACTATGGTCTTTAAGATCTCTGGATTAGCGACTAAAAGATGAGAATGTCAGTTGTGGGTGGTGGGATCTCTACAGGAGGCTTCTTTCATCTGGGCCGGATGCTCCTTGGATATTCTGTGGCTAATCCATTCGTTCAGTCACAGCGAATCAAGCCAAGAGATTCCTGTCTGAAGTTTGAGAGGGGAAATGGACAAAGTAATGCAATATTTCCTACCTAGCAAGGATTTTCAGCACACTGTAAAAAATGTTACTGTATGTATGCTATCTACTTAAAAAAAAAAAATAAAAAAAAAAAAAAATATATATATATATTTGGTAACAATATTACACTTAATATTTTAGGCTTGATTTCATTAATGCAATCTACCTGAATCAATCATGTAAAATCTCTTAAATTATACGACACAGTGAATTTCATATTTTTAGTGAAATATGCTTTTTTTATTTTAAAATTCAAATGTGTGTGATTTTGAGTGAACAGAAATGACCTGTTTGTATTTGACTTTGAGTCGTGTTGTACAATTTAAAGACTGTATGCTGCTAGCATAGCACAGGTAGAAACAAACATGTTACTGTACTGGCATTAGCAAAGCTATTGTATTCAGTAAATCTGCTACGGGTCATTTATGTACGCTATATTGTTCAGCAGCAGCATGTCTTACTTGCTCACAGCAGCGTGTTGTGTGTGTATTGGCAGTAGCAAGTCCTGTACTTGCTCTATAACAGCAGCAGCGTAGCATATCTAATCCGCCAAGACAAAACATGTCAACATTGTCATATCCATACAATGCCACTCTGGCAAAACACTCATGACAGAAATATATATATACTTATTTTCACACAGAATCAATGCAATGTGGTCCAAACAAGATGCAGGAATAAAAAAATATCATGGAGAGGACCCCCGGCAGACCCTGATTATGTCAAGATCGATAAGTCTTAAAAAAAATCAGAGGTTATAAAATGTCATGTGGTGCAACTCTGTAAAACTTAATTATACTTATGAATGAATAATTTATGATATCAGTAAAGAATGAAAGAAAGCTATGGATGTATGGATTTTTGGATGTTAAATATGACATCCCTAATATATAGGGAAATTGCATCTCTTGAACTGCATGCTGTTTGTTTTAGAAATTACTTTTAAAACTATTTGTAGAATGTCCTCTTTTGGATTCTTAAACACAGGAAAGCTGTTATAGCAATAGCCTGCACCTCTCTATTAGGGAAGCAAAAATACTTCCAAAATGCATCAAGTGAATATGCAAAAAGAATGTGACGCTGTGACTCATTTGTATTCATGAGCGCTGAAGATCTGAGAGCTGATTTGAAGGAAAGTAACCTAGATTCAGTGACTTTGCAGTAAAAGATGCAAGCGCAACACAAACAACAAGCACTGTGAGGATGAAAGCATGTTGTAACATGACTCAGTGATCTCCCCGGTAGAGCGACCAGACTCTGATATTGTTTCATTAAAGGTAATTGTTAGTCGTTTCATGGGGGCATAACACTTATTTATCTGTATCCTTATGATTTGACAAGTTTCATTAAGCGGGTCGATTCGAGTGCACAGAGTTATTCCTGTCTTGCCTTTTGCTGTCTCAAGTCTTTCTCCGTTTTTCTTACATACTCCTTGATCATGTGCTTTCTCAAGCAGGTAATGGGACTTCAGCTGACAAATGCTTTTACTCTGTAAACATGCACTGAAGTCCATTCTTGTGGTTCAGAGTTCTGGACAATCTAATGTTGAATTCCTTCATATATGAAAACTAAAAACAAGCAAACAATAATATCTTCTAGTGGATCCCATATCATCATTGCACATGTGCGTGGTTTTCTGTACCATCCTTTGGAGGAAACTCTCTCAAAATCTTCTGAGAAAAGATCAGGAGGACAAAACCTTGTGCAACTTTGCTGAAAGTTATTGCATTAAACAAGGCATTTTAAATTTTTAATGTGAAATGTTCCGCCAATTATAGAATAAGTCATATGCTTTCTTAATAAAATTACTATTGTTTTCAGTTTATATATTTAATCTGTGTAACATATCTGCTAGCTTCCAAACTTGATCGTTAAATACCATTTTGAAATGAAAGACGTTTTTGTTATGTCCAGGATAGGGGGAAGAAAAGGTGAGGAGTAGAGGATCTTTTAGCAGCTTAAACTTTATTTTTACTAAACAAAAACGAGCAATCAAACACGAGAAACAACGTAACAAAACTAAGTGTCTGTTTACACGACACCATTTTTAGCAAAAAAAGGAAAACTTTCTTATGCGTTTTGGCAGTTTATTTACACGACAGCTGTGTTTTGAGCGCCTAAAAAGGCAAAACTTGCAAGTTTATGAAAGCAATACCATGATTGTCTCTGTGTAAACTACAAAAACACAAGTTTGTGAAAACGGTGATATCATGCACGTTACGTGTTCAGTCTATTGGATTTCTCAGATATTCTCAGAACAGTCACCATGGACAGAATTTTTGTTACATATTGTAAATCTGCCTTAAAGATTCATTTGGTAAATTTAAGAGATGTTATGCAAAACTCCAACCTGTCTGGATATAAAATATACCCTGAATGGAAAATGACAAGCAGCACTTTAGTTCTTAAAAATGTTCACAGTAACATAGCTGACTGGACACAACACACACATTGTTAGCTCATACACATACACAGTCTCTGACCCATAGTAGGTTAAAGAACACAGTAGATGGACCTTTTGTGAACATGATCAAAACAGCTTTTTCTGAAGTGTTTCTATTTCACAATAAATTTAAAGCAAACTGAGGTGGCACAAAACATTTGTGTGAGACTAATATCATACTATGCTTTGCCTCAATTGGGAAAATATTTCTGAATAAATTTGTACTGGACACTTGGGAGAAATGTTCTTCTCATGTTGGATGATTCTCTTTGAGGTGTCTTTGTGCCATGTGTTCAGCGTGTCATCAGAAACTCTTTAGCTCTTAGCATCTCCAGCTGCTCACCCTCACCACAATGGGACTGTATGCAAATGCGTTTCTTCTTTTACTCATTCTCAGTCTTTTCAAGAAACTACAACACATCTAACAGGGTGAGATGACACTTCACTTTTTCAGGAATGAGTTCGTCTCCCATTAGATCTCACTGTTTACATGATCTAATTGACACTTAAAAATGAACATTGTACCTTAATATTATTTATGCATTTGACATGTTTTTTTTTCTCACACATATGCTGTTGCTGCTTTGATATTTACACATGCAATTTGATTGCTTTACATTGATTTGGGTAAAAGCATCTCATATAACAAAGTACTGGCATAAAAACTGTATACACAGTGCTTTGTTATCTGAGACGCTTTTATATATATTCATGAATCTTGTGTTGTAGTAGCTGTAAAGGAAATTGGAGCATTATTTTTTGAGCATATTCACTTATGAAATAATGTTGTAAGTTTTAGTAGATGTGTTATTGTTATCTTATTGTTGATATGTTGTACAGCATTGTATAGTGTGTAGTGTATTATAGTATACCTACTGTACACACAATGTTTAGAGGAGGGAACTGCTGACTCATCATCATTATTTCTTAACCTGTGAATAATGGCTGTTAGTTTTTCTTTCCTAACCTATGGCGAGAGGATGAGAGTCTCACTGTACTACGCAAAAGAGCCATTTATGCACCGTCTGTCCGACTGCAAGAGCTCGTCTTTGTCAGCAACCGTACAGCAACCTATTGGTTATTTATTTGAGCTGACAGTAAATTAGTGATTTATGGGGGATGTTACATTATTTTCTGTCAACAAGATTTTCTCATCAAAAGCGAGCTTTAACTCATACTGATAGCTTGCTGTATGATTTAGATACCAGTAGTCTTATACTGTAAAGATGGTTAGTTGTTCTTACTTGAGCACTGATATCTCTGTATTTTAAAAGCTATAACTGTAAAACTATTTAAATATATACATTTTCTTCTTTAACTTAGTCAATTTAATCATTTATTATTAATATTGCAATATTGTATAATATTATATATTATATACAATAATATATAATATTTCAGAGCCTTCAGGTAATTTTTCCGTGCAAATTGCCATTTAATTGCCATTACAAACAACAGGAAATGACAGCTTCATAACTAACTTCAATCCATGTATAATTCAACAATGTAGAATGAAAAAAAAAGACAAATTATAGTTTGTTTGACAGCTTTTAATTGTAGTCGAATAGATTCGCTAGAGTCAAATGGTCCGCATGACTTGAGGATGATGTAGCTTCAAAAAGTGATTTTATGGGGATTTAGTGACTGATGTGCAGTGTGTGAGTTGGGATGGTTTGTTAGTACTGTGGGAATCATCAGTTTAAGGCACAACGTTATCTGTAATATCAACAAAAAAGGAAATGAGAGTTGACCCTGTTTTGTGTGTTCCTGTTAATGCGCTTGAGGGCAATATTCATAAACGTAATTGCTGCCCCAGTGTTTGTTCAAAGGCGTAGAAATGTTCAAATTGCCCCGTAGCTAGAACCAGCTTTTTGCCGAATGGATGCGCAAGGCTTTAACTGCTCAGACCTGGACTTCGTAAAGATGATTATATACGGTCCTCAACATCAGTGTTAGCATTAAACTGAGGAAATCCAATGTCTTCTTCAGAAGTTCAAGGCATATGTCTAAAAAAAAAAAACATCTCAAGTATTTTCTATGTTATACATTTTAAAATGTAACTTGTGTGTTTGCCAAGCTGAATTTTCAGCATCATTACTTCAGTCTTCAGTCACATGATCCTTCAGAAATCATTGTAATATGCTGATTTGCTGCTCAAGAAACATTTACAGTATTAACGTTGAAAACGGTTGTTCTGCTTACAATTTTTTTGGAAACTTTTTTTTTTCAGGATATTTTGACGAATTGAAGTTCTGTCAAACTTTAGATTAGGGTCCACTATTAACTAACTACTAACTATGACTTTTGCCTCAGTAAACTCCTAATTACTGCTTATTAATAATTAGTAAGGTTAAGTTTAGAAATTAGGTAGGATTAGGGGTTGTAGAATATAGTCATGCAGAATAAGGCATTAATATGTGATTTATGAGTACCAATAAACAGCCAATATCATAGATAGATAGATAGATAGATAGATAGATAGATAGATAGATAGATAGATAGATAGATAGATAGATAGATAGATAGATAGATAGATACTTTTATTCATCCTGAAGGAAATTTAAGGCATCCAGCAGCTTAGACAGCACATATCCACATATATCACATACAATAAAAATAATAATAAAACATGTGTATATATAAATATATTAAAAAATATGAACTGACTATGAATATGAACTATTAGCTGGCTATGAATAAGAACAATACATGACCGAGAATAAATTATAAGATGTAGATGTTATGGATGTTAGAGGTTATGACCAAAGTCCAGATTGTGTAGGAGGGCTAAAGCCAACGGGGCAAAGTAATAAAGACAGTAATAAAGAGAGAACTGAGAGACACAGGCTCTTGCTTAAGTCCATCTCTCCCCTCCCCCTTTGTGTGGTATTGAAGAGGGGACAAAGGACCTCCTCAACCTGTCTGTAGAGCATGACAGTGACACAAGTCTGCAACTGAACATGCTCCTCTGTTTGATGAACGTGCTGTGTCGTGTCCATTGTCCATGATCGCCAGCATCTTGCTCATGGTCCGTTTCTCTGCAGTAGTGAGTGACTCCAGCTCAATGCCGACAACAGAGCCAGCTTTCTTTACGTCTGTTCAGTCGCCCAGCGTCTCTCTTCTTAGTGCTGCCTCCCCAGCACACCACAGCATAAAACAAGACACTGGCAATGACTGACTGGTAAAACATCCTGAGTAGCTCGCTGCAGATATTGACTGACCGCAGCCTCAGGAAATAGAGCCGACTTTCCCCTTTCTGATACAGCGCATCCGAGTTGGGTGACCAGTCCAGTTTATTGTCCAAGTGTACCCCCAGGTACTTATATGTGCTGACCACCTCCAAATTGACCCCTCCAATGGAGACTGGTATGTGTGTGGCTTCGATCTCCTAAAATCCACCACCAACTCCTTGGTCTGTGTTGCATTCAGCTGCGCATGGTTGAGCCTGCACCATTGCACAGTCATTAACCAGGTTCATGTACTCGTACTCCTGTCCATCTCTGATACACCCCACAATTGCAGTGTCATCCAAAAACGTCTGCATGTGGCATGACTCTGAGTCAGAAGTGTACAGGGTGAACAGGAACGGTGAAAGCACAGTAAGTAATGTGCATAATGTGTATCCTAGTAATGTGCATGCTAATAAACAACTAGTTGAGAATTGGAACCTAAACTAAAGTGTTACTAAAAGTTCAAAGGAACATCATTTATTTGAAATAGATTTTTTGTAACAAAAATGTAAAAGTCTTATCTGTTACTTTTACTGTCACATTTAATTGAATGCATCCTTGCTGGAAAAGAGTTTTAGACATATCTTGCCCATGGCCAGGGGAAGACTAAGATTTCTAGCTTTAAACACACTCCGTCTATGGAAGTAGCTGATGAAAAGGAATCTTTCCTAGGGGAAAAATCTCTTTCTCCTAAGGTTTCAGAAGATATCTCAATGTCTTTATCGGTGCCCTGATATGCCAAGATACCAAAGTCTGCAATCAAAAGTCCGAGATCAAATTTATATATTATATTATGCTAATTATTAATATTTTGAATTAGCGTTTATTTCTTTTTTATTTTCAGTTTGTTTTCATTTTAAAGCTCTTGACATTTTTGTATTCGTTTCTGATTTAAATACTTCTATTTAGCTTCATTTTTATTTCAGTTTTTGTTTTAGAAATGTTACTTCTACTTATTTTATTGAAACTTATTTTGCTTCGTTTCATTTAACAAATGTTTCCCGACTGACTAATTTTGTATTTTTTCCATATGAATGAGTAGTTGATGTCATCATTGGCCACTATTATACATTCACTGTTATTATCTTTTCAGATACTCTACACGTGTTTGATGTTTGTTCCCTGGCGTCTCTCCTCAGTGATGCTTTGACAGTTTGAAGGGCTTCTTGAGCCATGGCGGTGCGCTCTGACCTGTTGGGTTCGGCTCAGCCGGTGTTTGAGTCCTGGCCTGCAGGTGGTGGCAGTCCTGTAGAGGAGCTGGATGTCGGGAGTTTCCTGGGCTCACTGATAGAGGACAACAGCACCGCAGAGAGATGCTATCGCTCTCACTCTCGCAGCAGTGTCCTGCAGGGCCTGCCCTTTGGAGGAGTCCCCACTGTCCTCGCCATCAACGTCGTTGTGTGGCTGGTACAACATCCCTGCTAACATATTTCATTGTTTTGCTACAACTGCATGACATTTAGGGCCAGATGTAGTAACTGCTCGCGCCAGCGCAAACCCTCTTTTGGCATTAAAAACTACTTTCAGGATTTACTAAAGACACACAGTGAAAAATGAACGCTGAAAATTTTATTTTTGTGGCTGACCTTATTGCATATGCATTTGTTGGAGTTTCCCTTTTAGATGCAAAATGTATGCGAGTAAAGTATTTCAATGAATCATGCAAGGTGATTTACTAAGGTTTGCGCTAGTCAATTTACTGGTATTTGCACCATTATTTAGCGACAAAGAAAGCATGTCTTAAACCAGACGCTACTTTGCGTTGCTCATTATGGAAATGATCTGACTACATTTGTGTTCTTTAATTTGCACATTGTCAGTAAATCACGCGCAGAACTTTGCACTCCCATCTGCGCTTTTATGGAATTGTGCTCTCACGCTCATTTGCCCTGTTTAGTAAATCTGGCCCATAATGTCAAGTGCATCTTATGTAATTAGATTCAATGATGTTATTACCTCTAATTGTTTGAGAATTTAATCCTCAGAATTTGAACCCTAAAGAACTCCGGTGTCTGTGTGAAGAACATGTTGTTGTTTTTTCACACCAAAATCAAAAGAAAAAAATACTTTGCATAAAATTTCGAATAAAATTTGAATGTGCAGTAACTTATTACTTTTAAATTTACAAGAAAAGATATAGTTACTTTTTAAAAAGAGTAATTCAAGTTACTTTGTCTTGCCATTTATTGACTGACATTTCTACAGTCCCCATGTTCAGAGAAATAAAAAAAAATTCCACTGAAACAGGAGGACAGGGCAAGACATATCAATCAGCTCCTTTCCTTTTTTAAAATAGCCAATAGCGTTTCATTTATATCACAGCACGGCCAGAGTCGTTGAGCTCGGGATCGCTGCAGTTTCCTCCTAATCTCGAACCGTTTCTCGTGACAGTAATGTGAAATCAGACTTCATTCGACCCAATTGAAAGCATATTTTACACTGTCTGAATCGTTCCCCATCCCCTATATAGTGCACTTTGTGCCATTCACCATGTAAATGTGTGAAAAAGTAACTATTTATCATGTAGGGGGCGGGATATTTCACGCTTCAGATTCTAGAGAGAATTTGATTGGACAGAAAATCTGATGAGAAGAAGTGCAGTGATTTCATCAAAATCATTGATCCTTATTGGCAGAAAAGAGAGACTAAGTTTTGAATGCTTATATCTTTTTTTGTCTTTAAGCTTATACTAGCTTACACTAGCTTATAACAGTAAGGCCAACATTCATTCTAAAAGCCAAATACATACATTTTGATTTCATGGGGACTTTAATGGATTTTTATTATTATTATTATTATTATTATTAATGAGAATTTGGTAGGGGAATTTGCTAAATTGTCGTGAAAATAATGTCACTGTATAAAAAGTCTTAATGTCTAATTTGTTATTTGCTTTTGGCTTGAAATATGACACATATTGTTTCCCATGACATTCACCCAATCTATAAAAAAGAAAAGTTAACACACTTTAATTAATTTTAAGAAAGGCATACCTGCTGCCGCATTTACACTGAAAAAAAATGGTGACCTAAAAAATTCAATAATATTATGTAACATTGCCAAATCAATCTAAATACATTGATTTATACCACCAAAACTATTTATATGGGTTAAATCAGGTAGAAAGAATCAGCTTTTTAACGTAACAATTGCAGGTTACCACTTTTTGCAGTGTATGTACACTACACTACCATTCAAAGGTTGAGGGTTGGGATGTTTTTGAAAGAAGTCTCAGTTATTCTCACCAAGGCTGCATTTATTTGATGTGCTGATTTGGTGCTTAAGAAACATTTCTTCTTATTATCAATGTTGCAACAGTTAACACGGCTTAAAATTGCAGTTGTAGTATGAAGTGTTGAAATTTGAGGATTCTTTGATAAATAGAAAGTTTAAAGAATGGCATTAAAATTTAAATATATTTTTTTTAACAAAAATATTATTATTATAATATAATAATAAAAGTATTTTTAAATAAAATTAAAATGAAAGTTTTGAATAAAAGTATTCAGTAAGAATAACTTACTGACCCCAAATTTTTAAATAGTTTTTAATAACTCAACATTGAATCGCTCATGATTAAATTATAAACAGAGGGAGTGTTTTTTGCAGTTATTTCTGGTGACGCTAGTGAGGAAGAAATAACACTCTTCACCTTTAAGTTTAGAATGAGTAGCTAACCAGCAACCTTGGAAGCTAAATAGAGACTAGTAGCTTCCCAGTAGTCAGTGTTTTCTGTTGTCTTTTCATTGACTGTTCTTCCCGGAGTCATTATGAACACAAGTGTGCATGCAGACCGCACAGCCTGTTAGTTTCCAAGACAACCACACACCTCGACTCTCTCCGGCCAAAGAAATGTCTAATTATTCCTGCTGCTCAGGGGTCTAGTGAGTGCAAGGGTCTACAAACACAAATAGTTCTTATTCGGTTTTTTATACCAATAGATTTGGCACACATTTAAAGGGGCACAATGTCTTCTGGGTATATCACATCTTTTAAAATGCATGAGCTTCAGACATTGTTCACTGTGCATGTAATTTAGCAGTTATGCTGTTTTTATTTAGGTCACTCACATCTTGAACATGATATAAACAGTATGCTGATATCACTGAGGTTTGGTTTATTTTTATTGTAGTTCCTGCTTCTAATCTTCTCCTGTTTGAGGAAGGCAGCATGGGACTACGGCCGCCTGGCTCTTCTTATGGAAAATGACAGGTATCATCTCATAACTGTTGACTGTTTGCAGAATGCATTAAAGATGTAAATAATTGAACAACTGTGTGTGGTGGTTGAGTGAACTGAATGCTTAGCAGGTCAATGTGAGATCCTGGCGCCACCTGCTGATTACTTAGGGCATTATATTATTTGACATGATATTATTATTAATATACATTTTATGATATTATTATTAATATACATTTTATTTAGGCACCTTACATGACACTCAAGGACACCTTACAAACATAATAAAACAATCAACATTAAATAATAAATGATCCTCATGACAGCCTGGCCAGACTAGATACAAATACGATTACATAAAAGCCTGCCTTAAAAAAAATAGTCTTAAAATTAGATTTAAAACCAAGAAGACTTTCACTTTTTCACACATCCTGTCGTTCCATAATTAGGGACTCGAGACCCCGTAGAAGTTGCGCGAGTTCGAGGGAGAACAAGAGTGAGTGCAGAAGACAATCTTAAAATACGAGTAGAGGTGAAGATGTGAAGAAGGAAGGGACAAGATTATTAAGTGCCATGGATTTAAAAATCAATACGGTATGGAAGCTGGAAGCCAATGCAAGTGTTGTAGTATAGGAGTAATATTTTCAGTTACAGAAGTACAAATAATTTGCACTAACCGAAGTTTGTAGAGAAGCTTCGCATGAAGGCCGTAGGAAAGAGCGTTACAATAATCAATACGTGATGTCACTAAAGCATGAACAAGAATAGCAGTGCTCTTCACTGAGACAGCAGGACGAAGTCGATTAATAATACGTATGTGAAAAATATGCAGATCGAGTGACTCTATTTATATGAGCTTCAAATTATAAAGTACTGTCAAAGATGACACCCGAACGTTTGACCCGTTTATACCGAGACACTGGAAAATTATCAATGTTCACAGAGGGACAATTTGATTTAGCCAGATTGGTTTTTGAACCTACAAGAAGAATTTTGAGTATTACTATTATTAAGTTTGAGAAGATTGGATGTAAACCAAGCTTTAATCTCAGCTAAGTAATCTGAAAGGATAGATGGAGGAAAAGTAGAAGTTGGTTTGGAGGGCAGGTAAAGGTGGGTGTCATCGGCATGGAATTGAATCCCAAATTTCTTTAAAAGTATTACCAAGAGGTAGAAGATAAATAATAAATAAGAGAGGGCCCAAGACGGAGCCCTGTGGAACACCAGTAGTGACATAAGAAGGATTTGATCGAAACTGCTTCAGCTGTTCAAATTGAGTCCGACCCGTAAGATAAGATCGGAGGGGGAACCAAAGATCGCATTAGACTCTAGTCTGTCTGACAGAATCCTGTGCGAAATGGGATCAAATGCTGCACTCAAGTCGAGCAGAATAAGTCCCGAGTCAGCAGCTGACAATACGTTTTTAGAGATCTTAACTAATGCAGTCTCAACACTATGATATGAATGGGATATATTAATATATGTGAAATGATAGGATATGTAATATAAAAATTATTATATAATATACAATATACATAGTGTTTATGTTGTAATTTACAATTTTTCATTCATTTTGCATACCATTGAATTTTTGCTCATAGTTTTGAGAAACCTGTACAGTATGTTAGTATTATGAAAACATTTCAGCTCACACACACAGTGTTCCTGTGGGAGCAGTGGGTGAAATTGAAATCATAACTCTAAAGGTTTGGCAGTGTTGCTTTAGCATCAGCATGTAGCATTAAAGTATTTGTTTATCCGAATGTGCCGGTGATTTTCAGTGCGTATATTTGAAAGGCATTGCATCAGCCCACAGAGAAAGCGCCGGCTCTCACAGTAATAATATTTTTACATTTGTGCACACTAGAATTTCACTTGATGGGCTGAAATGTTTGCTATTTTCTGATCTTGAGGCTAATTATACTTGAGTAATTGTGGAACAGGCATTGAGACAGGAAAGTACTGTCACTGACGGACATGATATATAGATAAGACAAGGTTTAATTATCACATGGGAAGATTTCAGAGTTGTTATATCTCAGTTATTGTTTGGTTTATCTGTGGTAATCAAAGACTTCTTTCTTCTAAACCATGTTGGTAACACTTTACAGTAAGGTTCTATTTGTGAACATTAGTTAACTGCATTATTTAACATGAACTAACAATCAAAAACATACTTCGAAAGCATTTATTAATCTTAGTTAATGTAATTTTAACATTTATTAATTCATTATTTAAATCAAAAGTTGTATTTGTTAAGCGCTAAATAACAACACTGAACGAATATGTCATATGCCGAAACCTGGCAAGTCTGGTATCGTTGGCAAGGATTCAGGAGTATAACAAAATGACTCGCGTGAAAATAAGTCAACCACAGCCAGAGTTATAAGCATTTGAAATTTTTATGTTTCGAAACTTCTCAGGCTCCTTCAGGGCATGGTCCTGACGACCCATACCGAGTTTCGTAACTATTCGTTCATGCATTAAAAAAATACAGCATTTTAGAACATAATTCAAAATGGCCGACAGCCAAAATGGCCGACTTGGGAAAATTGGATATCAGTCGACTCGGCATGACGCCCTGAATCTAACGAGACAATTTTTATGATTTTTGGACAAACCGTTTAGAAGTTATAAGCAAAAATAGCCATTTTTTGTTTCTCCGGACCAGTAGGTGGCGCTGCACCGAAACGCAGCATGTAGCCTCAGGTCATGCTTGGGATGACATGTACCAAGTTTGGTCTGAATACGATAAAGCATTACCGAGATACAGCCTTAAGTCTGTTTTTGCAAGCACTACGTAAAATTAGTTTGCATGTTATTCGATAACGGTTGGGATTATCAAAAAGCTTTTAATAACTTTTTGTCAGCATTCTCTGAAGATGATCTGGTGCAATTTTGGTGAAAATCAGAGCAACCGTCTAGGACGAGTTCGCAAAAGTAGTTTTTTTGGACAATTCAAAATGGCGGACATATTTTTATGATGGAAAATGACGTCATAATCGTCATGAGCTCAGGAATCAGAGGAAAAAATAATTTTGTTGATAGGCCTTACGGTTCAAAAGACAAACCAAAACAACTTTCCCGCAAACGCTTCTATTGGCTGCCATAGACGCCCAGTCGGAAGAAGAAGAAGAAGAAGAAGATTGCTAACAGATACAATAGGTGCCTGCGCACCTTCGGTGCTTGGCCCCTACTTATGCATAATTACATGCAACTAACCCAAAACCAAACCCCAAACCTAATTAAAATACCCATAGTAATTATATGTTGTTTATTGATATTATCGATACTCAGGACATAAATTGTATTATTTCACTGTAACCAAGACACCTTAAAATAAATTGTAACCATATTTTTATTTATTAATACATACTGTAGCAAATATCTTGCTCAATGTTATTTAATATTAATTAATGCAATGACTAACGTTAACTAATGGGATCTTAGTTTAAAGCAATAATCAAAACTCAAATTAAATGATCATATTTAAAAAAAAAAAAAAAAGAAAAACGAGTATAAAACCGCAATAAGATTCATTGAAGCATGTTTCTACTACTATGTAATGAAAGTAGATTTTAACTGAAAAGTTCAACTGTGTTCTCAGGATAAATGTGTATTTATTAATTATTAGAATTAATTCAGTTACAGTAAATTTCTGCTGGTCAAAATAATGTTTTGCATTTTAAATACAGATATCTTGTATTGCTTTTGAATTTATATAGAACTCATATTTTAAACAACATGTTAGTATGTGTGTTAAACTAACTGGCGATTGTGAAAATGTACTGTAGCTTTTTTTGTTGCCAAAAGTTTAAGGTATGAGAGGCTTACATTTTTAACAAAATTGAAAATTGAAACAAAATATACCCATCTTGAAAAATATAGAGTAAAAAGTGTCATAACTGGCCCTGGTCTATATATAATTCAACATGGGAATAATATTTCCACATTTCTAACAGTATGTGAGGTTTTCTTAAGTGTATTTTGTGAAACTATTACCTGTCTATTTTATTGTTTGTCTTTGTTCTGTAGCTTGACATCATTATTCTATGGAGAACAAAGTGAGAAGGAGAAAACCCCATCAGAATCCAGCCCATCGGACTCAGAGACCAAGGACACGGTGAGAAAAAAAGCATCACACACATTTAAGAAACGTTTGATCAGGATCTTCGTTTGAATTCAGTAAATTTGGCAGTGCAAAAGCCCTCTGACATCACAAGGCCTGCACAACCCTACCTAGATACGAGTAAAATTAATAAATAGTGTTTTCTAAAGGTGTCATGACATGAGAAATCTTATTTGCCTTGATCTTTTGACGTATATGAGGTCTGTGCGTAGCGAGGCACAATGTAATGGAGAGAATCTTTTGTTGAAAGATGATGCAGCCAACTATTGAATCTGACAGAAGCTGCATCACTAACCGTAAGTAAATGATTACATAAGCCTTTGTCTCTAAATTACGGTTTTATATGAAAAATGTTTTCAAAACACTTACTCGTGTGCACAATACTGTTTCCTATGCAGTGATGTTAGCCAATCATAACAGTGGCTGTTTACTCACAAGCCTTAAAGGAGCCGTCCCTTAAAAACGAATCATTTCAGACAAAGGATATATATTTGTTGTTTTGTTTTGTTTTGTTGTTTTTATAATTATGTGAACCTCAAGGAACATATTAAAATAATAAAAATGTCATGACCCTTTTAAAGTCACTATTGTCTTCATGTTGATGCAGATTTTCAACTGCTGATACGTAAGGACACAGAGGCACACATAAAGTTCAATCTGTCGACGTGGATCACTCAGCTGCTGTTACGAAGCGTCGCCCCAGAGCTGATGTCATATAAAATAGCCTGTGCACTTAGGCCCTATTTTCTTTTATGCACTCTATCTGTCCGTTTAAATTCTGACCTCACTCTGTCTCCTTTCGTTTTATGTGCAATGACAGTTCAAGACATCACAGCCACGTTAAAGATATTGCATGGCCTTTTCCACTTGTTACGCTACCCATGTTCACTTAAAGAACAAATGATTCTGACAGATGCTAAGCGAGCCAGACGCGCTCTGTGTTTTTATATGCCAGACCTTTTTATGACACCGTTGTCTTCCCTCCCTCTCTTTATAGGGCTTCTGTTCCTGGCTCACATCTTTGTCCCACATGAAGTAAGTGTGCAAGAAAGTGGTGATGTCATCAACCAGCATCCTGTTTGCTCATGTTATATCTCATTAAGAAGGGAAAACACAGGGTGAAGGTGGACCGGGCACTTTACCAGCACTTGGATACGCTCAAAAGCCTTTCAAAACCGTAAACCAGCTCCTAGTCTGTCTCCACGGTTGCCGAGATGTTATTTGGATGAGTCGAATGGCATGTTGGTGCCATATTTAGCTGGTTCCTTTAAAAGCTTCTTGATCTCTCTGGAGACCGAGAGGCCTTGCTGAGAGTTTCCTCACTCCGTGTGAGGCGAGGGTGTGTTTTTGTGTGAATGACGGCTCCTTGTAATCATAATATTCCTCAACGCCTTTATGTATTTGTGTGGTCTTTTAAAAAGACTGCTACACATACTGAATGTTGTTGACTGAAGCCAATAATTCATTGGAAACACTGAAAACTCTCACAAAGTCAGTCTTTGTAATTTTAGTTAAACTAGTTGAGTGTAGCGCCAGCAAAACCAAGGGGTTATAGGTTGGAATATTAGAAAAATCACATGGGTCATTGACATGTAAGAGTGTCCACGATTATTTTAAAAGGAAAGAAAAAATCTGAACGACAGACATTTTTTTTAAACGTGTGCCAAGTTTGTCTTCATGTTGGTTTCATGTTGTTTTGAAAAACGTTAATATTTAAAAGCTTGAGGTCGGTAATATTTTTAAACGTTTTTGACTTTTATACTTTTTTTATATTATTATATATAAAAATACAGTAAAAACTGTAATATTGTGAAATAAAACATGACACCACCCACTAGGGGGAGGAGCCTGCTAAAAGGTTTTAAAGTACTGTTTCCATGGTAATGCAATATCCAATTTCAAAACAGTTTTCACATGATGAATTTTGAGTGTTTAAGCTTTCGAGTGATACCTAATTTATGATTACTAAAATATGTGATACCAAAAAAAGCAATAAATAAAGCACGACAAGTGAAAGTCAACTGATAAATATGTGCGGTGTGTTTTTGGAGAGTCGCGCCACATGACATTTTACAAAATTAACCCTACTTAAAAATGTCAAAATATCTGATATTATAAGAGATTCATTGACATTGTCTGTAGGGGTCCTGATATAAATTCCTTTTTTTTTGTTGTTGTAATGTTTCTGCATGTTTGTTGATCCACCACAACAGACAATTATGCCAAAGCCTTTAAAAATCTTTTTTTTTCTTTCTTAATTTCTTGTCTTTTTTCTTCATTACAGTATCAGAACCATTGACATTTAAATTTCACTTTTATAAAAAAAAAAGACTTAAACATAATATTTAATTCAGAAGATAAAAAAACTGAATCTATGTAGTGCATTTTTAATGTATTTTGGTAAAATGAATGAATGATGTCGTTGACCCTCATACTTTGGATGAACATGTTTGCCTAATAAAAAAATGTAAATGTAAAATTTTTTAAAAGAAGCTTTTTTGTCCCTATTCTCTTCCCACAGGGACGAGGAGATCCGCAGTAAATGTGGCATTGACGCGATCACGTACCTGTCTTTCCAGCGCCACATCATCGTTCTCTTGATGGTGGTGTGTTTGCTGTCGCTCACCATCATCTTGCCTGTCAACCTCTCCGGGAACCTCCTCGGTACCTCCACCAGATCCTCAAATGCTTGGTTACTATTTGCTCTAGTATTGCACAGCCATAAAGGATTCATGACAACAGACACAACACGTTTGGTATCCAGGAAAAGGCAGTATACTTGAATAAAGCATTACATCTTAATTCATCAGTGTGCATGCACCTAAAAACAGACTCTTTAGAATAATCTCATGAATCAGTTTTGACAGATTGTTAGTGTTAGAGTTTCTTTCTCAGATTTGGCTCGGGTGACCTGAAATGACTGTTAAATGCATGATGCCATGCTCTGACATTGATCTAAAAGACGTTCTTAAAGGAAAATAAAATTAAAAGATTAAGTATGCAATTTTGTCAATGTTAAAATACTTTCTCAAAACCTTTAAGACATTCTTAGGTTCATTTCTAGGGTGTAAAAAAATCGATCTGTGGTGCTTTTAAAACATTGATTATGTTCGGAATAGAGTACTAGTGAAAAAATAAATATATATATATGCACTACTGTTAACGTGTTTGGGGTCAGTAATTAAAAAAAAATACTTAAAAGATGCATTAAATTTGTCATATGTTTTAAGACATTTTAACAGATTTATATTTCAAATAAATCCTGTTCTTTTGCACTTTCTATTAATCAAAGAATCCTTAAATCCATTGTACCCAAAAATATTAATCAGTACAATTCTTTTTAACATTGATAATAATAATAATAAATGTTCTTTGAGCAGCAAATCATATAATGACACTGAAGACTGGAATAATGATGCTAAAATTTCAGCTTTGCGTCACGAGAACAAATTACATTTTAAAATATATTAAAATAGAAATCAGTTATTTAAAATTGTAATAATACTTCACAATTTTTACTATATATATATATATATATATATATATATATATATATATATATATATATATATAAAAAACTTAATATAAGAGACTATATGAGTGAGTATAAGAGACTTCATTAAAAATATAAAACATTAAAAACACCAAAAAAACCTCATACTGACTCCAAACCTTTGAACAGTAGTGTACTTTTTTTTGTACTGATTTGGAGGGAACTGGGAAAATTAAAAAAAAAAAAACAACGTAGTGCATGGCAGGAAATCTGCAGAGTCCTGCGGATACAGATTCCGTGTGGGCCTGCCGATGAACGACTTTGGGAAAGGCCTGGGAAAACTCTTGAAGATGTAGAAGGGCTCCGTCCTAACCCTCTATTAGTGGACGTGTGTAAAAGCATAATTCAGACCACCCTACAGTGTTTGAAGATGGTTGGGTGGCACGATAGATGGTTAGAAGGGCCAAGTTAAATATGGGAAAGGCCTTGACTGTCCACACCACAAGAAGAACATTGTGAAAAGCCACCAGCTTTACCTCTTGTTGTTCTCAGACCTGCAATAATCTTTTCATGCGACCTCGGTGGCAGAGGTTTACTGTGGCCTTCTAAAAGCGTTAAATGTGGATGTGTGGTAGACCAGTTTGTGGTGCAGCTTCAGGGCCGGCTGGTTACAATAAGTTGGGGGTTTTGATGCTGACTGTCATCTCTATGCAACAAATTGACACTGTATTTGTGAAATAAACCAGCACGTTCACAAATTTGCATAGTGATTTGGGTGTAGAGAGTTTCTTTATTCCACATTCACAGGCCTCAAATTACTTTCAGAGTTTTATTTTTGACACTGGTATTTGAGAAGAGCGTGAAATATTAACACGACTTGTTTATATCTATGTTTTTCAGGAGATAGTCCACAGAACTTCGGCCGAACAACAGTGGTTAATGTCCCTGCACAGTAAGTTACTTTATTCTGATGGATGGACACCTGAAAGCATTACCTTGTTGTATGTTTTTGGCATGATCTTAGTAACTCTCTTCTTCTTGCTTTAGGGACACATTTCTGTGGTTGCACAGTATCTTTGCTCTGCTGTATTTCGTGATCACCATACTGTGCATGGCCCATCACTCCTCACAACAGAAATACAAAGAGGATGAGAAGGTCTGTGAACAGCTGTATTGTGTGGATACGTGTTATTGCATCTCATTTCTGTTCCATAAATGCTTTTACAGTGCTTGCGAGGCGAGCCAGTGAATCTCAAAAAACGTCAAATGGCATTGTGACATTATTTTTATGACGCCCTTTATACTTCAGCAATGCCTTCAGATGTTTAATTTTCGTTAGTTTGCAGTTCTCATTACTCTCAGTAATTTTCATTAGATAATACATTTATCACTCTGTGTGTGTGCGTGCGTGCGTGCGTGCGTGCGTGCGTGCGTGCGTGCGTGCAGGAAGTACGAGGAATCACTGCTAACAGGAATTTAATATACAAAAACTCAGGAACTACAACACTTACAACCATATAAACGCAATAACCGACCCGGAGCGAGGGAGAACACTGGGTTTACATACACAGAGAACAGATAGGGGAACAAGACACAGCTGGGGCAAATTAACTAGACACAGGTGAAGGAACTGAACACAAACGAGGAGCGGGAAAACTGGGACACAGGACTGAACTAAAAACACTAAGACAGGGGTAAACCAGAACACAAAACAGAACTAAACACACTGAAACCTGACAACATTAATGAAAATCGCCCTGTCTGCACACTATTTCACGGAGCCCTGCACATCACATGCGGACAAGAATATATATATATATTGTGGCCACAAATTAATATCATTAATTATTATATTGTGCATGTGATTTACTTAAGACAAGGAAAGGAATTAGTAAAGCGTGCTGAAGTATTAGTCAGTCGTGGGAACGAATTTTATACTTTTGCCCACAATATAAATGTATTTGTTCCTGCATGTTACATGGGGCTCTGTACAATTTATTTTATTTTACTTTATTTTATCAAAAAAAAGAAGAAAAAACAAAGAATAATAAATATACTACAACATATGATATATAAATGCTTTACGAGTTAAATAATAAATGCATATAAATATATATATTTTTTGCATTACGATTATGTGAATTAAGTGAAAAATATGCTATTCACATGAAATGAAATAAAAGTTGTATAATCTTTCAATGACTTGTACTAATAGTGTTCACCATTCAGATAATACCTGTGATCATACTTGATCATGTTCCTACCAAAAAAAAGCAACACTGTTCTTTTGCCGTCTTGCAACCACCAAGATTTGCTTCATGAAATACACTTCTAGCTCTCATTTTTGATTAATTATTATTGCAGGTGGCCAGAACTCTAATGATAACTTCAATTCCAAGAGAAATCTCTGATCCCGGCCTGATCACCAAACACCTGCAGTGAGTGAAGAGCACAAAGCTGTAATCCACAGAATTTCAACTATTACTTAATCTCCATACTTCAGCATATTGGAGATTAAATGTCAACACAGCTGATGACATTCATTTTTCACTTGTGTAAAAGCCAGTGTCTCTTCTATCTCCAAACAGTGAAGCCTACCCCAGCTGCACCGTTACAGACATCCGGTTCTGCTTTGACGTACAGAAACTAATGAAGCTGGACTCTGAAAGGTCATTTCATTCTCTCATCTCCTGAATGTCTAAGAGCTGAGTCTCGCAAATATTGCATATTTAACCATATTAAAGGCACATTCACACCAAGGACGATAACTATAACGAGAACGGTAAAGCTATATTTCCAGAAATCTTTCTAAATATAAAGGAATAGCAGAGTTCACACCACAATATTGTCAGAACGATTCTTTCCAGCTGATGAATGATAAAAACTGACAGCCAAACGGACTTTAATGAGCTCAAGCATTTAAAGCGGCAGACGTCTTATGCTCGTAACTGCAGCGCGCGCTTAGAATAAACAGAATAATTTCATGCTTTGGTGTGGATGTTATAGTTATCGTTCTTTGTGTGAACGGGCCTTAAAACTATATCCTGTACAGGCGAAAAGCAATGAAAGGAAGGCTGTACTTCGCAACCAAAGCTCAAAAGGAAGGCAGGATCATGATAAAGACGCACCCCTGCGCACAGATCTTCTGCTGTGATGTGTGTGGCTTTGAACAGGTAAATGTCCCTCACACACTCATTATAGTTGTCAGAGTGGATATATTTGTACATCTACATATAGAATAGTCATGTGACTGGTGCTGCATCTCTTCATGTTGGCCACTGGAGACCACCATACACCAACTGACAGTCATGAACCGCTCTGTACTCTTCTGCTCATGTCTTATGTCATTGTCCTGTCATCAGGTGGATGCAGAGCAGTACTACAGTGAGCTGGAGGAGAAACTGACAGATGAGTTTAATGCAGAGAAGAACCGGATCTCCATGAAGAGGCTGGGCATTGCCTTTGTTACCTTCAGAGATGAGAGGATGACTGCCGTGTAAGTGTTGGGGGTAAATGGCTGATTATAGACAATCAGCATCATCCGTCAAGAGGTCCTGTAATGAATACCTAGATTTTGAGAATATGAAAGTATTTTTATTTAAAACCATTTGATCAACATGAAGCAGGTCTGCTGACAGCTGAACAACTAGACTCTACTGTAGCTATCTGAAAACAATGTGTTTCAATTCTTGGGACTATATAGAGCCCTCAGGTTCCCTAAAGGTAGTCCAGGGGTCCATGAGGAACATATGCAGTATGAAACAAACAGAATAAAAATCACAAACCTTCTAAATGTTAACTAATTTTAACATTCAAACTAATGACTTTTTAAGCATTATGAAATGTAGTGAAGTGTGTAAATGGTTCTTTGATGTCAGTTAATAATGAAATCTAATAGTGATGACATGAAGGTACACCCTCAGAAAAAAGGTACAAAAGCTGTCAGTGGTGCGGTACACTTTTAAAGGGTAGACCTTAGTTTGTTTCAGTGGCCGAAAGAGCTCAACGTGCTAAAGAAAAAACATGCAAATAGAAAAAACATCTGCAAATGAAGAAAACGTCTTCGTCGGTTTGACAACACATGTGTTGCAAATACTCACAACACAACCAAATACAGAAACACACTGCAAATACTCACAACACAACCAAATACAGAAACACACTGCAAATACTCACAACACACCAAATACAGAAACACACTGCAAATACTCACAACACAACCAAATACAGAAACACACTGCAAATACTCACAACGCAACCAAATACAGAAACACACTGCAAATACTCACAACACAACCAAATACAGAAACACACTGCAAATACTCACAACGCAACCAAATACAGAAACACACTGCAAATACTCACAACACATCAAATACAGAAACACACTGGAAATACTCACAACACACCAAATACAGAAACACACTGCAAATACTCACAACGCAACCAAATACAGAAACACACTGCAAATACTCACAACACACCAAATACAGAAACACACTGCAAATACTCACAACACAACCAAATACAGAAACACACTGCAAATACTCACAACACAACCAAATACAGAAACACACTGCAAATACTCACAACACACCAAATACAGAAACACACTGCAAATACTCACAACGCAACCAAATACAGAAACACACTGGAAATACTCACAACGCAACCAAATACAGAAACACACTGCAAATACTCACAACACAACCAAATACAGAAACACACTGCAAATACTCACAACACAGCCAAATACAGAAACACACTGCAAATACTCACAACACAACCAAATACAGAAACACACTGCAAATACTCACAACACAACCAAATACAGAAACACACTGCAAATACTCACAACACAGCCAAATACAGAAACACACTGCAAATACTCACAACACAACCAAATACAGAAACACACTGCAAATACTCACAACACAGCCAAATACAGAAACACACTGCAAATACTCACAACACAACCAAATACAGAAACACACTGCAAATACTCACAATGCAACCAAATACAGAAACACACTGCAAATACTCACAACACAACCAAATACAGAAACACACTGCAAATACTCACAACGCAACCAAATACACACTGCAAATACTCACAACGCAACCAAATACAGAAACACACTGCAAATACTCACAACACAACCAAATACAGAAACACACTGCAAATACTCACAACACAACCAAATACAGAAACACACTTCAAATACTCACAACACAACCAAATACAGAAACACACTGCAAATACTCACAACGCAACCAAATACAGAAACACACTGCAAATACTCACAACACAACCAAATACAGAAACACACTGCAAATACTCACAACACAACCAAATACAGAAACACACTGCAAATACTCACAACGCAACCAAATACAGAAACACACTGCAAATACTCACAACGCAACCAAATACAGAAACACACTGCAAATACTCACAACACAACCAAATACAGAAACACACTGCAAATACTCACAACACAACCAAATACACACTGCAAATACTCACAACGCAACCAAATACAGAAACACACTGCAAATACTCACAACGCAACCAAATACAGAAACACACTGCAAATACTCACAACACAACCAAATACAGAAACACACTTCAAATACTCACAACACAACCAAATACAGAAACACACTGCAAATACTCACAACACAGCCAAATACAGAAACACACTGCAAATACTCACAACACAACCAAATACAGAAACGCAGAGAAAAAAAGCACAGACCACAGTAGAAATGTTTCAAGGGGACCCCAACAAGTGTCGAACCTGACTGGGACGTGCTTATTGTTCAATGTCTCCTTGTAAGTGTTGTCGATGACCTGAGGGGTGAGTTTTTTGTTTACTTTAAAATCCTGATCATATCGTCCATTGTGAGTTTTTTCAATGTGTTTCTGTATTTGTTTGCATTGAAAAAATGTGCAGCATGTTTCTGTATTTGGTGTGTTGTGAGTATTTTTGCAGTGCATTTCTGTATCTGGTTATGTTGTGAGTATTAATTTGCTGATGTTTTTAATATTTGCATGTGTTTCCTCATTCGGGCATCATACTTTACCCCTAAAGAGTGCATATTAGTACCTTGAAAGGGTACTGTCCCAGTGACAGATTTTTTTCTGAGAGTGTCTCCAAGTAAAGTCCTACTTAGCTACCTAGTTTAGTAAACAAACTAAATATTTTCATTTAAAATAATATAATTACTGTAATTATTAGCTTTTCATCTAATAATTAACTAATTTATGGCCAGTTTGGTGCTGTATTGTATGACAGGAAATCAGTTTGATTTCTATCAGACTAGTTTTATAAGTAAAAAAAATAATTTTGAGAAATATCCTGTCTGAAGTATAGATTTATTAGTATAGATCCCATGCTCATTATTAATACTGTCCCTTACCAAAAAAATTATACAAATAAATTAATATACTCTTGTACAACAAACTCTTTCTTACAAAAAAGGTGCAACTTAGAACAGCTTTTATTTAGTATACTACTATAAACAGCTTTATATAAAAGTTTATACAACACTAAATTCTGGTGCTGGCTTCTGATTGGTCAATACAGTAGCCTATGTTAAAAAACACAATATAGTAATTTGGTACTCTACTGAGTAGATTACATTTGAAAAATATATATTCACATGTTCTCTTATCCCTTATTGTTTAAATGTATAAGCCTCTGTGCTTCTGTTTCTGCAGTATTGTGAAAGACTACAGCCGAGCTCGCTGCCGCCACAGACCCCAGCAGTCCAGCATTACCACAGTGGTGCGTTCCCATCAGTGGGGGGTTTCTTATGCCCCTGCCCCTAATGACATCATCTGGTAAGTCGACACGATAGCCACATCTATATCTTGAAATAGGAAAAAGTATACAAATAACAGCAATGAGCAAATGCTTTTATGAAATTATCAAGGTTTACAATGTTTTATGTGATGTTTTATTTAACGTTTTTTAAGTATACAGTTATGTTAACTGTGATCTGTAAAGTTGGAGTCATATATTTTTCATGACATGCTTTGTTCCAGGCCATTACACTTGGGTTTGAGAGATGAAATTGGATTAATTAAGTCTCAATCTGAGTGTGTGCCTAGACAGCCACTGTGAAAGCCATTATATCTCTTACATAATATGTGTTGAGAATCATATATTGAGTGAGTGTTAGTGTGTGTGTGGGTGTGTGTGTGGGGGGGGACAGTGTCAGTCCATCTTTCTGCTTGACTGGACGTGTGTGTGTGTGTGTGCGTGCGTGTGTGTGTGTGTGTGTGTGTGTGTGTGTGTGTGTGTGTGTGTGTGTGTGTGTGTGTGTGTTTGTCTGAATTCAAGACTTTCTTTTTTATGGATACAAGCCCTAATGTTGTAGCATGTTTGCTTCTTATTAAAACAATTTAATGAAGTGTGACTGTTTTCCATTTCAGTGTAGCCCATGAGTTCAATGTTTTGTCGCACTCCATTTATAGAGTAAATGGTTTTGCAATTTTGGAAAATTATAAAGTGGAAACGATTACTTTTCGAAAGGTATTTGTTTCCACTTTATGTAAACCTCAATCTCATTTTTATGCCTTTCATGTGCACTGCTTTTACTTAAATGGGTAGTTCACCTAAAAATGAAAATTCTGTCATCATTTACTCATAATTTACATCCTCATGTTGTTCCAAACCTGCACTGTAAAAAAATATTTTTTGCATGGGCTTATTTGGGTTTTACTTATTTCCCAAATGAGATAACTTTTTATTTTTATATATATATATACAGTTTCTAAAAGTAATATATCCCCCCCCCCCCCCCCACAATTTAAATATATTGGAAATCAACTGGGAAAACATAGTAAATTAAGTTCAGTTTACCAAAATCAAAAAAAAGTGTGAGAATCTATTTTGCGGAACTAAAAGTAATAATAAAAGATGTTATTTTAATGTGCATGCAATCAACAGAAATGAGGTTCAGTGTTGTTTTGAAGACTTTTGACTTCCTTTACATACAATGTCTTCTTTTGTGTTCTGCAGAGGAAATAAAGTCATGAAGGTTTGGAACGAAATGAACCTTAATAATGTCATAAATTAAATGTTTTGTGAACAATCCTTTTAACTCTTTAAAGCCTACTTTTGTCGTATTTGATACACAAAATTCGAAGGCCTCTAAATAATTGAAATTATTATAAATTTAAAAATGATAATTTTTATAAAGTAAATGTACAATTTTTAGATTGTTTCTGTTGTTAGTAATACTTTTATACTATCAAGATGAACACTTACTGGTCTAAAGTAACTTACTACTTGATTATCCAAACATCATTCTTTAGAAAAATCATGATAATATGTAAATATGATACTTTTGAGGAACATTTATTTGTTCATCTCACTCAATTATCATTGTATTGTAAACTAAGCATTTATATCTCTCATCTCACTAAGACATGAAAACTGATATTTATATGCATTAGACATAAGTAGTCTGCTATACTGTTATAGATCTCATTGATTTACATTACAAGCTAGAATTTTACTTTTTGACCATATAAACATTTTTATGTGTTTTTTTCCCTTGTGCTCCATATTCTCTTATATCATATTATATGAGCCATAGAAGCCAGGCGTATCAAATATAAACACATATACAAACTTTTTATTATTATTATTTAGATTTTGTCTAAAGGTTGAATGCATTTTATAAAAAAAAATGTAAACTATTATTTTAGAAATCAGACTTTAAGAATATAAAGTGTAGACTATCCCATAGATCATCCTAATTGAACCAATGTAGTGTCCCTGTTGAAAACAACCCAACAATCTTTAATGGCATAAACTGGTTTCAGAGGGATTCAGGGCGCTTTTGCTTGTTCTAAAAGGGTTTTGGGCTCTTTTGAGCTGGAAGACCACTAGCTCTGGAGACCAGCTAACCAGCTAAGGCTGTTTTCCAGCACAAACCTTCCCATTTAACATCCCGCTTATTCTTGGCGAGCACACTCTCAGTCCTGTAACTGTTGTTAAGACCTTGTCTTGTTGATTGGTGCCTGTGTTCTTCCAGGGAAAATCTGTCAGTGTGTGGTTCTCGCTGGTGGCTCCGCTGCGTCCTGCTCAACATCATGCTCTTCCTCTTGCTCTTCTTTCTCACAACCCCTGCTATCATCGTAAACACTATGGACAAGTTCAACGTCACTCGGCCAGTTGAAAGCTTAAGGGTCAGTGACCATCAAAGAAGTTTTATAACCGTACGGCTGTATTACGCCACATTAGAATGTAAAATAAAACTGAAAGTGCTTTTTTGTGTTGTTTTCGGAAGTTGGATGTTTTGAATTTGATCTTTTACTGTCTTCTACTGTCTAGAACCCAGTAATTACCCAGTTCTTCCCCACCCTGCTCCTGTGGGCCTTTTCCATTCTCCTGCCCTTCATTGTGTACTATTCATCTTTCTTTGAGTACCACTGGACCAGGTATGGTGCCGTTTCCGCCGTCTGACTTTAAACTGTGTAAGAATATGAGAAAGCTACAGCAGGGAGGTCTTTTTACTCCAGTATACACTCAAATGACTCATTATTACTAATATGTTCCCTGTCGGATGTTAAAACAACTTGATTTTGTTACTTTAATGCATTTGGATGATACATTCAGATTTTTTATTATTTTTTAAAGAAGTCTTTAGAAAGATGAATTTCTTGCAGGCATTTTAAATGTTTACTGTCTATTTAATCTGATAAATGCATTTTCTGCTGAATAAAAGTATTAATTTAGCCTATTTAAAAAAATCTTACTGATCCAAAACTTTTGAATAATATTGTATATTTTTAAAAATATTTTACTTTTTTTATATATTAATTTGTATCATTTAAATTTCCATAATATACAACAAATTCGACCACAATATATTAAAACATTTAACCCTCTGGTACTGCTCACATGTTTTTATTTATTTCAATGAAATCAATGTACAATATTTTAGTTCAATAATGTTTTTTTATTTAATATTTTGTATTTTTAGGGGATTTTATTGTACTAAATTATATTTATGAAATAGTTATGATACATTTATTACCTGTTACTATCACTTTTTGAGCATAGACCTTAAAAATAATAGGCCTAAATAAATCTTGAATGCTTTGGAGCACAGACTTAAGTTGGGTCTCTTTTTAAAGACACTTGGCAGATTATTGCTGATGTGAAAAAAAAAAAGTTAAGTAGAAAAATATAGAAGTTTAAGTTTATTATGAAATTGCAAAAAAAATGCTATTTTAAAATTTTATATGAAATATATATTTTCTAAATCATGTTTTACCATGTGAGGAAAAACTAAATCATATATCTACAAAAGTTGTGTTCCAAATTTGAGGTTGATATATATATATATAGCTTTCAGATGTTGTTTTGGCGCAGTACCAAAAGTTTCCACTTGATGAATTTTGATTTTCATTCATTTCAAATGCGATCATTTCTGACCGTGGACAATACAACAATACAAGTGGGTCTTTTTCTGAACCATACCCCCCCCCCCCCCCCCCCCCCCCATACACATTACATTAAAGGAATAGATCACCCAAAAATGTACTCACGCTCTTGCAGTTCCTTGTATGACCAAACCTGTATGACTATCTTTCTCTGTTGAACACCAAATGAGATATTTTAAAGAATATTGGTTTCTCAAAATATCTTCCCTTATGTTCCACAGTAGAATGTAAGTCATAGAGGTTTGGAACTGCATGATCGTGAGTAAATTATGATAAAATATTAATTTTTAGGTGAACTATCCCTTTAGTCAACCTATACACACCACAATCATAGACATATACATTCATACACACATATGATGGTTATAAAAATATGGTGTTGTCCCAATGACCAGGGTAAGTTTGTGCTGTTGGTAGTTGTATTTGCAACACGCATCTTAAATCTATTGCATAAACATGTTCATATCAGCACACAAACATATTGCATAACTGCTGAACAACCCCCAACCCAGTCTCAGTCTCCCACCCACCCATGCACAACACGTTTACATGGTGTCCCTCTCTCTTGCACTCTATGCTTGCCTCTCCAGGCTTGTTGTCATAGTGATCACAACACGGGAATAATCATATGCAGACTGGCAGACTTTCACAGAGTCACATTATAGTTCACGTGGATCAAACACTGTATTGTGCAGCTGCAGTACCTGCAGTAAAACATTTGTGTACCTGTTGTCTTTACAGTGCAAACACTTTTAATGATTAATATACACTCGACACGAAAGTCAATATGAAATCAGAATTGAGTATTCACGAAATTAATTCACATTTTTACTCTGAAATAATCCGATTAGGCTGTCAGGATTGTGCTGCCAACATGGTTTTAGGTGGACTTTAACCAGGAACTGGTGTGATAATGGAAAAGAATGGAATGGTAAAATCATGTAAAAAGATGAAAATCTATTTATTTATTATTATTTATTTAAAGTCGACATGAAACAGAAGTTGCAAAGTTGTGATGTATATCTGTGTGAAACGGCTTCTCGAACAAGAAAAAATGTAGGGTGGGATTTGATTTTGTCCATGGGAAATTACTTGGATGGTTGTGGTTTGCTATTGGTGGATCTCATGTGAGTGACAGGTTATCCCGCCCTCACGCCAGAAAACACATCATCAGAGAGGAGAAGATATGTCGCTGCAAGAGGGAGGGGAAATTATTTTGTTTAAAGATTATTGAGGGCACATGAATTAAATAAATAAAAAAAGATGTGCAAGGATAAATCATTTAGAATACTGCGATATTCCATTAAAAAAAATTATAAGTATTGTCAATTTTGATTTCATGGTGACTTTAATATATTTATTCTAATTGTTTGGTTCAGTTGTAATCAGTTGAAACTTCTTGTAATGTGTGTCTCTCTCAGGTCCGGTGAGAATCAGGTCACTATGCACAAATGCTTTTTACTGCTTGTCTTCATGGTAATCATTCTACCATCACTGGGTCTATCCAGGTAATCATCCTACTATAATTATATGTATAATAACACGTCGATAAAAGCATTTCAAGGTTTTCATTTAAAAAATACCTTTTTGGTCGGCCATTTTGTCTCAGAATAAAATGTTTCTGTATATACAGTACTATATACAGTATGTATGTGGGTCAGTGACAGTGATAATAAGGATGTCCTATTTATGCCAACATTTTTTTTTAATTAGGCTATTTTCCTTTTCACAATCCCCAGACAGTTACGCCATCTGAACATGTTGGATTTGAAGCCCAACAAAATTCTCAAAATGACTTTCAACTCAGAAATTTTAAATGTTTATAAAAGAAGAATAATTTTTATGAACCTCGTTTTTTAAATTGTTTAATCTCACAACATAAAAAAATAGATATAGGCTGTCTATCTGGAAACTTTGTGTTTGCCAAACATTAGTGGATCATATTCATAGTTAAAGGAATATTTCACTCAAAAATGAAAATTCTGTCATTAATTATTATAAATTTACCACTTTATTTACAAAATATGAATCTTCAACATGTATTCACGAGAGCACCACGTTGTTGATGTTGCTGTGTGAACGCTTATTAGAGATTCATGTTTTGTAAATAAAGTGGTAAATTATGTTTTTTTTTGCGCAAAGCACTCGCATCGCTTCGTAAAATTGAGGTTAAATCACTGGAGTCACATGGATTACTTTAATAATGTTTTTACTACCTTTCTGGGCCTTGAAAGTGGTAGTTGCGTAGGCTGTCAATGGAGGGATAAAGCTCTCAGATTTCATTAAAAAGATCTTCATTTGTGTTCTGAAGGAATGTGTTACGGGTTTGAAACAACATGATGGTGAGTAATTAAAGACAGAATTTTCATTTTTTGGTGAACTATCCCTTTACCACTAGTTACTCTAGGACACCTTAAGGTTAAACTGACATCACACATCCACTACATTCACCTTTAGACCAGTTGGTTAAAACGAACTAAACTAAAGGCTGAGACTTTAAAGTGTCCATTTAATGTTCAGGATTATTATATACAGTATGCTCTTGTCTGCTCCCCAGCTTGGATTTGTTCTTCAGGTGGCTTTTTGACATCCACTTCCTGGATGAAACAGATGTAAAGTTTCAGTAAGTTCTTACTGTTCCCTAAATCTACAGCTGTTGGTTAATTTATGTAGAACATGCATAATTTGTTGAGACCTACTTTGTTTTGTCCACTCAGGTGTGTGTTTTTGCCTGATAACGGAGCTTTTTTTTTGAACTATGTGATCACGTCCAGTCTGATCGGAACGGCCATGGAGCTTTTGCGTATTCCTGCTCTACTGGTGTACTCTCTTCGCCTTTGCTTTGCCAAATCTAAAGCTGAGCGTATCCACGTTAAAAGAGTGAGTGAACCTGTACAGTGAAAACAAGTAAAAACAATACTTGTCATGGACTGGCTTGACTTGATAGTCCTGACAAAGATGCTTGATGCAGCTGAGTGATGTAAACATTTAATAAACACCAGGAACCTTATAAAGATACATTCCAGCACGAAATGAAAAACTGATAAAAACAGAGGGTTTAAATACACAAGGTAATGAGAAACCGGTGAGACACTAATTTATGAATACCTTTGGAAACTAAGGAAACAGGAACTAAACACACAGGAACTGACACACAAGGAATACAAGACAAAATAAAAGTCCAGGAACACAGAGACACAGAGATGCGTGACAATGATATAATGAAAAACCACTTCAATTAAAAAAAGACTGTTTTGTATTTTAAAATATCATTTATTGTTAAGTGTTGCATGATACTTGAAAAATCATGCTTATATGCTGATTATCAATTTAATAAGTTTATTATCAATGTTGAAAACTGTTGTGGAAACAGTGATGCATTTTTTTCAGGATTCTTTAATGAATGGAAAGTTCAAAAGAACAACATTTATTTTTAAATTGATTTTTTTGTATCAATGTAAAAGTCTTGACTGTCACTTTTTATCAATTTAATGCTTCCTTGTATTCGTTTAAAAAGTATTAACATTTCTAAAATGTTAAAGATAGTGTTTAAAATACATACAATATATATCAAGCGTAGCATCAGTTCTAGCAGGTCACGTTAGTCAAGCTCGCATCAGCTGATCCACGTCTGCCTATAGGAATACGACACCCATCACTGTATTCATACATAAGCTCCTTCAGGATTATCAGCAGCGATCGCATTTTTCAGGATGGAATTACCCTCCTCCATCCCCAGCTCCTCCTCTCGTCAGTCAGGATTTGGCATTCTGATTCCCCTTAAATTAGACTAAAATCTCAATTATGTTGTACATTTAAATCTTTATTAATTAATGATATCTGCATACATTTACGTTGGTTCTGTTCTGTTTACCCTAATAGGGGTTATTGCTGCTTTCCCTGCTCTTATCCATGCTAGGCTGCCTGGATGCGCAGGGAGTTCTTGCCCAGAACAGAACCATACCACCAATCCAAACTGTATAATAACTGTCAATCGTATTTGACGATAGTTGTCCTGACAGAAATAGTTATACTGATAGTAGCTGCGCCACTGCAGGAACTTTCCCCAGGAACTAGAAACTTTGGGGTGGTACTCTGTGTTTCGACCGCAGGAACCAGGGTTTAAAGGAAGTTCCGGGTAAAGATTTCCCTTCAGAAAGTCCCTGCTTGCGAGGTCGTACTTTTTCAAAGTTCAGGAAATTTCGGGGGTGGGACTTGGGCGCTGAACATGCTGATTGGTTGAGTTCATTCAGCATTTTGATTGGTTGACTCCACGCAGCATTTTATTTCAACTACCATTTTTAAAAGGCTGTTGCGGTCTGTGCAGTAATAGTTGTTGACTATTCGAATCGACAATGGTGTTTAAAAAATACGACCAGTGGACCAACAATGAGGTTCAGGCTTTATTAAGCTTATATGTGGAGGACGAAATCCAGCAGGAACTGAAAAGTCGGGCCCAGTCCTACATCACCCAACTATTTTGCTTAATCTTCACGGTACTTTAGGCCGCGATGGAAATGCAGACCGCAACAGGTCTGAGGGGAAAAGGTTCCTGGGAAACATTGCTCCAGGTAATTTGGGGGAAAACGTGGCTTAATTGTCTAGACCCCCTAATTGAAAAGTTTTCCTATAAAAAAGAATATTTTTTTGATCATTTATTCACATTCATGTCGTTCCAAACGCATTCACTGTTATTTTTACCGTGTAACACTAAAGGAGAATCTAAAGAATCTTTACACAACTCTTTTCCATACAGAGGATGTTCTTAGTGACTGTTAATCACCGAAACTTATCATTAAATGGCATTAAAATACACTAACAACCTATTTCTCTATTCTCACCGTCAGAGTCAGGCCTATGAGTTTCAGTTCGGTCTTCAGTATGCCTGGACCATGTGCATATTTTCAGTCAGTATGACCTACAGCATCACTTGCCCCATCATTGTACCTTTTGGTGAGTCTGCGTAATTTTAGGGTTTTTATTTTTCACCAAACAGACTGTTCTTTTAGTATTTCTTGTTCCCCTCCCTAATTCCACTTTCCTCCTAATTTGCACTCGAATCCATTTGTCTATCATCTCTTCATCACTGCACCATTTGTTTCATATTTTTCTCTTCCTCTCATTTTCTCTGTTCCTTTTTACCCACAGCTCTCTTTTTTCTTTCCGTCACTCTTCATTTCCACCTCTGTGCATGTTCTAATACCTCGTTCCCGTCCTCAGTCTGTGTGGGCGTCTGAGCCGAATCTCCAACAGCATCTCAGTATCACGGTGTGACATGGCCGCTAGGTGCGAACCCGCTGTAGTCTTCCAGACGCTCCGACCCGTCTAGCCGAGATCCAGACGCCCACTCCACGCCTGTTCTGTCACCAATACACACCATGACTGTTTATTTACTATACGCTGACATCCATCATCATGATTTTTCACTTAGTTCTGAATTTATTTGGCAACTTACACTCACATGTGGTCTATGTAAACAGGTAAATATATAAATATTATGTTCAGTAGCATAAAAGGACAGGAAAACTTCTTATAAGATGACTTTACCTACAAAGCATTGCTGCTGGATCATCTGAAAAGTGCTTTTAAAAATGACACTGCAATTGAGAAAGATCAAAGTTTATTTGTTAACTCCAGCTCTATTCATTTTTCAGGTTTGCTCTACCTTGTGCTGAAGCATATGGTAGATCGGTATAATATCTACTACGCCTATATACCCACAAAGCTCAGCCAGCGGATCCATTCGGCCGCCATCAGTCAAGTAGTGGTGGCGCCCATTCTCTGCATGTTCTGGTTGCTGTTCTTCTCTGTGCTCAGACTGGGTAGGTTCACACAGAAACAAAATTCCCAGTTGTACCCCCTCAGATTTTGGAAGTGGATATTGAATCCAACAATATTTGTACAAAACAGCTATCAAAATGTGAAAGCTGTTCTTTTCTATAAAACTATTAAAGTGCCAGGTGACTGCTGTCTATCAAGGTCAGTTGCAGTTTTCCTTGGTTTATATAAAAATCGTATTATATTATTCATACTGTATAGTCTGGGGTGTTACCAAGATCACTAGGTATTTGGATGATAAATCAGAATTAGTATTACATATCTTTAACTATGCACAATGGCTGTGGCAATCAATGAGCAACAAGAAATTTTGTCATCCGCTTTTGGTTTCAATTTCTGTCACATCGGAACTGGGTTGCCCCTCCCACAGTGTAATCTCATTGGTCCACAATGTTCCACTTAAATATGCACTAAACTGAATATGTTCTGATCAGCTGTGATTGTGCCACATTGCATTAACACAATACTTGCATTATTATTATTATTATTTTAAATGGAACGAAACCACATAAAAAAAAAAAATCTGTCAAATACAATACTGTCTTAAGTTAAAAACAAGTATTGCTATAATAACCGTGTAACTTAAAATGGAAACCTGAATGATCTGACATTAGGGTGTGTTTATCTGTCACTGTAGAACATGTGTTTACTTTGAGTCAAGACCAGACACTCCGAAACACAGACCTACCAGACCCCATAAGACCCAGATCAAGATCAAGATCTAGACTAGACCACTCAAGGCCTAGATCCAGGCCAAGATATAATCCCCAATACTCAGACCAAGAACCAGACTGTCCATTTCAATAAACTGAAGTGGAGAAAATGTTGAATTTTTTGCAGCATTAATTTCAAATGCTGAGCCACTTTGACAGTAGCCAATTAAAACATGACAATCCTTGCAAATTCTTTTTAATGGTTAAGATACTTTGCTAACCTTTGCCTGAGGTAAATTTGGTTTTTGGGAAATTGCAGGCAAGACTGTGTTTTTTTCTAAGGATATTATAAACTACATTTCCTGTTCCAGACCCCAACCAAGAGACTAGTAATGAGACCCAGACCAAAGCCATGTTTACTGTGGGTGGTTTTGAGAGATCTTAAGACCAAGACCACAAAATCATGTCTCCAGCTCTGTTCCATATTAAAGCATTACCTCATGTTTTATCTCTTGTGCAGGTCCAATGCAGCCCATCACTCTGTTCACCTTCATAACTCTCCTGTGCTGTATTGCCTTCTCCTGCTTTGGCTTTTGTCTGAAAAAACTACGACATGACAGATCAACAAGCTATCAGGTCAGCCATGTAAAGAACCTTGATCTTGATATTTTATAGAAACCTGATGCATTACTTGTAAAATAGTAATGGTCATAAGTTAATGAGTGAACATCAAGGTTATAAATCAGCCAAAATCATCATAAAAAGAATAAGCTATATTTTTTTTTTGCATTTTGACAATTAAGCACATTTCCCCCAAAAATGATTAAATGCAAAAAGGCTTAAATGCAAAAAAAAATGTAAATTTTTTTTTTTTTTTTACTTTTGATTTTAAGGTGAAATATTCATTTGTGCATGAATAATATTCATAATGAAATATTCATATATTCATAATGCAAGTTTGTGAATTTTTATGACTGGGGTGTAAATTTACGAGGGCTTGGGGTAAAAATTCCATCAAAATGAATAAAAAATTGCCTCAAAACTTCAAGATATGGAGACAAAAAATGCCCCTGTATGAGCTCTTATTTTTATTTTTATCATATAATATATAGTTAAGCAATATCACACAAGCAGAGTGTTTTTCCCCCAAAATAATTTTATATTGATATTAATACAACAGTCAAATAAGCAAAAAGTTCACAATTTCACATTTTAGACACAATATATTGCCACTGCATTACTGTTGTGCATCTCCGAGCAGCATAAAGTTGTTTCCTCACTAAATGAATCGCCATTTTTAAAAGAATCGATTGACTGAGTGATTCAGTGACTCATTCATAAAGACGTCATATGCTTTATTCCTAAATGATCATTTAATAATTCAAGTCACCTAAATGTATATAGCGCAGCTTGTTTCAAAGCAGCTTTACAGTGATAACAGGAAAATTATTCAACAGAAGCCGTGTTTCCACCGAGATTACCCGCAACAATTTGTCCCAGGAACTTTTTTCCCTCAGACCCGTTGCTTTCTGCGTTTCCACCGCGGTCTAAAGTACAGTGAAGATTAGGCAAATTAGTTCGGTAAGGTAGGACTGCACGTACTGCAACAGATTTTTAAAAATGGTGGTTGAAATGAAATGCTGTGTGGAGTCAACCAATCAGCATGTTTAGCGCCCAAGTCCCACCCCCGAAAGTTCCTTAACTTTGAAGAAGTACTACCTCGCAAGCAGGGACTTTCTGAGGGGGAAGTTTTTACCTGGAATTTCATTAAGACCCTGGTTCCTGTAGTCGAAACACACCGGATACCACCACCTCAAAGTTCCTAGTTCCTAGGGAAAGTTCCTGCAGTGGAAACGCAGCTAATTTCATCTGTACAGCAGCTCTAAAATAAAATGGTGTCATTTTTCAGCTAAAGTCAGTTCAGTGTCAGTTCAGTTTCGTTAAAAAGGGGTAATTTTAAGTTTAGAAAAAATTGCCTTGTTGCAAATTTAATGGGGCAAATATCACTCAAGGTTTGAGTCCCAGGGAGTGCACAAACTAAAAATGAAAGATGTTTTCCTTGAATGCAATGTCATTTTGTGTTTGCAGTTGCCCCATCCATGTCTCAATCATGATTGCTCGCTCATGTGTGGATCGCATGATCCCAAATGTACATACACTATAAGGACAAAAGTATTGGGACACACCTCTTAATTATTGATTTCAGGTGTTCCAATCAGACCCATCGCCACAGGTGTATAAAATCAGGCTCCTAGCCGTGCAGTCTGCATTTACAAACAATTGTGAAAAAAATTGCTTGATCTAAAGAGCTCAGTTAATTCAAGATTGGTACTGTGATAGGATGCCACCTTTACAATAAGTCAGTCTGTGAGATTTCATTCCTGCTAGATTTTCCAAGGTCAACTCTAAGTTGTATTATTGGAAATTGGCAGCATTTAGGAACAGCAGCAACTCAGCCACAAAGTGGAAGTCATCACAGAGCGGGGTCACCGAGTGCTGAGGCGCATCGTAAAAGTCGAGCTCCAACCTTCCACCGGCATTAATATTGGCACAAAAACTACAGCGGAAGTTTCATGGAATGAGTTTTCATGACCGAGCCGCTCATCACCAACAGCAATGGCAAGCGTCGGATGGTGTGGAGTGATGGATCCCGCTTTTTTGTTTGGTCCATAAAGATATGGTTGGATGAGTTTGGTGTGAAAGAACTAGACTGGCCCACACACAGATCCCTGACCTCAACCACATCGAAGACCTTTGGGATGAACTGGAACGGAAATTCCGAGCCATGTCTTCTCATCAGCTCCTGACCTCACAAATGGTCTACTGGATGAATGGGCAAAGATTCACACAGAAACACTCTCCTTCCTAGAAGAGTTGTTATAGTTTCAAAAAAGGGATCAACTCCATATTAATGTCTATGTAGTTAGAATGTGATGTAATTACAGTCCCGGTTGGTGTAATGGTCAGGTGTCCCAGAACTTTTGTCCATATAGTCTATATTGACAGTTATGGTTGGAAAACAGTAAAGTTCATGATTGTGACCTTTTCAACTAGATGCATTTGTCAACACAAGATGAGCTTTGAGAATATGCTCTTAAAGATGCTTCAATCAGAATAATATATTGAGGCAGTAAAAAGTGCTTGCTATCCTGATTTGTTTCAGATGTCCGATCAGACGACAGAAGAAGGCTTCAGTGATGCGGAGAGAAGCACTGCTTCCACCACAACCACAGCTAATGTACCTGCTTATCCCGTCACAGCTCATTTAATTCATCACACTCATTTCAAGTCCCTCTTATGAAATTAATTTCTCTCTTTCCACTCATCTCCTCTAAGGCTTCCACTCACCATGTCAAAGGCACTTCACATGTAGCATGTTGCATAAACATAAAAAAGAAGCTCTTAAAATAATGGCACTCTTGCTTTCCACCTACTCACCTCTCATTCTTTCCCTCCTCAGCTTTTTATAGCCTCTGTCCTGCTGGAGCCAGAGCTGGGCTTGACTCCCATGCCCTCTCCGGCCCACCAGAGCTACGGCACCATGAGGAACAGCCAGAGTTCAGTGTGTGACGCTGAAGGAGTGGAGGAAAAGGATCTGGAGGAAACTTTGGAGACTGAACTCAAGGATGACACAGATCCCAGTTGCCCGAGCCCTCTCATGGACAGTCCTGTGGGTTTCCAGTGACCAACCTGCCCAACGTTCCCACTCCCTAACTAACGCTCAAGCCCCATGCCGCATCTTAGCTAGTGGCTGATAAAGAGGCACTATGCTGCAAAAAAATTCTCTAAAACCTCCATTTAAGTGTAAAAGACAATAAATTGCGTCTATCCAAGCAAACTGCTTTAAAAGCTTGTTGGGAATTCACTGACATGGCGGTTTTAGTTCTGAGGACTTGAGCTTTCAAAGAAATATCTGAAGTGGATAAAAGCAAAGATCTGTCAAAAAATTAGACCAGTCCACTTCTCTTGCTCGGACTATGCTTTCTACTTTCTTCTATTTTTCTTTTCACTCTAATGATGTTTGGGTGTCTGGCGGTTTAGTTGACTGAAGCTTGGAACATTGCATTTTGACAGATTTTTTTTATGTACTTTTTTTATGCATAATCACATCGTATAGCTTTAAAGAGTTTAGGCAATGCTCCAGACCTGCACATCCGATTTGCTTAATACTTATTTTGCTGTTGTTACAGTGTGTGCTTACTATTGTTATTTTTATTCAGTACTTGTAGTTTAGCAATGGTACATAATTGTGCAAAATTATGCTGAGAGGCTGTTTTCATGTGTTTTCTATTAGTAGATTATTATTACTGTTATTAACACCCTCAACCTTTTTTGCAGTGTGCGCCAGAGTCAATCGCTCACAGTTATTGTTTGTTTTTCAGTGACAATAGCAGTTGTGTTGTACGTACTGCAGTCAATTGGCACTACATTATATTTCAAAGCCAGAGACACTCATTGCGTAATTTCTATTTTTTTTTCTGTGCTGTTCAATCATCAGTAATTTGGTCTAAGGAGAAGATGTGAGAGGACATTAGAAAGGGAAGCTTTTTACTAATATACAGTCTAATTTAGCAGACTCACGTAATGAATTGAGAAATATGCAAAACAATCAGTTTGTAGGAAAAAAAGATAAACAAAAAAGAATAGCTGTTAAATCAATGGTCGAAAAGACTCTGGAGCATAATTTTGACTCCCAATTTCTACAGTAATGCACTTATAATGAAAGTCTTTATTGCAATACAGAGGGTTTAAAGCTCTGTGAATCTAAAAAAAATAAATCACTGATATTAGAGCTCCAGACAAAATAAAATGATGAGGGAGCCTCTGGCTCCGAAAAAATGAAACATTGTCTTTTTGTCTTTTTTGACTGATAAATATAGAATCGCTAGATAAAGATGATTGTTCACTCATTGAATTCATATCATTATTGAGATTTTAATATTGCCACTACTGCATGAGTTATATAGACTGACTTTTGTAATAGCACAAATTCGCTTCAGTTGCTGCCACTCTGTTTTTGCCATAAACAGTACACACTCCATTGTGTAAGCATACTTAAAAATTACGTTCAGTGAGAGAGTGGCAATGGTCTCCACTGTGTTTTTGGTGAAAGAATCGGTTCACAAGAGTAATTTTGCCGCGAATCCGACATCACGCTCTGTGTTCCGTCACGTGCATTTATATATACATTTATTTATTTAGCAGACGCTTTTATCCTAATCTTATTTTAATCTAACGCAGAACCCGTAAAGTTTTTTTTTTCACCTGCATGAAACATTGGCGCGCATTCCAACCAGACGATGCCTGACGAAACCGCATTTGAGCGGGAAAAGGCGTTAACAGCTTGTTTTAAATGATCGTTGCCATTTTATTTACAGTCTGGAGCCCTAAATTGTGTTATTTGAGCTGTAAGTACATTTACATGGTCATGACAGTTGAAAATTGTGCTCAAACAAGGTAAGCTATTTTGTCACAATAGTTTCACATTTTGTGGCTATACATTTGAAACCATGTGTATTTTAACATGTATTCTAGTGCCATGCTTATACCACAGTCTTTTATAGTAGTGCACTGCTGTAAAAAAAATGGTTTTGATTTTCTTTTGATTGACTTTACAAACTGACGGATAAGTTAAAGTTATAATTATCAATGGAGCTTAGCGTATTAAAGTCAGAACTTTTCTTTGAAGATTATCAAATATGTTCAGGGTAAAATAATTTATGATAACACAAACCGAACATGGCTCATTGGTTGATCCTGCTACTCAAATCATAGTCTCCAACGGCATGTTGTACTCTGTCACACACTCAAACCAGCCTGCAGCTCTCTTTAGATCCGTCAAGTGTTGCTCTGGCTTCTATAACACCAATTTTCTTAGTAAATTTTGTATTCTTGGTCTTTGCTGCTAGTGGTTCTAAGACTGGAAGGGAAGGGGTGGGTGGAAAGTTTTCTTGCCAAGCTGAATGTAAATGAGTTGTGATTTGTACCGTGCTCTCTTGCTGTGCCTTGAAGAAACAGATCTTAGAAGAAAATAGAAAAAAAAACATGTTATGTCTGACAATCCAGCATGACCTGCAATATGCTGCATGGACTACAGAGCAAGATAAGACAAAGGAGCTGAATTCTAAAGCGCATTCCACCAATGACTCACTAGAGATTCCTAACATGTTTAAAAACTGACTTTGCCCTGAAACATACTCTTTGCAAGTATGCAAATGATTCTTGCTGAGCAGCTAAGTGATTTCTGGAATGTGTCAGAGCACTACTGATAACAACGCTAAAATCCATTGCGGTCTTAGCGTTCTAAATACCTCTATAATGAATAGGCTATATGTTGTAAAACATTTTTTGTTGCAAAAATGTTGCCTTCGTGCCCATTACTTTGATGGCAGAACAACAGTTTGAGGAGAATCTTGTTGAGCAAGTTACATTTTGTAAGCGATTTTACATGTTCATTGTTAGCACGCTAAGCATATTCAACAGGGCAAATACGCTGACCAAATATTTTCATCTGCGTACTTGTGTAAAAGTATGTTTCTAGCCATAATGTTTAACAGCAACTCAGAACTATTGTATCCCAATCGCATCTAATTCATACCAATATTCATTGGTATGGTCAATCACAGTATCTATAAAAACAGGTAAATAATACACAAACATATGCAAACACTCTTACGTCAATGTCTTTGATATCTAGGTACCTGGCAAACTGCTATTGTGAGATACTTTTTGATATTTACTTTTCTGTTATTCTCAAACTGTTGATGTGTACTACTGTGTTATTTAGTGTTTGGGACCGTTTACACGACACCATTTTCCACTAAAATCGTAAAACTTTTTATGTGCTTTGGCCGTTCATTTACAAGACAACGGCGCTTTGACTGCCTGAAAACGCAAACTTTTGAAAACGGTTTCAAAGTGCAAGTTTTTGAAAACGATATTTCTGTCAGGACCACTCGTCAAATATGATTTACAAGTAATGGCATTCACATGAAAGTGGTAGTTCACTATTAACTAATCAATAACTACTATTTCTTTATGCTTCCCAGATAAGTCCTGAAAAAGTTTCATAATTCATGCAAAACTAATCAATAACTAATGCAGGACAAATGACTAACTGTAAACAACACAAGGTTGTTTGTGTGTGAATATCTTGATTAGATATCTATGATTAGAAAATTCTACACTTTAGGATTGGCTTTTCATTAGTAACTACTGTAAGAATCATGGTAGCTAATGGCTCAAGTGTTACTACATACTTCCAAAGGAATTACTAAATATTTGGATCCGTATTCTAAAGTGAAGATCATGGTAACTAGCTAGTATGTATGTAGTAACACTTTTATGTAGTGTATGTAAATATGTTGTAACACTTGAGTCATTACTAGTTAGTTACCATGATCTTCACTTTAGAATACAGATCCAAATATTTAGTAATTCCTTTAGAAGTATGTAACACTTGAGTCATATGTCTAGTAATTTTTCCTGCATTAGTTATTGATTAGTTTTGCATAAATTATGAAACTTTTTCAGTAGTTATCTGGGAAGCATAAAATAAATAGTATTTATTGATTATTTATTAGTGAACTACCACTTTCATGTGTGTGCTATTACTTACTAATTCATTAATCAGGGTTTCTTGTTAGTTAATAGTAGTTACTAGATTCTTAATATTGTGTTACTCATTTGTACCTGTGTAGTTATTCATTAACGAAGGAACCGTATTCTAAAGTGTTACCTTATACGGTTTAGATTGGCGGTATGGTTCTGTTCTGGGCAAGAACTCCCTGCGCATCGCAGATGTCATTAATTCAAGATTTTAAAGTACAACATAATTTGAGAATTTATTCTGATTCAAGGGGAATCAAAATGCCAAATCCTGACTGACCAGAGGAGGAGCTGGGGATGGAGGAGGGTAATGAGCTCCTGAGATACGCAATACAAAACTACAAAAAGGGGAATTTGTGAAATTAGTGATATCGCCAACTACTGGCCTGGCATGAATAATACAGCGTTTTTTGCTGGAACGGTGTGAACGGCTGTGCACGAAAAACAGAAAGGAAAAACATTTACGTTTTTAGTACATAGTTGTCGTGTAAACGTACCCTCAGTTTATGGAATGTGGCTTGAGGTGCCACCGTCATGTGATGGAGTGCTTATGACAAAGTAAATTGCTGCACCTTGTTAAATTGCAGCAACGAAGCTCTTAAGGGTATAAAACTAAATTTACAAAAAAAGCAATGCTGTCAAGTTGTGTCTTTATTTTTTATTTATATACAGCATATATACTTTAAACAATTCCTAAACCTAAGGGCCCCAATATACTTAAAGTAAAATCGAGCAGACTGGTGTGACGGCATTTCGAGCAAAATCAGGCCAATACGAAGTTCGTTTGGAGCGCTTGCTGAAGCGAACTTTCTGGAGTAGTTCGCTTTGGCTGGTAAACACCTCCTATCTGCCAGGTTCATGGCGATTATATAATAGATTTGTGTGCTTTGTGACTCCTCCTTCTTTGATGTGAAAATCTTCATTTATTTCTTCTGTTAAGTCCATCAAAATCAGACGCAAGTGAAAACATGAACACTGGAGAGCTGATTTATAGTAGAAATTTGAAAGTGACACTAGCATTGTTTTTCATGTTTAATATTGTAAAGCTGCTAATAAATGTGACGATATCTTTTGACTTGGGCCAGTAAGTAACCAAATAGAAACCACCCAGAACACCTTAGCAACCAAGGTAGCCCTTGCACAATACACTTGCATCTTGGTGGCAACTTTGCAATGGAAAAACTTTTTTTTTGTCAGATTTTTATTTATTTAAATTGTTCCATGCAGCAGTCTCAAAAACATTTCCCTGTAAGTATTCTTAAGATTTAGTCTCTGAAAATGAAATGTCGGCCCTTAAATTAAATCTCCTTCCGTGCCAGAAGACAGGCAGTGGTCACTTGACTGGTCAATGCTTGAAAACTGGCAATTATGTTTTTCCTGCACACTAGATGTCATTACCATCTGAGTGCTAGTGTTATGGGACACCACAGCAGCACAACAACTGAAGCCGCACATGAGAAATATTTCCAAAATGTAGGACATGCACTTACTCACAATAGGGCCAAATAAAATGTGTACTCTGATGTTCTTATTCAATGAGCTTCTACACTGCCTTTTAAAATTCATGATTTCTCCTGTGAATATCTGTTCTTTAGACTTGTTACAAAAACCACAACTGTATATTGCTAGAAAGGAATCAAGTTAACGTATATTCCATCTCAATTATGGAAGTTTCCATTTCTATATGGAAAGTTCCATAGTTTGAGTAGCGCAGATAAATGGAATTCCATGTGTCCCACCATCAGATGATTGTGGAAATATGAAATAAACCCATGCAAATGGGAGATATTTTGATATATTTAATTGATTTGCCCATTGAATCGCTGTGAATGTCCATCCACAAGCAGCCTTTGGTTTATTTAGGTTATTCAGTGGTTTTTGTCTCGGCTATTATTTTCCTTTCTTTTGCAGAACTGGCAAGAATATCTGACAGAAGGCCAAAATGTGGATACATCTAAATCTCTAAACATTTTTCCAGAAGTAAGAACCCAGAGACAGAAACGCTCTATAATTCTATACTAATTTGTTTGTTTGTGCCACCGTTGGTCTGTATGCATGTGCACAATGTTCTTATGTGAGGACATTGACCCAACCATGGATGGATGGATAGATGGATAAATCACTAATTTAACTGATTTCAGAGGGAAAGTTCAAATGTTCTGATTTAAATAATCCACTGTGGACTTAGTAGCACAATTTGCCTTTGCCAGGGCTTTTCGGGATTAATTACACTGATGTTTACCTTTCAGCAGGGTGAGAATTCCCTGAAGGTTGCAGTGATTAATATGTTGGAAGCATCAGATGTGGCTGAGTATATGCCACAGCTCACCTCTCTCAGAGGCTGTGAAGAGCAGTGAGTCTGCACACTAATTACTGCAGTTTGGGCTGGCCCTGCATAGAATCAACCTAATTATTAATGTGTGTGAGTGTGTATTTCTATAGAGAGATGGGCGGTTGGCAGTTTAAATGATAGTTAGTGTCATGGTTTTGCACTATTGTTCAGATTTGCGTCACATGAATCTAAATATTATATTTCACACTGAAAATGTGTCACATAAACACCACCTTGAAGTGGCATAAAAGTATACAAAAGGTATAATGCAACATTGAAGCAGCATTAATGTTTTAACACAGGATTCACAATGTTTGGGAAATGTTTCCCGTTCTGGAATGTTTCTTGTCGATTCTCATGCACAAAAAGCGAATTGTTGCTACATAGCATTACCGTTTATCTCTGCTAAACTTTGATCCATTATCAACTCTAGTCATTTAACTTCCATTGAAAACTAAGATTTTCCGGTCACTTGAAAATTCCGGTCCAGTGTGAACGGCCCTTAGCTTTATGCAAATGAGTAGTGAATACCAATGGAATTTCTAATATGGAGGTCATGTGATCTGTTTTCTTAAACAGTTGAACACTTTAGAAAAGTTGACACTGAGTCTAAGAGTTGCCTAAACTCATAAATGTATATACAGTGATAGATATTTTAAGACATGTATAGTTACAAAATGCCTCCTTTCTCAATTTAAAATGATAAAAATTGTCCTTGTTGTATAAATGAAAGCAAAATAAGACCAAGCACAGGAACGTTTCATCAGTAATGTGCTGCACTCATGGGAGCGGTGGAGAAAGCAATTTTTCATACATCTGCCACAAGTGTCAACACAGGAGGAAAAAAAGAAATCAGCTTGACATTTTCCTTCTGTCTCCTAAGCAACCTTCCTGAGCAGGCAGTCTTCAGAAGGTGAATACCCCTGGGAACAGAACACGCTGCTTTCTCCTCCTCTGTGCCATATGCTTGGAATAGAACTGCTTCTGTTTTCCCTATTTGACTGCTATACCTGTATTAGTCTCCCCTGGTGTGCATGTGCATCTGAACAGCTTGATTTGTTATAAACCAAGCTGTTATGTTGGAATACTTGCAATTTCAGTTGCACAGGAATCTTGATCAAGTTAATCTTTCTTTTTGCTCTCTTTTACTATATGCTTGACCATTTATAGTCAAACATGAAATGGCATTCGCTACCAATTTTACATTTTGTGATTTTAGTTTCCATTGGCTGCCGTTGTATGGACATTCAAAAAAAAGAGATTTCTCAAAATGTTATATTTTATGTTCTACAAAATAAAGAAACTCATACAGGTTTGGAATGACATGAGGGTGAGTAAAGGATGACTTCACGACCGCTAAAGTATGTTCTATATAGTATGAGTGTATGTAATATGTAATGTATGTAATAATCTTGATGTACTACATTCGCCATGTTGTCATTATCACGACCTACATGATGCCACTGTCATTTGCGTCGCTTCACTGTCATTCACAAATCCTCTCCCGTGGCCTCATGGGATAGCAAAGTGTCTATCTTTTCCACACTTCAGAATCTCGCCGGAAGTAGTAGGTCATCCAGGTAATTTTTTTCTACTCTTTTATGAGTACTGTGAATTCGGAGACATTTTTTGTTACATAATGTTTTTCACCTAGAATATAGTACGGAAGTATGCGATTTCTTTGGAAGCTTGTTTCCGCCAAATACTTTTTTTCTCACAATTGCAAGTTATAAAGTCTCAATTGTATGTTATAAAGTCAGAATTGTGAGTTTATATCTCACAATATAAATAAATAATAAATCCGGGGATTCAAGTGCAGAGTAAGAAGTATTTAATAAAGACCAAAACATAAAATAAACAAATCAACAAAAGAAAACTACAACATACAAACTTAATCCAGCACGGGCAGGGCAGGGCAGGGCAGGGCAGGGCAGGGCAGGGCAGGGCAGGGCAGGGCAGGGCAGGGCAGGGCAGGATCAGAACTCAACACGACGTATACACGTAACAAATACAACGAACGAGCACAGGACAGCAAACACAGGAAGACTAAATAGGGAGGCAAACAAAGGAGGGTAATGAGACAGACAGGTGGAGCAAATAAACCAATAATCAGATAACAAGGGGGAGGGATCAAACAATGACAAGAGCACATGGCTTAACATAACAAACCACCCATGTGCATCACAAGACAGGACAGACATGTGACGGTTCTCTTACTTGTATCTTCTTGGAATTATAATTTTTTTCTGCAGTTGACAAAAATTGACTAGCTTTAATATTTTAACTGTGCAGGCCAAGTTAGTGAATACTGAATATATGTGTTATGTAAATATGGATGGTCATATGTTAACATGCTTTTGGTTGTGACTTCATAATTGTGGTGATTTATTATGAATTACCCATTTTAGCAGAATTATTTCCACAAATGGTTCAAGTGGATGAAAGCCTAGCCTTGTGAATGTCAGAGTAAATGCATAGTGCATTAAGCTCTTTTATTTTAAAAGAGCAGGAAAAATCTATGATTTTAAAGTAATTAAATTTTCATGTTGTTCCAGATATGTCGAGACACGCTGCTTTTTGAATTTTGGCATAAATGTGTAGTGTCAGAACTCTTTCTTGGATTTACAGTTACAGTCTGCTGCATTTTTCTTGGCAAACACACTATGACAACTTTAAATGTGCAGAGAGTATCTGATAACCATGTGACCGCTTACTGTGTACAGTATTTCAGTATTACAGTGTCATTAGTGGGATCTTGAGGGAAACTAGTGGAGATGTCGAGGAGAGGTGGGAAGACTTTGGCAGAGGCTGTGTCACAGAAGGACTCTCATTAGAAGAGGGAACATCAACACTATGTACATTAAGGTGCCACATTAGTTCCCTTTCGTTGTCACTCCGAGTTACGTCGGATGACGACGAATGGGGTTTCGCTTAGAAAGCCTATCAACTTCGAGTTTTAAAAAACGAGCCAATGGCAAAGAAATGCCATGGGTCTGCGGAATTTGCATGACGTAACTCCGCCCCACCTCGTGGGTATAAAAGGAGGACGCCGGCAACATGCAGTTATGTTTTCGCTTCCGAGCCAAGGGTTTCTCTTCACTCCACAAGCCATCTCTGAATTGTCAGCTCAACAAATGAGTTCCTCTGGTGTTGGTGTGACGGCGATCTCCAGCGAGCGCGCGCTTCCTGCTTATCTGTGCAGTGGTTTGCCAGTGAGTGCGTGTTGTTGTGAACTTTTTCTTCTAAAGTGTAGGAACTCAGAAGCGAAGACCAAGACACTTGATTAACTCTTAAGAAGGTTTCTTTATTGTGAACACGAGCTGTTCGTTGCTGTAGTCTTCCAAGCTCGTGTCTTAACCAAGTCTAACTAAGGGAAATGTTCCCTTGCAATTTATACATTTAGAGGGGGAGGAGTTTACATTGGGATGGAGTCACTCTGAAACAAAGCATGCAAATGAAGTAGGAACACACCCTACTCTGAGGGCATTACCAATCCAATTGAATCAGAATAACTATTCAAATGCTGATAGTGGCCAGGAACTCTGGTTCCTAAGAGCCATCCCAGAGCCATTAAAGACAAAAGGTGAAAGTCTCCCCAACAGCTAATCTAATCAACCTACCGATTCAACATCTAGGCTGAAAGAAGAGAAAAACAGGACTATCAGGAAAGGAGACTCAATAATCATCTAAAATCCGTCTACTAAACTTTATCAGTTTTATACCATTGGAGTGGAAACCTAAAATTAAACATTTGACAAATTTGTATTCCTTCAATTCCCTCTTTGGGAGTTCTAAATAACTCCCACAATATATACAAATTTAAACAATTAAAAATTCATTCTTGCAACTTGTGATAGTTACAGGCACATAAGGCATGTTCTGTGTTCGTTTTTCTGTAATTGCATGTTGACACAGAAACAATACATGCAATTAGGGTCCGTGAGTCTTTTCTGGTCGGAACTGTGATTTTCTCATAATCAATCAAGTTTCTGAACCATGAAGAATTATCTTCAGTCATCTTGGTGTAATTTTGCTGAAAGATCCAGAATGTCTTGTTGGACCACCATGTTTGTGCACAAGTGAATCCTGGAATGCAGCCATCTTCGGATGTGACATGCAAACGTTCTTTCCAGCAAACAAGGCGTTTTTGACATATTCATCAGCTCTAAGAATACGTTGTTTCTGGAGTCCGGACTTTGTGCAATCTTCATGATGTGTAGTAGTAGGACAATCTTGATCATGTCAATGGATGACTGAAGGTTTCGTAGTCTCTGCGTTGTGTATTTTTTTTTCTTTATCCTTTTGTGATAGTTCGCTCGGCAGAAGGTCTAGTTGCTTTCTTGAGTTTGTGGCTTCATACGCAGATGAGGAGGTCAGTGCGTATGGGTGTCGGGTCAGCAAGTGGTACCTGCACTGAGGAAGAGAGAAAACAAAAGACAGGAGCAGTATTTGTTCAAACACTAGGGTTTCAAACTCTTTTTTTTTTCATGTCTGCTATTTTTGTTCCTTCTTTCCATATTCTCTTAATTATTTTGACACCTAAACAGAACCAGTGAGGTGAGGAATGGACTAATGGATGGGGAGGCCTATGAGGGAGTCTTCACCGCAGGGTTGGCCCCCGATTTCCTGTTGCAATCGGTTCTTCCCTGGGCTCCTCACTGGTCTGTGTCCTATCCATATCCCTGTAGGTGGGGGAACACATTTTATGTTTACAGCCTGACCTAAACTCATTATTGATGAAGGCAGGGGCTGCTTCAGATTAGAAGGCAGACTGAGTAGGAGCTGAGTAATATTGTTAACTTCTCTCAAGTTCTTTTTGCTTTTCCTACATTCTTTTCTCCAATGTCCATGCTTACCACAGTAATAACAACTGCCCTCTCTCTTAGGACATTTACGTTTCTGTTGCTTCTCTGCGTTGACCTTAGAGGATGCTGCTGCAATTTTTACAGGCTTATAAGTTACTGATTGGAGAGCTATATCTGTTTCAAAGAAATCTTGGAAATCAGGATAAGTTTCATCTGACTGTTGGTCTTCTGAGTCACATTTGGTTGAGACCTGGTTATGGCCCACCTTAGTGTACAATTGTTCGTTCTGTTCTTTTAGCTTAGCTGTACACCTAGCTTGTTCTTGTGCAATGGATAAGCTAAATTCTCTCTGGCAACAAATAATGCCTTTTAGGTTTCTCTTCCTGATACATGCACCTAACACCTTCTTGCATTCTTCAGGAGACCATACTTTTTCAGGGTGAATACCAAATTTCTTTGTCAAATTCAATCTGACTGACTCAGTCACTATGGAGTCCATGTGCTCTCCTAATAATGACTTAAACTCACTGTCTGTCCATAAAAGGGTAGCTAGTCCACCTTTCTCAGTTGATGGAATCAGTCTAGCGTTTTTTTCAGACATTCTGTGGATTTCTTTGATATCACACAATCAAACACACTAAAACTTCTCTGATCAACCGAGGGTACACTCAACACCAAATATTAGCTTGTGATGCTAATCTTCCCTGTCTGAACAGAGGTTAACCAATATTAACACGTAATGCTAATCTTCCCTGCCTGAAACAGAGGATGAAACACTTCCCTGGCAAAGCAGAGGCTCACAAATATTAACACGTAATGCTAATCTTCCCTGCCTGAAACAGAGGGTAAAATCAAAAATATTAACACGTAATGTTAAACTTCCCTGCCTGAAACAGAGGATAAAACACTTCCCTGGCAAAGCAGAGGCTCACAAACATTAACATGTAATGTTAATCTTCCCTGCCTGAAACAGAGGATAAAACACTTCCCTGGCAAAGCAGAGGCTCACAAACATTAACATGTAATGTTAATCTTCCCTGCCTGAAACAGAGGATACACTTTCATCTCTAAAAGAAAACTTTTAAAGGGTAACTTTAGTTAACCAAACTCTATAGCTGTCTGATAACTCTTCTCTGACGGCGAAGAGGTTAACACATTTGTACTGGTCTGCAGTGGTTCTTTGAATAGAGTGAAACTCACCAAATCGTTTGGTTGTATGGAAAGATTCCAGCTGGAACTTCAGTCAGAAATGTTCATTCTTTGTTAAGATCTTTGTTGAGGTCGAAGTTTCTGGAACTCAGTCAGAACTCACTCAGCTTTGTTGAGGTCGAAGTTGCTGCAACTCAGTCAGAACTCACTCAGCTTTGTTGAGGTCGAAGTTGCTGGAACTCAGTCAGAACTCACTCAGCTTTGTTGATCTTTGTTGAAGTCCAGTTCTGGATTCTGGTGAGTATCTCTATCCGGGTCACGGCACCATCTGTTGTGAACTTTTTCTTCTAAAGTGTAGGAACTCAGAAGCGAAGACCAAGAGACTTGATTAACTCTTAAGAAGGTTTCTTTATTGAGAACACGAGCTGTTCGTTGCTGTAGTCTTCCAAGCTCGTGTCTTAACCAAGTCTAACTAAGGGAAATGTTCCCTTGCAATTTATACATTTAGAGGGGGAGGAGTTTACATTGGGATGGAGCCACTCTGAAACAAAGCATGCAAATGAAGTAGGAACACACCCTACTCTGAGGGCATTACCAATCCAATTGAATCAGCATAACTATTCAAATGCTGATAGTGGCCAGGAACTCTGGTTCCTAAGAGCCATCCCAGAGCCATTAAAGACAAAAGGTGAAAGTCTCCCCAACAGCTAATCTAATCAACCTAACGATTCAACATCTAGGCTGAAAGGAGAGAAAAACAGGACTATCAGGAAAGGAGACTCAATAATCATCTAAAATCCGTCTACTAAACTTTATGAGTTTTATACCATTGGAGTGGAAACCTAAAATTAAACATTTGACAAATTTGTATTCCTTCAGTGTCTCCCCGGGCGCTTCAACACTCAGAGTGTTTCTCTCATAAAAGAGCTTGCACGCGGCACGTCTTTTTAAAGATGCCTCGCCCGTGCACTTCTGGTTGCGGCAGATTAGTGTCTGACTCTGATGGGCACGAGTGCTGTCTAGTGTGTTTGGGCATGGATCACGCTAGAGCAGCGCTCGTGGATGAGTCATGTTCTCTCTGCGGGAACATGACCATCGCGTCACGTAGGTCGAGACTCAATGAACTCGCAAGAGTGAGAGTCCCCTCATCCACACCCCGATCTAGTGCTCCCTCGCGGGGTGCTACTTCGGTTGGTGGCCAGGGTGACCTGAGGGTTACGGTCTGGAACAAGGCGCCAACTATTTGTCCGCGACCCCAGCCCCCCTCCTCGGTGACGGCTAGTGAACCTCCGATTCTCCGAGTTTCGGTTGAAGCTACAGAGGAAGATGCTATGTCTGTAGCAGAATCACAAGATGGGTTTGAATCTTCTGGAAGTGAGGACTCAGCGCAGCTGCCACCTTCCGGTGTGCATACGGTTGTGCCTGAGTCTGATCCGGAGATGATGGCCATGCTTTCCCGGGCAGCCGCGAGCATCGGTCTAGAGTGGAGGCCTCCATCCTGTCCTGAGCGCTCGCGGCTGGACGATTGTTTTTTGGGTAAGGCCGCCAACCCGCGTCCACGGCAAACCCCAATACCTTTCTTCCCGGACGTGCATGATGAGATCTCGAAGTCCTGGAAGACCCCCCTGTCTTCCTGGGACCGCTCGCTGGTCTCATCCGCCTTTCCTCCCCTCGATGGGGCAGCTGCCCGTGGGTACACTGGGCTTCCCCCGGTTGAACGCTCTGTTGCGATGCAACTGTGTCCTCAGAGTGCTTCTTCTCGGGGCGAGCCTAAGCACCCATCCAAGGCCTGTAGATTTTCGTCTACTCTGGTGGCGAAGTCTTACAGGGCGGCGGGACAGGCGGCTGCTTCTCTGCATGCGATGGCCACTCTGCAGGTCTACCAGGCCCAGATGCTCAGAGACATGCACGAGGGTAGGACAGACCCAGGGCTCTTTGATGAGCTGCGCGCCGCAACCGACCTTGCCCTCCGGGCGACGAAGGTAGCCGCGCGCTCCCTGGGTCTGGTGATGTCCACTTCGGTGGTCCAGGAGAGACACCACTGGCTGAACCTGGCCGACATGCGGGATACCGAGCGGACTCGTCTGCTCGATGCACCCCTGTCCCAGGCCGGCCTCTTCGGCGGCGCAGTTGAGGATTTCGCCAACAGTTCTCAACTGCACAGAAACAGACCGAGGCTATTAAACACATTCTACCCCGCCGACCCGCTGCTGCCTCGACGTCGGCCGGGCAGACGCCTCAGCCTGTTTCCCACCGAGGGCGTCCTCCTAAGGCTCCCGCCCCTCCCGCTCGGCCAAAGCAGTAGCCTTCACCCAGGCCCAGCCGCGGAGGAAGCCGTAGGAAGGCGCCACAGCCCTCTCCAGCCCCGCCCCCCGCCAAGCGCCGGGCCAAGCGGCGCTCCTGAGACGGGCTGCTCAGGGATGATGGTTGTTTCCCAGGAGATGGTAGCAGGACCAGTCCTTCCCCCGGTGGAGGGCCGGGGGAGAATCTTTTGTTCTCCACTCCCCGCTGCTCACCCACGGGTGGTCAGTACCCTAATGTGGTTAAAGAAAGAAACAACCCCCTCATCCCTGAGCACACAGTTCTCGGACGAAACAGAGCGCCGCCCCCAAGCCGTGCTCTCCTCGTCCCCCTCTGTCCCAGAGTCGGTTGACACGGCGTGCCGTCCACGGACCGCTTCGCCCTTGTCCCGCTCTGTCGCCAGACCCCTGGCAGAGCAGGCCCCCGCGGGACGACCTCCCTGGTCCTTCCCTGGCCCCCTCTGCCAGGGCGCGGGTGTTAACTGTGCCCCCCGGGCCGCTATGCCGTCCACGTCTGGGCCAGTTACTCCGCTTCGCTGCCCCTCCGGGGGGACGCCTGAGGTTCGCATTACCCCGCTGGTTCAGTTCCTGGGATCCTGGCTAGAGCTTCCCCGTCTGTCCCGCTGGGTCGCCCGAACCATCAGGCTCGGCTATGTGATTCAGTTCGCACGGTCTCCTCCCCGCTACAGGGGAGTCCGCTCCACATTGGTTGGTGGCAATGCCCCCATCATGAGAGCAGAGATTGCCACCCTGCTGGCGAAGGGTGCTGTCGAGACTGTCCCTCCAGCCGAGATGAGGTCCGGCTTCTACAGCCCTTACTTCATTGTCCCCAAGAAAACCGGTGGGTTACGACCGATCCTGGACTTGCGCGTGCTGAACCGCTCCCTTCACAGGATGCCGTTCAAGATGCTCACCGCCAAACGCATTTTCGAATGAGTTCGGCCCCAGGATTGGTTTGCAGCGATCGACCTGAAGGACGCCTACTTTCATGTCTCCATTCTTCCTCGACACAGACCGTTCCTCTGGTTTGCTTTCGAGGGGCAGGCATACCAGTACGCGGTCCTCCCTTTCGGGCTAGCCCTGTCTCCTCGCGTCTTCACAAAGGTCGTCGAGGCAGCCCTTGTTCCCCTTCGGGTTCACGGGGTTCGCATCCTGAACTATCTCGACGACTGGCTTATCCTAGCTCACTCTCGAGATCAGGTTTGCGAACACAGGGACCTTGTGCTCCGGCACCTACCTCGTCTGGGCCTTCGGGTCAACTGGGAGAAGAGCAAACTTTGCCCCGTGCAGAGGATCTCTTTTCTCGGTATGGACATCGACTCGGTTGCCATGTCCGCGCAGCTTACGAGCGAGCGCGCGCAGTCACTGCTGACTTGTCTGAGACAAATTCAGGGCAAGTGTGCGGTTCCACTGAAATATTTTCAGAGGCTCCTGGGGCATATGGCATCTGCAGCCACGGTGACGCCGCTCGGATTGCTTCATATGAGACCGCTTCAGCTTTGGCTACGCGACCGAGTCCCAAGGTGGGCATGGCAACAAGGCACGCTCCGAGTGTCAGTTACACCGACCTGCCGTCAGACCTTCACCCCCTGGTCGAACCTCAGTTTTTTCAGGGCTGGTGTCCCTCTGGAACGAGTTTCCCGGCATGTTGTTGTCTCAACAGATGCCTCCACCACGGGCTGGGGCGCCATGTGCAATGGACATGCTGCCACGGGCTCCTGGACAGGACCCCAGCGCCTATGGCATGTCAATTGCCTCTAGTTGCTGGCAGTACGCCTTGCCCTGCACCGCTTCCGGGCGCTGCTCAAGGGTCAACACGTACTAGTCCGATCAGTCAATACCGCCACTGTAGCGTACATCAACCATCAACGTGGTCTACGCTCCCGCCGTATGTCGCAACTCGCTCGCCACCTCCTCTTATGTAGTCAGAAGCATCTAAGGTCCCTTCGAGCCATTTACATTCCCGGAGCCCTGAACTGTGCAGCCGACGAGCTCTCACGGCTTCAGCCCCTCCCCGGAGAATGGCGACTCCATCCCCAGTCGGTTCAGCTGATTTGGGACCAGTTCGGGGACGCACAGATAGATCTGTTTACCTCCCACGACTCGACCCATCGCGACCAGTATTATTCCCTGACCGAAGGCACACTCGGCATGGATGCTCTTGCGCACAGCTGGCCGCGGGGCCGCAAATATGCGTTTCCCCCAGTGAGCCTTCTAGCGCAGGTCTTGCGCAAGGTCAAGGAGGACGAGGAGCAGGTCCTTCTGGCTGCGCCGTACTGGCCCACTCGGACTTGGTTCTCAGAACTGGTGCTCCTCGCGACAGCACCTCCTTGGCCAATTCCTCTGAGGAAGGACCTCCTTTCTCAGGGACGGGGCACCCTATGGCACCCTCGTCCCGATCTTTTGAGCCTCCACGTGTGGCTCCTGGATGGGACGAGGCAGGTTTGAGTACCCTACCACCAGTGGTGGTGGCTACCATCACTTCCGCTAGAGCGTCGTCCATGAGACATGCCTACGCGTTGAAGTGGAACCTCTTCGTCAACTGGTGCTCTTCTCGCCGATAAGACCCCCGGAGGTGTTCGGTCAGTCTCGTGCTTTCCTTCCTTCAAGATGGGTTGGAGCGAAGGCTGTCTCCCTCCACCCTCAAAGTTTATGTTGCCGCTATTGCCGCACACCATGACTTGGTGGAAGGTAAATCTTTAGGGAAGCACGACCTGATCGTCAGGTTCTTGAGGGGAGCGAGGAGACTGAATCCTCCTCGCTCTCCTCTCGTTCCCTCTTGGGACCTCGCAGTGGTTCTAACTGCCCTGCAGAGTGCTCCCTTTGAGCAATCAGTGGAGGTTACGTTCCTGTCAATGAAGACAGCGCTCCTGGTTGCATTGGCCTCTCTCAAGAGGGCCGGGGACCTGCAAGCATTCTCCGTTGACGAAGCGTGCCTGGAATTCGGGCCGGCTTACTCTCACGTGATCCTGAGAGCCCGGCTTGGATATGTGCCCAAGGTTCCTACCACTCCCTTCCGGGACCAAGTGGTGAACCTGCAAGCGCTGCCCTTGGAGGAGGCAGACCCAGCCTTGGCACTGCTCTGTCCAGTACGCGCTCTCCGCGCCTATGTAGACAGGACGCAGTGTTTCAGGACCTCAGACCAGCTCTTTGTCTGTTATGGTGGGAAGCTGAAGGGAAAGGCTCTCTCCAAGCAGAGGTTGTCTCACTGGATAGTGGACACCATTGCTTTGGCATACCAGCAGCAAGGTCGACCATGCCCCCTTGGTGTGACTGCCCACTCCACCCGGAGCGTGGCATCCTCTTGGGCTCTAGCGCATGGCGCCTCGCTAACAGACATCTGCAGAGCTGCAGGCTGGGCGACAGCTAACACATTCGCCAGATTCTACAATCTCCGAGTGGAGCCTGTGTCCTCTCATGTACTCGCTTCAACTAGCTAGTACTGGACCCGCTCAGGTGTCTTCGCTTGCTCGCCATTCCACTCCACGGACTGGATACGTGCGATATTCTCCTCAGGTGAGCTTCTCCGCAAGCCCTGAGTTCCTCCAGCACCCCTGATGCTAGCGCCAGTGTCTATTGCCTGTGCGTCGGCTAGGTGCCTCCCGTGTGCATGGTCCCTCCCCGGAGCTACCCACACATTTGTATTTCCACTGTAAGCCTCACTGTCTTTCCCTTGGCAAGCCACCTTGCCACTCCTGAGGTTGAAATATTCCACCTCTAACTTGGGATATGCTTCCCAGTGTACCTTGGTATTCCTGTGTTAAATAGGAGTCCTTCGTCCAAAGTCTCTCAAGGGCTCAGATTTACGCAGGGCACTGAAGACAGCTGTGAAGGTGGCGTGATTAGACTGATAACCCCATTCGTCGTCATCCGACGTAACTCGGAGTGACAACGAAAGAGAACGTCTCGTTACGTATTTAACCCTCGTTTCCTGAGTAGGGAACGGAGACGTTACGTCTTCCTGCCACTTCCGCTGTACCGCGGGGATCGCCTGAGCTCAGTCTTGGCTCCTCAGCGAAGAAACATAACTGCATGTTGCCGGCGTCCTCCTTTTATACCCACGAGGTGGGGCGGAGTTACGTCATGCAAATTCCGCAGACCCATGGCATTTCTTTGCCATTGGCTCGTTTTTTAATACTCAAAGTTGATAGGCTTTCTAAGGGAAACCCCATTCGTCGTCATCCGATGTAACGGTGTTACATACGTAACCGAGACGTTACTGATCCTACTTTAGCTAATCCACAACTTTTACCATTACGGTTCTCTTGTGAAAGTTTGACTGTTCAATCTCATGTTCAAACTTTGATCTTGTTTACCACACAGCAATGATTGGCTTATTCATCCAAAGATTAAAATTCTGTCAAGCTCCATAAACGAAAAAAGAAAATCACCATAAAAGTCTCATCATGTAGATCATACCAGCGGTTTTCACAACCCACTGGTGATTCGCAGAGTGGAGATAAGCAAGTCGAGCAAAGTGTGAGAATGTTGATGCTTTCATGCCACATCAGAAAATGTATAATTTCAGTTTTGCTGCAGGGCATTCACATATTTGGGTATTTACATATTTCTGACATGATACACCAGTGTGTTGGGAAAAGTGTTTCCTGCATCGCTTTCCATCACAGCGCTCCTCACGCGCTGTTTCTAACAACTTTGTTTGCATCTACAGTTTTTTATTTTCATCTACGGTTCAATGATGAACCCTTAACATTCATGGAACCTTTGCATTGGGCTAAAGGTTCTTATAGAAAATGGTTCTTCCAATTATTATAATATTATAATGTTTTAAACGGTTCACTGAAAGGTTCTTTGAGGAACCAAAAATGGTTATTTTATGGCATCACTGCAAAAAAAACCTTTTGGCACTTTTACTTTTAAGAGTCAACTATGTAGTTCGATTCATGAACAAATGATTCGTATGAGCCACTTCTTTCAATCAGTCGTTCAAAAAGACTCAAACTTAACTCTGCTGAATCTTTCTGACAAGTCCTTCACTGAATGAACTCTTCGAATCCATCAAATGACTTAGTGAATTGTAAGTTGTGTGATTTATTTATTTTGGGTTTTGGTGTCATGCGAGCGTAAAAACTTTTTTGCTTGTTTGGGCGTATTTTTAATTCGCAATTTCAATTTGCGCAATTTGAAGGGTAATGGAAACGCGGCTACTGATGTCAAACCTGGCATGATGTATCTTCATGCACCATATTTGAGTAACAAATAAAATGTAACAAATTATTACATTACTCATCACAAATGTATTAGAGTAAAGAGTACATGCTTATTAAAAAATGTAGTCGAGAGTAAAAGTTGCTAATATCTTTGATTCTCTCCCGTAATAGTAAAATTACAAAGTAGACAAAAGATACTTAACAACAGTAACTAATTACATTTAGCCTACTTAAATACTGTACTTCACTGAGAATAAATAGCCATTTAAATTAGCCAGGAATTGAGAAGATATTGTAGATTTGTCATTATGAAACAAATAATGCTTTATACTTTGACGGTAAACCAGAACACTGTGACAAGTAAATGCGAACTGAATGCAGTCAGCGGTTAAAAAGATCCCAAAGTCACACTCCAGCACACTCCTGTCCTCAACAACTCTTCTCTACTGTCTGAGTCTTAAAATACAAACACTCCACACACTCTCTCACTGTGCTTGTCATGGTTGTCATGGTAATTTCCAATGCCCTGCTTCCAACACATTGTGGACTTTCTAAAAATAATGATTTTTTAGTCTGTTTTATTTTTATTATTATTATTTTAATTATTAAGCCTTTTTATCGCCGTCTCTCCCCTGCTGTCTGATTGTCTCTCAATTTTACACTTTATTTAGCTTTTAGGACAGATATAGCTCAAGTGTTTGTGGCTTCTATTCTTTTGTATTGTCAGAAATATTCTTAATTATAAATCTGGTATCATATAAATTCCAAATAGCAATCTCATAAATAATAAAAAATACAAAAATAATGGTATTATATAGCAGTGTTGGATAGACGCTGATATTTGCGGAGGCAGATTTTGCGAGGCAGAATGTGCCTAGACTTGACAGTCAGCCTTCAAGACATTTACAATAATGCATTGTAATTGAATCCACAAACCCAGTGAGTAGCTCTCGCTTCTGGAGTTTTGCTCCATCTCATCCACTCTGACAATGTCACATCAGAGAGTGCAAAGGACAGTGTGTCTTTTATATCTGATTGTTGGAACTGGGACATTGTGAAGAATAACATAAGTCAAATGCTATTTCTTTATTCTTCAAGCCAGTGTGCCAGCGTTATATAAGGATCATCCTCATGAAACAACGTCCCCATGACTTACAATCGATATAGTTAACAAAAAAATGCTGCAAAAGACATTTTATTTATATATTAAGACAAATAATTGGAATTCTATCTACTGTCTATGTAGTTTATTTATTCATGCATTTTCTGAGAAATACCTTTTGTTAAACCCTGTTATGCTGTAAATTAAAAATAATGATTAATAAGGGAGCACTTTTTAACACTTTTTTTTATTATCTAAAAGTAATCAAAAAGTAGTCTGATTATATACCAACAATGAGTAATCTAATGGATTACGTTACTGACAAAAAATTTTGTCATGAAATTTGGAATCAGTATAACGGACAACAATTTGTAAGTAATGTACCCAGCACTGCATATTGACACAGTTGTATGTATACATGTATACTGACTGCAAATAATGTTGTGTGGTGCAGTGATATGTGCATACGCCCATTGTTAGACATTTTTGCACTTAACCCTAAAACATTCAACATTCAGCACCAAGAAATGTAGTTCTAGCATGACAACTCTCTGGAAGATTTTTAGTACTTGCTACTGCCACTACATACGCCGATATGCTGCTGTGAGTATGGAGACATGCTGCTGCACAAATATCATATATCAATAACCCTTAGCAGATATAAAGGTGGAGCTGGGGAGGGTGGAGGGTTTTAGACGAACTCTGAAAGCTGCAAACTGCTATAGTGAATGGTAACTAGCCATTTCACTGTTGAGTAGCAAGCTCATTGGCTGACATGAACCAATCAGTAGAGATGGGCGCTTTCGAAACACGCTTCATGAAGCTTCAAAACCTTCATGAATCTTTTGTTTCGAATCAGTGGTTCAAAGTCGTGATTTTAGTAAACATGGTTTTGTAGCGTCATAACTTTTGAAACGTTTCGAAATTTCAATGGTCATGAGCTTTCATGAGGTTTTATGGGTTTTACCTGACCTCTCATCAGTTTTATACATTTGTACACATTTTAATTATAGACATTAGTATAATTAAAATGAATAATGCTATTAATAGTGTCCTATAGCCCTGTTTAGCTGATCCATCCATGGACAACTATAGGGGTCACCATGGAGACCGGTGTCGGATTGTTTCGAAGCCTCGACACAAGTGCAAAAAGGCACATTTGCTTAAACTGTTTTGGTGTTCCTCGAAGCCTCGCTCTGCCCACCACTACCAATCAGCTGGTGCCCAGTAGTTAACGCTGTAAACGTCATCAGCTGCGATAAGGGCCGCCCATCAGCTTAAGCCGTCTAGAGTTTTATGACAGAACTAGGCACTAGGTTTATTCTGAATAAATGAATATTAATTTATTAACAGGGTTGAAATAATGTACTGTTTTAAGGTTAATAATAATAAATAAATAACATTTTAACTACAGCAAGGCTGAAACGTATTTGGGATTCAGTGTAGGATCAAATGGTAGTTGCGTAGTCTGTCAATGGAAGGACAGAAATCTCTGAGATTTTATTAAAAATAACTTCATTTGTGTTCCAAAGTTGAACGAAAGTCTAACGGGTTTGGAACGACACGAGGGTGAGTAAATTATGAAAGAATTTTTATTTTCAACCATCCCTTTAAGAATTAACCATGGAAAAATGTCACTATATGTCCCTTAAGTTTATCAAGTTCAGCAGTTATCAACTGTTTGCTGATCAACTGATCGATAAATATTTTAAAAAGCCTATTAAAAGGATATCTAGTTCAAACATGCAGAAATGGAAACTCAATTCATTAATTTCCAGCAGAGACCTATAACCAAGTTATTCTTTATTTCTGTTGTTTATTACAAATAAGCTTCAAACACATGTTTACATAGAGCCTTGACCGATCCTGATTCTAGTTAGATTGGTGACTGGCCAAAGAAACAGGATGTACAGTATAAGTGAAATATAACTTTTTTGGTGACTGAGTAACCAGGTTATAACACTGCTGTTTAATATCAGCTGCTTCAGTGAGGTAGACATTGAAACAATTAAGTCACAGAATATCAAGAGAAAAAGCACAAAAGCAAACACTGCACACAAACACACAATACTTCAATGGTCAATAAACATATAGATTATCACAAAGGAACACTTTCACTTGAAAATGTTATAACCATTGTATCTTTGTAAAAGATTTTCAATACTAATAAGTGGATCATTCCATAAAGACCGGTTATAGGAAAGCCATTAGGTGGTACATATTCAGAAAAAAGAGAACAGTCTTTGAAAGAGAAAAAAAATTATACCTTATACACAAAAAAGTATCAGTGCACCATGAAATTAAATAATCAATCCACATACACCTTAATATACAGAAAAGTCTATATACCTAAAGTAGGTATTGTCATTTAAAGTAACATGTAAAATGTACCAGCAGTTTCAATATCTGTGACAGTTGTACTTGGCCTGAACCATTAAAATGTAGAAATATTTCTCATATAAAGAGGACAACATTTCTACAAAGCTTTTTAATTTTTTAATGATAGCAGCAAAACGGTTGTCATCGCTTTTAACGTTTTCTATAGCTCATAATTATGGCAACAAATATTCTTATCTTAGATAAGAGTGTGTATGTTCTTAACTTACAAGGTTGTAATAAGCCAACTAATGCAATTTACTATTTTTAAAAAATATTATTCAGAAAGTTTGCTAACAAAAATTCTGAAATAAAGATTCTTATATAACGCCCACTGGAGCGGATAGTTTATCATAAACACTTTTTGACTATCTACAATTCTAAATAAGTGAACAAATCATCTGGTTATGATATAACAGTCACTTTATGTTACGTAACAGTCTACACAAGTCTTTCGTAAGTAAACCTTGGAGTAGAGTGCTTCGATTATAATCCCATACAATGGAAATGTAAACTTATGACATGGCACAGGTTCATAAATTAACAGTCTGAAAATTCCAAAAGCTATTTCGGATGTAACAGTTCTCGTCATTTACTTTCATCGCCAGAAAGACTGATAATGGTTGATGAATGTGGCGAACTAAATTTCACACGAACATTTGGATGGCATCAAAACATTATGGCTACTGATTGCTTATTGTCTTTTACACTATCATTTGGACCACATTGCCAAATATGCTCAGATAATTTACTGAACATCACTAAACTTAAACTAACACAGCACAGGCAAGATTATAGAATTAATTCTGTGTAATTTAAGGTTAAAGTGAAATTGTAGTGACTCCAAATGCTTTTATCTAAACTGATTCCAAGAGGCGACAGAATAAAACAACTTTTTCAAGTTGACCAAGCTCACATGTGCATAGTCAAACCTCAATACATTGAAACATCAATACATCAAGACAGTCATTTAAGATAGTTTGAGGAAATACATTTAGTCATTACTATATGTACAAAGCAAATTTTGCTTTTGAAGTTTCAACCATAAACTATCTATGTCCTGGACTCTTGAAAATCTCTAACTACAATCTCAGTCTACAGTTAGACCAAGCTACCAAAAGTTAGGACTGTTCAGGGAGTCAAAACACAACTCAGCTGAACTTACTTTCCCTTTTGGTGGTCCCATATCCAAGCCCCTCACTCTTTAAAAAAGATTTTTCAGAAGATACATCTGGTGACCTCTATATTAACCTCCTTCTCAGTTGGACTTATGTTCACCATTTTTGGCCCAGCCTCTGGTCATGGCTGATACTACGATGCTGTACATATTGAGCCAGGCCTGGCGCAGTGGTGTTGTGTAGGCTGGACCCAGGCTGGACTGAAGCATGTAGAGCAGGGACTCTCCAACCACCTAACGAACACATGAAAGAATCCAATCAATCAACCAATGGTCTGAAAAATTACTATGACTGTGTCAATGTCATTCTCAATGTCTTCTTTGACATTTGCGCGTTATGGCTGCAATTTCTAATTTCTGTCATCACAGATCACTAGTAAGTGATGACTAGACCTTAAAGTGTACTCACAGCAAAGGACTGAGGCTTCACCCCAACTGCCTGATGCTTCCTGCCCAGGTTCAACAAGAAGTCCTCCAATGTATGCAGGTCATCAAGATGGCTCACAGCTGCATCGATCACTAACATGACCTGGGAAGATATACAACCACTCTTGAGCTGGGTTTAACATTTCTGTAAACTCAGGAGTTGGGCCAAAATTAGTATAAAAATAACCATTGTAGACCTTATGTAGCCCCACCCCCTTTCAGCGCTGCGCTCGTTGTGTTCTGCCTTCCGTTTGTATTTCCACTGCATGACCGTAAGATCTTATGGATTTATGAATGATTATGAACCACTCTTAAAATCTTGCCGGTCTATTTGTTAAGACATCCGCCTCAAAAATTACAATGCTCATGATAACTTTTGTTAACTCTACAATAAGTAAATCCACTTAAGCTAAGTTCAAAAACAACATTTCTCTGGTGCATAAGGTCTATAGGAGTGTTCATTTGCCAAAATCAGTGGTGTCCAATCCTGGAAGGTCAACATCCTGCAGAGTTTAGCTTCCCCCTGTGCCAATACACCTGCTTGGATGTCTCGAGTAATCCTAAAGATTATGATTAGCTAGGTCAGGTGTGTTTATTTTGGGTTGAAGCTAAACTCTGCAGGCCCTCCAGGAGCAGGATCAAACACCCTGGCCCTAAATGATCGATGTGGCTCTATGGTGCAATAAACAACAACTAAACATATCAATGATCTTTCGAAAAATTACCAGCCAAATTTGCTAAAGAGTGGTGCCGTGAATGTATTACAATACCCCTGAAGCAAGCTCAGAGTGAAAGCTTTGCTGAAATGTATCATGGTCATGGCTTACTTCTGTAGATAGTAACCCTCATCCTATGGAAACTCTTAAAAGTGCATTTCATACCAAAGGTGTAGGGTTAGAATTAATCTGTCCATCTTGACAAAACCCTTGCTCCTTGAGGATCGAACTGGCAACCTTTTTCGACGCCACACCAAAGCTTTGTCTCAGTTCTATCTGAATGCAAAGACTGGTCTTTCCAGGCTGCCTTGAAAGAGCTCGGAAGGGCACGAGGACACGGAACGCATCTTTGTGAGAACTGAGATGTGCTGTGATCCTGTTGCAGACCGTCCCAGCACAGTTTAATTACTTGCGTTATTTTTTCCGATTATTTTACCATGGGTATTTGTGTAAAGGAGTGTGTATATTAAATATTGCCTATGCTTTGCCAATATTAAGATTTGGCAATGCTTTATTTTACTGTGCCATTGTTACATATGTTACATGCACTATAAATTATGCATAATTACCTGCAACTAACCCTAAACCAAACCAAACCAAACCCTAATCCTAACCCTAAAGTAAGTACTTGTTGTTACTTAATATTACTCAGTATTGTATAATAACACTGTAACAAAGACACCTTAAAATAAATTGTAACCTAAGATTCTTTTAAATATGCTAACAAAATGTACTGAAGGCTTTCTCCATGTCATTATCACAAAACGACAAATGTTTACTTTCATGAGCCACCGTATGTTTGGGTTTTTGTAGCGGTTTTGTATTGTTTAAACATACACAGCCTTCCATTTACCGTCCACGCACAATGAGTTCTGGGATTCCCAACTGTTTGATTCTCTCAAGTCGACATTTAATGCATCCTCGATATCAAGAACACATCCAGGTAATTTCATGCATTATTTGAGTATTGTTGAGTATTTGAGACAAGTTGATGATAATGTTGAACGAGAACACAAGGATGCAAGATCGCATAAGAACGCATTTTGAGAAATGTCCCAAAAGTAGGTTCCTGCGCTTTTACTTTTAACAATTGTTACAGATTTGACCTTTGAGCTCACCTTGGTGACATGATCGAGGAACTCTGGGCTGGAGAGGCATTCAGGTGCGACCCCACAGTTTGTGCTGTAGCTGAAGAGAGTCAGTAGTGCTGGATCCAGCTCAAATAACCTATCAAGAAATTTTACACTTAATCAGTCAACACTACAGAGCAGTACACTGACATAGATCTTCAACCAGTTGCCTATTTCTAGTGCTGTCAAGTCGATTAATAGTGATTAATCACATCTTAAATAAAAGTTTGTGAATATATGTGTAAATATATATATATATATATATACACACACAAATACATTTATTTACAAATTTTTATCTTAGATGAAATTAATCACACTACTTAACATAAAATTAAATTAGGTAATATAAGTAGCCTAATTTAACCTTGACTAATATAAAACAGAAAAATGTGTATTCTTTTTTTCTTTGTAGATTTACGTCCCTTCACTTTTAGTCATTTTTAGACTTTATGGTGAGTTTGAAGAGAAATACTCAGGAAAGTGATACTTGGTAGCATCTTTCCTCTGACAAGGTGATTCTGATGAAAATGATCTTGCTGCTTCCTGTCGCCAAGCAACAAGTCAAGCCTCTTACTGAGCTGCGGTTACAGGAACAGACAGCGGGAGACTGATGGGGAATTTTTGATGGATTTAAAGAGATTACGCTTTAGTTTGTTGTTTAATGTGCTATACCTATATGATGAGTACAATCTTTGAGTTATGGAAAGCAACAATCCTCCATTTTGATTGCCAATTTCTGCACTGTATGCATTGTGCTTTGCATAAAAACCAAACCATATAATCATTTTATAAATAGTTAATTATTGTAAATGAATTTTATTATTTGTATTAAATTATTTTTGACAAATGCTTCTGTCTCCATAAAAAACCCCACACTAATGTACTGTAGATGTAAATGAAGTACACCACACAACTCTTTTTCCAACTTTCTAAATAAACATGCAGACTAATTCAAATAGCATTTTCCCTGACTGCAAAAGAGTTTCAGCCAGCATGCAGCGCGACGAATACATTACCTCGTGAACATAACAATTCCATGTGGCACCTTGTTCTTCCCCAGACTCTCCCAGCTGTCCCGGATCAGACCCTTTTCTTTTTCAGAGAGTTTCTCCATTGTGACCCTCTGGTAATGCTGTGATTTCTGCTCGTCTTTCAGTGTTGTGGCATCAAAATGTGTTCTTCAGTTTAAAGCAGGACCTCCTGAATTCCCATTTCCAGACTTCCAGAGTTCAGTCTTCAGGTTTAACCCCCCCCCTGTGAAGTGCAAATATTTGCAGATATCATTCGCCCAGGACAAATAAGACTTATCAGAGAAGCGTGCATGAGGGACTATAGGATCAAAAAGCCTTTCAAATACATTTCATTAATGCATTGTAATCAATTTTACTGCCAACGACAAATGCTTCATGCACTCAACATCTAGAAGAGAAGAAACCTAACTTAGCCCTGACTTTACGGTCACAATAAACAGTGTGTGAAGCCGACGTACCGTTCCTTCACTGCTCTAGAGGTGACCTTCTTCTCTCACTGGCTTCGTCTGTCTTTCTCTGGCATTAGGACGTCTGTTTGTTCACTGCGAATATGTATATGTCAAGCCTGCTATCCTTGTGTTTGCTCTCTCTCTTTCTCTCTCTTTCTTTCTCTCACTCTCTTCCTCTCTCTTTTCCTCTTTGCTCCCCCCGCTCTCTCACACACATGCAAACACTCACTCACTTTCTCTCTCTTTATCTCTCCCTCTATCTGCTCCCTCTCCCCTTTCTGCTGCATGTAACCTCATAGATGTTGCTTGATGTGCATTCAAACTAAGATGAAGAGACCGCGTTGGCAATCTTCTGCATTTTCCACACAAAAAACAACAATGTATAGATCTATTTTTAATCGATCACACTGTAACTGTCCTAAATGCTCTCATCCTTGTGATATTGTGTTCATATGGACAGTAAATAAGGACAGAATGGAAATATCTCTGATCTCCACTGCTCCTAGTAATAGCACCATGTTACGAGCCATAGCTCCTCCTACAGGTGAGAGTCTGGCCATCAACAAAATAACAACACCTTCATGCACTATGTATGCTTATGATCAAAGAAAACATTTAAGGAGATCTAATATGAATGAGTGGAAGAAGATAAAGATTCAAAGTTTTTTGTTTTCGAATAGCCTAACTGTAAAGCATCAAATAAATATTTTCCTTGGCTTGCATAAGCTGGTATTCTTGCACACAATTAGTTAAATTAACTGCATCACTGCATTGTTAGTGCTTAGAAGAGATGCACCGATACTACATTTCTCAGCCAATACGATGGCTGATTATTCAGAATGATATCTGCCAATACCGATCCCGATAGTTTGATTTTCTTAAGGGAAAAAAACTCCCAAATAATGCTGCAAACTATACAGGACAACTTTTAAAATAGAGCTATTATATTCAACTGCTATTTATTATTAGATATAAAGATTTTACTCAAATAAAAACTGAAATGTTTGTATGCAATTAAGTAGTTTTCATAAACAATTATCTTCATTGTAAAATTTAGGCTATTCAAACATTCATATCATCATTCCACTATAAACTCCTCTAGTGTTTATTTATAGCTAACTAAAAACATTTGAACAATTCTCCTGAAGTAAATGCAAGTTTAAGTGAAATTGTCTTTCAGCAGGTGAAACACTAATTGAGCGATTACATGAGACATGATTAATTTCTGCAAGTTGTACCTACTTTATCTTTCAACATATTGTACCTTCTGATGTTCATGCATGTTTTTTCCGAGCTTGTATTAAAGACTTTTCTAACACTTTAATTTAAAGTGGAATAAAAGACTTGTGCTTCACGCTGCAGCTTGAACTGAGGCGTTACTACAGCAATCTGTCACGTCACATTTAAGAGCGTCAAAATGCCATTTCACAAGTTCACACTTACATATAATAGAGTAAGGTAAAAGAGGTAAGTCTGCTGTATATATTCCTCTAATAGTTGATTAACTGAATGTGCTTCTCGTGTTAATCAGGTTAATTATCTGAACTTGCTCCTCCCAAACAAAACATCATTTATTGCTTGATTTTTATTGGCCGATACAGATTATTGGCCAATACATCGGTGCATCTCTACTTAAAAGCATCTCTTCTTTACTTAAATAAAGATTCCAATTAACCAATTAGAATTGTAGAGCTTCGGCCCATCAGAAAACCCTGAAAAAGTTCTTTAGAAAATCATATGCGCTATAGAACCAAAACCATCTGAATAATCTATAAATGCATCTCTATATACAATATAACATCATTAACTTTTTTCCCGTAGAGCAATATACTTAGAAAAAATGGTTGTCTTTGTTGAACATTCATACTGTTCAAAGGTTTAAGGTCAGTAAGATTTATTTTTTTAAAGAAATGAATACTTAAGTCAGCAGGGATGCATTATTCAAATGTTACAAAAAATCTATGATGTTCTTCTGAACTTTCTATTTGAGCTTTGTTATTTTAATGTTTCTATTATCTAAAAGGAATGTTTCTTGAGCAGTAAATCAGCATATTAGAATGATTTCTGATGTATCACGTGACACTGAAGACTGAAGTTACGATGCTGAAAATTCAGCTTTGCATCACAGGAATAAAATACATTTTAAAATATATTAAAATAGAAAGTCATTCTTTTAAATTGTAATAATATTTCACAATATTAGTAATTTTTTATTTAAAAAAAATGCAGACTTGGTGAGCATAAGGGACTTTCAAAAACATTTAAAATAGACAAAGACTGAGTTCTTATGCTTATAAGGAGATATTAGTCAATCCGTTAATGTTTGTTTTATTTTATTATATTTTCTTCTTGATCACAAGTAGAAGGTGAACAAATATGTTTTTCAGGGATTGCCTAAATAATTTGCACATTATGTCCCACTTGATTCAGAGCTATATCTAACATGTTGTCAATGTAAGGGACATTCAGTTGTGACAGCAAGACCCATAGCACAGGAGAGAGCACAGTTGCCATGGTGACCTCGCAGGAGCACTTGAACTTTCAGTTAGCTGTCACTCAAACGCAGCGTTCTGTCCTCTCAAACTGACACATCAGTCAAGTCATTTTGGGTGTGTGCATGAAACATAGATAGACACGGAGTTTGCCAGTCAACTTTATTAATAGCTAGAAATTAAACAGAAACCCCCACTGACACTGACACTGACAAAATTAAATGAATTTCTTAGAATGGTATCCTTAAATTGCATCATTTTCAGAATGCGAGGCTGGAGCTGCCTTAGCAGTTTTTTGTCAAACTTATAAACCCAAAAAGTTTGAAAAAAAAAAAAAAAAAGTTCAACAATGAATGCAGTTGTATCAAGCCACTATGACATGGTAGTGTAAATGTTCCGTAAAATCGCAAAAATATATATTTCATCAGAATACATGGCTACTTTTGAATGGTTATCACTGGAGAAAGATGCTTTTTGCAAACATAATGACATTCCCACTACCAGTGAGGTACATACTTCTACGCATACTCTGCTCTATTGCCATATCACCCAGTAGCCCAAGACTGGTTGCCCAGTGAAGTTGAGCAGGGCTGAGCCTGGTTAAACCTGAATGGGAGACCTCCTGGGAAAACCAGGTTGCTGCTGGAAGAGGTGTTAGTGAGGCCAGCAGGGGGCGCTCACCCTGTGGTCTGTGTGGGTCCTAACGCCCCAGTATAGTGATGGGGACACATTGTCCCGGTGTCCTGGCCACATTCCCTCCAATTGCCCTTACCAATGATGGCCTCCTAATAATCCCCTTTCATTGAATTGGGTCTATCCCTCTCTCTCCTCTCCACCTATACTTATAACTGGTGTGTTGTGAGCGCACTGGGACCGTTGTACTGTGGCTGCCGTCGCATCATCCAAGTAGTACAGTAGTACATATGAAACGCGCTATATAAATGCCTCATTCATTCATTCATACTGTACCTTATTTAACCAAGACAAAAAAAAGTATTTCCAAAACAAAATTAATGGGTATCATTAGGTGAAACTGGGAGGCCATTTTTAAATGTGAAGTTCGTTTTGCCTCAGACCAGTAATTATTTAGATTTCAGCCCTATGAGCTCAAGGATTTTTCAGTGTTATCACTCCTTCAAACATAAAATAAACAACTTTATTCTGAAATTGACAGGGCTGGCTATCATATTTTCTCCAAAAGCTGGCTTTTACCCATAAAATGCACTGCATGCTACACAGCTCGTTTCAAGTAATTCCATCTAAAGATTATCAAGATAAAGCAAAAGCAGAAATTATGCCTTGAAATCTTTAAAATAAGCAAAAACTTCCCATTCCAAACACAAATTCCTTAAAAAACACTAAACATCCAACTAGGACTGAAGAAAATGTCCCTAAGAAGGGCGGTTGGAGTTAAAAAGCTGTTGGTGGGGCCAAATGCACTAGCACTAACTCTTTTTCCAATAGCGGATAAATACACAGGACTGTTTACTCAACCAGTGCTGACTTTCTCAAAATAGTCTGACTTCAGGAATGAGAATTACAGATGGCCAGGTGCTAAAGAAGAGTTGTCATAGAATGTTATTTATTCAAATGGAGTTTCATGAATAAAGCTATGCTCTGTGACAGTTATAGTTTATAATTATAGCAGACGTTCAAAGCCTCTTTTGATAGACTCTAAGTGGAAGATGTGTTTGTGCTAAGACAAGGATTCCCCAATGTACCGTTAGCAAACCTTGAAGGAGCCCAACACCAGACCCAAGAGCTGCTTCTGTGGTTCATAAGATGATTTAATGTGCAGTAAGTAGAACTAAGACAAATATACAGCTTTTAATATGGTTGCCAATGGTTTTTTGTGGTTATTTCTTTCTTTGTTGTGTCGGTAGCCCCCTAACATACTTAGAATCATAAAATTAAACTTGCTTTTGATTTCTGTTTTATTAAAAATCTTATGACGCCCATATGGAATTTCTTGAATATTCATGATCCCAAATCCATTGAAATACAAGAGCTCTCAGCTGTTTAAAGACCCACACTGCTTCATTAGCACAATATGTATAAAACAAATCTACGATCAAGTTTAAAAAATACATACACAACGTAATATTTTAAAACTGAAATGATCTACCAGCGATTTTTTTGTCTGACCACAGTCTCCCCTGCACATATGGAATATTGGTGGAATACACTGGCCTCCAAACATGTCTTCTGTCAGCACAACTCCTCCTCTTTGGTTTCCACATTCCCTTCTTTTTCCTCCTCATTTGTGACACTGTCTTCCCCACTTCCTGCACTGTAAATAAAACGATAGTAGAAACGTATGACCGCAACATCATAATATTTGCATGGTTACTTTTTCACTATGCCAGTGACAATTCATGAATGACTTAAAATCATAAAAAGAAAAATCTTTGATAAATAGATATTCTCATATGTCAAAACCATATCTATTGTTTTTCCATTGAGCAAGATGATTTTATTTTGAATGGGTCACAAGAGAGGAAGTAATGTCAAACCTTTCATCAAAACTATAAACGCTTTAACACACTGTTAAATCTTTGCACTGGTCAGATTAGTTCTGCTCTGTGATAATCATAACACTTATTCACTGGGGGGGAATGACCACACTTATTTGAAAGCCCCACCATTCATGTGTCTCCATACCTCTTCTGGGTTTCGCTTTCAGTGCTGTTATGATCCTCATCCACAGACTCATTGTCCACATGGTTGGTCTTACTTGTTTTTCCCTTTGATCTCACGAAATTTTCGTCCAAACCTGCTTGTTCCAAAGTGTTCCTATATCTGCGTTCAACATTATTCTTGGCATTTTCCTGAAAGCATTAGATATATGCATATGTTAAAATTTAAATAGGTTGAATTATTTAGAAAATAATAGATTTTGAATTTCAATTAGTCTACCTGCGACACCTGCTCAAAGAGGTATGGGCGAGCTGTCACTCGTGATTTGATTCCCTTTAGCTCTTTTTGATAATCTTTCATTCTCTCCAGATCAGCTTGCCTACATTCACAAGGACCCATAAACAGTTATTACATTCCTGATGGCTTGTTCATTCATCACAGTCGTCTGACTTTTTTTTTTTTCAAAGTGCTCACCGATGCAGTTTGAGTTTGTCTTGGTAGACCTCTTTAAGACTCTTATGGGGGTCCATTGCTTTGGCTCTCATTGCCACGGCCCTGCTCATGGCTTGAGATTTGATTCTGTGCTGCTTCATCCACTCTGCGTTCTCCTGCTCCTTGAGGTCCTTCAGCTCCAGAGATCTCCTGTATGACAGGCAGATTAAACATCACCTTTTTTTAGGATAAAAAAAAAATAAAATAAAAAATAAAGCACATTTTATTAAAGTGCCCTATTATGCTATTTTAAAGGTTGCTAGTTTTGGAGGTCCCCTACAACCAGTTTACATGCATCCAAGGTAAAAAAAAAAAAAAATTGCTTTTTTTTGCTTTTGCAATGCAGAAAAAAGCATCTTCTCGACATATCGGCAACACAAACCAAACTCTTCCAGTCTCAGCTACAACTACAGTGTTTGAGGACGGCGCAAAGTAGACATTGTTCACTGGCAGCCAATGAAGATCATAGGCTGGCATTATACAAATGTGTTACAAACCTACATAGTGTCATGCAAGAATTTCAGAATTGGTTCTTTCTTTTAGGGGACAATAACTCCATTTATCATGCACTTTGATTTCTGAAACTTTGCAGAACTTTTACTCTACTCAAAAATATAATGAGGCACTTTAAATAAATCAATTAATGGAATTAATAAAATGATATGTGCATACATACAGTAACATCTATGGTACATACATTTATACAGTTCAATATGAAAAATGAGTTCACAAAATAATACAGTCATATAACAAGCCAAAATATGGTGCAAACACGGTACAAATTTCTTTTCTTTTTTAAAGTGAACACATTTTATTTCTGTAATAATAAATTGTAATATTTTAATTATTTTAAATATTGTATTATTGTTTTTTTGCTTTAAATGATTTATTTTATTTTTGATTATTTCTTTATCAATTATTCCCATAAAAGGTTTTTAATTTAATTTAATTTGTTTAACTCAGAATACTAACCCAAAACAATGTTTAAATAGCTGTTTGGCATCACTTTATAATAGTAAAGAGGTGGAATAAGATTTGATTAAAAAAACAATACTAATTACTAAGTTTTCTTTCTTTGAAATAAAGTGAAGTCATAAATTGTGCTAAAAAATAGACTATGATTGAGTGTATTATTAGGAAACCAGTATTTAAAGTCAGATTTTATTGGAAATTAGTCATATAAAATTGTGAAAATGTAAGCAGCAACAGGCTCACCTTACAGCCATGGATCTTTTCCTGGCAGCATCTGTTATGTAAGTTGGAAGAGTATCCATAGACAGTGATGTCAGGCCACCAAATGAACTGCTTCTCTTTAGACTTGTTTTGTCTGTAGATTTCTAGTTTTGAAAAGTTACAAAAAAATGATGTTAAAGGAATCTTCAAAAGTTCATCAAGCCATTAAAATCAATTCATGAAAATGGCGACCTGAGGGTTTTCTGGACTCTTGTGGCGAGGCTGTAGTGCAGATGTGCGCAGCTGGAAGGGTTTACACTGAGTGACGTCTCTCCTCTCTGCTGTCTCCATTGCCTTCTGTTGAAAGGCCTGGTAGAGCTTGTCAAAGTCAGGCACGGCGGCGATAGTTTTAGGTCTGAAGGACAGCTTCTGGTCCAGGTAACCCAGCATCTTGTTTTTGCTCCTCTGAGCACTGCGGGTCTGGCTATCTGCACTGGCTTCATTCCTTTGAATGGGTGCTGAGGAAGCTTTCAGAGTCTCCTGGGCTCTCAGATGAATGCGAATCTTCCTTTGCTGCTCCTGTTCTGAGCCACCATCACATGAACACAGTTTCAGAGTAAAATGAGGGTAAGTGCATTATGGCTTATTTTAATTAAATTGAAAATAAATGTACATTCTTCAAATTAAACTTGAATTTATTTTTTTGTATTTTTGTTATCCTTTAAATATATCTAATTATTTATTAAATGTGTTACAAATGGTGTTTCGTACATGCATATATTAGGGTTGCGACGATATGAAGATTATGGCCAATATGCGATAGCCAATAATTCTTTATATTTGAAAACCGATAACTGATAACCGATATATTGTCCGATAAATCTAAATCCAAGTTTTTTTATAATTTTTGAGAGCCTGATTACAAAAAAGTCTCACCATTAAAATCCATGTCCCTAGCTTTAATATATCGGCCAAATTATTTTTATTGGGCCGATAAGTAGTGGCTTAAATCGGGCCAAAGTTGTACTCATGTGTAAAATGTGCCTTGTTTTGCTTAATGTGTTTTTATCTGTTGTAAAAGCCCCTATGGACAGGTGTTGAAAATTAGCACATGTGCTATAACACTTTAAACAATGCATCTGGTTCGTCCAATGTTATTGCTATGTCCATATTAAATTAAATAAATAAATAAATAAATAAATAACGATAACAATAAAATGAACATATACCGAAATGGTGGCTGATTAAAAGTTTGGAATAAATAAGATGTTTTAATGCTTTGAAAGAAGTCTCTTATGCTCACCAAGGCTGCATTTATTTGGTCAAACATTAAGTAAAAATAGTTATATATAAAATAACTGAATTTTCAGCATCATTACTCCAGTCTTCTGTGTCACATCAACCTTCAGTAATCATCAGCAATCATAATAGTATAAAAAACTATATTCCTCATTATTATGATTAAATGTTCATAGAAATGGCACCTTTCAACTGTTCAGGAAACCTGGGGTCTGAGGCTGCTTTGGGTATAGGTTTCCTCACACAAACTGGTTGTGTTTTTTCACTTTTATTGGCAGAGTCCATCTCCTTCTTCTTCTCCTCCCTCTTCTGGAACCTGAAGGGCTTCTGCATGGTCAAGAGGAAATCTCTCCTCTGCTCACGACCTTCCTTCCTCAAGCGCTCTTGTTCATGGATGAGGTTATCATAAAGAGGCTTCGAGATGTACTCAGGGACAGGAGCAACGCAGAACTGTTTCTGACACTCAAACAGGTCTGCCTCCTCTTTGGCTTTTTGTGAATCTTGAGGGAGAGGCTTCCTCTGTCTCTCTGTCACCGTTCCCTGAGAAGTTCTTGGTGCCTTGATTCCACTCGGGGTAAAATTCTGCAGAATCAGCTTTGAGCTGAAAACAAGAGTAGAAGATACATGTTTCAAGCCAAACATTGTTATCAGATTTAAAGGATTAATTCACCCCCAAAAACCTGTAAGACTTTCGTTCATCTTCAGAACATAAATGAAGATCTTTTTGATGAAATCTGAGAGCTTTCTGTCCCTCCATTGACAGCTACACAACTACTACCTTGATGCTTCAAAAAGTTCATAGAGATCGTAAAACTAATCCATATGAATTGAGCGGTTTAGTCCAAATTCTCTGAAGAGACTTAATTGCTTTATATGATGAACAGATTCATCATTTAAACATTCTTCCACACACATCAGCTGTGGTAAACGGAAGATCAAGCATGCTTGCTTGACGTGTGAGAACGAGGTTCATTGTATTGTTCATCGACGTATGAGGTTCATTCTCATGTTACGCAGCACGTTTGAGCTTCAGCAAGAACCAATGAGGTTTATTCTCACTCGACAAGCATGTACGGTTAAGCTTCTGTTTATGTTCGCTGATCAAAGTTTAAATGTGAATAAAAGCGTCTCTTCAGAAAATTTGGACTAAACCGCTCAATTCATATGGATTAGTTTAGCAATCTCTTTATCACCTTTTTGAAGCATCAAAGTGGTAGTGGCGTAGACTGTCAACGGCGAGACAGAAAGCTCTCAGATTTTATTAAATTATTGTATTAAATTAAAAATTTGTGTTCCAAAGATGAACAAAAGTTGTATGGGTTTGGAACAACATGAGGGTGAATTTTCATATTCGGGTGAACTAACCCTTTAAGATTCGAATTACCTGTGGTGTTTGCATTTCTCAGAGTTTCGGCCACCATGATCGCTGATGCTCTGCTGCAGTGTATTGGCTTTAAGCATCCACTCAGTGCTGCTGGTGAGCAGTGAGTTCTGCAGGACCCGCTTCTCCAGCCCAGTCTGATGCTGAAGCTCCAAATTCTCCAGCTGATGCTTGCGTTTGGCCTTCAGAGCCTCCAAATGCACCTTAAGAGATAGTTCAGTCTTCCTCCGGTCCTCATTGAAGGACAGCAGGCTTTTCGAAACGTGCACATTGTCTCCCTCTTCAGATCTAGATATAGCTAAAGTGGGAGAAATCTGAAAGGACAATATTTATTTAGTTTGTTTGTTGGATTGATTGATTAAATGATGAACTAAAGGAGATGAAAAAGCGATTTCTGGAAATGATGTGTATGACTAGCACTTATTATGTTTATTGCCTCTTTAAGATGAATCACTCCTCATTTGTACGTTGCTTTGAATAAGTGTCTCCTAAATGAGTAAATGTAAATAAAACAGTCAGCCATGAAGATATGTAATTTAGCATGTAAACACCCCTAAATGTGCATTATGGCATGCAACATAACTAAAACTACTGTAAACAAATTTTGATGGGACATTGTATTGCATTACATATTGTTAGGCCTATTGGACTGGATGAATGAAGATAAACAAAAGTCTAACATGTTTGGAACGACATGAGGGTGAGTAAATGACAGATTTTTTTTGTAGTTTTTTTGGGTGAACTATCCCTTTAACTTAAAATCTCAGGGGTACAAGTAAATATATCAGGTCAAAGAGGTTCAGTTGACAAAAGGTTGGGGAATCCCTGCACTGTCTGCGTGTAAATATGAAATGATGTGAATTTGTACATTTTAGCGTTCAAAAGCCTTCCAAAGACAGTAATACATGGTTCAATGAGTGATAATTCAAATAATAATGAATGTGTTTGCCAGAAGCTAATTTGATATGTGATGTTGCAATGTTGAGAAAACAACACTTCTTAAAAGTGAAATGATTTCTGTAAAGGTTAGGCTTAGAGTTAATGTTACCCATAAGCATAACCCTAATCAATAAGAAAGCCACTAAGTTAGTCTGATTAGCCCACACATATTTTAAAACGAAATACAAACTAATAACAATTGCTTATTTTTTTGGAATCTAATTACATAATCTATATTACATGTAATCAGTTACTACCCGGCACTGTAAAAAAAATGTCATCAAAATATTGAGTTTGTCTGTTGTTGATTTTCTTAGCTAAAGGAGCCCTGTTTAACGTGTTTAACCAGAGACTATAACTCAACAGCGTGTTGTTGTTACTATGGCAACCCCAAACGCGCATAGTTACGCTCTGTAATTGTTGTTCGCCGCGGTTAGAAGCGATTCAAAATAACTGTATACACAATAATAAAACAAGCGGATTAATCACTGTTAAATCGATAAATACACTGGAAATATATCAGACACTTGTTTCTCATTTGAACGCACACTCTGTTATCTAACCTCTTCCGACATTGCTTTATTCTCACCATCGTCATCTGATCCATGGTGTGATCAGGCCCGCTATGAGGAAATCATTCAAACACTCATCCCTTTAATGTAAAAGATCAAGACACACTCCATTTCCTTGGAATCGGAAAATATTTTGATCTCCGCACCGATGACAATCTCCACCCACCAGCGGCTGAACACGCACACCGAATCCTAAACAGCATGTCCTTCAGGAATGTTAGATACAAAATACCATCTTTCCACAGCAAATATTTTATGCAGCAACAAAACACGCATATGCCTACATGTAGTTGACTGATAGACAGTAACTTTACATTATTTCAATAAACCGAACGCGCTAGTTTTTCCTCCACGACGGCAGATGGCGCTAAAGGGAACGTGCTTCCATCATGCTACGTTCTCAAACGAAGTGAAAGGATTTTAAAAGACTCATGTGTTACATTTTAGTACTAGTCCTGTTTGACATACATCTCACTTGTGGAAATTAGTCAAAATTAAATGGTTTGGGAATGCCCATGCTCCATTTTCATTATTTCAGTGGCTTTTAACACCCGGAAGAACTGTAGCAAACAGAACTCTTACGTATAACGTTACAACAACATGGCTGGATGACAGAGACAGATAAGAGTTCGCCCTTTTTGTCAATAACAGGACATATTTAACGGGGACTGTTAGATATTTCTTTTCAGGCTTGTTAGTTGCAACAAGTTGTTTCACCCCTGTTTTTCCGCTAGAATGTTGACTAGACTCGGTGTGTTCGGGATAGGACGGCAGTGTGTTTCAGTGAGGGCACTGAATGGAGCGCGAGCGGCGCGCAGAGGCTTCGCGTCCTCCGCTTGCGATGAGGAATCCAGCACATCTGAAAACGAGCTTTTTGACATTATAATATCTGGCGGGGGAATGGTGGGCACCGCTATGGCATGTTCGTTGGGTGAGTGTGTGTGTGAGAGAGAGAGAGAGAGAGAGAGAGAGAGATGCATGCACGGTGCACCCGCTTTTGCCACTCTCTGCACTCTCCCACGCTTCATCATAAGCACATTGTTGGAAACTTCCCAGCTGTAATAAAGTCTCTCCCGTTGCTTTCCTTCACCCCTTGTTTTTTTTACGCAAAGGAGAGGTTGTTATTTTGTGTGATGAAAGTGTTTTAGCTGGAGGTGAAGGGTGCAATTGCGGTGGCACTGCAATGTGACGTTCTCATGCCGTAGGCTGCTAAAGTAAGCAGTGTGCAATCAACGCACAGATTTTAGGCGAACTTGAGCGAGTTCATATTCAAATGTGTTGGTAAAATCATGCAAAATGCGAGAATCAACCCCACGGTGATATTGCAAAGCAAATAAATCATCCTGTATTTTTATCCCTGTTCTATTTTCAGGGTTAGATCCTAATTTAACAGGGAAGAAGATTCTTCTGCTGGAAGCTGGTCACAAAAAAGAGATGGACAAGGTTCCTGAGACCTTCAGTACAAGGGTCAGCTCCATCAGTCCAGGATCAGCAACACTTCTTAGTGGTATGGCCTTTTATAGCTTTTTATGTTTATTTCATAGTGTGTGATTCATAACATTCATATGGATCTATATAGGAACACCGAGATCTCTAAATCACTACCATGAAATTAAAAACAAAAATATAATTAAAAATAATATAAAAATAAAAGCTTATTCAAAGTACAATTCACTACTGTAATAAGAAATTATTCTAAAATAACACTAGTGAGGACTAACATTTAGGATGTGATAGGGTAGTACTTTATTTATTCCCTGGATAAAATTTTGGAAAATTAAGTTTATATATCTCACTTTTGCCCTTAGTGATTTTACCCTTTCATAATTTTTTAGCATTTACCTTAAACATTGATTGCATATCAAATCTCTTACCAGTATCCTTTAATTGAGTTTTTTTTATCTCAGATTCTGAAATAAACAGTTACATAATGCGGTTGACAAGAAAACAATAGATTTTAGAGGCACAGTAGTAGATGTGATGCTGAGGACATTGAACTGCCCTCGGTTGCCTGGCTACACAGTGTGTTATGTTGGATGAAACATATGCTTTTGATTGTGTCCAGAATGCATGTTTGCATAATGGGCAATGTTGGGCATCATTTAGAACCAGTACTTTGGGTAATGTGGGGGCACAATCCAATCAAAAGGCCTGTGGTGAGGATAAGTACATCTGTTCCATTCAAAGCTCTGAATCTGCACTCCTGTCATTATACCTATTTACAGTATAATGTTTGTATACGAAAGATTCACCAGGAAGTAGGTCAGTAGGTAGCTCTCTCTGACGTGCGGTGTACTTTTTTCCATTGCTATATTCATTTATCTTCGGCATTGAATGAGTAGGCACAAATGTGGTGCCTTTGTAATTGTATCTTATTGTGTTTCAGGTCTTGGTGCTTGGGACCATATTGTAAATATGAGATGCAAGCCGTATAATAAAATGCAGGTCAGTAAAACCAGTATGTTGTAACACAATGATTACTAGTGGTGTACCAATATGCAATGATATGCTACTAAATGATCATCATATTCGCACACCACGGTATTACCTGTTGGTCAACCAAAACACCTTTTTAATACTTTTTATAAGTAAATATAAATTAAGTAATCAGATATCACACTAAATGAAACTTGCATAATTTAAAAACAAGTAAACACTTAGTAAATGACTGTGTTGGTTACTCAATGTTTTGCTTATGACCTTACCTGCTTATTTTCCTGAGGGCAGGAAGCCACTCCATTAAAAACAGCTGTATTGTGCTTTGCTCATCGCTGTTTGCCTATCATCACACTGTAAGCAGCCACCCATAAATTAATGCTACAGAACCACAGCCTTCGAATACAAAACATACATTAGAGATGCAGAACCTCAAACTCCACATCGCTATGTGACAGTTAAGCTCGGTTTTGCTTGCGGCCACAGTTTATCTATTAGTCTTATTTAGCAAGATTACATAAATCTAGCCCTACTAATTATGAAGATTCATGTGCGATGCAGGGAGAGGAGTTAAAATCTGTGAAGATCACAAGTAAAGGGACCCTTCGTTTTCTATGCTGTGGTGGGGTTTCAACTGTAAGATGTGGATTTTTCACTGCCAGAATGAAATCCTGTGGCTTCTGGGCAAACTAAGGGATGCACTTGTGATGCACTAGTGATACCTCACCCATTATACCTTTCCTGTCCCCCTTACGGTTTTTTTGTTTGTTTGTGAGTGCCAAGCAAGGATGAAATTGTGAGGGAAATGAGCTAGATTCCCTCTTGCTCTCCAATTAAACTCAAGCAGTTAGAGGAAAGCAACTAAAGCGGGTTTGGGAAGTGCCATGTACCAGAAAAAGTTTTTTTTTTTTTTTTTTTTTTTTTGGAGTGTGGAGGTTCCCTAAAGTGTTATCAGCTAGATTTTTTTCCTCCATAGTGGTCTGAACCTTTTCTGGTCTTTGTTGCAGAAATGATCATGTTAAATGGGTTATTTTGGCAAGGGATGTTTTAATTTGGCAATGACCTGAAGTACATAGCAACTCCGAAACTTATCAACAGCTGTGTTTTTCCAATGTGTAAAATCCTCATAATTGTGGGTTGGTCACGTTTTAAATCTTCCACGTAACCATGTATCAAAAATTGCAAAACCACTACTATTAGTGGTTTTAGCATGGCTGTATAACAAGCATAGAACAGTCCTTCTGAATCCATGTTACATATGTATTTAATTGTTTGCTAGTCACCCTAGTTACAAGTCATTTTAGGTTTTTAAGAAATAGCTGCGTCAATCACCAAGACTTTTTTTGCATTTAAAACCAGCTGCATGTTTTATTAACAAAGTTGCAAGGCAACTTGGATGAAACAAACTTAGCTCGACTGTAATGTTCGCATATTTGTTATTTATTATTGGCTTAACTATAAATACAAGCATAAATCGCCACAAAGAATGGCATTTTACATTTCTGCCTCACCCCAGTGCGTTTACAAAGTCAGCCGTGCAACCTCAAGAGCTGTTGGTGGCTTTTGTTGAATCTAGTTTGATGTTTGGTTAAGATTATCTGGCAAAACTCTTCGCTCAGTCGAACAGCTTTGATGTGTTCAAGTTCAGTGAAGCACATGCTTTCTGGAAATCCATAAATAGAGCCCGAGCGGTCACTTAAGGATAGAGTTGTAAACCACAGCAATAATTTGTCTCTTTGCTTTAGGTTTGGGATGCTTGTTCAGATGCTCTGATTACATTTGATAAGGAGAATCTGCAGGACGAGATGGCGTACATCGTTGAGAACGACGTCATTGTGGCCGCCCTCACCAAACAGTTGCACACTCTCTCTGGTAACAGACACATTTTGATGTTTGATATATGAATCCATTTGTGTTTGTTTTTGTAATTATTGCTTTGCACACTGAACTTTGATCATTACATGATGATATATCCTTGATCGTTGCTTTTGCTGTGCTCTTCCCATGTTTCTCCCAGCAGTGGCTTGCACTGTCGAGCGCAGAGTGGGCTCCCTGTTAATTAGTTTTAGGGATGGCTTGGCAAATGATGTCACCACAAGCCATTCCTTCCTGTCTTGGCAAAATGTTTATTTGTACTCCTTTTGAACGTCTTTCTTCTCATGTTTTTTTCCTAAAGATTCCACTTCTTTGGACATATGCGTGTTTTTCCTGCTATTTCGATCATCCAGCACACTGCTTTTGATGGGAGTTAGAAGCTCCTCAAGAATTGCCACCCTGTTCGGACACGTGCAGTGGTCTATTGAGCCATTTAAAGAAACCACATTCCTTTCCAGCCGTAGCATCTCGCTCGCTCAGGGTGCCCGAGCACGGACAGCGTTTTACTGTAACGTTTTGTTGTTGTAATTAACTAAACTGTTCCAAGGCTCCGCATTTGGCTTTTCCATGCCATGCTCTGTAAAACTGCATATTTTTAAAAAGAGGCCTTTTTTTAAATGCATCTTACGTTTAACAGATGTGCGATAGCACGTGCGTGTTCACGTGTTTGTCAAGTTGGTGTTTTTTAACAGTCTTCTATTTCTGCTGAAGTACTAGATGAAAAGTAAATGCATCAGCCAACTGTTTTTTCCCCCCGTTACTCTGCTTTCAAATCAACAAGAAGCCAATATTTATCCCCCCTGTTGTGTGCAAGAACTTTGTGTTCAATTTTGTGGACGGAAAGGACTCCAAGTCCGAAACGTAGGCGTAATTCTGGATCTTTTCATGTGCTAGACCGCCAGTGATTCTAAGAAAAGTGGATTTTCTGCTTCCTTTACTTTTGCTCGATGTTGTGTGCAGGATATTGGCAGCTGGTCACATGTATTGCATGGCCTGCATGTAGATAAACACCATTAGTAAGCTGTGAGTGACTTGCCAAAGCCATCAAAAAAATTGTCAATGTTAGCGAGCCTCTGCCAGAGGAAGGAAAACAACTTTGTGTTTTATGAGGAGGCTTGATGAGCCTTAATTTTTGACTTTTGTCACAGCCAAACCATGTATATTTGGATTTTTTCCCCATTTCTCTAGTGGAACTGAACATGATTAGGATTAATGCTCTTTTTGTTGCATTTTAATTAGGGCCGGGACTCGATTAAAAAAATTAATCTAATTAATTAGAGGCTTTGTAATTAATTAATCGAAATTAATCGTATTGTAATTGCATAAATATTTGACCTGAGAACAGTGAGAAGTAATTTTTTTCACATGGATTTTTAGTATACCATTGAATAATGACTGAATACATAAGCTTAAGCAACACAATATTGTTTATTTTTGTTCAACCAAGTCCAGCAGACCAGTGTTTTTTGCCATTAAGTGTAGCAATAGCAAATTGCATATTGCGATTTTCTAATAGCAATAGCGAATTCCTTGTTGCATAGCTTGCACACAACCATGCTCTTATCGACGCTTCCATCCGTTCGTTTTTTGTAACAAAATTTCCCATCCACCGGCCAACCAAAGCGATCTCGTCAGCTTCTTCGTCATGAACGCTAGTTGGTGCGCCAGTATAATCGGTCCGCCGAAACTCATCCAGTGAGAAACATTCCGCGGTGCAAAAATTAGTGCGATTAAAAATATTTTTTTGTGTAATTAACGCGTTAAAGTCTGTGGTTAATTCATCTTAATTAACGCGTTAAAGTCCCGGCCCTAATTTTAATGTGTTATGATGTTTTGGTGTTTTTTTTAGACCATGTTAAAGTGCAGTACCGAACAAAAGTGGTGAAATACACATGGCCCTGTCCATACCATGTCTCTGAGTCCATCCCTTGGGTTCAGATGACTCTAGCGAATGGAAAGACTCTCCACACCAAACTGTTGGTATGTAGAATATGTCCGGTGTTTCATTTGGTATTACAAACCGAACAGTGCACAGCTACATAAGCAAAACCTCTGAGTTTTTAAAGGTGGGTGTGTTTGGCTCTTTCAGATTGGTGCCGACGGGCCGAATTCAATGGTGCGGAGAGAGGCGGGCATCCCCACAGTCAAATGGAATTACGATCAGTCAGCAGTCGTCGCTGTTCTGCATTTGTCTGAGGTATGATGATCCTCCAGTTTGATGTTTAAACTGTTCAATCATATTGCGTCGGTCTTATTTTGTACTTGTCAACTTATTGAATGTTTTAATTTACATGCCACAATACAGGAGAAAATGTATTTGCATTATTGTTTTTCAGCCTACAGAAAATATCGTGGCCTGGCAGAGGTTTCTCCCAACTGGCCCCATTGCGATGCTTCCTGTGAGCTAAACTTGTGTTTATTTTACTTGTAAATGATGTCAGTTGTGCTTGATTTGTTTTATTGGCTCGTCATGATATCGCTTAGTGGTCAAATGGAAAATGCATTTCATGCCCAGACGTGGTGTATGTGTGTCTGCTGTGCAGTTGTCAGACAGTGAGAGCTCGCTGGTCTGGTCCACCAGTCATCAGCATGCTGAAGAACTTCTACAGCTGGATGAGGAGAGCTTTGTGGATGCCATTAACTCGGCATTTGTAAGTAAACACTGACCCTGTTGTCTCACTTGTGGTTCACCTCTTAAACTGAACAGCTTACGAGTCCTGTGCTATTGCAATATTTCTCGACAAAAGTTAATTTCCGTATGTAGAATAACGTAATAAAGCAGTGGTTTTTGATTGAAAACTCATGTCATATCATTGCTCTGCATTCTCTTCATTTCGGCTGAATGCCCTCAAATTGACCCTCACAACCTTTTTTTTATTTATTTTTTTTATATCAAAGAAACTCCTCTTTTCCCAAGCTGGCTATTTTTACTGGCCTTACTGGTCACAGGCCTTTGCATCTGAGTCACGCTTGCCATCAGAACTGGTTTGCTAATTAAGCCCAAGGTTTTCCATCGTTGGTCCACAGAATGTTTTTTCTGCAGCCCAAACTCAAATTTGTGGCCTGGTCAGCATTTTACTTTAATTAGGCATGCTTTTTGCATCTCTGCTAAAATACCTTGTCTTTTAAACTGCTTTGAATGCACAAAAGGAAGAAGGTATAGTTTACCTCTAGATGTCAAGATGAAAATAGCGTTTAATGAAAATGATGTCATAATTTACTCGTCTTCATGTCATTCTAAACCCATATGACTATTTTCAAAATTGCGGTATGCCACTGAAGGATGTTTACGCAGCTCTTTCCCATACAATAAAAAGCAACAGTGACCAGGGTCTGTCATGATCCAAGAAAAAAAAACACACCATAAAAGTGTCAAGAAATGTAGTCCATCCAAATCATGTACTCTATTCCAAGTCCTCTAAAGCAGTAGTTCTCAACCTTTTTGACTCGTAGGCCTCCCATTGTCCAAAGTAATATTCAATGAACTCCTAATATAGGGTAAGATATTTCCTCCACTATTTTTGCTGTAATTATGTCAGGACTGTGAAACTGGGAGTGTTGATATAGTAATTAACAATTAATTGAGTGATTACAGTTTTCAGCTCCCTAGTTAACAAATACTGCTCTAAAGCTTTAAGGAACAGGCTGTTCTATACTGGTTTAAGAATTTTTCTTCTATTGTTTGTGGAAATCTTCCCCTTCTGTGGTGCTCATTGGAATTTTGGATGTGAATCTTAAGGAATGTAAAGATTCCAAATTAATTTCTGGTTCTCTTACAGTTTTATTAACAAATGTTCATTTTGAGGCAGTTCGTTTTGGAAAACAATTCCTACTTCCATTTACTGCAGCCTGTCCAATAATGAGATGAGATGGTTTTAGATTTCAGTGGGACAATAAGAAATAAATAACAAAAAATTAACTGCAAATCAATTGGCTGCATTTTTTTTAAATAATACAGGACTCAGAATGATTTCTCAAACCTGCTTGGATTAGAGCACACGTATGGTGCTATCTTTAGTCCTTTTTTGAGAAGTTACACTTCCAGCATTCAGAAGTGCTTCAAAATGCATCCTTTTACATGTTAGATAGAAGAAACAAAGTCATGATTTGAATTTTAAATGACATAAGCAAAAGTCAATGATTTTCTATTTTCCTTTAACTGGCCTCTCTACTTCTCTTCACTCTTCTTTCCATTAAGTTTAGGCTTAACAAATATATTATGAATAGAGATTCTTGCACATATCATTCCTCTGTTGCCATTGACTGCTGTTCTCTTCTCTGTTCAGTGGAGTAATGAAAACCATTCTGAGCTGGTGGAGACTGCCGGCTCTGTGTTCCGGACGGCTCTATCTGTCCTGATGCCTGACAGCGGCTCTGCACGTCAGCTTCCACCTAGCGTTGCAGGCATTGGTCCAAAGAGCAGGGTTATGTTCCCGCTAGGCATGGGTCATGCCACAGAATATATCCGCCACCGAGTGGCACTCATTGGGTATGTTTGCAAAGTTAGCGCATTAACCGACTTTTGGTTTTGAGTATTTGTCTTTCAGAATTTATCCATAAGTGCAATCCTATTTACAGGTAAAGGAGATATCTCTCTCAGTGAGCATGTTTGCATGTATACCAATATGCTGATAACCTTCAAAAATCAGTTCATTGACATACATGCAAACTAATAACCCAGCCACATTTAGAAGACTTTATCAAATAATCCGCTTATTCACATTATCCCACTACTGGCAACAAAATGTACTAATTCGTGTGTCTGACTATTCTATTCTGACCTTACTGCGATAAAGGAAACTTAACGCGTTTGCATTACCACATGCATTGCCGCCTTAAGCATATCGGGTTAAGAAAGTGCATGTAGATGCGCTCCATATGTTAGGTTTATAGTTCAGCCATAATCTTTGTGGTTTTCTGAGACGTTAAACCTATGTGATGATGTATTTAGGTTTGCTTTTATTGGAGATATTACATTGGATCTAAGGTAATATCGAGGCCACATGGAGGACATTTCAGCAGCTTTGGCCAGTCCTGTTAAATATGGCTACTGACTCTTGAGGTTTCTTCTCTATATTTCCTGATCTTTCTAATTTCAGAGATGCTGCACATAGAGTCCATCCATTAGCAGGCCAAGGTGCCAATCTAGGCTTTGGTGATGTGGCCTATCTCACACAAATACTTAGCCAAGCAGCGTATAATGGAAAAGACCTTGGTAAGTGTTCCAACATCAGAAGCAAGTCAAATTTATTGCACACTGGATTTGTACTTTTTTTATTTTCATCTAATAAGGATTTCATTTTGCAGCACCATCTGCATGGAATCAGATACAAAATGAGCTACAGTTGAAGTAGTTGATTTCATTTGATTCCTTTAAAGGCTTTTTAAAGGATCTTGCAGAAAGTCAGTCTGTTTGTCACTGTTATTAAATTAATTTGATTTATGACCTAGATTTTTTATGATGACATTGTTGTTTGAATATGATGAGTGAAAGTGTGTCCATGTATTTACCTTTAAGTGTTTCTGTAACTATTTGTACGTGCAATGCTGCCACTTGCCAGGACACTCTTGTAAAAGAGATTTTTAATCTCAAGGAGTTTTTATCCTGGTTAAATAAAGGTTTGAATGAATGAATGAATTAGATAAAATCATCTAATGCGTTTTTTTCCGAAAAGCATACTCAAATTCAGAAACTCAAAATATATCAGCTATATTGTGAAGAACTACCTCACGTTGAAGAAACGTGACAAAGAAACATGAAGGCCTTTTGTTGGTTTGGAATTCTGCTCTATGGATATTTAGGTCTTATTTCATACCTGAAGTATCATACTTTTGGTTCAGAAGAGCCCAGTGGAGCTATCTGTGGGTTTTCATAAGCTCTTTTCCATTTCCTTGTATTGGGGGTGGTCTTTAGTTTTGCTAACCACTCCTGCCAAGAACTGCTAATAAATTTCTTTGTAGCCACAAATGGAAAACTTATGAGGAATTGTTGACATCAGTTTCTCAGAAAATCAAATATGTAAAAAGAGCAGTAACTGATATTTCCTATATTTATCCATATGCTAAACATTGTATTTTAATCAGGAAAATGTCCAGAATGTCAACAAGTACCAAATTGATCACAGAAAGGTCAATAAAAAAAAAGAAGAAAAAAAATTTGTTCTTCAAATGCAATGGTTTAACCGCTGATCCTTGACCTCTAGGAGCCATGCAGCATCTCTTGGAGTTTGAGACTGAACGTCAGCGACACAATCTTCCCATGATGGCAGCCATTGACCTCATGAAGAGGATGTATTCCTCTAATGCTGCCCCAATGGTTCTACTGAGAACCTTCGGCCTTCAGGCTACCAATGCACTGCCACCACTTAAAGTATGATCACATCTCTTTTTCTTCCCACAAATTCTTCAAAATGTTATTTTTATTTCTTGCTCTGAAATTATTGTACAATTTGCACCCTTCCTCCCATCGTATTCCTTCCTCTCGTGTTCTCGTTCCTTTCTGTCATCCGTGCCTCTCTCTTCGCTTTGTTGTACTTCCAGCCTTTTTTCACCTCTCCAACTTTTGCTCCCTCTTTCACTCTTCCTCTGACTTCTTCCCAGCTTGTCCTCTGATTACATCCCTTTCTACTCTTATCCGTGCCTATAATTTACATGGTCAGGAGCTACTACTATGGCTATGTTTAGCCCTAAATTTACTGTTACCCAAAGTGTGTGGGTGGGGTTGCAGGGCTGTGCGTGGTGGTGTTGCCTTGTGTTTTCACACTCCTTTTATTACAGGCCACTCTTATGAAATGGCTTCATTCCTTTACTAAGCGATTCCAACCAGAGGTTGGAACTTGTCTTAAGCTTTGAGGGATATCTCCCACATTTTGTGATTCTATTATAAACGTTACAGCCTAGTGTATGTGGCTCGGAATGTAAGGAGGACGTGTGTCACCCTTCATGTTCAAAAACAGGAAAATCTGCATTTCCCTCATTTAGACAATGAAACATCACTTGTTGCTTATAAATATTGCTTTCCTGAATGTCACTTACCTGTTGTTATATTTTTTCTTGTACCCACAGGAGCAGATCATTGCTTACGCCAGCAAGTAAAACACTTGGTGCACACTGGATATTTGCTGGATCTCTGTTATTATGAAGATTCTGTTCATTGGATGTATAAGTGTAAATTAATAAATTATATTTTATTCCTCTATGTGGGAAACATTTATATGCCATTGTTTCCAATTACCCATATGAAAATGTTATATAAAATATAAGATATAGCTCCTATTGCTCTGCCTTCTTTGCTGATAGAACACGTCAATATGCTCTATCAAATTTCTCAGACTGTTACTTTCATATTGTAAAAATGGCCCATTGAATGGTATTAAGGTTGTGAAGGAAAGGTATGTTTTTAAAATAATTATGGAATTTCAAGGATAATAATGCTTTCCTTGTATAGGAAACATATATCATCCCTAACAATGTTTAGGCTTGTCAGAAACTTAAAAGAAAATGCCATTTAAATTGTATGATTAGGACGAACATTAATTTTCAATAAATATTTTCTGTACACAATGTCACTCTTCTTGGTTGTTGACATATTAAACGATTTTCACACACAAAAAAGGATGCATTTGTAAGTTATCTTTTCTTGTTTAACAGAACTCGGGTGGGAAGTATTTGCAAGCTGATGAAAATATATATCGCCATAGACTTACCTTTTGATTCGACTGGGATTCTAATGTCCAAGTCATAAACAAATTTCGACGAATAAATGTTAGCATTTCAGATCGCATTAGCAACCGTTTATTTAACCAAGTTGACCCTTTTATCTCGCTACAATTCACGAACACTCGCGTTGGTTGTCACACAAGGGGGTATTTTCAAAAATGGCGCGAATTTGAATCGCTTTTTTCGGATGTTTAAACATGAACTTTCAATCTTGCTAAACAAGGAGACCCATTCAACTCACTAGTATTAGGTTAAGCAACAATCGTCTATGATATGATTCGTGTTTAGTTTCTGATACACAGAAGTTTTTCTTTTCAATACATTTAATGTGATTATACATTATTATTTTTCTACACTGAGAGAATAATAAAGAGAAATATCAGTAGTTCAAGATACCTCAAGTTGAATTATAAGTTACTTGATCCAAAAGATCAAGTTTGTTGGTTAAATGTATTCAACAACAGATTTTTATTTATTTTTTTATTCATACATGTACAATATCACTTCATACACAACACTGATTTGGAAAGCATATTTATAGCATTTGCTGTAGAGAATACCACTAATAATGGCGAAGTCTACATGATAATCTCATGTCATATGTTGAACTATGACACAATTGGTAAAAAAAGAACTGATATATACAGTCTTAGAAAAACGACATATAAAGGTATACTGAAGCTGATAGATTAAGAAATGCAACAACGTCACACAGCATATTCAGCAAGTATCCATGTAATAAATATTTGTACAATAATTCACAAAACGCACTTAACATGATACTGCCAAGTGAGCAAAGACTGTTACTTTCTGACACAGGTGCATACTGCTGACAGATTTAGGACCAGTCACTTTTAACAAAATCTGACCTAATTTCGCCCAGTTACAACTGAGCATCTGTGCATACAACAGCAACTTTTAACGCTGTTCCAATAATGACCCCCTAAAACCATCCACAATAACTAACCAATTTTAAAGACATAAAAAAGGTTTAAGGTACTCAAACCTCTGTTTGCATGTTGGTGTAAAAATAACTGTTTAAATACAGTAATGAATAATATCTAGTTTAATAACCTCTGACCAGTAGTAATTTGAGTTATATTTAGTAGGCTATTTATGATTTAGGCATGTAAGCATTTGTATACCTTTTGAAATTGATGATGGCTGCAGTGTAGGTGTATTCAACTGCATGCCATTCAGTGTTAAAAACCATGGTTGCTAGACCTCGGTTAAATAAAAGCACCTAAAAAATTCCACCAAAAGTGATATCTATCTGAAAAGCTTCCACTTAAGCTCCACAACTCAGCTATGGAAACCTCTTTACCATTCAAACAGATATGTGTACATACATGCATTATTCATTAATATGTAAAACAGCATTTATGTGCCCATGTAAAGTGACTATATTTGATTTGATCTGCACCAGTCCAATCATCCCCAGTTTAAGTTGCTGATCCCAAACTAAAACATAGACCGATGGCTGTAGCTCCACCAGCTACGTTAAAGTGTTAGGTGCCACTACATGGAAATTGCAATATAATTCACCACCTAAAACAGCACTACACTACTGTGCAAGCACTACTAATAACAGATAGAAGAAGCTACGGAAGCTACACTACTCAACGCAATGTTTTTACATGCGTCACACTGCAAAATACCCTGCACAACAGCATGAATCAAGAGCTTTGAATGGGTCTAAGACGACAGCTGAAAAAAATGTAAACATACAGTAGAAATAGCAGACTGGCCTGGCCATCTTTACAAAAATATAGTGATTTCTTTGTAAACAGTTCTCTGGGTGTTTAGTTGGTGAGGAAGGAGTGTTGAGATACAGGGCTGCAGTGCAGGACAGATCTGAAACTGAGGAGGAAGGGGGGGAGACTGCTTGACCTGGTGAGATTTTCCCCCTGTGCGCTCCCTCATGCTGGTATCCACAAGACTGCAGGTTTTAGTGAATGTTGAGATTGTGGAAATGATCAAAGATGGCGCCAAGTGCCCAGCTTGTCTCCACGTTATTCACCTTTTTGGAAAGCTGTGAAGAAAAAGAAGATCATTAATCTATGATTAAAATTGTGCTGCCAAGGAATGTTAATTTAGGCTCTTGGCACTTTAGTTAAGCACAATCAAAAATGTACCGAAAACAAGTTTGAGATCCTCTGCATAGTGTATTTCCTGTAAATTTGTTCAAGCTTCACTGGAGTTTCCCATTTTTGAATTGTTGTTTTAATATTTCAGCCTCACCTGCAGAACAGTGCTATCCTTGAAGCCGAATCCCTCTTTCAGTAGGCATGTGATGTAGGTCATGTCCATGCACAAAAATGGGCTGATTGGGCGGTATTTAGTCATCTTGTTGCACACTTGATTAAGAAAAAGAAAAGAGCTATAATTAGCTGTGCTTGGTATGGGAAGCTGCAACGATTGCTCACACAGTTAAGGATTTTAAGAAAAAAACGCTTAAGCCTTAGTATTAAACCTTGACGCATTTCTCATCCCACACAGTTTTTGTGAGTTATTCCTTAAATTGGGTGGCTTGATGAGTAAAAAGTACTACCCAGTACCCAGAACACCCTAGAACTAAGAACTACTTTGAAAACCTTTGCAACCACATGGCAATGAGTTTTGTTCAGACAATGTAAACATTTTGTAACTCTGTGAGTATAGAATTGGGCAATAAAAATACATAAAGACAGGATTAAAAGACAAAAATACTCCCACATGAGATAAGCATAGTGTATACACTATCTAGTGAGGACAGGCTGTTGATTGTCAGGCTACAGTGTGTCAGAGTCTGGGGAAAATTACGTAAGACATTGAGGCACCAGCACTGTGTTTGCTACAACCGTCTAGCACATCTTTGTGAAACAGGTCTTCCCAATGTTTTGTTTTTCCTCCAGCTGACAAGGTGACTGGTGAAAGTTTGGGAAGAGGGGAAGAACAGGAGAAAAGTACAAAAGAATAATTTCATACACATGTGCTGATCGTGCCCCAAACCATGAGGCAGGCCAAGCAATACCAAGTGTTCCCACACAGAGTGAGACATTAGGTCCTGCCTGCCTCCAGTTAGATATTGGACATTAGGTGTTGTCTCATGGTAGTACCCACAGGGCTGCTGCCATTGGGATAACCAACGTGCCAAATGTGGTTCATCGGGACTATGCCACAGTGTCAGTGTACAAATAAACGCCTTACATAAAGTGCCAACTCATTCCCCCTAGTGATAAATCTTCTCTGTGGACATTTTCTGTTTGACACAATCTACCATGTGAGCCATATTCTATGAATCAGTTTCAGGTCTCAAACTGACGAATGCGTCACATTCTGTACAAGAACTCATAACATAATCTTCTACGCAACGGGCATGGAAAAGCTGAGATAGCGGGTTGGAGAGTTACAAAAGGAGGAAGAAGTATTTGTGTGGGAGAGGCGCAATCTATGTTTATGTGGTGGTAGAGCTATCATTTTGTGAAGCCAGTGTGATTGTCGAGAACCTCAAATGCAAATAAGCACCAAGGGTTTATGTTTGTGCAATGTGTGCGGCAGGACTTTGACCCCAGTGTTCATTGCAGTTTGGGAGAATGTCCAAGGTCTTACCTTCTTTGGCTTTTTTTTTGAAATCCCTGACTTCCACAGTACCACCATAAGATTTGTCTAAAGGATTGAGATAATACATGTTTGTTCAGCATAATTTTTAAAGATGATGCATGTGTAGACATTCCACAGCATTGACTCTTATCCCTAATGTAATCCTTCTCACCAATGAGACCGGAATCCACAGCTCTGTCATAGTAATGGGAAAAGGCATAGAAGATGCTGCTTCCCTTGACCTCAAAGGGCTGGTGCACAATTCCTTTCACCACTCGCATCACCTCTTGGTAGCACAACTTGTACCCTGCATAACCTGTAAATAAAGGACCAAATGTATTCATACTCCTGTTATTGAGATCTCGTAAATTGCAGTTACAATTTTACCTCACTACCCTTAATCGTAAACCTAACTTTGTCCTGTCTCTCAAATTCTTCAGGGAAAGATTTCCACCCATGAAGCTCCAAATAGGCAGCTTTCAGGTGACCTGGAGCAAACTGGTTGGTCATTTCTACCAGTTGAAAACCATATGGACTGCTTAACAAGGCCCATCATAACTGGTAAATCTGTGCTACAACATTGCTGAAGGGAGAAAGGGGCAGGCAAAATGTCAAGCCCGTAACTGAACTAGTTTCTTTTTTATATTCCTATGAGAGTGTTGAATCATGAGTGTTGAGTGAACTGACTATTTTCTCTCTGCTTAAATATTCATTTTAGTATTCCTGTGGAGCCAGAAATTACAGTAAATATAGAGGAAAAACCCCAGAGAAGTTAACCAAGGTAAAATCAAATTGATTTGAAATTCTGACTGTAAATGGAAGCTTGAAGTCAATATGAGTGTGACATTTTTGTGTAACAGCATACAAAAATAAATAAAGGACTAGATATGTATTGTAAGACTGTATCTATTGAAAATGTATTGAATAGTAAAAAGCAGTCTCTGTTCAACTTTGAAGTTCGACAATGAATTGATCACAATAATACTTGTAGAATGCAAAAAAAGGTACATTGATTCATTCTAACTTTATTCTATTCTTAATGTGAGGTCACTCACCATCTGGGATTCCACTGACTTTGTAGGTGTGTTCACCAAAGCTCCAGTCTTCTCTGAATTTTTTGGGCAAACAAGAACTTCTGAAAACTTTCCAGTCAAGTCCTGAAGGTTGAACATTGTGAGAAAATATAATCATCATCAATTCTAAAACATAAAGTAAACAAACAAAAAAACATTAATATTTACCATCAGCACCAAGAGCACCGAGAGTTGCCAGTCTGCCAGCAATTAATCCATTTCCAAGGTAACTACAAATGGGAAAAGAGTAAAAATGATGATGGCAAATTGTTGCATATTGTTGGTCTTTGTCTGAAAAGGGACAAAAGAACTAATGTTTCATCAAGTTATCTGACCTGTGAGTATACAGTGAATAAGTGCTGTTGAACAAATTGATTTTGGCAATGTAGTCTGGAGGAGCAGACAGCACAGTTTTCTGTGAAAGAGAATAGTGTCAATGTAAGACTGTGTAATACTGAAACATACTAGCCAGTATACCAACTTTTGTCTTATCATTATACCTTTAACTTAGGAAGGAACGTAATCTGAGTTGAACCTCCACCCAAATCCAGGATGCCAACAGTTTTCCTTGTTTTAGCATACAAATGACCTGCAATACATAGGTATAATAAACTTGTGTAAAATTAAATTTAATATCATTCATCCAAATCCATGAAAAACATATTTTTAGCAATACTTTACCTGTGAGGAAGTTAACTGTAACCCATGCCAAGACCCCTGTAAGATAGAGAATCCATGCTTTTGAGATGCATAATTTGAATACTAACTATCAAGTTTTAATAATATGGTAAACACCAGTCACCACTCAGACATAATTTAACATTTGAAACAGTTTGATATCTGACACCTGCAAGTGTTTTTTTATATATACATATTCAGTAAATAAAGTACTGCATGTTTATAATGAAGGTTTTTATCACTAATGTCTTCATAGAAAGTATACCTCTTATGTTGGGGCCATCAAAGACCAGCCCAGGTAATTAAACATGTCTGAGATGTGAAATTAGTCACACCTCATAAAACCATCGGACAAGTATGCGAATGTCTGGGTTTGCGTGAAACGAATGTCAACTTAAATTAAAAAATGTGGAGGATTATTTTATATTGAGCGTGGGAGGCTTCCAGACAAGGTTTAATCCAGACAGCTATATTAAATACTCAGGTCGCTATCACAATAACAGCCACAGGAAAACTGGGGTAAAAGGGATGTTTCAAAGTCTGTGCATTGCATCATGGGTTTCATTTACATTTGTGCTTCATTATCTTGGATAAGTTAAAGAGAGAAACGTTATTGTACCTTCATTGGTGCCATTCATTATACTGACACTGTTGTTTGGCACAAAGAAAGGAGAGTCGTCAAAAATTTCTTTCACCTATGGACACAAACCATAATTTACATGTATTAACCATAGTGTACAATTTCAACTCTACAATGTAATGACATCTAAGAGTTCATGACTCATATGTTCCTCTGTAGTGTACACCATAAAAAAAAATTAAGAAACCATTTGGTTGTTACAACATAAATATTCAAGCCGGCTCTTTTTATCTGGAGTCAACGGGAAGTGCACTGAATCAATCTTGGGCAAAATTGTCTGAAACTGGGCAAGCTACAAACCACAAGTGCGGCTGGTGTGGTGGCATTGAATACGATAATTCAAAAGGCATTTGGGTTCCTTTAACTCCAGACAGCCTCAGAACAGCTGCTTTTGCACTGTATTGGTTTCTCTTCTCTCTTACGTTTCCTGTCTTTCTTTCTTTCTTTCTTTCTTTCTTTCTTTCTTTCTTTCTCTCTGTCTTGCACACAACGTGGTTTGCATCCCTTTGGGATGGTTGGTTTCTCTACCAATTTGTCTAAGAAAGAGAGGAAGCCTTACCTCATCCAACAGGGCTTTGGCTTTTTCTTGAGGCAGCAGGCGCAAGCCGGCAGTGGCTTTCAGAACCACAGGTGTCTGTATCCATTCCTCTTTGGGAATCGTCTTCTTTGCCACCTTCAGCAGTTGTCTAAGGGATTCTCCACCCTAGCAAATGGAAAATATGTACATATTATTGCAAATACACCTCAACTCCTCAAAGAGAACTCAAAGGAACCATCCTAGCCCTGTCCTGTAACAATAGTATGATAAATGAACTGGCATCTTGTTTGTCTACCAGCAACAAGGTCTTTCAATGGAGAGCAGAATTATTAACCATTTCAATGTCCTTGGCTCATGGCTAGATAGTTGAGCATGGGGAGAAAAACCCATCAGTAGTGTACTGGCATAAAGCAGTTTTTTAATTTTTTTTATTAGAACGTCTTCAAAAAGCACATATGCAAAAACAAAAATTACTGTGTGGTCACAAACTAAAGTAAAGAATCATTCCACAGTCTATAACTCCATAGTGCTGAGTGCAGATTTTTCTTGTTATCTTCAGTGGAAATATAGAATAATAATAATTAAAAAAAAAAATATATATATATATATATATATATATATATATATATGCGCACAGTCGAGACTGGAAAAAGTCAAAGACATTTGCATGTAATAGAAATAGAAATAGAAAAGTTCCCTGATGTTATAAGAAAGTTAGTGGCTTACCGCTTCAGGCATATCTGCATACGCTGACAATCCAGGCTTCACGGCATGGTACATCTCATTGTCAAGCACTGGAAGCACCGCTGTGGGACACAGAGACAGACAGAAATGTCAGAGGGGACAATTGAAGACGCATGCTATTAGAAGGTGCTCATTAGTGATGGACTGTTGGCAACTTGACTCCGTCTCTTAAAAGGTTATTGTACATGAGCAGAGACATTTGGTTATTGTATGTTTACCACAAATGGCGACCACCAAGATTTTTCCAGACAGGCAAATTAAGAGTTTCTCAAGGCTCAGAGTTTACCTCATCAGGAGTGATGCCATGTCTCCATTTGATGGGTATTTTGGGGAACCGATTACTGCATTATCAGCTCAAACCCATAATCTTTAATATATTGCTCAGGGTTGCAATTTATTAAATGAAACTGCAGCTGCTTATTACCCATCGTTCTCCTTCCCTCTTTCCTCTTCCCACCCCTGTGTTTCTGTTTGCCTTCACACCATGCAGTGAATGAACCACGGCAAACACAGACACAGTAAGCAGACGAGCTATGAGCCACAGGCTCCTGAGAGGGATGCAGTAAGAAAGAAATCAAGAGAGAGAGAGAGAGAGAGAGAGAGAGAGAGAGAGAGAGAGAGAGAGAGAAATGAAGAGGGCAGCCGTTCACAGAGTGTGCAAGGCGGGACTCTTCAAGATCATTCTGAGTTCACGGTCTAAGCTACACTGAAGCATGGATGTGAGTCAGGACAATCAGAGCAACACATCTGGAGAGGAAAATATTGAAATTCTAGCTACAAGAGGAGCAAGTAGGTAACCTGGGAATCTGCAGAGCTCATTTAGAGCGTAAAAAGGGGATATGGAGAAAGGACATGGAAAGACTTACCTGGGTCTTTTTGAATGAACCTATAAATGTGGATACGGGTGCCGGTGCTGCCAGCATCAAACATGATCCCATAAAAGGTGCGACTGAAGTTGACCGGACGAGGGGGCACTGCTTCCGTCGCCACAGGTACCTCTGGGGGAAGCTGATTGTCCATGTTGATATGGTGATTAAATGCACGATAGCGGTTGTGCATAGGGTGGTTGGAATATGTTGCCTCTGCCAGAAAGTACCCGGCAAAAAGCCACATGGACACCCCCGTCAAGAGCAACATCTGCTGAGACATGGTTTCTTTCTCCCACGCCGACACTACAAACAGCTCAAGGCTTGACTGGCGGTTTCTCGAAAAGTGACTCAAGAGTTTTTATGGAGGAGGATGTGTTTGCTGTTTTTGCCCAGTCTTGTTGAAAGTCTTGAAGAGTGTGCAGATGCAGCGAAAGTCTACAGAAAAGATGAAGGGAAGAAAGAGAAGATGGAGAGAGCCCAGAAAGAGAGGGTGAACCAAGAGAGACACACTCGGGACTGGTTGGTCATCTGTTTACAGTATATAAAGACATAAGTGCTTGGCAGGGGGCCATGCCAAACAACGGCATCCACCAATCCTGAGCCTCTCCATAGCAAGCCCTCTGAAATCCATCCTCCACCATCCCCTCCCCTTACTTATAAAAAATGGACAAGGAATACCTGCTAAAGAGTGTTGTTTCTTTCTCGTCAATTACGTGCAAGGCGTTCAAATTGGCAATACCCTCCCCCATCATCTGAAGTGGCTTAGATGCTACTAAAATGTCTTCTGAAGAACAAAAGAGTATATATTAAGACTTCAAACCAGTTGGATTGCAAGGAGTAAATGCATTGGTTTAAAAATAGATTTTATGGGTGTACTTAATTAAAACTTACAGCTTTACTTTCTACTTACGGCCAGTCTTGTTACTTCACCACTTTTTCTTTCTCCTAACAAGCATTAAAACCTACTCATGCAAGCTTCCAATTGCTGCAAGCCAGTTTCCTTTCCAAGAATAGTAGTTATATCATGAACTGGCTTCTAAAGAATCTTAAACCACCGTTTAACTGGGATCTTGAGATTCTGTGTTACATGTAGTTAATTTGAGTTATTTGTCTCGTAATTTCTAAAATAGGGCTTTTCCCTCTGTTGCTCGCTTTAAAAGAGGTGTAAAGAGATGTAGACATTATCTAATTTATTCAAGGAGTTTGTGGCAAGAATATAAAATGGCATTATTATCATTAAACTTCAGAGCTCAAGCATAGGGTAGACAAATGATTCTTGTGTTGTTTTCACATCAGTTGCCAGGTATTTTGGCACGGCAGATGGTAAACTTCTGTCTGTGTACTTTCAGTGCCCACAGAGTAGTGGAAGATCCTGTACTCAGGACACGTAGGGTCAAATTTGAGACAAAAAACACTTTACAGTTTCGGAGGTAAATGACTAATTTGGCTAAATTATTTTCTTTTCAATTTACTTGCACAGACTCGTAGCTAGGCAAGAACATATTTTAGGATTATACAGAGAGAAAGCATGAGTTATTGCATTTTCTTTGGTGGAAGTTTTGCAAAGCTTCTTCTTTCTTCTTTATTGGTTTTGACAGAAAAAAGCATGTAGGGATCAAATCCTGTGTGCAGGAGCAGACACCATTGAAAACCTCATATGAACTGAATAGATGGGTTATAGAGGGGTTTTCTCGACTCTGTGAACCTTGGTCTCATATCAAGGAGGGTTGCTTTAATGAATTGTTGTGCATTCCTAAAAAATTCAGGCCTGATGGAAGGGTTGCATTACGATGACATGTCTTTTTCTCTTTCACTTGCAACTAATGAAAGTGGTTCACCACACATCGAGTTAAGAATGGCTTTCATTGCCACTGCCGGTGAGACCCAGCTGAGGGACAGGGAAAAGGAGAAATAAGGGGCGGTGGAGCCAGGTCTGCGATTTTAGTGCCTCGAGGGGAGATGAGAAGCACAGAGAGGGCAGAGGGAAGGAGGGAGGGGACCTGGGTGGAGTTTGGCAGTGGCTGCGCTCACATCATGCCATTCCAGTCCCTGGACAGTCGGCTGAGCAAAGCAACAGTTCCAACGTTGTAATTTGGAACTAAAAATATTACACTTTCTTTCCTCTTTTTCTTCTTTTTTCAAATTGTGGTACCCCATTATGGTCTTCTCTCCTGTGCCAAGCATGCATGTGCAGGCCCTCATATTGACTTCTGACAAGTTTCAACCATTGTAACACTTTGAACCGTGCCATAGCAACAGTATAGTGCATCTATGAACTAATTTAATAGGTGGCTGGCTTGCAAGTGTCATAAAAAGTGTCCACTCTCCTGCAAAAGATCATTATATCATGCTGCGATGCTTCATGAGGATTTCTGTCATTCAGGCTGGACAGGTCTTTATGGCACCACTGCACAATATGGTGACTGTTACATCGGCTGTTAAGAGCACCCTCAGCTGTTGTTTTTTTGGTCTCTAAATGAGCACTTATGTTCACACATATCTGAGACAATTACTGACAAGGCAGTCTGTACATCCATGGAATTATCACAATACATCATAAACAGTGTTTATGGCATAAAGCAAGGCAATTAAAGTACATTGTTTGACTGATGCAATAAAAAATAAGCCATGATGAGTGCCGAAGCCAGACACAATCCAAACCATTTGTGCAGTGTTGACTGAAACATGTTTTGCCACAACGAAACAATAATAATTTAAAATAATTCGTTGCCAGCCCAGAAGAATGTGCAATGCCTCCTTTAATCTAAATTATAACAGAGTTACAAAACAATAGGGTACTTTTATAGTGCATAAAACAAAAATATGACTACAAAATTGTGAGGTTTGATCATGCGCAAATGACCTGAATGTGTTATTCCTTATGCAAAATGCATTGCTTTTTAAAGTAAGAGTTTACCCAAAAATAAATAAAAAATAATACTTATCCTCATGTATTAATTCTTCTACAAAACGCAAAAGTAGATAATTTAATGAATGTTGGGTATTTCAATACAATGGCGGTACACTGTGACTCACTTTTACACTAACTCATTGTCATTTTCCAATTTCAACAATCATTTTTTATGAAAAATCCCTCCTGTGCGCATTTGCAAGTCACATGTTCACACAAGATCCAGTATAGAATGTACATGTATTTTATTTGGTAATCAAAACACCCATCTTTCACTTAAAATTCTTTTAGATTTTTATTTACAATTGGAGATACCTTTTCAAAAGGTATACCTTTCACTTTTGTAACTGTCATAGCAATTAGCTTTATATTTAGTTGCCCAACAACATATACAAACTTAAAGCCAAGAGCCGCCATAAGGTTACAGTAGTTACACCCTGACATTTTGACATATGTTCTTTAGCCTTTTTCTGCCTGTGGAATGTTTTATGGATACACACCAGCTTCATCAAAAACGGGACAGAAATGACCGGCTGGGAAGCTGGCAACTAAAATGAGTACAAAGTCATGCAATGCAAGGGTGGTGCTGCTGGATGGATTCAAAATGATTCTGTGATATGTTTATATATATATATATATATTTAGAAGCGTGGCCCTTGTGAATCTGCTAAGTCAACTGCATTTTTGTTTAAGTTTTGTGGCTAATCCACATCTTATGCAATACTGGCTTTTATCTTAAATTTGTTTGGAGACTCAATGGCATGTCAATCACTGGCTGAAGTTGCTCTCCTCTAGAAGAACTGGAAGTGAACCCCTTTTGCTTACATAACCTTATGCAGCCTCGGTTACCGCTCACCCCACAATTCTTTGGTTTCTGAAGGTTACACCCTAGTGTTGCAAACAACAGAGAGTCCCGACCATTCCGTGACCCCCTTTTTTATACACAAGTCCCCACAGAGTGAACAGTTTTTCAAATGAAATCATAGGGTGATGGCAACCAATCTCTTTTGATCACAGCCTTGAATATCAAAATAAGATGCTATCTAAAGACCAAGCAGCACTGTCAGCAAATAAATAAATCTCTAAACTACAACAAAATATAATTGTTTCTTATGCCCGGTACACATTGTATGATTTTGGGCTGTCCCAGATGAAAGATGACCAATCGTGGTGATTTCTGTGGTAGTTCCTAAGCGTCGAACAGAGAGATTCAAAGACGGCTCTTGCACCCAAAGATAGCCTGCGATCATTTTCTGAGAGTGTGAGAAGTTTAGCATGATCATCTCACAGGGGCCCTCATTTATCAAAAGTGCGTACACCAAATTTCCAGCGATCAAAGCGACGGGTGCTAAAACTTAAAACTACTAACCTCAAGCTCCATTTACGAATGCATGCCAGATTGGCCTCTTTTTCTTAGAAATGGCCGCGTCTATATTCTCCTCTTTCGCTTACTTCTCTTAATTTCAGAGCACATAAAAACCTCAATTGCCAAAGTTTTTACCGCTAGCGCATGATGATGGCGTTTTATTCTTCTGTATTAACTTGCGTCATGGCCTACGGTTAGGTGTCAACATCGTACAGTCTGTCAACATAAATACATGTCGTACCCAAGTTTATTAGATCCATGTCGTACAGTGTGATTTGTAATGATCTTATAGTATTGCCGAAATCGCAGTCTGTAACAGGCATAAAACTGCTTGTCAAGTTACAAAACTCACCAATATACATGAACACGAATGACTTTCTTTCATACATTTTAACAGCTTCCCCAAAATATGCTTCTGAATATTTTATGATACACATATTTTGACGTGGAACTTGCATGTTTTTCCCCCATAGATAAAGTGTGTAATAATGTCTCTTTATTTTTTCCACTTGTACATGGAACTCAGAGATGTTGCATTTGTCATAAAAACTCAAAACGCATGAAAACGAAAAAAATGAGACCAAAGAATCTTAAATACCCACATGTCCATAATTACAAAAATGCTAGAGTCTTCACGTCTCAAAAACAGGTTTATGGAGTTTTTATTGTGATGCGTGTACATGCGACATCCTGTCACTGGAGAAAGTACCCTCTTCAATGTGCTTTATATTTATTTGTTTCAGCATGAATGTTCAGTGACTGTTTGTTTGCCAAAATTGAATTACATTGTAATGTCTAACTTGAAGTGTATGTTTTTGTGTCCTTCATGTGTCCAATGAATCCATTATTTCAATCATGAAATGCATTGCAAATCCTCATTGAAGCTTAAATAGAAGTGTAACATCACACCACTTCTCTTGTTGTTTTAAAGTTTGAAAATGAGCTGTTTTGGTCAACAGCTGTTTTCCATTTAACATCCCTTCCTTCATACTGGTAAAAATGGGTCCCAATAGGTTTTCAGCAGAGAGAAAACAAGAAGCTTGGTCTGGACAACCTTAAAACACCCCTTTTTAGACACTCATGGAAATTTCGTATTTGTAAATTTAGCAAAATCCTGGAAAATGTATTGTTGTGGTGGGCTCAGATGTCATTTCCAGGCCCACTTCCCTTGGCCTTCACGTTATGCGATAAAACACTTGAGAGAGGGCTTAGCTAATGGAAACAAAACGATAGAACGTGAGTGTCTGATTTTTTTTTTTTTTTTTTTTTTTTTTTTTACAAGTGAAGTGGTCTGACATGTGACTAAAAACAGGGTGAAATTCAGTCAGCCAAACTGTTATTTCATCAAGGCTTTTCCAGCTGTGTCCCTTGTGACCCAGCCATTTTTCACAGCAATTAAAGAAGGCAAAGGAAGAGAAAAAGACATGAAATTCCACCACAGGATAATTGACCTTTGAAGTGGAGATTCATATCCTAATTCAGTTTGACAGTACGGTCAAAACCTTAAGACATTGGAGCTATGACTCAATTTGTGTCAGTGTTTCAAACCAAAACACACACATAGAAACACTCACAAAATAAAAAAAGATTATTCAGCTATAGTGTACAGACGGTTGACTGCTCTTTAATAATAGGTATTCTGTCTGAATTATGTTTTTGAATTCGATTTTACTCAACTAATTTTATTTAGCTGGGACCCACAATTTTTTCCTGCTTCAAAGAAAGTAACATTTCTTAAAATAATGACATTCATGAAATAACATACATACCACAAATAATCTAACTTTGTTTTATACATTTAAATGTTACATTTTATGGGATATATCAAATTATATTTATTTACTATAAATATATAATAAAATAATATAATAATATATAATAAAATATCTATTTGTAATAAAATATGTTTTATATAATATATTTAAATGTTACTGATGGCTTTCGATTATACTGTATACTTTATTGTTTCTATATTTATTTGTAGAGATTCAATGTGAAAATATGTATTACAATATAAAAAATACATTTGAAAGGTTAATATTAAGGGCAATTAGTCAATTAATTACAGGACAAAATGTGATCTGTTCTTTTTTTTAATCTATTGACAACATTTGTATATACAGTATATTATATAAATTATCAACATTTTTGGAAGGTTACTGAATTTTTTGCAAAAGTGTAAGAAATCGTTAACACTATTTCGATGGTCCACTTTTTACATTCAACTAACTATAAGTAACTTTGCAACTACATGTCTGTTGGGGAGCATCAAAATAAAGTGTTATCAGATATTAAGCAGACAGTCTACTGATACTCAATTGAGAGTTAGTTGAGTTGCGAAGTTACTGATAGTTAGTAGAATGTCTAAAGTGGACCATCGGAATAGTGTTACCAAAAAATCAATTATGATAAACATTTTTGTAAGGTTTCCATTCCCTATTATATACTGTTCACGGAACAAAAAGGAATGTGAAAAAGAAAACAAAAACAAAAACAGAATGAATTTGTGATAAAAGTGATGTCAGCAGAAACTTAATTTACTCCAGTAAAAGTTCTAAACTGAAATTTTAAGTGTTGTTCATTAAATGTGGTCAATAAAATATAAAGCACAGAATTAAAGGTCTTTAATTATAGAATTGGTATTTTGCTATTGAAGAACTATGTATTCTCTGCCCAGAATCACAAGAAAAGGCCATAGGTCAGACTTTGTACTTATCCCAGTAACCCTTTAGGTTGCGGTATGGCTTTGCAGAATTACATTCTGTTCTCAAACATTTTCTTTTAAACGTTTTGGTTCTGGAACAGGAAAGAGAGCACCATATTTGCTGTAATGACTAACTGTTAGATGACACTGTACTAACTTACACTGTCATTGAGCTTGAAGTTACATAAATAAAGACTACAGCAAAGCTACTGTAAGTTCTGCGTGGACAGAAAAGGCAATAAACTCTCAAGGTCTTATCCATATTAGCAGTAAACAAATAAATGTCAATATGATGTTTAGGCCACGTTCACACAGCAAAAGAATATGGTTGTCAGTCCTGTATTGAGTCCTTAAAGGGATAGTTCACCCTAAAATGAAAATTAATTTTAATTAATTCCAGTGTTTTTCTAATGCCATATGCCCTTCTTCCTTTTATGGACCACAGAAGGAGTTTAGTATTTATATATAGTTTTTATATATGTAATTTTTTTAAAAGTATGACAGAATGATCCAATGAGACATTTTTTGTATATTCCAAGTGCATTGGAGGAATACGATATGAAATTAAATGTATTATTTAATGTAAAAATATGTGTGCCTTAGTGTCTCTGTTAGCGCCATGTTCATTGCTGCTTAAACAAGTGGACCCCGCAACTGCGTCGCAATAGTCTGCGAATTAGTCTCTGACGAAAAATTAAGCTTTAAACACGTTAAAGGGATAGTTCACCCAAAAGTTAAAACTACCACTTTGACACTTCAAAAAGTTCATAATTCGATAGTTTTACGATCTCTTCGAGTTTTCAGAACAGAAGAGACTCGATCTCTTAATATGATGAATAGATTTAATTTTATTCACATATTAACTTTGATAAACAGAAGCTCAACCAAACCTGCTTGACCCACGGGAACAAGCCTCATTGGTTCTTGCTGAGACTCACACCTCTAAGGAAATGCGGTTGTCAATCCCAAAACCAGACAGTGTGAACATAGCCTTAGTTTCTGGTAATGCACAACAGCAGGAAGAAAAATTAACCTTTGAAACATCCACTTTTTAGACACCCATAGAAATGTCATAATAGTAGCATTACTTTAGCCCTTTCTACTCAGCCTTCATTTAATACGTGATCTTGTGTTTAAACTTGTGGTCTTGTGCAGCTCGAGTGAAAAACGAGTGGGTTTTTGAAGAGAGAAAAAAAAACACTGTAAAAATGGTGTCTTTGTATAGAAATTTGCTTACAGAAGGAAGCAGTGAAGATCGCCCAGCTAGCACTTTACAGTCCACGATTCTACCCTCTTTCTAATTATAGGCTAATTTTACACATCAAACTGCACTGTCATACAGTAAATGAAAATAAATAACCCATGCTTAAAAAAAAAAAAGGTTATTATTATGACCATTCTATATTTTCCCCCTTGGAGATGGTGTGCATCACCTAAACCAATGATTACCTTGACCGGATGGGACTGTTCTCCAAACACAGTGTGGGAAGCACTGGCGTGCGCTTGATTATGATAGTAAATGTCATTGTGTTTAGCTTTTCATAGCCACTAACCATGACGTTAGTTTAACGTGATTAGTTCACCTAAGCCATGTCAGCAAAGCACCTATCTAGGTCACTTATGTGGAAATGGGTGGAAGCCTCTTGCCAGGGAGATTTGGAGTATTTCCCCGGGGCAATCCTTCACCTGCTTCCCCAAACCTAGCACTTGAGGTTAGCCTAATTCAATTAGATGAGTCAGACTTAAGCAGAGCCAAGACCAACCCAATGCCCCAGAATTGTAACTTTGTGGGATGTAAAGGCAATTTGTGGGAGTTCCATGGCAATTTTGCATCATCTGGTCTTGCCTTTGACACATTTCGCAGTGCCCAAGGTAATTAAAATGGATGATTTGCAAATGTCCTCGCTCAGTGACCTGGCATTAGTCAACATTAAATCAAAATTGACCCTATTTCCTTTCTCAAATATAGCCTATATATGTTATTTTGCAGGATTCACCAAGTTTGTGAATGTTATTCCATCCAGAGAAAACAAAAATGTCATTTTTATGCAAATTTGCTGAATTTACAATGCTGAATTTAATCACCGAAATGAGATAAAATCCAAAATGAGATTTGAGTCCAAAATGCAGATAAACGCTTGACTGGGAAGGCCATTTTTTATTTATTTCATTGACAAAAACAATATAACAATATAATATAACAAATACATGAATCAAATATATTCCTAAAAATGCACTTCGGGAAAAAAAACTGCTAAAAACCATCGCCAATTGCTAACACTAGATCGTTTTGTCTGCACATGCTAATTTATTACATTTATAAAAAGAGCCACAGTGGCTCTAAAGGCTGCAGGTACAGCTTACATTTCATTTTTTTTAAATGAACATTGAATGAACTTCAATAAATATTTAAGTTTCCATTAACCGAGAAATAAGAACACACACTACCTGGAAGCACAAGCTGTGGCCTATAACGGGTATTCTTTCCATGAGTTTGGTGTGCAAGCTCTATTTCCAAACCACATTCCTCTCGTTTTCTTATATAGGGTTTGTTTGACCAGACATCTTCCTGGTGTCCCTTTTATATTTTAAAATATGTCCCACATAACGGGAAGTCCTCTTGGTGCCAAAAACAAACCTGCAGAAGCTACAGCAAACTTATTTATAGATGTAGCCTACAGTGATACTTCACTAAATGTTCTTATTCAGGAAGTTCCTGATCTCTGGTGGTCATAGCATACGGCATTCACTCCCAAGGTATTTATTTGCACCGTCCTGTGTATTTGTTTTGCTTGTGGTAGCTTTTTCCCTTCACCTGCACAGTAGGAGGCAGTCTCCTGTCTCTGTGGCCTGGCGCTCGGCGCTCTTACTTTCTTGCTTTCCAAGCCGACAGTTCTCTAATCCCTTTGTTGCCCTTGGACCTTTTGCTGGGAAATGCAAATGTGGGAGACGGCAATTGTGGACACACTGGTACCAACCAACACATGCTTCGATCTGAGATATGAATACCCTACACACAAACCAAAATTATTATAAACTTGTTTCCAGAACTTGAAAGAGCCTAGACATTTAGCTTCCATGCATCCTAAGTTATGTGGCATTGTTTGCTTGCTAATACAAGTATTGCTATTACAATTGCAAATGCATAAGGTTGCAGAGAAGTGTGCATTACATTTCTAAATGATCAGAACTATTACTAGCAGGTAGTTAAAACAGTGACTTGGATTTTGTTTATACCAGGTATTAAGATGCATTTTGGTCGATCGGATCACAAGTGGACGGCGCTAAATAGAGCTTGAGTGATCGAATGGAGGTAGTTCAGGCAGACCACTGATCGCTAATCAATATCAGCTGATGCTAAGAAGATTTGTTACTCCACCTACTCTAATCAACTCTAGTATTTAAGCTCATTCAACGAATGCTCCGCAATCTGTCTCTGACATTTACACCCACCTCCTAGCATCTTCATAATAGAGCAATGGATTCTGTATAGAACCTCTATGTACGTAATCATTGTCTCTTCTTTTGTAAACATATGCTAAGAAACATTTGGTTATTAAAAAGCTTGGGGGATTTTTGTCTCAAGGATGTATCTCAAGCTGTCTAGTATGGCAGGTCGAGCACCTTAGAGCCTAAGCCTCTCGCCAAATGCAAAGATTGTCAATAAATTTCAGTCTCAAAGTGGTCGTGACTGAAATAGAGGTGTAAATGCGGTCTAAAATGTTTTGAGCTTGTCCACTTTCGACCACTTCTACAGGTAGTCGAAAACGGCATTCGACCAGATTGCTTTCGCACTGCAGTGTAAACGCTCATGTGGTCGAATGCGTTCGAACAGCCACTAAAGACCACCTACTCTAGTGAGATGGGATTTAAACTTTGTCCGAACACAACCTAATATTGGTTTGAAGATGAAAATGTACCAAGCACAATGTTCTCTCACCATTCCTGATTTCTAACACACACTCACAGCATTCGGTGTGGTCTCGGCTGTCAGAGCAGAAATGAAAGCTGCTGCTCCCCGTTGTGTTTTCTGTCATCTCAGCTTAGTTTGTCCATTAGATTGAAAAAAAGCTCATACATTTAACCTCCAATAGACCCTCTCCTCGAAGATATCAGGACAGAAGTGGTTGAAAGTGAACAAAAGAGACGGATTAAAACACCAGGTGTAAACGGGTATGTGTCTCCCTCATCTTCTTGTGATCCGATCAACTAAAACTCATAAACATAGACACAGTGGTGGGCTATACCTTAGAACAGGGGTGTCTAATTCCACTCTTTGAGACCACTTTTTGCTGGTTCAGGTTATTTATATTTATGTTAATTAGGGCTGGAGCTAAGGTGGCCCTCCAGGAGCAGGAGCAGACACCCTGGCAAAGGCATAGCAAAACTTGGTGCCATGGATTTTTAGAGATTACCATAAATGTAGACAATTTTGTGACTATAGGAGGAAGAGGTTAAACTTAGCAATTCAAAAATGTCCTGGCAGTCATTGCACCTCGTCTCAAATGTCTTAGCGGTCTGAAGCTGGTGGAAAATATTTTTTACAGGGTGAAATTTTATTCACAAACAGCTTGCTTAAGATTAGCTTTAAATATAGTCCAAGTTCATCATTTTCTCTGCTTACATTTCAGTTTGCTACCCATCAACATTTAACAGAACCACTGACAATACTCCTAGTCCACATATTTTTCCAGCTGGGTGCATTTTTATTGGAATTTTTTTTATGAAAATTGCTGGAAATTATGTTTGAATACAAGCAAAGCAGGAATACCAGAAAATACAATCACAGCTTTAGACCCTATAATAATACATTGCTATTAAAATGTGTCTGTGTGAACAAAGGATGTGTGCCGAAGTGATGACAATGGCTCCGTCTGAAATCTACTTCTTTTGAGTAAGTAACCTCTCAATCATTAAAAAAGTATGTTCTATACAGTAGTGTTTCTCAACTCCGGTCCTCGGGATCCATCTCCCAGAATGATTTAACTGATGATTCAACTCATCAGCTTGTAAGTGTTAAATAGGAAGATGTCAAAAACTGTCTTGGAGGTGGGTCTCGACCACTATGTAGTATAAATGTGTATAGTATGAACATAATACTACATTAGTCACGCTGTCATTATGATGTGACCTGCAGTATCAATGTTGGTTGCTTTGTTTCACTTCCAATCACAAATCTCGTCAGGTGGCCTCAATCACAAATTGGTGATTATCTCAGCGCAAACAATCATCCAGGTGCCTTTTGTCAACTGTTATATAAATACTATGAATTTAGACAGACTACTCTATGCAATTTGGATGAAGATTTAAATAAAGATAAATATGGCTAACTAGCAAAGATGATGGAGACCATTTGCATATAGATGGAAAAACAAAAATGAAGATAACATGGCAGCAAAGTTATACGTAGACCAGAGAGCAACATGCCATTCGGGAAGACGACAAAATGAACGGTCAGCTTAGTTTCATTTCATTTGTTTATTTATATAGCACATTTAATGCAACAGCCGTTGACCAAGGTGCTTCACAAATCACCAATAAAACACACAAATAAGAAAAAGAAAAAAAAAGTTGAAACGCACAGAACAGAAAAGACAATGATCAAAAAACACGCATCATGAAGATGCCCAGGAAGTTTTTAGCAGATGTGCTTTTAACATGGCCTTAAATTTCAGTAGTGACTTTACTGACTTTATAGAAAGCGGGAGATTCTTTCAAAGTTTGGGTCCGACATGGGAAACGCTCTGTCGTATACTGTCAGCTTAGTGGTACCACATACAATGCAATTGTTTAATAGAACACATAAAAATTGAAAGAGCAAGGCTTCTTGGTGAGAAGTGTACCTGGGAATCTCTTTTTAAAAGATGCATATCACAGTTGTTTGAAAGTTTCACTCCTGGAGTTGGGTTCTCTTCAAGTAGCCCTCTCTTTTCAGGGTGCATGCGATGGCAACGGGATGCAAAGTTGGCTTTGACAGTACATTCAGCTGAATAGATGTAGAGGAGTTAGTCTAAACCAGGAGTCAAGGGTAAAAATACGGCTGCACTGGCCTTGAAATAACTCACCGCAAGAAACATCTGCATGCTGAGTTTGAACATGCCACTTAGCTTCACATGCACATTTTGTACTTTCAACTTACTTGTAGATATCTATAGAAAGCAGGGTAGCGCAACTAGATCATCCTCGCCTTGGTGTTGCAGACACTCACATACCCGAAGAATATTCAGTGGCTCGCATTTGTGGCATCCTGATGATTACCTAAGAAAATAATTTTGACTCATCCCTCAGCTTGTAAAAATGAACGGAAAACACATTTACTATCATACTGTTCTGTGTAGCGGGGTGGAAGCTTAGCAGGTCAGTGGGACAGAGGGTTTCAAAGCAGAAATGTGAAGCTTGTAGTTTTAAAGCACTAACCTTAATTATTTAGTATAAGAAATGTATTTTAGTAAGCTATGAAGTTGTTGAGCTGGAACTACTTTTCTAGGTTGGTTCTCTGTGGGTTAAGTTTACAGAGACATCATTTACAGATTATGTCACACTACTTTTTGGTAACTTTCAAGTAACCGGGTTCCGTTTTAAAAAATGTCCTTTTAAAGTGATAGTTTACCCGGAACTGTCATTATTTATGCACACCCTCAATAGGGTCCCTACAGACTCTTTTATTATGGACAATTTTTTTTTTCAAAATATCTTATCTTTTTGTGTATTTCACAGAAGCGAGCAAGCCATAACAGTTTGTAATTTTCATCTCTGCTGTGCAAGACTTTGGTCATTTAAAGCAGGTCACTGATGCTTTAGTTATTTAAGTTGCAAACAATGTAAAATATTTCTTTAGGTTCGGCAGTTGTACAGTACATACTCGGAGCAAACATTTAGTGTCCAGTGGAATAAGCTTCATAGTAACAGCCAGGTAGTGTATATCCTCCCCACTTTAAAAATGTTTTATGTCATCTCTGCATTTTTTCTTCGCCCACATAAGAAACCAGCCCATCTCTTGGCTTTGTCAGCTTTTTCCAAGGATGCCAGGGTTAGACACTAGCATGCCAGAGGACGCCATGCAAATTACAAAGCATCTTCAAGATTTACTCAATATGAGGTTGGTTGTTTAGCAGAAAGAACAGCCAAGCTGTAAGAAGAAGATCCAGTGTAATTTATCTCAGCTTTGCATCTTCCTGTGCTGGTTCACCATAATTAATGGCGTACTACAGAGTGCCATCTCCCAAACAGAATTGTTAAAGAGCAACATGCAAGTCGGACACCCCTATATAGCATAGTGTAGGTTGATGATAAAACAACTAGATTTTCTGAACTGGAGTAATATATATTTAGCCATTAACGATATTTTGAGATAAATTGTGATAAAATAACTTCCGCGTTTATAAAGCATTAACCGGAAGTGACGATGGGTGAGGGAGCCTGGTCAAGTTTAAGCTCAGGTTACAATGGATGTGAATGAAGAAACCGAGTTCTCCGATGTTGACGAGCATGCCTATGATAGTCCACAGGTAGGGATGGGGCCGATCCGATCCAGTATCGGTATCGGGACAGATACCCGTGTAATTCATGTAACGGATTTTCCCGATCCAACCTGCGGAGATATCCAATATCCTGCTGAAATGACTCAAAGTGATTCCCGCCGGCCAGTCTGCTAGCTGGCTGCAAACTGTGGAATGGATTTCCTGAACAAAGGCGCGGCTCAATGAGACACAGAGACCCCCCTCAGGAAATCCATTCCGCAGTTTGCAGCCAGCAAGCAGGATAGCATTGAGCTGCCAACCAGTTCGCTTGTGTGTAAATACTTCACACTGGAACACCGCAGAGCAAGAAAGCATAATGCAATGTTTTCAAAGCCGTATTAATTAAACCATCTGTCTGTGATGCAAAAAATCTCCAGGTCTATAATTCTCCGGAGTGAAATGTGCGTTACAAACGACCGAGTGTGTGGTGACAGACGCGGCAGTGAAGTCTGCTCTCTTCACCTGCACAAAACGCACCCAAAAATGAAAAGCCTTGTTTTTCCTAGAAGGAAAATGATGGACACGATGTCCTGACAGGCTGGAATTCGTGCAACAAGCACAAACACAACAATTTACCATTATGGCATCTCTAAAACTCAATCTAAAACTTTCTCTGTCTCTCACTACCGCTCTAACTACAGCTGAACGCGAGCTCTTGTTTGCCTCGCCCTACGTCATATGATGCGTTGCTAGCGGGAAAGCCGTATTCCAGAGCCTAGCACATTTTCATCAAAATCTCTACATCAAATGAGATTTCATTAGTAATTTCTACATATGTGTTTTTAAAAGACCTCTTCAGACAATATCAAGTATTAATTCAGTTATAAATTGAACCTGCACGTTGCTCTTTAAGAAATCACATCATAAGAACTCTATAACCCAAGAAACACAACTCATCACCTCTGATTTAATTTGCCCACCTAATTTGCTGATGATTTTCCACCCATTTTTATGTTTAATCACTTACAAAATAGTTGTTGAATAAGCACATAAATTAAATTTAATACTTATGGATATGTAGTGAAACTGAAGCCAAGTTCACACTGTACGATTTTGGCCACGATTTGGCCATCTGAGACATATTTTGTGAATCCTAACAGATTCCTATCATCCTAGGCCAAGATCTGAAGTTTTTTATCAGTAGTTTAGGATGTTCGCAGACAGCCGATTGATGGCCATTGCAATAAAATTTACCTCCAACTAAATTGTGGAAGTGTCAGAAGTTGAGGTGCAATGTGGTTGCACCTCATCTGCACCTTGAGGTGCAAGGTGCAGATGCAGTGTGGCTTCTCATGACAACTGTCAAATTTTACGCAATTAGTGAGACAACAAACCACCACATGCTCCATCTTTGTTTTATCCAGTTTACTTTTCAAGAAACCATTTCTTTCCCGCATGTAAATGCAGCTCACGTCAATGAATGCGTCACAGATTGATGTAAAACCCTGGACGACTCTTCTTGCATGAATCCCTTTAATGCGTCTTGAAGGAATACAAATTTGTCAAATGTTTAATTTTAGGTTTCCACTCCAATGGTATAAAACTGATAAAGTTTAGTAGACGGATTTTAGATGATTATTGAGTCTCCTTTCCTGATATTCCTGTTTTACTCCCCTTTCAGCCTAGATGTTGAATCGTTAGGTTGATTGGATTAGCTGTCTTTAATGGCTCTGGGATGGTTCCTGGCCACTATCAGCATTTGAATAGTTATGCTGATTCAGTTGGATTGGTAATGCCCTCAGAGTAGGGTGTGTTCCTACTTCATTTGCATGCTTTGTTTCAGAGTGACCCAATGTAAACTCCTCCCCCTCTAAATGTACAAATTGGAAGGGAACATTTCCCTTAGTTAGACTTGGTTAAGACACGAGCTTGGAAGACTACAGCAACGAACAGCTCGAGTTCTCAATAAAGAAACCTTCTTAAAAGATAATTAAGTCTCCTGGTCTTCGCTTCTGAGTTCCTACACTTTAGAAGAAAAAGTTCACAGCAGATGGTGCCGTGACCCGGATAGAGATACTCACCAGAATCCAGAACTGGACTTCAACAAAGATCAACAAAGCTGAGTGAGTTCTGACTGAATTCCAGCAACTTCGACCTCAACAAAGCTGAGTGAGTTGTGACTGAGTTCCAGATACTTCGACCTCAACAAAGATCTTAAAGAATGAACATTTCTGACTGAAGTTACAGCTGGAATCTTTCCATACAACCTAACGATTTGGTGAGTTTCACTCTATTCAAAGAACCACTGCAGACCAGTTCAAATGTGTTAACCTCTGCGCCGTCAGAGAAGAGTTATCAGACAGCTGTAGAGTTTGGTTAACTAAAGTTACCCTTTAAAAGTTTTCTTTTAGAGATGAAAGTGTATCCTCTGTTTCAGGCAGGGAAGATTAGCATTACGTGTTAATATATTGATTTTACCCTCTGTTTCAGACAGGGAAGTTTAGCATCTTATGCTATTGATTTAAATACCCTCTGTGCACACAGGGAAGACTTTAGCCGAAGTTAAGTGTGAAGGGTTGGTAATTTGGAAGGTTAACAAGAATTGATCTGTGTTAACAAGTGTACCCTCCGTTGATCAGAGAAGTTTAGTTTGACTGATGACTGATTCCATCAACTGAAAAAGGTGGACTAGCTACCCCTTTATGGACAGACAGTGAGTTTAAGTCATTATTAGGAGAGCACATGGACTCCATAGTGACTGAGTCAGTCAGATTGTATTTGACAAAGAAATTTGGTATTCACCCTGAAAAAGTATGGTCTCCTGAAGAATGCAAGAAGGTGTTAGGTGCATGTATCAGGAAGAGAAACCTAAAAGGCATTATCTGTTGCCAGAGAGAATTTAGCTTATCCATTGCACAAGAACAAGCTAGGTGTATAGCTTAGCTAAAAGAACAGAACAAACAATTGTACACTAAGGTGGGCCATAACCAGGTCTCAACCAAATGTGACTCAGAAGACCAACAGTCAGATGAAACTTATCCTGATTTAAGCTTTCTTTGAAACAGGTATAGCTCTCCAATCAGTAACTGCAGAGAAGCAACAAAAACGTAAATGTCCTAAGAGAGAGGGCAGTTGTTATTACTGTGGTAAGCATGGAAAAATGCATGTAGAATGTAGGAAAAGCGAAAAGAACTTGAGAGAAGTTAAAAATATTGCTCAGCTCCTACTCAGTCTGGCTTCTAATCTGAAGCAGCCCGTGCCTTCATCAATAATGAGTTTAGCTCAGGCTGTAAACATAAAATGCGATCCCCCACCTACAGGGACAGAATAGGACATGGAACATGAGGAGCCCAGAGAAGAACCGAACGCAACAGGTGTCGGGGGCCAACTCTGCGGTGAAGACTCCCCTCATAGGCCTTCCCCATCCATTAGTCCATCACCACCTCAATGTTCCTTTAGGTGTCAAAGTAATTAAGAAAATAGGGAAAGATGGAACAACAATAGCAGACTCAGAAAAAGTTTACAACCCTAGTGTTTGAACAAATACTGCTCTCCTGTCTTTTGTTTTCTCTCTTCCTCTGTACAGGTAACACTTGATGGCTGACCTGACACCCATACGCACCGACCTCCTCATCTGCGTATGAAGCCACAAACTCAAATCAACTAGACCTACTGCCGAGCCAACTATCACAAAAAAATACTCAACGCAGACTACGAAACCTTCAGTCATCCATCGACATGATCAAGATTGTCCTACCACTACACATCATGAAGATCGCACAAAGTCCGGACTCCTGAAACAACATATTCTTAGAGCTGATGAATATGTCAAAAATGCCTTGTTTGCTGGAAAGAACGTTTGCATGTCACATCCGAAGATGGCTGCATTCCAGGACTCACTTGTGCACAAACATGGTGGTCCAACAAGACATTCTGGATCTTTCAGCAAAATTACACCAAGATGACTGAAGATAATTCTTCATGGTTCAGAAACTTGATTGATTACGAGAAAATCACAGTTCCAACCAGAAAAGACTCACAGACCCTAATTGCATGTTTTGTTTCTGTGTCAACATGCAATTACAGAAAAACGAACACAGAACATGCCTTATGTGCCTGTAACTATCACAAGTTGCAAGAATGAATTTTTAATTGTTTAAATTTGTATATATTGTGGGAGTTATTTAGAACTCCCAAAGGGGGAATTGAAGGAATACAAATTTGTCAAATGTTTAATTTTAGGTTTCCACTCCAATGGTATAAACCTTATAAAGTTTAGTAGACGGATTTTAGATGATTGAGTCTCCTTTCCTGATAGTCCTGTTTTTCCTCTCCTTTCAGCCTAGATGTTGAATCGTTAGGTTGATTGGATTAGCTGTCGGGGAGACTTTCACCTTTTGTCTTTAATGGCTCTGGGATGGCTGTTAGGAACCAGAGTTCCTGGCCACTATCAGCATTTGAATAGTTATGCTGATTCAATTGGATTGGTAATGCCCTCAGAGTAGGGTGTGTTCCTACTTCATTTGCATGCTTTGTTTCAGAGTGACTCCACCCCAATGTAAACTCCTCCCCCTCTAAATGTATAAATTGAAAGGGAACATTTCCCTTAGTTAGACTTGGTTAAGACACGAGCTTGGAAGACTACAGCAACGAACAGCTCATGTTCTCAATAAAGAAACCTTAAGAGATAATCAAGTCTCCTGGTCTTCGCTTCTGAGTTCCTACACTTTAGAAGAAAAAGTTCACAACAGTCTTGACTGACATTATGACAACTGTGATCCCACAGTGTGACATGGCTTCCAGCGGGAATCATGTTCATACAGTTTGACAAGCAACATTCGTAAAGGACTATTATAAATCATATAGTGTACACCTGGCTTTACCTTAGCAAGTGCTACTAAACAAATAACTTCAACAAGAACAAATTAATTGTCTTTTTTTATTGAGGCAAACAGTCCAAAACATTCTTCGATTCATCAACAGTTCACAAATGTTGCATATGTATATAGACATTCATAACCAGAGATAATGCTAGTTGAACAGATCAGAAAAGCCAATTAGCTACAGATATTAGACATTGTAGCACTTAACCTTTTTGTAGACTTAAAGGAGTAGTTCACTTTTTAGAAAACTTTTGCTGATAATTTACTCACCCCCATGTCATCCAAGATGTCCATGTCTTTCTTTCTTCAGTCGAAAAGAAATTAAGGTTTTTGATAAACATTTTAGGATTTTTTTCCATATAATGGACTTCATTGGGTAGCAAACGGTCCAAGGTCCAAATTACCATTTCAGTGCAGCTTTAAATGGCTTTAAACAACACCAGACGATGAATAAGGGTCTTATCTAGCGAAACGATCGGTCATTTCAAAAATAAATAAAGTTTAAGTTTTATAAGCACAAACGCTCGCCTTGCTCTTTTCTGTGATGCGTGTTCGTGACGTCATGTAATACGCAATTACGTTGAAAAGGTCACGCTTGACGTATGTGGACGTACCGAGTCAGTGTTTACAAGTTGAACGTGCAAACAAAGTCAAACGCCGTTTACAAAAAAAGGAAATTAAAAGGTAAAACAACGATGTCGGGCGATTTTGAACTTAGAGGAGAAGATGAGATGGAGTTTTTCGCCCTGCGCTGCCTTTCTGAACCGGAATACACATACGTCAAGCGTGACCTTTTCAACGTAATTGCGTATTACGTGATGTTACAAACGTGCATCAGATAACAGAGCAAGGTGAGCATTTGTGCTTATAAAACTTAAACTTTTTTATTTATTTTAGAAATGACCGATCGTTTCGCTAGATAAGACCCTTATTCATCGTCTGGTGTCGTTTAAAGCCATTTGAAGCTGCACTGAAACGGTCATTTGGACCTTGGACCGTTTGGTACCCAATGAAGTCCATTATATGGAAAAAAATCCTAGAATGTTTTCATCAAAAACCTTAATTTCTTTTCGACTGAAGAAAGAAAGACATGGACATCTTGGATGACATGGGGGTGAGTAAATTATCAGCAAAAGTTTTTTAAAAAGTGAACTACTCCTTTAATACAGCTTATCAACACAAACTAAATTTAGTCATTATCTTATGAAACATAGAAACTTCTGCTATATCAGGGTAAGAAATTACCAATTTGTAGATACCATTTGACAGAAGATGTAAGATGTTTTATACAATTAAAGAGCAATATGAGCTACATTTTATTTGATTTTTTTTATTTATTATCAAATTTTGTGGAATTATTTAACTACATACAACAGTTTAGCAGTGAAAAGGTCAATTTATTTGAAAAAAAAAATCAATATTCAGTAGTTAAAACTTGTAGTTTTTAAGATTTTGGGGGTAGGGTGGAATTTATACAGATGATCAACACTTAACGTCCCATTGTTGGCATTGTAACGGCAGGGGACTTCAGTGTAGCATCTTCTGCCTTCCACTGCGAGGTAATAGTTTTGATCTGTGTGTAGAACTGAATGCCCTGTGATGGAAAGAATACCAAAATACTTAAGACTAAACAATGACTCAAGATTAGTCATCTTTTTAATACCCTCCCAAAATTACAATGACATCACATGAGAAATGGCAGGTGGCTGGCAAACGTATGCTGGCGAAAGCAATAAACCACTTGTGTCAAAACATGTCAGTCATAGTTTTATGACAAACTACAGCTGATGAAATTTTATACCCAAACACATTTTAAAGCCAAACTCTGGAGACAAAACATGGTAAACCAAATGGACCGTGTAAACATGTGACCGGATTTGAACATGTGACCGGATTTGAAACTCCGGCCGGTTCATTTGACATCTGGGGAAGGTATGACGTGACCAATCATTCTAAAGATTTTTTTTTTCCCAAGGCAGAAACAAATGTCAACTTCTCAATGTATCTTTCAATTTGGTAATTTGTTTGTTTTGTTTATTTTGTATAATTGAAATGAGCCTTTTCTGTATTTTATAAACAATAAATTAAAAAAAAAACCTGTATTCTAGTCAAGTGTTCTACTTTTCTACCATCTGATTAATTTAAAGGCGTTAAATGCAAGAAGACGCAAAAGATAACTCGCGCGCTGTACTCAAACACTGTACATCCGAAGCACGTGCCCAGAAAGCCGTGTCCGACAGCACGTGAATACTGAATTGAGTTCTCTTTTACGTCTTCTTGCGCTTGACAGACAATTCCACACAAAATTATGTTAAAATTCCCACCTTGGCAAGTATCCTAGTAAACATAGTTGGTTATGTCTTAAGTAAACATAAACAGTTGAGAAAGAAAACGCATGTGTAACAGTATCAGTATATTGGATCTATGCATTGTCTTAAAGTGACAGCAGCCTAATATTCCTGCTGCTGCCTTTGTTTTAATGTTAATCATACAACAGTCTCACTGCAAAAGAAACAAAATATCATTCAATGCTTTTGACTGAATAAATTTTGTAACTTTAATTAGGATGCATCTTTATTTGAAGACTGCAGTTATTTTACATTAGATTACATTTCTGTACCTAATCTACCGAATTTGTATCTGACTACCGTTAGATCTACCTGAAAAGCACAGTTTATTTAATTAGCATCTTTGTTCTATGGTCTTTATTTGTGCTATTGCTTGTAGTTTGAATATTTGTTATTATTTGACTTTAATAGTTTTAATTTATACACACACACACACACAGTGATGAATACTTACTTGCTTTCCATAGAAGTTTGTGTCCCCCCTGAAGGAGCCTCTGGAACCAGTGAATGAAAACATGGGCAGTGGGACGGGGATTGGTACATTAACTCCAATCTGTAAAAGGAGCAGCATATTAACAGACGTCTCAGAGGTCAGCTGTGTTTGCCCTCTTGAGCAGTCATGTTCACTGCATCTCACATATCTGACACACTCACACCCTGATGACAGTTAAGACAACAGCGTACCCGTCAGACGCAAATGCATTTTTGTCTGGCGCAGAAAGCTGTATGCTTTCCTCACGTCGCTAGACACCATGTGGGAGTGATGGTTTGTAAATTCTATACTTTACCTCTTCACGTTTGTCTCCCTGCTCAATGTAAACTTAGAAATCTCACCATACAAGTGTAGCTCTAACCTTTCCAGTGTGTATTGAAGAGCTTGACAACTGCGCTTCAATGTCAATGTAGCAATTAAAGTCCAGAAATAGGAGTTCAACATAACTACAGTTTAAATGTAGTGTTAACCTTTACTAGATAGCAAGCGAAAACAGGACAATCATCCCAGTGGATTTCGTTTCTTTTTTGACATGGGTTTCTTCCACTATGAGCACATCTGCCTTGTGGATTGTAAAAAGAACTCTAAACTTTCTTAAAAACCTGCTAATGTCTAACATGCTTGTTTCAAAGAATTTTATTTTTTTTCTAAAAGTAAAATAAAATCCCTCCACATTGTCATTTCCAAAGCTTAATAGCTTTCTGTAATGGAAATTAATTTTTTGCTACAAAATGGCTGACTTTGTTTTGCAAATTTCATAGCCAGCCTTTTTCTGTATCCTGATACCCACAGTCACAGACCCCTATGGCCAGCTATGAACCCGCCATGCCAGGACCTGCTAGGACCACAACGCAGTTTCGTCATGCTTACAGTCATTGATATGCTATTTGTCCACTACAGGCTAAACTGCAGCCCTACCGGACAGACTACAACTCCCACCTAATGATGGCTTGACGATATCTATCCACAATCTGACTTGTGATGAAGCCTGGAATCATAAATCACATCACACAATCACATGTTCTTTTATTTGGCCAGAGAAGAACTTCTGACTGAGCCTGGTTTCTCCCAAGGTTTTTTTCTCCATTTCAGTCACCTGATGGAGTTTGGGTTCCTTGCCACTGTCACCTCTGGTTTTCTTAGTTGAGGTTTAAACAACACGTATAGTTCAGTTCGCTTGGTTCGTTTGGTCTGGACAAAAAAAACAAAAAGAATTCAGTTCTGGTCTGCTTAGCGTTCACATTGGCATTTTAACACCGAACCTAAAGACATAGGGAAATGTTCACAACCTGATTGGTCGGCTTTTATTATGTATATTTCGTTACAGAACTTACTGTGTTCTGGGCTAAATGCGCTTGCTGTATATGCGTAGCCGACATATGATGGAATTTTGACCAGCTGAGAACTCGTGAAGAGTTTATAAAATGTGTAAAGGAGTCAAAACAGCGGCAGGAATCCCTCCACACACAAATGAAGATCTGCTGTGAGGAGACGCGATTCTGATCCCTTGTAACGACTGTGATGGGCAACATCGCGACTATGACAAGAAAATACAAGTATACTTGAGCATTCTGTCCTTTTAGGGTCACATCTTGTGACATCATGTCCTGTTTTTGGTTGGTTTACATGTCTTTGGTCTGTGTCGTGTTGATATTTCAGTTGAACCGCATCAGAGTTTGTTTGGAAGAGGACCGAGACCCATCTTTTCAGCGTCTCAGTCCACTTTTTTGGTGCGCAGCAGATGGCAGCGTTCACACTTATTCAAATGAACCGCACGAACAGTAATTGCACCAGGGTTCGTTGAACCAAACATGCCAAGTGTGAACACACCCTTATAGTATTCAGTCATACTGCATTATCCATTTGACTGCACTGACAATACTGGATGAGAACAAAACTTGAACTGAATTGAGCTGGACAATGAAACCACAGTCTTCTGTAGAGCTGCTTATAGCTGAACTGAACTGGTTTCATAATTGATGAACTTTAAATCATTATTGACACATAAAAGTGCCTGAAGTTGAAGAAACACCCATGCACATCTTTGCTTTGGGAACAAGCTACTGTTGGGCTTCAACAACTGTGTACTGAAAGTGTGGAACAATCAGCTCATTCTATTGAAAGAGTTGACGAGGCAGTTGACACACAACTGAAAGCCACAATCATTTGTTTGTGTAACAGCTGAGAAAAGTAATGGATGCAGAGAATAACTAAACAAAACATTTTGTTTTTGGGATGGGGTGAGGCTGGAAACTGGCAGAGTTTACTTTTTTTTTTCTTTTTTTTGCGGTTGCACAATTTGAGCCTTCTGGCCGAAGGTGACTCGTGAGGGAGTGGACGGAGGGGAAAAAAGGCAAAAGGAGGTTCTTGTGTGAGGGGGATTGAGAGGCCAGCTCATCACATGGCCCGTGCCGTGTACTCCAGCCTGTGAATCGCAAACACACGGCATAGCGGCTCGCCACTGGCAAACAAACGGGGTAAAAAGGGGCTGTTTTTTTGCATAACCACCAGATCAACAGGTTGCAAGGGATCCCTTTTGAGTTTAATTTCAGACTCAGGACTTTACCAGCAAAATATTTTGGCATAGTTCTGGTTTGAATAAAAAGCACATATTTGCTGTGAACTATTTGTAGTGTGTGCATGTTTGGTCTCTCAAAGTTCTGACTCTTGCATGCACCCATCGCAGGTCACACAGATACCGTTTCAACAGTGTTAAACTGCACTAACATGGTGGAATAACTAGTAGGGATGTGTGTATATAATCAGATACTGATATACCACAATTATTTTTCTCACAATTGCATTAATACAAGCATTCCCATTTCCTGCAGTCCAAAAAAGTTCAACCCAATAAGCATAAACTCTAAAATGTTCAACTCTAAAACGTTTCACAATGGGATATGTCTTGTGTTTAGGCTGCAATCCAGTTGAGACAGTCTGGTCTCTCTCAATGTGTATCATAAACCCAGCCAATATTGAACGAAATCTCACCTGACCAACATCAACTTCATGGGTGTATTTACGTGCTGCGGCACCGTTGGTGGTGAAGATGGCAGTTCCGTTGCCATATGGGTTCTTATTGACCATTTTGATGGCTTCATCCAAGCTGTCAGCCTCCAGAACCACCAATACAGGTCCAAATATCTCCTCTGTATAGCACTTCATGTCGGGCTGAAGTTGAGGTAGCACAAACAGCAGGTGTATAACATTACATAGCCTTTGCATCCTATTGACATGTTCCAACTTAGTTGGGATTTAACCACCTATATGTTACAAACAGTTTTTGTCCATATAATGAAAGTCAATAGCTGCGTTTCCACTGTCGGGCCAAAAGCTATGACCATGAGGAATACCAGAGACCACTTGAAGAACTTAGACAAAGCATATACGATTACAATCGTGCCTTTGGACTTAAAAGCCTTAACAGAGTTGTTTTGTGCATTCCTTTGATCACATATAAATGGAAGCATGATCGACTGAATAAGTAAGCTATTAAGTGTCTCTTTTTATGTGCAATAACGATGAATGCTGTATAATTCAGCATGATTAATGTGCACTCCTGACACAAATTAATAAATAACTGTCAATGTAACATTTTTATTGTTTAATAATGGTCAAATATCAATGCTGGACTCTTCGGTCATGTTAATTTTTTTGTGATCTAGCTAGTTTCCAGTCAGTTAGCTACCCCATGCTGGTGAATTGGTGAGGTTGTGTAACGTTCTACAGAGGCGTGTTAAGGGCGAGTTTTAGGGTAGCGCTGCGGGGCTACTGGTCTGACAGTGGATAACACAGCTTGATTTTGGCCTTGTGGCTCAAGATTATTGGCCCTGCCCAGCACGTTGTTAGCCCTGGCTTGAATTGGCCTGAAATAGTGGAAAAGTGGTTAATGAGGTCCAAAACGACTCTAAACCTCATTGACTTTCATTGTATATAAAAAAAATAAAACAAAGACATTCTGCACAATATCTTATTTTATGTTCCAAAGAGGAAAGGCATACAGGTTTGGAGCAACATGAATAAGTGGGATGAAAATGCACAAATAGTGGTTCTTACTGTAACATTGCTAATGATGGTTGGTCCTACGAAGTTCCCGTTTTCGTAACCCTTGACCTTCACATTCCTGCCATCAAGCAGCAACTTGGCGCCCTCATCCACACCACTCTGAATAAGGCTCTTCACTCGCTCTTTGGCCTGAGGCGAGATGAGAGGTCCCACATCAGCTCCGGGCTGGTCACCTTATAGAAGAGAAAATGGAAAAAAACAGAAAAACAAAAGGAGTTTTTGCAAAACATACCCAAACCATAGCCATTTCTGATTATAATTTTATTTTTGTTAACATGTTTTTAGTCTTAATTGTCATCAAATGTGGCACTTTGAAACGAAAGCTGAATGAACACACTATTCATTACATAATGAATGAGCAGAAATCTGATGACCACAAAAACGTGTGAATTCATATGTTAACAATTCAGCGCACAACCAAGATGCACTCATTTGCTGAATCATTACTGTAGTGAAGATGATTTAGGTGGATAGTTGGCAGAAAATGTAGCGGTTTCCCTTCCAAACAACAATTTACTTGGTTAACCAGAAGTTTAGATATCCAAAATGCTGGAGAAAGGGTTTCTGTATCGTTTTGTTGATTTTCGCAGAATAGATGAATGAAGACTATGACTTTCCTTTAATTTGCCCCTTTTTACTGGGTTATAACCAAAGGGACTGGCAAACACTGACATATCCATATGCGCTTGCACAGACATACATGCACACACACATGAATAAACACACAGCCACACAAACAATTTTAGATACCCTGAGGCCATTTGTCTTAGAGGGCTGTTTTAAGGTTTCAGAATAGCTGCTGCGGTTTAGTTCCTCTGATTACAAATACAATTTTCATCGGCAGAACTTTTTTTCAAACATTTGATCGGCCCATACTAATTTCTGGTCCCCTTTATACCACAAAATGTGCTTCAGCTTTGTGGCATGACCAAGACAAATAGTGCGTCTCTCCTCTGGGTGAGCTGAACATGTTTTAAGTTGCTCAGGGAGAGGTGTGGTCATGAAGGCATGGGTGGTCTACAAAAAGGCTAAAAAAGAGGGATAGAGCATCCTGCATGAATTCAGAGGGGAAAAAAAACAGAGTGGAACTGTGGAAGAGAGACTTTATTCAATGAATATCAATATCATGAAAAAACGCAAAAAATGGAATTGGTCAATATTCATATGTGTTCTAACTGGCACAAAAAAAAAAAAACTTTAAAATTTTATATTATGGGACCCAACAGAACAACAGCCAATCAACAAATTTAATGTTTTCAACAATCTCATTGGTCCAAAATTATAAGTGACAGACAAAAGGATTTTCCATCCAGGGTTTTTTGTTTTGTTTTTCACATTCTGCTCCGTCTCACACACAGTTGAACATGCAAAACTTTCACATTTACATTTAGTTCATTTGAACAGACAGCGTTATCCAAAGCGGCTTACAAATGAGGAATACAACAAGTGATTCATCTTAAAGGGGCAATAAATATGAGAAATGCTAGTAATACGAAGTTTAGTTCAGAATAGTAAAAGCTAGAACAAGGAAGGAATAAGGAATCGTAAAAGCATAGAAGTAGAATTTGTTTTCTCTAGGATGCAGTTAAGTGCTCACGGAAGAGATGAGCATTGTCAGGGAATCGGCTGTCAGGCTAGGGTTGGGAAGATCATGCCACCACAAAGAGACACAGTGAACGAAACCGCTCTTTCAAAGTATACTCCACTGCAAGTAAGCGCAAACGGACACATTCGGTGCATTCACCTAACCTAGAAGTATTCAGTCACTGCAAGTGCAGTTTTCAGGCGGGATGCGATAGCATGTGCAAACATCAGTGGACTATGCTGATGAGGAAAATTACATCATGCGCACTGTTCCCGAATGCAGACAAGCAGAGTGCATTTTGGGCTTTATCTTGTTGTGTCTGATTAGGACACTGTGCTCCACGCCTAAATTGGGTGTCATATTTGTGAGACATAAAAAGTGCTGTACTGGGGTACACCAGGATCAGAACTGATGAATATAATAAAGTTAGTACCTGCATTGACACGGAGACTCTTTGCACGTTCAACCAGCTCAGGCAACCAGTTATGGGCTTCTCCAATGAGGATTGCAGTGGAAAGTGCCATACATCTCTGACCTGCTGCTCCAAAAGCAGCACCGACCAACTGGTTGAGTGTGTTCTCTTTGTTGGCATCAGGCATCACCACACCGTGATTCTTTGCCCCCTGGTGGACAGAAGATGAGATTCTAAAGCTCTACAGCTTTATCAAAATACAAACTCTAGCACTAGCAAAGTACAAGTGAGGGAAAAATCCAAAAAACACTTTACCATCTTGAATAGCCATTAGATTGGCATAAGATTCAAATGTAAAATTCAAGTTCATTTGCAAAACTGCAAAAGAAATTAAAAGGATTATGGTAGTGGAGGGGATTGATATAGGGTTTCAAAAAAGGAAGTTTATCTGCAGTGAGAGCTGATGTGGTGGGATATGCTTGCTATATTAAATCAGAAATCCAAGGCATCTGTAAACTGCTAACTTATACATGTCTGTAATTTAACTTAATTCACTGCTGTGCATCATCTGTGAGTCAGACATGCAAATCGTCAAAGCAATAAAGTCTGAAAAAGGGGTCATCTAAAATTTCATTCCCAAATTTTGAATCAGACTAAAATTGCAGCCTCATTATTGAGGTTAGGACTGAACCAGAATGTTGAAGATTCATTTGTAACCAAATGCTGCCACCGTCTGGCCATTACAGTTGTGCTGAGATACAGCTGCTTGTGAAAGTTACACTGTTTATTGTCACACTACTAAATATTAGTTTATTAACATCACTGCTTTTAGTTAATTACTCCCCTCCTCTTCTTTTAATAAAATAATTCTGGCCACTCTTTTCTATTTAATGAAAGTGCATGGAAGCTGTGCAGCTTCAAAAAGGGTGCAAAGACACCATAACGAAATTATTTATTTTTCAACTTGGTCAATAAAAATATTTGTTCATTCACATTCATCATACTGGGAAGTGCGACCAGGATATTCTTGAACAATCTCACATTTCATATTCCCTGGAAGCAACTAAGTAATATGGATTTGAAACAACATGGATTGAATTAAATTAAATTAAATTAATTAATTCCTTTTAAAGATGCATTCAGCAGTTTGGAATAAAACATTTCCATACAATGCGTTCAAGAGAACAAAATCGTCACTTTCTGGGAAACTGCGCAAAATATCTGTAATAAAAATGAACGTTGCTACAATTGGTGAGGATACTGGCTCTATTTTCCTCCATCGTCATACATGGCTTGAGTCTCAGAGCGAGCAAACGAAATGCAATAATCGCGGTCATGTTATCTTGCGTTCAGATGCTGGTATTTGGGAATCCAGACGCTTTTGGGAGAGAATTAAACCAAATCATTCTGATGACAGACTCAGGGTCAGGAATATCAGAATGATCAAACACTTGAACACTTGAGATGCTGTACAATGAAACTGATCCGCTGGTTAGTCCAGTTTATCCAATCACATCCACTGTTGAGGCAAAGTCACGCAATTTTTTTTTTGTTGCACATTGAGGGATTTATTTAGTATATGTGTTTCCAAAATTATCCAGCTCACGTGAGCGTTTATGCGCATCGTGGTGTTTCCATCCAGCATTTTTTATGCGATATCCCAAAATCTGCATAAAAATAGATGGATGGAAACATAGCTTGTGTAATTTAAGATAAAACCAATGAACTTAAAGAACCCAATGCTAACTAAAGAACTACTGAATGCTTCTTTAAAGAAGTTAAGACTTTTTTTGGAGAGGATGCTTGAGTATGGTTTTGTTGTTCGTAAATGAACAGACTGTCACATGCAATATGTGACCCTGGATCACAAAACCAGTCACAAGTAGCACGGGTATATCTGTGGCAATAGCCAACAATACACTGTATGGGTCGAAAACATAGATTTTTCTTTTATGCCAAAAATCATTAGGATATTAAAGGTCCAGTGTGTAATATTTCTGTGGATCTATTGACAGAAATGCAATATAAGATCCATAACTATGTGTTTAGTGGTGTATAAAGACGTTAAGTTTGTATTACCTTAGAATGAGTCATTTATATCTACATAGGCGCGGGAATCCCCTTCTATGAAGGTTGCCATATTGTGACGTCATGTTTCTACCGTAGCCGACAGCGATCAAACAGCGCTACAGAGCGCGTTTCGTCACTACCTTGAAAGAGAAGCTGCAGAAAGCTAGAAGCCAGATAGACACCGTGAGTAGAGACTTTCCCTTGTCAGTGGTGTAAAATATGTAGTTGGATTGTTTCATGTAACTTAGTTCTTCTCTCTCGCTGTGTTATGGCTTTGCTATGTGGGGATAAATGTGCTGGTTGCGTTCGTGAGACAGCTGATTAGTACTCTTTTCATTGACCGTAAAACAGTATGTTACAGGAATCACCAACCCGTCGATCGCGACAAGTCGATCTTGGAAGCATTTTAAGTCGTTCGCGAAGAGTTTTCAAAATCAGAGAAAAAAAGCCTATTGTATGCAGTAAATGGTGTCTAAGGGATGCGGAGGCGCGCACGCTGTTACAATCATGTCATTTTTGCCGTGCGCACCTTTAGGCTCATGCGGACGCGTCGAGTTTATGTTACACACTCTCGGCTTACTCTGGCTATTCTCTGCTGTCTCAGTCGACGATGTTTGTCCCGTTTTAGCCACCGTAGCTTCTTCGAAAGGGAGGGGTGAGCAGTGGGCGGAGCCATTAGTGCAACTCGCAACCAAACCGTTAGATGTCGCTAAAAATCACACACTGCACCTTTAAGTAAAAATAATTTTCCAAGAGGATATTTTGTATATTTCCAACCGTAAATATATAAAACATTTATTTTTGTGAGTGTATGCAGCACAATTGCGAACATAAATGGACAACTTTAAAGGCGGTTTTCTAATGTTTCGATTTTTTGCAATCTCAGATTCCAGATTTTCAAATAGTTGCATCTCGGCCAAATATTGTCCTATCCTAACAAACCATACATCAATGGGTAGCTTATTTATTCAGCTTTCATATGATGTATAAATCTCAATTTAAATAAATTGACCCATGTGACTGGTTTTGTGGTCCAGGGTCACATTTGGTTTTCTGTGAAATGCATTAACTTCGTGTTCAAAACCAACCATGTTGCTCTGCACTCTCTTGCCATTTTTGGAGCCTCTCTCGTAGATGTACTCGCCAGCCTGGTTGGAGCCGACGAAACTGATGGCTTTGATGGCGGGATGGTCACAGATGAAGTTCACAGCTATAAAAACACATGAAAAACAAAAATCATTTAGTTATCTGCACACATAATCTAGATCATAATGCACCCAAATTGTAATCCTTCTGCGTAATTTTCTGTACCGTCATGCTGTCCGTGGATTATGTTTAATGTTCCATCTGGAGCGCCGGCGTCCTGCAGCAGCTTGGCCAGCAACATGGTGCAGCCAGGCACTCTCTCGGAGGGCTTCATTAAATAGGTGTTCCCGCACACCATGCCCAATGGGAACATCCACAGAGGAATCATGGCAGGGAAATTGAAGGGGGCGATACCGGCACATACGCCAATGGGCAACCGGTATGTGTACGTGTCCATGTCTTTAGTGATAGAGGGGAGGGTCTCACCCAGCATAAGAGATGTGATACCACAGGTGTGCTCCACCACCTCTGCAAGATCAACAAGCAAATAGAGTAAATAATGTGAAAGCACAAAAACAAAATGTTAAAACAGAAATGGGGCTAAAGACTTTCTTTGGCCCTAACAGCCAATAACACCTCATCTATAGCACTAAAAATGGAATATCACAGTTTTTTTTTTTTCAAGATTATGAATATTATGTCATGTGATATGTTGTCGGTTTTATTTCTCAGTGTGTATAACAGAAAAGGAAACATCTTTATAGTAAATGTACTTATGATGGAAACTTAGCAGGCAAGCATCAGGAAGGTTTAGAAGCAGAAATGAGAAGCTGACACTATCGTTCAAAAAGTTTGGGGTCAGCAAAAAAAATCTTAATGATTCTGAACCGTAAAAAGCCTTCACATGCTTGTAGAACTTGTAATTACTATGTGTAAGATGTGTTTTCTGAGAAATACGACTTGTACCACATGGTTTAAAAACAAAAAAAAGTGTGCACATTTTTTAATGTTTAGCGCATTTTTTTAATGCAATATCCAAAGATGGAAACAGCGACTGACAATTAGGATCCGCAAGGATAACAAGCCGGTTTACTTATCGCACTGGTCATGACAGGAGTTCAAAGACTGGACATATCTGGACACACTCCCAATGTATTCTATCACACATTTGCAGTACTTAAGCCTCTTTCATAAGGCTGTTGACTGTAAACGCATAATGTTTGCTTAACATATCATGAAGGATGAGTCAAAATGATAGTCTGTAGTAGCTGCGGTATGGTCATTAGGTTGAAAATAACACCCAATATTCCTTTTAATGCCACAGACTTAACTAAAACATTCAGACAGGGATTAACTAACAGAGATTTTACTCAAGAATCGTCACAAGAGACTCACGCAGTCCTCTGAACACATCGCCCTCAGCATCAGCCAGGGTTTTACCCTGCTCCAGGGTTATCAACTTGGCCAGCTCTTTCTGAAACACAAAGCAAATCACATATTATACATTAAGCAGGCAGTAGGGCAGAACGATGAATCAAATAATAATCACAATATCCCCCCACCCCACAAATCATGCAGCCTTTGCAAGCAGTGTTTTTGTTTTTTTCAAAGATCTATATTTCAATGATTCACATCACAAACTCAATAAAAGACTATTAATTTTCACTATCAGTAACCATTTGCATAATTCAATTAAACTATAATCCCGTTACTGAAAACAGAACTGGAAATCAAAACAAAGTGTTGAGGATGAGCAGCAGTCACTTACAATATTGTCTTTAATGAGCTGCTGATAGCGGAGGAAGATCTGCTGGCGGGCCAGGATGGACGTTTCGGACCAGGTATGGTACGCCCGTGAGCACGAGTCAACGGCGGCCAACATCTCCTCTTGTGTGGCCTTAGGCACTCGACCAATGACCTCGTTGGTGGCCTGAGGAGAGCACAAGCGTTATAATTCAATCACAGAGACATTGCATCTATAAATAATGGTTTGTGCCCATTTTTCTGCAAAGTGCTGATACAGTAGGCCATTCTGCTTGGTTACAAAGGTTGTGCTTTCTTGCTGTTACAAACATTAACATAACATAGAAAATAATAGTTGTTTTTCAAACACGAGATTCACCCATTCATAGCAATCGAATTACATAAAATTAGAACAGTTTTTTTAGATATAATTCTTGTATTATTTAGATATTTCTAGAATATAGAGTTTAGATGCAGAGTGAAGAAACAAAAATAGCAATTATTATTAGCATCTGTTTTCTTCTGTGTAAAGCAGATTAGACCAAAGCCCAAGAACCTGGCTAAGCTTACTGGTTCCCCTATTGCTCCTTCTACACACTGGTAATACTCAGTGAATACTCCTTTTCAAAACCATGAAAACACCAAACAATATCAGTGAATCTGTAGTATATACTGACTGCTGGTATAACTAAGTAGTGAGGGTGCAGTGTAGTTTAGTCACATGTGATTAAATCACATTCATCTAATAGGGTTTAACTTGGGCTAAGTGTGCTCAAAGAATGTAATCTGTTAAACTGGTGTAGTGCATTATCTCTTCCAGTGTAAATTCAGCTAAATCATTAGACGTCTGCTAGTACAGTATGAACTTACAGGATTGTGAATGTCCAACCATTCTGGACTCTTGGATTCTACAAATTTTCCATCAATGAACAACTTGGTGGTAGGCTGAGGAAAGACACAGAGAAAAGTATGTAAAAAGCAGACATAAAACAACTCATGAAAAACAAAAACATAGTTATAACAATAATCCTTTGATACAGCAACACAAGTATGTTTTTCTTGTTTTTTTTTTAAGTGAGAGATGAGGAAAAAACACTTAAGGCTGGAATAGACTATATGACTTTTGAGCAAGTTTTTGGGTAACACTTTATATTGATGGTCCACTTTAGACATTCTACAAACTATGAGTAACTTTGCATCTACATGTCAACTAGCAGTCATTAGAGTATTAGTAGCCTGTCTGCTTAATATCTGCCAACACTTTATTATGATGCTCCTCAACAGACATTATACTCACCATAAATAATTTTGCAAATACATATTCTACTAACCCGAACCTAACAGTATACAAATACTCTAATTAGAGTTAGTTGACATGTATTTGCAAATTACTTTCAAAGTTAGTAGAATATCTAAAGTGGACCATCAAAATAAAGTGTAACCAATTTCTGCCCTGATTTATTTACAGTCTGGAGGACTTGATGCTAGTTGCTGAAAGTCAGAGTCAGTCTATAGATCTGAGTTGATTGATTTCACAGGTAATCGCTCAGACTTCGACTTTATAAATTCACACTATGATTCCATCCAGCCTGAGGATATCAAACATTTTGATTTTTGAAGCTGATGTTAGAATGTATTGTTCTTTATAGTGGCAAGAAAAATGTCTTTCGATTTTTTTAAAGTTATTCACACTAAAACACATGTTTCTTCTATTGCATCACAATAAAATACCCTTTGGGAACCTTTATTTTTAAGAGCGTACTGTAGCGTATTCCAGCCTTTACACATAATAAGACTACTTTAGTGTTATTCCTCTAAATAGAGGGAAATAAAAGTCTAGAATGAAAGACTGATTTCTCGAGTCACTGTCAGATCTGAGTCAAACAGTGTTAGCTAGGACAAGGTTCAGTACAAATGTGGTGGTCTTCTAAAATGATGAGGCAAAGTTTCATTTGATGTTTGTATTGTCTACAGGTTAAAGGCTTATGGAACACTACTATAGGTTGAGGACCTAGAACAATAAGATATATGAGTAATATTTCCACAATCAAATTGCCTGCTTGGCTCTCATGGTCACTACTTTTTAGACTGCAATGCATTTGACATATTAGACAAACGTTTCATTAATCCACTTGTTTCCTTTGAGCCCAAACACCATTTGCACAGATATGTGCTCAAATCCCCAAATGAACTTACCACAGAGGAGGAGTAGCACATGCGTCCCATCTGAAGAGGAACCTGCAGAACAGTATTTCATTTACACTCGTTTACAACATTGTCTCTTGGAAGATAACTTCATTTGATGATGTCAGTCAGTACATTAAACCTCATATACAGTAAAACTGCTGTGCACCTCTCTTACACTTAACCTGATTCATAGAAAGCAGAGATCAGCACTGAAATAAAACTAATGGGTTATGCAGCTTTTAATCAATGTGGATATGCAAATATCTCTCTTTAAATACAGAGAAGTTGCTTTTATGATTGATTTAGAGCATGTAGCTCAAACTTAAACGAGGATTAATACATGAAGTCAAATGCTTTCTAGAACTGTGATAACACGAGTAGCACGTAGCGCAATGAACTTGACCAATTGAACTGTTGCGAAATTATATTTGATAAGAATAAAGGTCATAAATTTGTGGCGATTAGTCGGCAAACTTTTTGCAATTGTTAGCGCATTCTATAGAACTGCGTTCAGGGTGGCTACAAAGTATCTGCTCGTGGTGTTTGACCTCTAAATTGATGCTGCGTAACGTCAAACTGATAGTACTTGGATGGTTGTATAAAAATGCAATGCTTTTTGTGTTTCTTACCCTCTTCTTTACAAGGGAACGCATTAATGTCGCTGCCATGATGGAATTCGTAGATTAATGTTGAATTCACCCCCCTAATGTAATGCGTGTCCAACCCCCGCCAGAGGACACGTTGTGAGCCAACGAGACTGACTGTTACTTTAAGAATGGGCGGGACATAATCTTCAAATAGCCAATTATATACCGAATCCAAATACTCCCCCCAAATTCATTGGTCAGACGTGTTAGATTATGCACCAGTAGCAGTGCGCGTTTGTTGAGAGGCGTTTCTTTGATGACGCAGACAAAGATCATAGGCTAGAGCTCTGTTGACTAGAAAGTGATAGGGTATTAAACCTGTCAATTAATTGTATAGAAAGAAAGACATGTGACAATTTTTTTAACTCAGTTATTTTTAATCTTAATTTTTGATACATTTAATTTACTCGACGCCATTTTGCTTGATGAAGTATTTTTCTATTCTGAGGGCAAAATCCAATAAATGCATTGTTTTGAACTACAATGTGCATCGACGAGTCTGAATCGTTTTAGGGCTCGGTTCGTTCGAACGGTCAATTTTTTGGTGGCAAACAGTTTGGATTTTATTAGATCATGTTACATGTTTGTTATTGTTCAAACACCTTTGTTAAAATTAGTGCTAACACAAATAAGAATATGACTTCCAATATAAGAAATAATAATGTTTTTTATATAAATATATTTAATATGAATGGTTCCGATAATCGTTAAAAGTTTAGTTACCACATTTCTTTTTATTCCTAAAAAAAGGCATCTTAAAAGGTTCGCGAATCGATTTCTCAAAATATGACTTCCAATATTAGAAATAATAATGTTAATTTTCGCGAATCGGTTAGACTGAATCCTCAAAAAGACTCGGTTCATAAGGAAGACTGTTTGTGATTGTGAACCCACCCAGCATCAATTAATGATTCTCAAACAAAGTCCTTTCTTTTCAGGGACCAACAATCTAATATGAGTGCATCAGCCACAAGTGTTATCAAGGTAAACGCACAAATCCCGTATCCTTGGATGAACAATGCAAATGGGAGATGATAGCATCTAAACGCACACACATTTCCAGATGTCTTCCGAAGTCCATTGAAGTTCTGCTTAGTCACAAAAACCTCAGCCAGGAGGAGGATTTTTGGTGCTGCATCTCATTGGTTGACCAAGTAGTAGTAGTTTTTTTCTTGTATAGTTTCAGAAGTTGCAGAACTGATATATGAATACCATGGAGACACAAGCGAAGGTTTAAATAGGTTGTTGCTTATCTTAAATTAAGGTATTGTTTATAATGCATTATTTGACTGCTGTTTTTTTATGTTCTAGCCTGTTCTTTATGGATACTATAGGAGTTCTTGCTCTTGGAGAGTCCGGATAGGTGAGTCTTGAAGACACCAGTTAATTCTATCACTTGAATCTATTTCTGCGTATTTCAAATGTTAGTTTACTCTAATGTGTTTTTAAATATTCCTAGCGTTTGCATTGAAAGGCATTGAATATGAGCAAAAACCAGTAAATCTCGTCAAGGATGGTGGGCAACAGGTATACTGCAGAAATCTCTGCTCTGGATTGTTAATATTTATCTAGCGTTATCTAAACAGGGGCTTTCAAACTGGGGTCCGGGGACCGCAACGGAGTGATAGGTGGTCCGTGGAGAATTTTTGAGAACATTTTTAAAATAAAGATTAAAAGAATTAAATAAATATATTCAATATAAGAAATTAATTTAAATTAAAGTTGAATTAAAATAAATAATACAAATTAAAACTATAGATTAAATGTGTTTTAAATAAATAAGTAAATGTTGGAAATTAGTCAGATTCAATTTACTCAATATATGGTGGTCCTTGGCCTCTAAAAGATTGAAAGCCTCTGATCTATAACATTCCATGTTGGCACTAACTCAATTCTCTTAATGGAGTAATCTTCTTCACAAGCTCACAAAGCAGTTTAAGGCAATAAATCCAATGCAACAAGTTCCTGCAGTCACCATCGATGGCATCACCTTGTCTCAGTCGGTAAGAACATGGATTCTCCTGCTTTGTAGCACACACAAAATATATAATGTTCTGTTAACATTGATTTGTTATTTAACAACATAGTTGGCCATTATCCAGTACATTGAGGAAACTCGGCCACAGCCCCGCCTCCTGCCTGCAGACCCAAAGCAGCGAGCTCACGTCCGCATCATTTGTGACATCATCGCATCAGGGATCCAGCCCCTCCAGGTGAGTGAGAGTGTGAGACGTGACATCATTTTTAAAGTCGGCATGAAATGGAAGTATTTTCCCCTATTGTGATGTATATCTGAGTGAAACGGCTTTTTGAACATGAAAAAATGTAGGGCGGGGCTTGATTTTGTTCATGGGAAATTGATTGGATGGTTGTGGTTTGTTATTGCTGTGATGTCATGTGAGTGACAGGTTGATCCCGCCCTCACGCCAGTAAACGTGTCATCAGAGAACAGAAGAGATGCTGCAAGAGGGAGGGGAAGTTATTTTGATGAAAGATTATGAGGGTACATGAATTCAAAAAATAAATAATGATGTGGATGGATAAATCGTTCATTATAAATACTGCAATATTCCATAGAAAAATAAGAATGGTCCATTTTGATTTCAGTGACTTTAAAGGTGCACATTTGTAGAGAATAAATAAATAAAGAGAGCCCAACTCTAAATCCCTATAATATTTCCATCACTACCAGGTTGCTCCTTTAACAAAAAGTTTCCGCTCATTTTATCATCTGTGAGGTAAAAATCATGTCCAATCACATAGAAAAGTTAACACTTCTCCTCTACAAGCGAATTTTGCATAGATTGTCAGTCAAACATTACATTAAAAACCTCGGTGACCCATTATTTTTACTGATGCTATATTTCAGAATCTGTATGTGATTCAGAAAATTGGAGCAGAGAAGGTACAGTGGGCTCAACATTTCATCAACCGAGGATTCGAGGGTGAGTTTGTTTCATGAAGGACTTTTAAATGCAGTGACATCTTGCTGTCATATAAACCGTCAGGTTATTTGTTTTTATCTTTGATCCAATTACTGTGCTAACATGCTAACTAATTGCTTTAATTGTATAATGGAATGTTATTGTGTGTGTGTTTCGAAGCTCTGGAGCCTATCCTGAAGCAGACAGCAGGAAAATACTGTGTGGGTGATGAGGTAATAATACTTCACCAAATGTAATCAAAAGAAATCGCAGTATATTATATATTCAAATCTTTGGGGTCGGTAAGATTTTTTATGTTTTTGTAAGAAGTCTCTTATGCTCATCAATGCTGCATTTATTTGATCAAAAATACTGTAAAACCCATAATATTGTGACACATTATTACAATTTAAAATACCTTTTTTGTTTTAATATGTTTAAATATAATTTACCCTAGCTGAATCAAATATTATTATTTCTTTTTTAAAATCTTACAGACCCCACACTTTTAAACAGTGATGTATGATTATAAATTCAACTGTAATGTGCTTTGTTCATCCTCTAGATATCCATGGCAGATGTTTGTCTTGTGCCTCAAGTCTACAACGCTGAAAGGTAAAACATTTCTCTTTAAAGCCAACATTAGAGAGTGCAGCTCTAGGGCTCCGGAAGTAAAAACTCCATTCAGTTTCTCCATAGGGAAAATGATTTTTAATGATAAATTATAAACCTTTAAAGACAGCCCTATACTGTGAGCTACTATTTGCTTCTGCTGAAGCTGTTAGCCTGCATTATTTCAACTTAGTTTTAAGATAATCATGTTTAACAGCAGAATTCGTGGTGAAAAACTACATTAACCATGACGCTGTACAGAAAATCCCTCCCAAGGAAAACTTACCAAAAGCGCTCTGTAACCTTCCTATGCTCCCAAAATACTTATATTTACAAATAAAGAAATATTTGAATTTTTATATATATATATATATATATATATATATATAGTGGCATTCTGAAATGATGTGGCAAACTTTAATTTTTTTTATAAATCAAACAAATTCATGTCCCAGTTACAATGAATGTTGTCAAATTTTCCTGGTTAAACATTACATTCAATAGAGACCAAATACAATTCTTTTTTTGTATTTTTACATTGACAATGTTATTAATGTTCTATTTATTAAAACCAAGTATAAATCGCAAGTTAGTGTTTTTGAGCATTATTACATCTAAAATAATAATTAAAGGTAGTAACAATTTAAACATTTTATTTGTGAACTGATGTTCAGCTGTTCTTTTTAAGTCAACTTATTTTCATCGGTCCTCTAGCCCAGTAAACACTGCTCTCAGACGAAGATGGACCTTTCATTTCACCCAGCTGATTGATCACTAAGAAAACCCCACAGTAATCATGTTTTTAGTCGATTTCAAGTTTGATTTTTGATATTTTTGCAGTGGTTTACTTGCCTTTTAATTAGTCTATCCATTAACGCCATATTGTAATATATGCATAGTTTTCTTTTCTCATCCAATTATTTGAGGCACTGTCTCCCTTACCTCATTAAGAAGTTTTATATTTATCCATCGTTTTTAATTCGATTATGCGGTTCACAATGCTTCATAAGATTGTAGTTCTCTACCTCACTAAAGCTGTTAAAACTATCTTGTACCTGTCTTTTTATCTGATTTTCAATGGTTTTTGTTGCTTCAAATCAAAATGTGTAATGTTTCTTATTCAACTCACAGCTGATGGACTTGGATCCTGGCTTATAGCGCTTTATCGAAGATTTTTTTTTTAATCCCAATGGGAGAAATTAATGAAAAAAAAACGTCCTGGACCAATGCCACTAAAAGTGGGCGGGCACTGTTGCACTTTAGAGTTTTGCTGAAACACTAATGTAAATTCTACCATCCTCTAGGTTCAAGGTGGATATGTCCCAGTTCCCTACTATCAGACGATTAAACCAGACCTTAATTGAGATCGATGCTTTCAAAGCCAGTCATCCATCACACCAGCCTGATACGCCTGATGATTTGCAGGCATAACTTTCTAATGATCCATAATGAAATCAATAAATCGCTTTGATAAACAGTTGTGAGACTCTTCATTAAAAAGTTAAGACAATTTCTTTTTTCGCATAGTACTGCATTTATTGCTTTGGTGAAAAGTCTAGATTTGCTTTCAGTAACTTTCAGACATCCATGAACAAGAGATGAGCTGTACATGCAAGTGACTTAAAGGAAAATGTGTGAGTATAACGTCAAACGTACAAAGTGGACAAAAATACAAACATGAAAACGTGTAAAATGCGTGCAAAATAAGAGAAAACATTTATTGCACAAAAATACATCCAAGTCTCTGAATGTACTAAATACAAATCTGAACTACACTTGTATGTGAGTGAAGCCTTTGCTTGCTTTGAAGGAGATTATAAAAACAGTAGCTGTAAAACAGCTGTTCATGCTAAAACTGCAAAGTTAAAAAAAAAAAAACGATAAAAGTGCTTCTTATATTCCAATTTTTTACATTATGTTCCTGTAAAACCCTACATTCATTTCTTAGAAGAAACAAAAATCCTGTAGTCCCTGATCCTAAACACGGAGTTCAACCGTGCACTTAATGGTGTCATTGTAAAATGTTCCTGAACAGTCGGACCCTCCAAACACTAGGATGTTACACTGGAGAGAGAGGCTGTTGCCATGACGCTGACCCCTTGCATCCCTCTGGTTTGAAGATAAAGCCTTTGTACAAGCCAGGCTTATCAGACTGTGGCCTGCGCGAGGCTTAGAGCAAAGCAATGGGGACACCACTGATGTCCAGGAGCTGGTATCTGCAAACACGCATCCTTTTAGATCAAACCTTTCAGACCAATCACGGTAAAGCCTTGTAGAGAACCAATCAATGATGTTGGACATTTGCTCCATGTCTGTTAGCTTTGAGACCATCTATATCAGGGGTATTCAATTAAAGTTACAAGAGGTCCGGAGATCTAGCCAATACTTTTTCTAAAATATTTATATATATTTCCATCTGGGCATCAGTAGTACTTTAAGTCTATTAAAAAGTATAAAAGGCAAAAATAGAATGTGACAGAGCTCGTAATAAAACAAGAATCACCATATTCTTGGCTTTTCAGAGATGGCGAGAACTGAGGGATTTGAAATTATTGAACAGATAAATTGGCACATGTAACTAACAGTTGTTTGTAAAGCATTGTGTAATGTGAGGGGGCATTTCATTATGGTTGTAGCTCTGTGCTGGAATTTATTTTTAAGGAAGTATCGTGTTTATTAATCGGTAAAGCTACGATATTGTCTTCAGCTTGAGATCCTCTCCATCTAAATTGATTATATCTCTTAAGCCTAGTAGTGAATGTTTTATGAGCGGTAGAAAAAAAAAAAAATAATTCATCCGCACATTTGCAGTTTTTTTTTTACCACTATAGCGTACCTTTAAAAAAAAAAAAGCCCATCAGCATAATTTTAAAACCAATTCACAAGTTGGTTGGTACTTTAAGGTATTTAAACTTGAATTAGATACACACTGCCCAGCCAAAAAAAAAAAAAAAAGTCGCTGTTTGGATTTAAATATGCAAATATTAAGTCTATGATTGGATCAGTATTGCGGTGATTATTATGTTTCTAGCATGTTATATGTTTGGCAACAGTTCTTCTAACTCTAATTGATGGAGTGTGTAGTTTTTCATTTCTTAAACCGCCATGTTTGAAGACACATCATGGCCATATTCCTGCATGAGAATGTCAAGATTCATCAGGCTCAAATTGTGAAAAATGGTTAGGCATGAAGAATCATTTTCACACATGAATTGGCACCTTAAATTAATTGAAAGTCTTTGGGATGTGCTGGAGGAGACTTAGAGTGCTCGACTCTTTCATTGTCAATACAAGATTTTGACTGAAGAGTCAACAGTGATCCAAACAGTGACTTCTTTTGGCCGGGCATTGTAGATACCGGTATTTGTATAGTAGTCAATTAGGGAATGACAGACCTATGTTAAAGAGATGGAGGTCCTGTAGGGCTCCTATAGCACTGCAGCCTCCGCTGATCAGAACCCTGTTGTCAGACACGGGTAGAGCAGCGTGAAACCTGCCCAGTTGAATCAAGCAGAAAAAAAGAAAAAACACTTCAGTCTTCACTTCATTACATATGCACAGCACACAAGCCTACTCAATGAAGAATTTCTAAATAGTTCAAAAAAGAATTTTACTTTAACTATCAACGTATTCTAAAGTTCTTTAAAAATAAGTTGTGATGGTCTGAAGAGCATTCAGAATTTAAAGTCTTACCCACGAGCCAATGGTGGCATGTTTTCGTACTTTACAGCAGTGTATTCCATGAAGCCTTTTCCACAAGAAAGAAAAGACTTATTATTCGAGACTGAGATAATATGAAAAACAGCAGACAGTGAATATCAGAGGATGCCCATGTGCTCCGGGTCATTACCAAGATCCAGGATGTGAAGATCATTGAGGTAGGTCGCGGTTTTTCTCCCACCAAAAATGATCATCTTATTGGACAGCAGCGTGTTGGAGTGGCTGATATAATCAAACAATTAGGACAAATTATAGTTCAAATAAATTGACTAAAATCTTAGGCTAAAAACTTAGTTCACCCAAAAAAATGTAAATGCTGTCATCATTTACTCACCCTCAAGTTGTTCTAAACCTGTATGAGTTTCTTTCTTCTGTTGAAAATAAAAGATGATATTTTGAAGAATGTTGGTAACTAGACAGTTGACAGTAACCACTGACGGTTTTACTACTATGGAAACCAATGGCTACCGTCAATTGTCTGGTTACCAACATTCCTCAAAATATATTTTGTGTTCAACAAAAGAAAGAAACTCATACAGGTTTGGAACAACTTGAGGGTGAGTAAATGATGACAATTTACATTTTTGGGTGAACTATCCCTTTTAATTCAATATGGCGTCTAACCTGACTGAGGTCTATAGCAAATCTCAACAGCATGATTGTTTATATCGCCGCAAAATATAAACTACATTGCTTATACATGCTATATAAACAATCAGGCAGTTGATATTTGCTATATACTGTAGTATATCGCTTTATGTGGGCATACCGTATGTGGAAAAAGTAGGATAAATCCGACTGATCCAGTTCCCGTGGAAGCTGGTTTCCACCACAGAATAAAAAAAAAGGTTATTGGGACTTCTCAAATTCAGACTTTTTTTCTTGCAATTGTGTTATAAAATCAAAATAGCGAGAAATAAACTGTTTATCTCACAATTTTTCTTCATTTATTTCTCACTATTCAGACTTTATAACTGATGACTGTGACGTATTAATTGTAAGATACAAACTCACGGTTGCAAGAAACTCAAAATTAACTTTTTTTATATTTTATTCCATGATAGAAACAAGCTTCCTTACGTTCCCAAGACACTGAATGTTGTATGGACTACTTTTATGAAAATTAGAAAGATGAAAGAGGAAGACAGACAGAGAAAGTTAACTACTTACCCAAACCTGGGCAGAGGACGGTCACCCTCCACAATCGGTTGATACCACAGACCATGTTCTGGGTTGAAGATGTATAATGCGTTACTGCACTCCTTGCCTTCAGGACATCGGCTGGGCTGCACCCCTCCAAATACATACAACTCCTTCTTATAGACTGTGCAACTGTGGTATGCCAATGACGGGATATTTCCCTTTGCCTATCCAAACCCAAAAGTGACGGTATGCAGAAACCAAATGATCATGTTACACAAAACATACACAAATCCTACATGAATTGCGTGTTAAGTACTGAAATACATTATCCAATACTCACAGAAACAAGCTTCCACTTCCATGTTATAGTGTCCAGTACATAAATATCACTGTACCGCTGGCCGTCTCTCAGACCACCGTACACATAGATGACTTTAGACTCAGGATCAAAGGTTGCAGAGTGACCTTGTGAGCTTGGTGGACTGACCTCAGATGATGCGGCGTTCATGGGGAACCAGAAATCATTGTCTGAGAATTATTACCATTAGGAATGTTAAAGGTACATTACCGTTATTAGTATGAAACAATTGAATTTATTAAATAAATAAATATTAAATTAATAATTGTATACAATAATATTTATAGGATTTATATAAATTATATTTAAAAAAATATATATTCTCCAATTAATCTAAACCAAAGACATTCTGTACATAAAGGAACTTTTTTTTAATTCTTCCCTTTGTGGGAATTATATAGTTAATTTAGAAATAATAAGTTAATTAATTCTATATAATAATAATGTATATAATCGTAATTACATAAATGTACATTTGTAAAAAAAAAAGAAAAAAAGTTACTGGTACGTCGATAGATTTACTGTTTAACGTACCAATCTCCAGTTTCCATATAGAGTCTTTACAATTGGCCTGGTCATCAGCCTCTCCACCAATCAGAATGGCCGTTTCAGGATCACTCAAACACATTGCATGGCTCCAGCGCTTTGATGGACAGTCTGAGAAATAAATACAACACTTTAGGGTGAGGGGTTATGAGATTTTAATGCCATGTCAGCAGCTGAGGCCGTTCTCATGGTCACTTTCTACCAATTACATGGGAATGAAAAATAATAGAACATTTGAAAATAGTACTTTTTATGGGCAATAGCTTACCTTAGCAAACACCAGTAATTATTTACAGTTAAACATGTCATTTTCTTTTCAAAATGTCAACATTATAATATTTCTAAATATTACACACATTTGGGTTCTCATTGTGATACAAAAGATTTATAGTTTATGAAATACAAATATAAACTATGCCATCATTTCAATAACTCATTCTGAAACTATCACAATGTAACATTAAAAATTCCAAGGGTGTAAATAAACAGTGATATTTCATTTGAGCAGAGGAATGAGGCTTTACCAGCCCTGCAACTCTTCACACGTTTGACGGTCGTCTCGTCCTCTAAATCGATTGCAGACATTTTACAAAGTTTGCGTTTCTTCGGGCTTGAAACTCGGTTTGGATCCAGAGGGCTTTCCGGTTCTTCAGAACTCCAAACATTCCCCTTTATTCCTATAATGGAGCGTCTTGGAGTTTTTTCCTTCAAAACCACACAAAGACAGTAAGTTTAAACATTTGAGACTCTCTCGCTGCCTGGAGATGATCTACTTGCTGAAGAACTAGTTTGTGGATGACTCCTTCCTTACCATTGGCCACACACCCTGAACATTGAGGAGTGTGTTTTCCCGTGTCTCCATTTTGCTTTTGCCCAGCTCCGCACAGCTGACGCTTCCCTCGGGCGGTGATCTCTGGGAGATCTTCATAGAAACGCAAGTCATTCTTTTGTGCATTCACTTCATCACAAGCCATGTCTCAAGGTGTTTTTATAAACCTTATGTCTAAAAATTCTGAAATCTGATGGCTGGTTCAGTTAGAAATGACCTTGTAATCCACTGAAGAACAATGAATGGATCACTTCTCTTAAGGCATGACTCACATCATGACTCTCTCCGCTGCTGAGAAGGGTGTTGGAGGGATTGGAGGAGAGGTTCAGCTCTAGACGTTTCCTCCTCACTCGTGGAGTGCTGCTGATGAAACTGGATCTCACCTTCAAATAGGGCTGGGCGATATGGCCAAAAATATCATACAATATCGATATTTATCAAGATATTAATTTACCATTAACCCTAAAAAGCATACCTTGGGTCTTTAGTGGCCCGGGACGTCATTCACTACCCTCCTCCTCATACATTTTTTTAAAAGTTAGACATCAACCTTCTTAGTCTCAATCAATTCATTATAAACAATATAACAAGAAAAAAAAATTAAAATAGAATGCCCATTTTTCGTAAAAATAGTAAAGGGTCGTAAGCGATCAGGAAGTGTTACCGAAGTTTGTAACAATGCAAGTATATTTTTTCTGCGCAACAATAATTGAATCTTTGACTGAATAAGTGCAATTCACCTTTATTCCACAAGGTGTCAGTGTCTGATACACAACGATGAAGTGACGTTTCATTCAGAGTTACCGCAGGCGGGAAAACAAAAGAATAGTGCATTTACTCAAGATTATTTTGGAAAGATTTAGAAACCTTTATTAAAAGAAAACTGAAGTGTATGATGGTAATTTGTGTTTTTGATGTGCTTTTTTATTCTCAGAAAGACAATTTGGAATGTAAAGAACAGCATATTATACAATTATTTATTTTATTAGGAAAATACCATATACATAAAAAGAAGTGGGCTCAAGGTAAACCAAATTTTCCACATTTTATAAATGACTTTAAATTATATGTACATCTTTTGGAATAAACTAAAAACATAAAAGCAATGAAAACATGTAATGCTTTGAAAACACTGGATTTTTTGTAAAAAAATTTTTATTATTATTATTATTTATTTTTTCTGGCAGTTAATGTAATATTGTGAATATGCGATACCTTCGTTCTTGTGGCATTGAATAATAAAAAAAAAGAATTTAAAAAAAAAAAGAATAGGAAGTATAATCAGCAAAACTTGAAAGGGTTCAGCAAATCAATTTTATTTTTGGGGGGATTCTTTACGATTTAATTTAAATATATATAAAATAAATGTAATCATGCTTTTAAAGCCCGGGACACAGTTTTCTCAGTGTGTTCCGCATCGTCGGCTGAAATTGGTCCTCGATGGCTTTTTTTCCGGCCGATTCGACATGTTGATTGGCTGTTCAGCGAACGAGTGAACGGTTTGGTGTGTCCCTACCTTAAAATGTAATAAAATGAAAATATTAAAAATTAATTTACAACAAAACAATTGCATTTTTATTTTTTGTCTAATAATTTGCAGCACAACAGAACTGTATAAATTTAAAACATGGATGAAAAATGATCTTGGCTGTATGATATTCTTTAGAAATATTACTACTTTGAGAAGTACATTTTGGTATACAGTAGTGATATATTTCTGTCAATTTCTTGAAGTTAAACCGAACTTCTATTTTGACGGTTTGTCGTGAAGATTTTTCAGGTTTAATTTCAGTTTCAGTGTATTTTGGCAGTAATTTTTCCTGTGAAAAGCTTGTGAGATGAAGATGTTTGAAGATGAAGTTCACGTGTTCATGTATTGAGATGCAGAAAATGAGCGTCACGTGTGTGGGTTTGTGTATCAGAAGAAACTGCACCGTTCATTCACACACAGACACGCAGAAATCACGTACAGGGTACCCCCAGGATCCTCCAACTTAAATTCAAGGCTCTTTAAGACCTTTTTAATACCATTTCAAATGAAATTCAATGCCAACTTCGTACCCATTCCGACAGTATGAGGGGAAAATGTCAATGTATGAGGGGAAAATGTCTGTATACATTTTAAACCCTAGAAAATAATTATGTACAAGGGGGTTACTTGAATTAAATATATATTGAATTATATATCAGTCATATTTAATACATACGCAACAGCATTGTAGCGCGCACATGTGTGTAGGCCAGTGTTAATTTTGGCAGCCATTTTTGATTTAGTCTTAGTCTTCAGACGAAAATGCTTATTGGTCTTAATCACATTTGAGTCATCCTGTTTTTTATAGTTGTAGTTGACGAAAAGTCTTTGCATTTTTTGTCAACTTTTAGTCAAACTGCAGTTACTTTACTTTTGGTAAAAACTAAATAAGACCTTTGTAACGAAATCCAAGACTTTGTATACTAAATTCAAGGCTTTTAAGGCCTTAATTTGAGATGATCAAATTTAAGACTTTTTCAAGGCTTTTAAGACCCGCGGGTACCCTGCACGTATTAGCGACATGCACTCACTGGCTTTTGTCATGTTTATTCCTGCGGTGTGATTGGCTGTTAGATTAATCCATATTGAGTAAAAACATCCAGAGCTCATCATCGTTATTGACGTAAATTTGATCATGATCTCAACATATATGGTTAACAATATCTAAGAAGTTTGTAATGGATGGATGAGAAAGTAAAAAAAAAACAAGACAATCTGCATCAGTGAGAGAAGAGGTTTAAATACCTGTCCAGTGATGCTGAGCAAGACTTTGGCATAAACTCCTCTCCTGCCTCTCTGTGTGGCTTCAGTGAGGAGTTCAGGAGTCCAAACTCCTTGCCAGATCAGACACCTTCACGGATAAAGTTTCCCAGACAAAACGTAGGCTGTTAACTGTCAGTGTCCCAGTAGCAGGGCACTTGGTGTGTTTTGTTTTTTACTGCCTAACATATTGAGTTAGCTTTTATTTTAAAATGTTCAGTTTTCATTTGAAGTTTTAGAAAATGTATGTGCTTTTGTCAATTGCATTATTGTTGTTGTTGTTTATATTTTTATGTGGCTATAATTATTTTTTTTTCTTCAGTTTGAGTCATTTTAGAACTATTTCACGTAGTTTCCATGGCCAAATTGCCACGTTTTTTTTTTTTTGGTGTCATAAGTTAAGTTTTTCATTTGATTTTTTTTAAACATTTTATTTCACCTCCATTTCATTTACTGACAACAATTTTGAATAGTTTTAACAATAACATAGGGATGGATTTAGACCAATTGATTTACTGCAGGGCACTACTGTACTGAGAATCTTCACTGTACTTGCCTGGAGTGTGCTGAAAGAGTCCCGATGACCTGTGATTTGACCTCTGGACCCAGAAGAACCTCCACAGAGATCTCAGTGTCACTGGTGAAGGATGACCATTCCCCTAAACCAAATACTATCAGCTGCTTCGGTAAAGGTAACGGCATCTGAACCTGGTACATCATACGGTTGACATTTCTAAATGGGGTAAATTAAAGAAAAAATACAGGGAGGTGTCACAAGGGTTTGCTTCTCTAGCAGTGTTTATGTTGGTTTCAAAAACCATCTTGCAAATGACATTTTATTACAAAGTCCTAAACAAACATGTCCATAAAAATACACTGGCATACATTAAAAAACGTGTAAACTATGTAAGTAGGCATAACAAGTTGCGATCGTCTGTTTTGTCCCTACGGTTTACTATATTTGAATGGGCAGGACTTGAGGAATGATTGAATTGTTGGATGGTTGTGGTTTGCAATTGCTGTGATGTGACGAGGAAGCAACATCAAAAATCCCTGTCCCTCACCTTTCTTCTGCTGAACACAAAAGATATTTTGAAGAATGTTGATAACCAAACAGTTGATGGACCCCATTGACTTAGTATAGAAAAAAAAATACTATGGAAGTCAATGGGGCCCATCAACTGCTTGGTTAACCATATTCTTCTAAATATCTTTTGTGTTCAGCAGAAAAAATAAATTCATACAGGTTTGGAACAACTTGAGGATGACTAAATGACAATTTTCATTTTTTATTGAACTATCCCTTTAATCAGTAATAATGATGGACATATCTAGCTACTTTTTTTGTAATAAAAAGATTTCCACCCTGAGAAATAGTCATTGCTGTACAATTGTGACACCCTAAACCCCTTCATGTTTGTTCAATTGCAACCTACTGCATATAAAACATAGTCATATTAGGTCATATAGTGGATCAAATGAAAGCGCCCACCGTATAAACTGACGAGGTGCTTCACGTAAGGACCAGACGACATAAAAGTGAACTTTGCCCATTCTGTTGATTCAGATTCGGTCAAACTCCTCCAGTGCTCTCGGTGTGAGGTCTGCAGACACTCAGTCACAGCAGCAGCCTGTCAAACACAACCTCTGTTGTATTTATCACCTTCTGTGCCACACGCGCCACAGGTGTGACCGATCGGTGGACATCAAAGTACCGCGAGAGTAGACGGCTCTGTGCTTTCAAATCCCTCTCGCGGTACTTTGATACCAACGTAAGAAAGCAGCGCGGCTTCAAGTCGAACACACCTCTTGATTATTATGGATGGACTGTTTGATTATGGAGTGACAGCATATATAAATACATTAAGATATGTAATTAAAAAGGAATAATCATTGACAGCGAAATAAATATAAAACAGTTAAGAAAGAATAAATGAGGAACATACTGATAAAACATTCAGTGCTACATTTTGTGATAAATAAATGACCAACCAATGGGCTCATGGTAATTTTCCCTAAATGTAATCCTGAATTAATTGATTTGTTTATAATTGTCCAAGATATTTATTTATAAAAAGAGCAATTAGATATAATATTAATATCTGATGTATAATAATGATATAAAATTATAATCAAACATGCTATTTTTAAATACATATAAAAAAATATAAACAATGCCCTTGCAGAAAGTAGAATGATTTAAATTAGGATTGTAATGTTGTCTTCATTTCAGTCTAAAAGCGCCCTCTATCTAAACTAAGAAATAATAGCACGTCGTTCAAATGGTGACATGACTCAGTACATTAACCTTCGTTTAAGGGGAAATGGTGCATGTGGTCATTCAAGAACATACCATTTTTAATGATGAAAAAACACTTTTTATGGCTCTCACAAGGAAGTGCAGTGTATTATCAGAAGACCAGGAAGGAACCATATGTCTGGATATGAAACAGGCAACAAACTGAATTCACCTCAACGTTTATTGTGAACAACACACAGCAAATGAAAAAACAAATGAAAAACAAGAAAAGGATGACAAACATATATCATACATATACTAAAAGGTGGACGAGCAGAAAAAGCACATTGGCAGAATAAAGTACCTCAGCAGCACAATGCAATAGTAGACATGCAAATAATTTAAAGTACAAGAAGAAATGTTTTGGTATTCATAATCAAGAAGTTGTCAAGGAGACTGAACGCTATACCTGCTGGCAGCACTTATCAGACATTACACGTGATATAAGCAAGAAAGCTCTTCCAAAGAACTTATCTTAATCATGAAACCTATATGGAAGTAGTTTTCTAGAAACATTGGAAAGGGGCATAAATTAAAATAAAACGTCTTCAACGGGCCATCTGCATTGTGTCTATACAGACCTCAGAGACCGACCCGATGCCAAACAACCCTTAATCACGCCAGATGAGAGCCTGGGACATGTAAATATTGGATCAGTTATGCAACAAATTAGCTTTTGTGTCAGGAAATGGTTTAAAGTTGCAAACAAGCAGACTTTAACCATTTGGTGTCTTATGTGATTGCCATCTTAATAGAGTAACCAACTGCAAAAAAACATGAATATGAGGTTTCAAATACAACTTAACTAGCTGTGGGTTCCAGTGTCTTTGTGGCGGAGAAAACAAACTCAGTATTAACAGTATGTAAGAGATAGTGTCTGATGCTGCTCAATGCAGGTCTATGTAATATTATATTAGCCATAAAACAGCAAGAAACCAACCAAACAAACAAACAAACAAAGAAAAAAACACGTATATCATAACCTGAATCAACAGTGACTTCTGCCACGTCACCTACATTGACTTTCTCGCTGTCTTTGTTTGCCTTTGAATTGTGTAGAATTGTTTGAAAAGCATTCGACCCAGTTCACGACCCATATACTTTCCCTGATTAGTTACTCTGTAGTCCCTGATATGTGATGCACAGTTCTTTTGTGGTGTCAGACAATACAATTATAAAACATATATGGACCTTTTATATGAAATATATCATCTTGCACGTAACATCTTAAAGCCATATATATATATATTTTTTTTTTTTTTTTTTTTTTTAAGCATATTTTTGATCTATGTTAGGGCTTGGATAAAACGAAAAGCACAAATCAACAATAGCAAGAATTATACAGTAATTGAATACATACGATGATTTTTTTAAAATAAGCACTTGATTCCTCAGGCACTGTAGTACACTCTGTAGTACAGAGTCTTATTGCGCCACAGCGAGTACGAGTTGTCAAACTTCAGCTGGTATGTGCCGTCTCCTTGAAACTCGTGGCTGCCGCCCTGCACTGCCAGATGACTGTCCTGACGGTACACAGGCAGGATCTCTCCCAAGTTCGAGTTGTTAACGGATTTAGAGCCCTTCTCAACATCTCCTGGAACCACAGGGCCTGTTTGACAAAACAATTGTCCATTTGTCACTTGAGTTTTCCTTATATGCATCTACTTATTTTAAGCCTTTACAGTTTTGTAAAACAAATATTTTGGAAAGTCTCTTATGCTCACGGAGATTGAATTTGTGTGATTAAAAATACAGTAAAAATAGTAATATACTACAATTTAAAATAACCATTTTCTCTCTGAATATATTTAAAAATGTAATTTAGTGTCACATGATCCTTCAGAAATCATTCTAATATGATTTGATACTCAAAGAACATTTCTTATTATAATCAATGTTGAAAAAATGCTGTGCTGCTTAATATTTTTGTGAAAACTGTGATCATTTCTTTTCCAGTTTTCGAACAGCATTTAAAAAAAAATAATTGTAACAATGTAAAATTCACATCTCTCTCCTACACTGTTGACGTAGTGTAAACAGTGTAGCCAGGGACCGATTATGGCGATGATGTGCCCTGGGCACGGATGTCTCAAAGACCCCCTTCACCAATTTTTTGGACAACAGTGTTGCACCTGTATGCACAGGTGCCGCAGTAGGGCAGGCAAGCCAGGCATTTTAAGGGGACCCCCGAGGGCTGATCATTTAAACAATCAGAAATGTTAATATACAGACGCAGCAACATCTCTGCATCCCCCTAGTGTGGGCCCCATCTCTCGTTACGCTCGTTATGCTTTTACCTTTTTCAAACTGGTGCAGCGCTTACTCGCGGTAGACATAGACGCGGTAAACATGAAAAGGACTTATCCGCCTGGCATGGCACCTCGCTCTAACTTTAACCTAGATAAATGCATATCCAAAGTGTTGGATGCATGGCAGGCGTCGGCGCGAACACTTGCATTTTCCTATCAACAGTGGAAACAACTTGAAATACTCTTCAAATACTGGTCATAGGCCTATACAGAAAAGAATAATGCATCAGTCGCAAGTAGCTACTTTTATTTTTGTAAACTCACAATAACAAGGGAACGTTGTGCTTTTGTAAAATAAAATAAAACAGGGCGCGCTTTCATGGTCTCCGTGGCGTGAACTGGTGCGCGTCTCAAAAATGAACTGAAACACAGTTTAGGCTATAGCCTCACAGACATGATGAATATTTATATATAAATCTTGAAATGTCCACTTTTAAACGAAAAAATTCGAATCGAAAGCAAATACCGGCTGATTAGGCTGATTTGATAAGATGCATTTCTCTCTAAAGGCGCATCCACTTTACAGCGAAGATATAGATAAGTTTGAAGCCGACACTGATATAAAACATTTTTTATTATTATTATTAAACAATAAAAATGGCTAGTTTTTTTTTCCAGACATATATTATCATTAGCCTGTTTTTGCGGCAATATTTATGCATGCGCTTGCTTGAGCGCGGAATAGGCTATATGGCTCCATGGCATGCACTCAGTATTTAAGCAGACATTAATATTAACGTGAGATTAGTCGACTAATTGCTTAAATGAATGACTACTAGTTGACTAGAAAAATCTTTAGTCAATGGCAATTCTAATCAATGCATTTAAGGCTAGTTGACGTTTATTTAATTAGTAATTCTAGTATCCAGGTCTTTACGTTAAATTAGTTGAGTTAACAATTAGTTACCGAACTAAAATAATAAAATAAAGATTAAAATTAAGATGCTATATAGCATTGCTTGTTCCACCACAAAAGACACTTTTTAAGGTGACAATCCGCTACACATTTGAAGATTTACTGTATCTTGAAGATTGTTGTATTGTATTTTATCTTCTGTTACAAAGATGAAGATTGACATTTCGTTAAAAAAATAAGCCCATAGGCTACTATTGTAAAACATAAACAACTTAGCCTATGTTCAGTTAGATGTTCTGTGTTTTGACTACTTTTTGAATTTTGTATAAGTATAGGCCTACATCTAGGTAATGAACGAAAAAAAATATATATATTACAGTATATAAAATGGGCCTCATTGATTAATTGTGCTTTCTTTTCATTGATCCACTTGGTTGTGGTTTTAAACTCATTTTTGTTTTGGTTTTTGAGTAACCGTCTTCTACGCGTGACTTTTATATTACGCAATGCTTTTCACTCGCCTCTAGATGTCCTTCTCAACAGCGCAGCAATACATAAAAATTATTTATTTGATTGTTTTACTTTGACTTGATTAATACTTTGCAACTGCAAAAAAAAAATCACATTATTCCTCAATATTTAACAATTTTACTGAAAAAAAATATTATTATTTGAAAAGAATAGACAGTAAAATTTACAGCGCCCCCTGCTGGCCCAGTAGGCCCGTGCGTTAATCCGTGCCTGAGTGCAGCGCTTCTGGGTTCTACGCCAGAATGTCGGCTCACTATTGGCCGACTCCTACGTCATCACACACATGATGCATCGCGGTGCTCATGTGTACAGCGTCGGCCAATAATGAGCCGGCGTTCTGGCGTAAAACGAGGAAGCGCTGTACTGTTTATACAACGTCACTAGTTGTCCAGTCCGGTTCTGTTCACACTAGTGTTGTCAAAAGTACCGACTTCGGTACCAAGTCGGAACTGAAATTTAAAAAATGTGACGTTTTGAGCGCTGTTGAGCGGAATCGTAAACACCTGTGATTGGCCATTGTACTCACGCACTCATCAAATATGTCTGTGATTGGCTACAATGATCAGCGCTTCAAAAACATGTTGTAAATGTTCATCAATGACACTCTTCAGTGAACGCTTACACAGATACACACGGGAGCGTTTGAAAGCAGGCGTCTATCAGCAGATCGGTCCTCTGGCGCTGATAAACGCCTGCTTGTGCTTTCAAACGCTCCTGCTTTCAAAACACTTTTAAACACTTCCGTGCGCTCTCAAACGGTCCCCGTGCGTTGATCATTGTAGCCAATCACAGACATATCCGATGAGCTCGTGAACACAATGGCCAATCTCAGGTGTTTATGATTTCGCTCAACAGCGCTCAAAGCGTAACATTTTTAAAATTTCAGTACCGATTTGGTACCGAAGTCGGTACTTTTGACAACACTAGTTCACACAGCACAGGTTTTTAGAGAATGAGGTTGTGAGTCCTGAAAATGTATGGGTGTGACTTAATAACCGCATTGTGTGTGAACGTAACCGTATTAAGGACTCAAATACAGGACTGAAACAGGACAGGAAGTACTCCCTCACCTTCCAGCTCATCATCTTCATCCTCATCGTCACTGGATTCGCTAATGTGGACAGTAATGGCTCGGCTAGTGACTGGTGACCAGTCGAAGTAAACCCCAAAACCAATGTCATAGCCATCTGTGGCAAATTCCCAGCACACTCGCTTGGCCTCAGGAACAACTGGTACGTGGACGGTCATAATGTCTCCACGATATACCGTCACCACGCTGTCCTTCTCTCGACGCAGCTTAGTCTTCAGCTCCTTCACCTCCACAGAGGTCCACGTGGAGGCCGGTTTCATCGGAGGAAGAGCTGTAAAGAGAGACCAATGAATATTCTTTCATTTAACACCTAAAGAATATTTGCACAGTGGTGCATGTATTCAAATCAGCTCAAAATCATAAGAAAACAAGAAAGTCTATTTTTATGATTAATCTTTTTTTTTTTTTTTTTACTTTGTGACTTTATTTTTAGTACAATTAAGCACATTTCCCCCAAAATTCTCATTACCTGGATACTTTTTTAAAGAAATAAACAAAATGATATGTACTGTATATATTATTGAAAATTTTACAATAATGTTGCTGCATGACTGCACATTGGTTCACCTGGCAACAACTTAATTCTAAAACAATTTACTTAAATGCAAAACCTTAAATTGCTTATTGTTTTTATAAACTACAACCAACAGCAATTTGATAAAGGCAAACTAATGTAAATAAACAATGATTTAATTCATTTTATTATTATCATCGCTGTTGTTGTTTTTATAATAATAATAATAATAATAATTATTATTATTACTATTATGGCGCTTTTCCACTGCGTGGTACGACTCGGCTCGGCGCGGCTCGGTTCGCTTTAGCTCGGTTGCTTTTCCACTGCAGTTAGTACCGCTTCAAAGTGGGTGGGATTATGACTGATCGTTATAGTTTATCCGCTCCTCGTCAAACAACAAGAGGAACGTCTGCACCTCTCACCCACTGACCCCGATTCAGCCATTTCTTTTTTGGAAGTTTTTTTTCTTCAAGCAAATAATTTTAAAACAGGTGCTACAGCGGTGGCCGTTACTGGCTATTTAAATCTAGCGGGTTTGATGTCTCGCAAATACAATGACGCTGGTAGTGACGATTCTGTCTGTCTGACCAATCAGTGATCTACAGCGCTTCCACGTCACATTTTCGCATCGGTACGGTACGCTTGGAACCTCAACAGAGGTGGTACCATTTAAAGCGAGCCGAGGCGAGCCGTACCGTATCGTACCATGCAGTGGAAAAGCGTCACAAGTGAGCCGTACCGAGCCGAGCCGTACCGTACCATGCAGTGGAAAAGCACCAAAGCATGCCGTACCGAACCGAACCATACTGTACCATGCAGTGGAAAAGCGCTACAAGTGAACCGTACCGAGCCGTACCGTACCATGCAGTGGAAAAGCGCCATTAGTAGCAACAGCAAGGTCATGGGTTCGATTCCAAGGGAATGCATTAACTAATTAAATGTAAGGTATGAATGCAATGTGAGTCGATTTGAATAAAGCCTTCTCCTGCTAAATGTATAATAATAATAATAAATATAGCTGCAAGCAGCAATCCGGGGCCAAGCCCTGGAAGGCACCGCAAGCAGAACAAGTACAGTAAGCGCAGCATCACATCAATTACAGCAGCGCGGCAAGCATTTAAGCACCAACAGCAGTGCAGAGCTGGAAGAACAAAAACAGCATTCAACATGGTTTATGCAATCAGAGTCTAAACTTATGTGCTATATGAAACAACTTTTGTACTGCATATTGCAAGACCTGGCCTATATACTGTACACTGCATGCTATTTAAAAAAAAAGCATACCATACAGCACATACATACTGTACCATATGCTTATTCAGGTAAAGCATGTTATATATAGAATTTTTTGTATTTAAAAAAAAAAAAAAAAAAAAACAGATGCAGGCAGTAGAATGGGAAAAGAAGACGTGAGCTGTACTTTTTTTCAACTTGAGCGCCACGTTTTTAGAATGCCCATTCTTGGATTAGACGCTACAAAAGACTCAAGACATGAGTACAACAGCCAAACACATTCGCCAAACATAAAAACAATCCGGTTGTTAAGTCGTGACGTAACCACTCTCCGATAATTCTGTTTCTGGGTCCAAAGGCCGGGTTCTCTCTACCTACCAACCGCTTTCGCCCGAGTTTGACCATGCTGCAGTGCTGTGTCCCGTGTTGTTTAAATAGATCGGAGTTTAAAAAAGCAAGTGACATTCAACTGTAATTTTACCGCTTTCCCTGTGACGAGAAAGAGAAGAGGAAATGGCTGCAGTTGATAAGGTAAGTTAAAAATCTTAAACAAATGAAGAAACTTTGACCGGCAAGGGTGCCTCACTAAAGAAGGACGTGATCGTAAATAAATTAACAGGTTCCGCTATTGTTATTGGATCTGGACGTGCGGAGCGCTTGGACCGGAAGAGGCTAAACATCACGCGTGACGTCAGATTTAACAACCGGATAGGAAAAATAGCACAATGGAATGTAAAAACATGTAAAGAATTACTACTGTAATACTACTGTGATATTTAATTTTTGCATGATTGTGACAGGCTGAAAGGAGCTGTTATTTTCTGTTTTTACAAAGCATTTACTGTTAATAATAGTTAATAATTACTGGTGTTATTGGCTAAGAAATACATAGCTTTATTACATTATTCCTGAGTATATATCCTACTTAATACATATCCTACTTAAACATAGGATATGTTTAAGATAAATTAGTACAATATTTGCCTTCATATTTCATTCATATTTTCTGCAGAGATATTTGTGTTACACTTACACCATGTTGATCACTTTAGGTGTGGAATAGAACTTTTTTAACCAGATGGTTAATAAACAGAATTTTACTTGAATCATATTGTAGTTGACTAGTCAAATTAAAAAATTAAAAAAACTAAATCGAAATTGTGAATTGGTCAATCGTTTTGAAAAAAAAAAATCTAGATTTTTGTTTTGCCATATCCCCAAGCCCTATGGTAAGGGGTGTGATATTTCCGGAACACGCTGGAAGCGGTTGACCAATCACAACACACTGCTCCAGCTGACCAATCAGAGCACATTGCGTTTTCAAGAAGGAGGAGATTCATAGAGACGGGAACTAAACGGAGCGTTTCTGACGGACAATGTAAAATATGTGAAAAATAAAGTGTTTTTAGAACTTACAAGCATTAAAACCTATTCTAGTAGACCCCAAAAACAAAATCAAGACTTTATGGCCTCTTTAAACAATAATGATGTGCACCAATAAATAATAATTTATAATACAAACTGCAATATTTCATTAAAAAAAAAGAAGTCAATTTTGATTGCATGGTGACTTTAAAAAATACATAATTACATGTGTGGCATAGTTTTTTAAAGTTATAAATTGCACATCACTACAAACATCTTTTCTTTTTTTTTCTGACAGCTTCTCGAGGGGAAATGATGAAACATAATGAGAAGTGTTCCTGTGCTTAGCTTCACCTCTCTAATAGGGGATGTGCTAACCTTTTTTCTCCCCGGAGTGTGAAGTACTGCTCTCCTGTGTGTCACCCGCTTCTGCCTTCCCGAGGGATGCGCTGGGCTCCTATTGACAACAGCACAATACATACAATCATACATACAAGAACAGCACTAAAGCTCACTTATTCATATACCGGGCAGGATTGAATGCAATATACCTCAGTAGACTGTGGAGATTCTTTGTTATTGCTGTTATCGTCCATTTTGCTTTGGTTGTCCGGTTGGTTTACTGTCCGGGAAAGGTCTGTGCTTTGAAGTCTTCAAAATGACAGTGAAAAGGATGAGGTTTTAATACCCTTGAACCCTAAAATAACATTTTTTAAAAACTCATATAAGCACGCACAAACCTGTTTAAAGGGTTTGTTTCACAGTTTTTTGACGTTATACCAGGGAAAGAAGAAACAGACAGGGATGAGAGTCTAGATTGAAGCTCTGATGTCTCTAGTTTCTCCATCTCTACAGCACAAAAAAAACATGACATCCATAAATCATCATATTCATCACAAATAAAATCTCACCCCCGTCAGGTAAGAGTTTTCAGCTGACGAACTGTCTTTCTATGAACTTCGTTAAAAAAATGAAACAAAATCTACAAGAACAAATAAAATTGGGTTTTTAACAATACATGTAGACATCTGTCAATATAAGTAAGGTTGTTGAACTAGATTTTTTCGTTGTAACATTGTTTCGCCATTACGAATCACAGCAACAGTTTTAACACGTAGTTTAACTAATGTAATTCGCGATTAAATCATCAATCTCAGCAGAAGACAAACAGCATAAACCGCATTTGGATTCAAATCAAACCAACCGTATGTGGTAAACCCACACGTACAGTATTGTGTAATTAAATATGTTCATGCTCATACCTCCGGCGACCCTGTGATGCTGTAGAAGCAACAGTGTTGCTTGCTTGACAAATAACGTTTAACGCCCAGGAAGTCCGTTAATTTGTAAATACGTACTGCGTGTGTGAAGGCAGAAGAGACAAGTCTTTTCTGACAGACAAATATATAATAAAAGTCCTATGAAAAAATACTACTCTAAACAGTACAAAAAGCTATGTTTGCTAGGAAATTCTAAAAGAAATGAAGAATTTACTTTTATTAAGAAAGGATGCATTAAGTTGATTAAATGTGACAGTAAATACATTTATAATGTTTTAAATTATTTCTGTTTTTAATAAATACTGTTCTTTCTATTTATAAACTAGATAGATAGTTATAGTTAGTATAGTTTAGTATATATGTTTATGCATAAATTATGTATTATTTATTTATTCACACACATTTGAATGCTTTTATTTGGATCTGAAAGACATTACAAAGAAAACAAGATTTAGTAAACAGCACTGGGACTGTATCATCACTGTTTGTATGGTGGAGTTTAAAGCCACCAAAGCAAGGGCAGTCAGTACACAGCTCTCGTCCAAAGGAAAGTAAGACAAGCAAGTAAAACCATCAAATTTGGCAGAAAGTGGAATCCTCAGCAAGCCGTAATGGAAGCAGAATCCTACTGGAAACACCAGGAAATCGTAGGTGTGGTATGCCAGGGACGCCTGGGCCTTGGACACTAGAGTGAGAAGAGGTGGAGCAGGGCTGATACCAGAGTGAGGAGAGGTCTCGTGGTGCAAAGAGTCCGTGAGACAGCAGAGGAGGAGCGTCAGGTAAAGGCGATTTGACTTGCTTCTCAGGGTCGATGGACACAGTGGGACCAGGCACAGGTGCGACCATTGTGTTGGAAGGAACTGTGGCAAACCGACCAGGGGAAGTTAAGCTTTCTCTCGCGCTCAGTGACTGACCTGCTACCAACACCAAGAAATATAAAGATCTGGGGCGGAGAGGAAGACCCATCATGTAACCAATGTGGAGCAGCTTCCTGTACGCTGAACCACATTCTGGCCGGTTGTCCAAGGGCATTGGCAGAAGGCCGGTACAGATGGAGGCACGACCAGGTCCTCACGGAAATTGCCAAATGGGTGGAACAGCAGCGAGTCAAAGCCAACAACAAGCAGGCCTACCCGTCCCAAGCCACAACCTTTGTGAGGGAAGGAGACAAGGCTCATAAGACTGGCATGGTGGCCAAGAACCCACCCTCTACCTTGCAACGAGCCTCCGACTGGGAGTTGAAAGTGGACCTGAAGAAGAAGCTTGTCTTCCCACAGGACGTGGCAGCAACATCTCTCCGACCAGATATGGTTCTGCTATCCAGGAGCACGAAATCCATCATAGTTGCTGAGCTCACGGTGCCCTGGGAGGAAAGGCTAGCCACCTCACACCAACAAAAAAGGCAAGTACCAAGATCTGATCGACGAAGCCATTTTAAAGAGATGGCACGCAACCAGCTACCCCATTGAAGACGGGTGCCGCGGGTTCCCAGCAAAATCGGTACGCTACTTCCTCCAGAGGATGGGCCTGGAGCCTTAACAGCTGAAGAAAGCTACCAGGGACATAGCTGCAGCAGCCGAGTCTAGCTCAAGATGGCTATGGCTGAAGAGAGCCCACAGTTGGAACCCTTCTGCAGGTGAAGGCTAGTCAGTCTTCATGGCCCCACTCAGGTGAGGTGTTCGGGTTAAGGGGAGAAACACCGGAGACCCTGAGACCCCTGCTGATGATGCGGAAGAGTTCCAACAATGTGGATGCTCCAGGGAATACCATCTCCGAAGAAGGTCTGAATCATAGTTAGTAGGTCCTACAGTGGCAGCTTGTGGCAAAGCATCTAGATGTTTACTTCACCTAAACAATTTTCATTGGCGGAGAAGAAAGATTCATTTTTGTCTGCATATTTTAGTATTAATTGAACTTAATAGTAATAAACTTAATTACGTTCAGCTGTACTGCCACACGTAATAGCAGCCAAGCTGATATTTAGTACTACAGTAGGCTACTATGCTTATATGACATTATAAAAAATATATATTAATCTGTCATCCCTTTGTCTTATTATTATTACTATGCGTGACTAAATCGAATATGGTTCATATGATAACCAGCTTAGATGGAAAAGATCTGAAGCTGAAGACATTACTGTAGCTTGCCTATACCCTTTGATAAACACTTGAAAATACAACAACCATAATGAAATGACCCTTCACAATAGATGATGCACAATGAACTCTGTTAGAGAGATAAATATGGCAATTTATCTGTTCAATAAAATACCTTACTCACCTGTTGAGTAATAAAAACCCTCACTTCTCGCCATCTCTGAAAAGCCAAGATAATGTTGATTCTTGTTTTGTTACAAGCTCTGTCTGTCACAATCTTTTTTTTTTTTTTTTTGAGCCAGCAGACTCTCCTTTGTTTTTGTTTGTTTAAAACGAGTGATTCCCCGGAGGTTCGAAATTTAGCGGCTCAATGTCAACCTTTCTCTGTCATTGTGACAACTAACCACACCTTCCACACGTCAAAGTAGCCGGAGAAAACCACATCGACAGGTCTAAAATATAAACACTTACAACAGGCTTCCCATAGTGAATCAGGGTTTAAAAACACGTTTTGGAAGAAAGACTGATGATGTATTGCTTTATTTAAATTTAGTTAATTTTGAACAAAAAAAGTTACATAGTGTACCTTTGAATCCCTATGCACAATAAAAAAGTAAAATACATTTTTCTTACATTTATTTTACATTGGTAGCATTACATGTTTTGTGAGACAAGTGAACAGCTCTATTGTTTATTAGCTCTAGTCAATATTTCCTTGATTTGCGTTTTTCTAGTTATCTTGGCACATTGAAATGTACTTGATAATTTGCCCTTGTGTGTCAAAAATCTGCAGAGGATAAAACACAAATATAGCAGTAATGCAGCAGGGATTCAGCTGAGCTGACATACTAACTTCTCCCCTGAGTTTAATTAGCACTTATTTTAGAGACTTACAAACATCTGCACATAACAGTTGGTTAATTATAAACAGATTGAACATGAACACAGAAATTTACACATTGAAACTAAAATGTTGTACAGTTGAATTGGATTTGTCTCAGTGAACAAAATTACATCCTATCCTTCTGCTAGGTTTGAAAATACATTGTAGTACATGACTGAAATGCAGTCTCGCAAACCCTTATTTCTCAACACCAAATCAGTCAATGGAGTGTCTTTAGTTTGTGCGTCGACCAAATTGATCCACGGAAAAAGGCTGTAAAACAACAGAGACAATATGTTATGAACAAAATGATTAAACTTGGTTATATAGTCAATATAAATATGAATAAAATACTATGGAAAAGGGTTATTATTATTAAACTAAATGAATATTAGAAATGTTGCCTTGGCAATAAACTGAAATAAGTTGAAGCACTAAAATTATTAGCTGACATTGAATAAAAACAAAAATTAAACTAAAACTGAAAAAAAAAAATCCTAAATAGCAATATATATATAAAAAAAACAAAAAACAGAATAAAATGACAAAAACACATAATAAAATAACTAAAAATTAAACTAAAGTTAGCATGAAAGTTATAAGTGTACAAATAAAAGCTAAATTGAACTATAATTTAACTAAAATGACACAGAATAAAAGAGCTTTAGACTCACTCATCGGGTTTATTGGGATCAGATGCACTGGGTGAATTTACAAAACTGTGATAAGTGAATGTCTTTGTTGAAACAGCGGTCTCAAACAGCCCATTTAGCAGGAGAAGAGTCTTTCCGGACCCCAGTTTCGCAGCCGAGCACATGTTGAGGAGACCGTAGAGCACAGCTGATACCCATCTCTGATCCAGGCACAGGCCACCTTCAGCAAACACTCACCGTTTACTTAATGGACACTTATAGCACACCATACCAAAACCACACTGTGTTGACTTCACATGACAGATGGATGCAGACATAGTTTGAGGGGGAAAAAAAGTATGGTGACACGCTACATATGTTACATTTACTACTACAGTATTAACAGTAAATTATGCATAATTACATGCAAATAACCCTAAATTAAACACTAACCTTACAGCAAGTACATGTAGTTAAATGAATATTACTGAGTACTTATATGTATAATTACACTGTAACAAGTCACCAAGTCAGCGCTCACCAATGATGCATTTATTTGATTACAAACACAGTAAAAAACAGTCATATTGTGAAATATTATTTCAATTTAAAATAACTATTTTGTTCATATTTTAAATTTTAATTTATTCCTGTGATGCAAAGCTGTATTTTCAGCATCATTACTCCAGTCTTCAGTGTCACATGTTCCTTCAGAAATCTTTATAATATGCTGATTTGCTGCTCAAGAAACATTTCTTATTATTATCAATGTTGTAAACAGTTCATATTTTTGTGGAAATAAATGTTTGTGAGAGAATGCAAATATAATTTTTCCTCCCATCTCAAATGTTTTTTTCTATAACATATCCCCTTAGGCAGGAGCTCCGTATCATGCATTTTCTTTGATTAATAGAACGTTTAAAAGAAATACATTTATTTATTAATAGTTTTTATATTTTTTTATATTTACTTGGATATTACTATTTTATATATTTAAATATGACAGATTTTTGACCGGTTCATGTAAATATGTTAATATTTATAACAATTATAATAATATAATAATGTTATTTATGTCTTCATATGTTAATGTCTGTTAAAATGACAGATGAGTATAAACATTTTAAAGGGGAAATACAAATGTATTGTCAAGGATTCTCCTACAGTTTTTACACACCATTCATTGAAAGAGGAAGTGATGCCGAAAGCACTTCCTTGTGCTTTAATGCTGCAGAAACTTGATTGTGGAGGAGCCAAATTGTAGTGACATCATCACAAGCCACAAACTCGTACTGAGGTTTAATAATAAAACTGTGTTCAAGAAGCATTGCAAGCCTGAAAAAAAAAAAGATTTGAGAAGATGATAAGCTGATGCTTAACTACTGTGTGACATATTGTGGCTAGATGTGAAGTTCAATAAATTAATATTTACATAAATTAATAATAATAATTTTGCAATAAAATAGAAACACATTATTTATACATTGATTTATTAAAAAAAAACAAAAAAACACAGAAATGTTTTATTGTAAGTTTCAATCAAAATCTAAGTTCTGGAAGTATAGAGTGCAACAGTTCCCTCTCCCTTCTTCAGGTGCTGGTTCCGGAAGAATCTTTTCCATTCGTTTTTCCAATAGGGATTTTAAAAGAGTCTTCGTTAAAGAGTTTTATCAGCCATAAACCAAGCCTATCAGCTACGAGGTGAATCCCAACACTACAAACTTATTTGGTATATGAAGCAAAAAAGTTTAAAAAAATTGGACAAAAAGACAAAAGGTACAAAAATATGTATTTAACAGCTTTAGAGAGGGAAAGAACCACAATCCCATGAAGCATTGCGAACAGCATAATAGCATTTAAAACCAGTAATTCAGCTGTTCCAACACAATTTTTTTTAAACTAAGCTAAAATAATTCAGACTGACGGCTTTAGAGTTTTTACTTCCGAAACCGACTGCTGCACTCTGTAACCAAAATCTGACAGAGATTCAATCAACAAACAGATTTTGGACTTATTCCATAATGAATAACAGTGGGTATTATTCAAAATAAAGCTAATAATCTGAAGTACCTGTTCAATGGCACTGCTGAGGTGAAACTGTACACGAGACAGTCTGAAGACAGATGGCAGCGAATATCTGAGCATACTTGAGGAAGATGAGAAGGCAAGACACAGAGGAAGAGCAAGTCTGCCCGTTTAGCCAGTCTAATGTTGTCAAAGTAACACTCAACACCAATGTTGGAAATTTCCCCTGTGGATAAATGAAAGACAGAATTAACCAATAGATCTTGATGAAAATACAGGCTTATCGATTAGGGCGCATCAGTCCTACAATGTCAGATGTAAAACCGGTCTGATTTTAATCTTAATGACAACCAGACTTTTTTGAGATGTGAAGCATTAGAGTGGAAACTGCTCCTGACTGGATCAATAATCACCCTGACAAGAGGACGCCAGTGTGTCGCAGGCGCTGGACCTTCACATGTGTTTCTATAGTAACGTCCTACAGATCAACACACTCACTGATCAGTGTTGTAAGGACTATCAGAACTGATTCATGTGTAGTTACAAAAATAAAAGAATTCCTACTTTCCTATGTTTCATTGACATTTTTTTTATAAATTTAGGAAACAGAATATATGCAACTAGATTAATCTCTACATTCTTTTAATAAAAAACTGCTTCTGAGTGCATTTAGACTGCAAAAAGTTTGGGGTCAGTATAATAATTGTTGCCTCTTATGCTCACACCGGCTGCATTTTTTTCAATTAATTGCATCTAACATAAATGTTTTTGTTTATATAATATATGTGTGTCGGTGTGTGTATTCTATATATTATCATTATATTTAAATATATATTGTATTTGTGCACACACCCGTTTATGTATGTTTAAGGATCTCAATGAGTAAATAGTTAAATTGTACACATTTTCAGTGGTGAAAAAACAAATGTGGGTCACTTTACATACAGCTGATACTTTTACTTTTAATTCGCAATGTCTGAAGAACAAATAATGTTGAAAGAAACTTTAAAAAGTATCGTTTCCCTCCATCAAAATAACTGCATGGAACACACTGTACATCTATACTGACTAACCTAAGGTCTCAGGTCTTTTAGTTGAGATGTTGATGTCGCATGGCTTGAGGTCGGATGAATGCAGTAAAAGCTTTGCCAGCTGTTTGCCCAAGTGACCTCCACCCAGTATGCCAACAGACAGATGTGTGTTAGCAGTGCAGCCATTCTCAGCGTTCAGTTTCTTTCTGTGGGAAAATGTACACGACAGTCGACAGTAATAATGAAAAAAGTCAAAATAAACAAACGCCGTCTATATGGATATTATAATCATATGAAATCAACAACATTGCTCGACTGTTCTTACCTTAACAATCTGTAAAGTTCATAGACAAATACAGCATGCGCACATCCACTTACAGTCAGACCAGCAGATCGACTGCGCAGAAAAAGCCATTCTTTCTCAACTTCACTGAGTCCAGCCTCAAATCCGAGAGAGTTTAAATTAGTAGTGAAGTCCAGCATTTTCATAAAACATTTAAATCGTGGATCGTTAAAGTTACAGATTTAATGTCGTAAACAAGTCCGGTTTCCATAGTAACTGGTTCAAACTGTGTGAAACTAGGATCATTTACGTCAGGTTTTCAAAATAAAAGTCGCAACGGTAAAATTGGCACTTTATTCAGAATTTAGAACATTTAAATATAGAGAGATTTCATGTTCGGAGACCTATGTTGACATGCTGAATGAAAATTTTATTCATAGCAAGTTTATAAAAATAAAATATAAAATAATTCCAACTGAAACAACAACAACAAATAAACAAAACAGAAAAAAACACTGTACAAGGCATTTATGATACAAATGAAAATGAACACAAATAATTACAATAATGTACAATGTCCCACCCTATAACATTCTTTTGTACACTGTACATTTAACTTCATAAATTGTGAACAACAATATGCCGTAAGAAAAAGATAAATAAAAAGGATACAGATGCAAACCTGTAATCATGTATTCTTTTCTTTTCTCAGACTATGACATCACTACTTCAGCCTTTGGAACATTTGCAACTTGATAGTTTTGTTCATTCCCTTCCTTAGAGATAAGAAATCGCACTACAGATAAACTGTCAGTTCATCGCCATAACAATAATGTCCAGTTTAATTGTTCAATACACAAATGCATGGGAGGGAAAAAGTTGAGATCCAACAAGAAAAGAATCTCGATGATGTGAAAATTTGTTTTGAACGGTCTGTTTTGGAAGTGATAAAACCAGTAAACTAGACTACAGTATACTATACTAGCATTTCACTAAACGCTAAATAGATCGGTTATTTTACAAAAGGCAAAGGGGTATGTCAACTAAATGAAAAACAGCATTTCAGGGTGTCCAGGAAAATTCTGTGCTGTTTTCTTTGTTATTTAACAGTGATCCGATGAACAGAAACTTTGCCAGGGTGAAATTTGCCTGTAATCTCATTTGGCCAAAGGATTTATTGCAGTGATGGTAGAAAACAGCTGTTTTAAGATGACTGACCAGACAGTTTCTTAGGGCAGAGTGAAGACTGTCATTGCAACTGTAATTCATTAATTATCTAAATAAAGTGATGCTATATTGGGGGAGATCTTGCTACTAATGCCTTTTCTTTAATGAGAAATAATCAATATTTGTACCACATGCTGGTAAATCACTTACCAGATTACACGTCATACACATAAACGCTTATTAACCAGCCGAGGATTGAGTAGTAGGTACATAAACGTTCTCTCTGCAAGTGCTGATATAAAGTTAAAACAGGTAATAAGCTTAAGAGAATATGTTTAAAACAAACCAGAGGCAAAACAAATATGAAGTCCCTATTTACAAGCTGACAGTACTATTCAGGCTACAAACTCCAGGTACTGTATATGAAAATTTGTAAGCTGTATTTATTTTACATTGCAGCATTTTGTTATTTCTCTCTAGCTCATGCAAAGGGTTGGCATTCTATGGGAAGTGTAATTACAGCATTTTACAAGCGGAAAAGGAAGACGGCTGTGTAAGTTAATGCTCCAGTCTTTGAAGGGAATTAGCTGCATGCTTTTAAAAAATAGGTATTATTATTCTTAATGAACTATGAAACATAAAACTTCGATATGAGTGGCAAATGCCAAATTGCAGTTATTTTTAATTGCAAATTGCAAATTAAAGTTATGTTTAGTTTCGTTCGACTGAATATATAATGCGGCACATACAATAAACCCATGTTTAGTCACTGATATTGGCTTATGTATCAGTATTAGGACTCTTCCCTTAAATTAAGAAATTGTAAAAGTATTGCAATTTTAAAACCTTCCCTTTTAACATTAAGTTTTTGACTGATCTTTTATATTGTAAGCGAGGAGAGTAGTGATTTTTTGATATGCGAAGAGAGAATCTGCAGACTTCCTATGGGAATCTGTAAAATGGGTTAACAATCACAAATGTTTGATGGCTCTGAGAGTATTCCATTCTTATTGGTAGCTAAAAGCGGAAATCAAATAAACTAATGTTACATTCAAAAATGCAATCTAGTGTACAGAACTCTGTAAATGGTCTAGTTTTAAGGACGTCCGTAGTTTTTTTATGATAAGTATAGTAGGAGTGGATTCTGTTTATGTCTGCAAAGAACCAGTAAAAACTAAGTGTGACTTTCACTGGAAACGCTGTGAGATACAAGAAGCACTACAGAAAAAATACAAACGAAATAGTTTGTGACTCTAGATTCTGAAAACTCGAGCCTGCCCTATACAGTATATATATTCCAAAGCAAAACTTCTTTAGGCACATTGAAGCACAAGAACACTTTTTTTTGTTTTTGTTTCAGTGGTCACTGTTTCTTGAAAAAAAAAAAAAAAAAAGTAAAAGAGAACTGGCTTTCCTCTTGCAAACGCAGTGAGGTCAGAAACAGTCTATGCAAGTACCGCAAATGCTTGGCAAGACCATTTTAAGTGCATGGTCGCGTTGTACATACTTGAAGGTATGGTCCACCCAAAACTAAAATCATTCACTCATCCTCATGTCGTTACAAACCTGTATGACTTTCTTTCTTCTGTGGAACGCAAAAGAAGATCTTTTGAGGAATGTTCGTAACCAAACATCTTTAGTTACCACAGAAGTCCTGAAAAGTGAAGCCAGAGCATTTTGATCGCCCCCTGGCTGCAGTATAGGTCATAAACCCCAACCTCTCCATGTAATCAAATGGGACGTGAGCCAAACTAAAAACTCCAATTACAGTTCAAATACATTTTTTCCAAAGATGGTTTCTGTCATTTTACGTAGTTCTTATGTTCACGTTCTTGTTTTCCCGACAAGTTTGGCTTTAGTTCGTTTTTGACGCTATAAAAACAGGATGTAACATCATGATTGACAGCTGTGCTTGTGATTCAGTCTGAGGAAGTTTGATGCCGCGGCTCCACCTCAGGAACACTACTGACTCGATCTCCAAACTACGTAATTGGAAACAACTGTTTTTTTTTACAGTGGAAAGAAGCAGAGACGTGCTGTCCATCTTTTTTAAGTCTACCCTAATGTATGGTTCCACATAAAGAAATTCATACAGCTTCGGAACAACATGAGGGTGAGTAAATGATGACAGAATTTGAAAGCTAACTCAGGAAGGTCTTGTAACAGTTGGTCCAGTAGTTGACCTGCAAGTAAATCCTGAACGCATAGGAACACTGATGACTGAATTTTAGCTTTGTTACTTGCGTAGAGTATGTTTCAGGCCACACACTGTATAGGTACTGACAGTTGCAAAAGCACAGAGCACAGATAGGGTTATTGATGGCATGATCTATCAGTGTACCTGCCACTGCTCAGAGAGCGCTGCAATGCATCAAAGCCCAAATAAATAACATCATAAATACTATATTACAGCTGAGCTTGATGCAAACCTTATGCAATTCATGAATACATACAATCATCTTCATTAATGCTCTGGAATGTTTGAAAGAAAAGAAACTAAAAAATACAAAAGATCCAGCCAATCACCATCATGTATAACCTCCCATGTTCTGAAACTGACTATAGTGTTCAAAGCAGCATCTTAAAATTGAGGCTATTGATGGAGAGAAAACAAAGTTGCAAAAACCCAGATGTGTGGCGGAATAAGAATGAAATGTTTTTAGCTATACGGAAATTAGGAACCCAAATGTCCCACTTCTGCCAGTGTCTAAACCCTGTGGTTGACTATCTGCTCAGCTTGCTTGAGCACCTGAGCTCGCGGATGCCGGCTTTGCCCCGTTGGGTGTGAATGGAGGCGGAGCAAGCCTGTCTCCTGCAGCATCCTTCCTGTGTGTGAGGATGAGAGCGGCGCAGAGGAGGCGAGCCAGAGAAACTGGGAGGAGAGCGGCTGCGGGTCAGAGAGCTCCCGCGAAGCTCGTGGCGGGACGGGGAAGAGCTGATGGAGCGTTGCAGTGAGGAGGAACTGCGGGGGGAGGCGCTAGAGCTGCGCTGATGGAGGTGGTGAGCAGCGATGGGACTGACGTACACATGCCTCTTGTCCACGTGCTGGGGGGATGAGCAGCTGTGGTGCGGAGAGCTACGGGGCGAGCTGGCATGCATTAGCTGGGCCAGACAGCTCAGCAGGTCAGAGTCACTGCTGCTGCCGGCAGGAATCCTGTACCGTCGGTGCCTGGAGGAGGAGTAAAAAAAAAGTCAAACAATGCTATAGCATGAAATAAGAACCAAGAGATTGCCTGGAAAAATCTTACAATGATCAAAAAGAAGCCAATTTATAAATACTACCCCAAATACCTAAGCAACCGTTCAAAATGCCTTAGCTACTGCCAAATAACCATCAAGAGCTCTTTAGCAACCACTGAACAGTTAATTAGCAACCACCCAAAACACAGTACCAAGCACCCATCATTTTAGTACATGTCTAGCAACTTTACAGGTGATATGGGTGGGTGCTGGAGGTCTCTGGATGTTTGTTAAAGGGGTCATTTGATGCTATTTTCAAAGATCATTATTTGGTGTATTGGGTGTAATAGATTAGAATATGTTAACATGCTTTAATGTAAAAAAAAAAACATACATTATTTACATTACTGTACATTACTGTAGCTCCTTTATGCCCAGTCTTTCTAAAATGCTTCGATTTCTACAAATCCCCAACTTCTGAAAAGCGCAGTGTGCTCTGATTGGCCAGCTGACCCAGTGCGTTGTGATTGGCCGAATACATCAAGCATGTGTCGGAAATGTAACGCTGCTTACCATAATCGAGCTTCAGCTTCCAAAGCGATTATAAAGACAGTTAATAATGTTGCCAGTTTTACTGTATAATTACGCGCTCAAGTCAGATTCTGAAAATGCAGATGATCAAGCCGATCGATCAGAACCAACTTTGCAAGCGCGACTTCAGCAGAACGTTTCACAGTGGGAAGTTTTTCATTTCAAACTTTCTTACTTTTCAGATACGATGTTATAACGGTTTAATTTGTCTTCCTCACTGTAACAACTTAACGTCCTGAAGTGATAACATAAACACAGTTTAAAAACAAACTAGCTCTGCTTTGTCATCTTTTCACTACAAGTTATGAGCGGAGAACAGAGGATCCTATGTTTGTAAATATAAATCGATCCCTGCACTTTCAATTATAAGAATTGCAAATAATAGGCATTAATCTACACTGCACAAAACTCTGCATTTGAACTGTCAATAACAAATACTTTAACAAATAATAAAACATACTTACAGGCTCTGATTCAGAAGCGCCAGATTGCCCTAGCAAAGTTGGAATTGCCCCATTTTTTAGAAATAGCCTTTGTACACAGCCGGCCTTGTACTCTCCCAGGTTCAGGAAACTGTCCTCCGTAAAATGCGCTGCACAAACACGAACATTTGGGTTGTACTGTTCTGGAACAGTGTTGTAAATAAATCTTAATCAATGATTGCTAATTGCATCCACTTTCGGAAAATAAAGTGCTTTTGCTTTCGCGCAGAAATACCACGACATGGCGGCAACAACACTTCTACGATAACTAACGCCACACCTTCTTTCTTTGCGCATGCATTTGGGCGGGATTATGCAAATATTTCCACATAGTGACGTAGGTATGTGAGGGAGCATTCAAAATCTTTTTGTGGGAGACTTTGAGCTTTGTATCTTTGCAGATCTTATACATGCACAAACAACGACATAACACAATAGAGAAAAAAGAAAACATGAAAACGCATCATATGACCCCTTTAAGATGTTCTCTGAGGTTGCTAGGTGGTAGTTAGAACAATTGTAGGCAGCTGATTAGGGGTAGACATACTGTAGGTCTAAAGTTCTTGCAGGTAACTACGAATTTTGGTTTTCAAGAAAGTCATGCATTTTGGTCTAGGGTAAGAATTTTTTTTGGCTTTGCTGAGCCAAAATAACTACCTTGAATCCACAGTGGAGCGGCTAGGAGGTTTTCCTGGTGGTGGACGGGGCATGAAGTGTGCCGTGATGGTTTCCGCACTAGTTGTAGGGGTAACTGGTCGTGGTATCTTGCTCTTCCGTAAAAGTGGACTGGAGGAAGAGGACAGTGATGGAGCATCATCTCCATTACGATCGGAACGAGAACCCAGAAGCGACTCGTCATCTTGAGAGCGTTCAGAAGAGGCAGAAGATACCTGGTCCCGCTGCATGGCAGCCATGATGACACGCCTGTCGGAGGATAATGTCGGGGAAGCGGAGGGTGAAAGTGGAATGTGGTGAACCCTCCTCTGGAGCAACTTCTCTTTAGCAGATCCAGGTGGTGGATCCACAAGGCTAGATGGTTCTAATACTGGGATACGGCTGTGCCGATGACTGGGGTCTTGTTTGGAAATGGAGGCTGGAGAAGAGGGGCCGTTTCTGGTAGGACCACCTTCCTTTCCCTCCTCCAGAGACCACTGGTTGGGCTCTAAGGAGTGCTCAATAATGAACAAATCACTCTTGGGGTCTTTTAGTTTTGGAAGTTGCTCGTTGCTGTCTCTCTGTGTGTCTAAAGCAGGTGTAAGACAGCTTTTCATCAGAACTGGGCTATGCAGAGAGGAAGGTGTGTGTGGAGACGGCATCAGGCTTGGCACTGGGCTTGAAGGTTTCTGAGGACCATTCCCATTTTGCAAAGGATCCACCTCGACCTTAGAGGGGCTGGTGGGCTGGAAAGCAGCCGGCTCCTGTGGGGAGTTGATGTCAGTTGTGTTGTCTTGAGGATGGATCTCATTGTTACCATTATCAGTATCACGTCTTTCCAATGGAACACTTTCAGATGCAGATTGGGAGGACAGCACAGAAGGTCGCTGAGCTGTTAGCTGAGAGAGGGATAGAGAAAATTAGCAATGTATTACATAAATCTTCATGTCCTTGATGTCACCCAGAGGTCATAAATTCAGTTTCAGACTTGATATTAATGCCTGTTTTGGTAATCAAACATGCTTGCATGCAGATAGAAACAGATCTTTGACAAACTACATCTTCATACACTATATCTTAATGTTAGTGAAGAGACAATAGCCCCTTTCAAACATACAGTCTTTACTGTTAAATTACCGATAAGAGATCATGTGTGAACAGGACCTTTTCAAAAAATGCCGGTATATTGGTTCCGGCAATTTACCAGTAAGGGAAGTTGTAACATTACCAGTAAATTACTGGTATTGTGCTCTGTGTGAATGCAGAATTAAGATGACTGGTATCATCACGTACAACGTCAGAAGGTGCTGAAGTAAAAAGTCTGCTTTGGGCCAATCAAAGTTCTTATGGAGAAAACGTGATTACTCAGCGCTGTTTACAGTAAGCTTTTTAAAAGTTTTTCTATTTAAATATCCGCAAGATGATCATATTTGACTGTTGGGCCACATCTCACAGTTTTTTCAACGTGTCGTGCTCGAGACCCAATCTTCTTTTCCATTCATCAGCGTTGCGGCTCTGCAGTTGGATACTATTATGCCGTCTCATGCTGTTCTGTTCTGTTTGATCATCCCCTTATGCCTGTCACTCAGACGTCAAATATTTTTGTCAAATTGAACAGATATTAAGAACAGAAACTAAAGCGCTTCTCCTCATGCGGGTGGATGAAGACAACGGGGCGGCGTTTAAAGATCACTTCCGATGACTGACATCACATCATTTACCAGTATTTTGGAGCTGATATGTAAATGGTCTCTTACCGGTAAAAAGCCAGAATGCCATTGCTTGTGTGAACAGTATATTTGTGTATTCACCAGTAAAGTAATTCTGGCAATTTTATGGTAATTTAACGGGATTGCTGTATGAAAGGGGCTAATGTCATTATGGCATTAATATCCTTTGATCAAAGGGGTCAAATCCAGCTCAAGGAGGACCAATGTCCTGTAGAGTTTAGCTCTGACCTGTTTTAACACACCCAACTGGAAGTTTCTAGTAATCCAGAAGGTTTAGGTTTGTTTGATTAGGGTTGGAGCTAAACTTTACACTACAGTGACCCACTAAGAGCAGGATTAGATACTCCTGCTTTATACACCTAAGATGAAAGGCAAAACCTGACTGCCAAAGGCTTAAACAGGATAAGAGGTGGTTAGTCACATATTCAGAGGAATGAAAACACACAAGCTCTGTTCCAAAAACAAGTGACTGATTTGTAACTCTTGACTCACAACTTATTCCAATTGTTTCAAGTCTAAGCTAAGCTGAACCCCTCCCAGGAGCAGGATTGCAAATCTTGTAAACGGTACAAGAGCCACAAAAATGCTAGTGATGGCCCTGCAAATAATAAAATGCAAAACAATTAAAGTTTAAAATATACATAGAAAAAGGCAATACACCAGGCTACACTAGCATGCCTTTTATGCCCTAAAATGCCATTAAGGTAGGGAGTTCACTTGGTTTGTAGGAACAGAGCTATTAACAAAAGCTATTAACAAGGTCCACAGTTTTAAGGACACAACCTTGACAGAAAACTTTACTGGGCATGCATAATGGACAGAACAGTATTCCTGGAGTTCTCTGAGGAGAGAGCACACCAAAAACAGCATAACTTCAGTGTTACAGTCAAATACAACTATATAAAATAAAAAAAATAAAGAAAATAAAGAACGTAGGAAACAGTGAGACTGGAGAGAAGACATGTTTGGTGGGCTGAGGTGGTTGAAGTTATGGGAAGCACGGAATGGGAGTGCCTATTCACCTGCTGAAGCTGAGCGCGGGTGATTCGTATGACTGAGGGGAACTTGTTGTTTGCGGCACTCGCTGGAATGGCAGGAAGTTTCCTGCGTCCAGGCGAATGGGCGGCACGGAGCTGGGAAGGTAGTGGCAGCGAGGCATGGCACGAGGAGGTGGAAGAGGCAGGGTGGTGTTGGTGGTCTGCAGAAAGGCTGCGGCGCAACCCGGGCAGGGCGCGCTGGTGTAGGGGGTCCGACAGGGTGGTCAGGAGGGTGTGCGGGCTAGGGGAGCGCAGTTGCAGAGGGCTGCACGTCCTCGCCACAAGCTCCTCAGGTTGGGATGCAGGAGAGGTGGGCAGCTAGAGAAGGAAAGTGGGGAACAGTGGAAGGGAGGCGAAGAGGGTTTAGTGAGGTGAATTATGTGAGTCAGGGGCGATGAATGGGTAGCGAAGATGGAGAAAAGTAAAGTAAAATAAAAATACTGATTAAAACGGACAGAAAGATAGGAGGTGGTAATGAAGGAATGAGAGGAAGCAAAATGGCACAGCAGCATACATGTTGGTAGGAAGAATGCAAATTCTAGAAAATTCCATAGACCTCAGCGAAATCAAAACGTTCAGAGTCAGTAATGTGCTCAAATCTGCAGCATAATAATAAAATAAACCAGCTCTATGTGGTTTTGCAACACTCCACCCACAGACAGTGTCCTGACCAAGGCAGTGAGGATACAAGAGCTCAGGTATCAGGATCAGCTTAACTCAGACTACCGTAAGCTTACATCACAGAACTGAGGGTGAGCTGTCTGTATCTCATTACTGTGGCTGACAGGTGAGCAGCCCTCAGAGACCACCTTTATCCTGCTGACACTAGTGTGCATGTGGCATAATAAGTGTTTGCTTAGACATCCAGAACAAAGCAGCTGGAAGGAAATGACCAGGAGGGGTGTTAAGTGAAAAACACTTATTACTGTAACTTTTTTGATAGATTAAAATGTTGCCAAGCCTCAGCCTCAGTTCTTGTTTGGCTCATCCAAATTTAGTGAGAAACTTGGTAGGGCTTACACAGGTTTCATATGAAATATTGTATATTTAAGGAGGCACTGTCAACCTACTGCTCAGGTACCCTCGGGTCATGGTATCCATGACACCTTCCAAAATTTGTCTTGATGAGCCAAAGCACTCCCAAGATAGAGCCTCACTTCCTGTTGGCACCTTTGTTGACAAACTCATTCATTTGAAAACTTTTCACATGACCAAATTTGGGACTGTATACAATTTGTAAGAGCAGTGAAAACAACACATTTTCTGGGCTTTAGATACCTGTGTGAGCGCTCCTTCAGCCAGTGCCTCACCAGGGCTGGTGGGGGTAACAGGAGGTCCACTAGCAGCAGGGAATACACAGAGCTCCAACCGGTCCATCCTTTGTGGGCCCTGGACTGTGTGAGGTGCGTGGGCGTCTCCCTGTACGGGACTAGGAGAGGATTCTTTATCCGGTGATTCATCCATTGGCTGCAAAACCTCTGGCTCCTCTTCACACTCACCTGATGGGCTACTAGTGAGTTTGGCTTTATGACCAGGGCTACTTCCTGCTGCCTCTTTGAAGTCCTGCAGGTCAGAGCCCTTCTCTACCATCACCCAATCACGCAACTCAACATCTTGTAGACCTGAGCTCAGGTTTAGAGCAACAAAGCCACTGTTAGCTGCACCGTCGCCCTGCTCAGGAGATCCTGGTGAAGCAGGCTTGGGCGAGCCACCACCAGAGCGGAATTCCTTGTCATGGTGCCAAACACGCTCTGTGTGACTTACGTTGGATATGGCCATGCCAGGGACACCATCAGCTTCCCGTTCCCGTGCTGTACCAGGTGGCTGCTTACCAGAACTGTTCACAGAAACCGAAAGAATGCAGACTAAGACTCCAGAACATACCGAAAAGTTGCTGTATGCTGAATATTTGAAATAATTCGAGATGCACCGATCGACCGAGCCGGTCCGTTTTGTTGCCAGCGGCACAGGCAATAATGCCAGCTGCGCGTTCTCGCTCTCTTCTCTCCGACAGCGAAGTGACGCACACCCGTCTCCTCTCACTCACTCTTCTCATTCGCTCCGGTTAAATAGTGCCAGTAATAATTTTACTAATTCCCGGTTTGGCGCTGACAAACTTTTGTAACTTAAATTGTAAGCATTAATCATTAAAGACTATGCAGTGTTATTTTACATTTGATTACTTTCATTTCTGTATTATTTTTTACCTGAATATACTATTAGAGCCACCTGAAAAAAATTATCTCTTTGTTCTATTGCATTTATTTGTGCTGTTGTATGGGAAATTTAATTTTTATTACTGTATTTTCCCTTGTTTTTTTTTATAAAAATAAAAATTTGCATTGAAGAAAATTAGATTTTTGTTTGTATCTGCTGTCAATTACAGTTCTTTTTAAAGAAAATCAGAGTCTGCAATCGGTATCGGCAGGTCACACAAAAATCGGAATCAGCCAAAAAGACAGCAATCGGTGCATCTCTAGAAATAATGCAATCTTGAGAGTTGAAGAGACTTACCAGGCCTCCACAAAACGCTCAGTGTTGGGTTTGGGCTCCAAAGTTAGTCTCTTCTCCAGCTCAAAGCTATGAATGTTCCGCAATTTCCTCAGAAGAGGAGTGTCTCTATCTGAGGGCACCAACTCTGACCGGACTCGCACTGGTGAACCAATGCTAAGCCCCGCATGGGGACTCTGATTGCCTTGGTTGCTATGTTCATCCTCTGTTCCCATCTAGAAGAGAAGGACAACAGAATATGAAACCTGCAACAATAGATAAAGATGTCTGCGATTGATTCAGTTCATGGTACACATTCTGGTACCTTCCAGACAGCAGGACAGATTCGGTTCCGATTGCGGTCCAGGTCCTCCCAGACATCAGTCTCCTGGTTCCTGAGAGGAAGGCTCGGAGATCCAGGCAGATTCTCGGGCCGAGCATTGTCCCCATCACTGAGCTGCTCATCCTGCAGAACTTCATCTGTGTTCTCCTTCTGATCTCCAGGCATCAAGGAGGCATTCAAAACGCTGGAAGAAAACAGAAGAACCCGAGTACTCTTAGTGATCCCACTACTAAGAAAATCCAAATATTTGAGAGAGAGTTCAACAAAAGTAAAGCAGTCACATGATTTACCCCATCTGAGCTGGCGTGAGGCGAGTGTGATGCTGTGGCGTGTTTGCCGCAGCGGTGATTGTCAGCTGGCTATCAGAGCTCATCCTTTCCCAATCATAAGGGTCATTTTCCACTACGTTGTAGGTTCTCATACTATTCTCAAAGACGGTCCTCAGTAGCTAAAGTGGAGAGATCATTTTCAAGTCAGATTAACCAATAACTGCTAGATATTTATTAAAGTATCATATTTTTACCTGATAGTCAGGTTTGGTAAAGTAGTCCAGATTACTGATGTGGTCCAGAAAGACACTGAATTCTGGCGGCAGGTGTTTCAACATCAGCCGATGATCGTATGTATCTTTTAACTTCCCCACTTGCTCCTAATGCATAAATATACAAATATCATCATCACTTCCCAAACAGACAGGCATATGCTTGTCTAAGCACTTCTTCCTCCAGCCCGATCAGCACCTTGTCTTTTATCTTCCTCCACGGAAGTTGCCCGACCAAGAATTCCACCAGCATGTAGAACAAAGACCACAAGTCATCATGTCTTCCCATCTCCTGTGACAGTAAGACCCAAATAAATCTGATCAGACCAGAATTATCCTTGTAACAGAAATATTACCAACAACAGCTGAGATTGTGCAGGGACAACAGAGCAAACATGGCAGATCCGTACCTTGTTCTTGTGGGCATTGACTGAGGCGTATCGTACTGTACCCCTAAACCCTGCAACAGGACGCGGCTAAGAGAGAAAAGAATCTTACAGTACACAAATATATAAAACCCAGTGACAGATAAATTCTCACAAACATATAAACAAGTACAGTCAGAAAAACTGTATCAGAAATGACTATTGATACTGACCGGTCTGACTTCTTGACAGGAGTTTGTAAACTGCCGCGCCAAACCAAAGTCTAACATGTAGCATGTTCGACATGTGCTAGGGAATCGGCCCATGGCAAAGTTGGACTGAAAACAGTGTGAACAAGCTATTTATTACAATGAGGTTGTAATCTTTTAAGTAAAAAGTACACTTTAAAGCATCCTATTATTATACTAACTATATTATTTAAGTATACTATTACTAATTTACAACACAGTAATATATATTTTGTAAGGCAGCTAAAAGAGTTTAAACCGACAATTCTTACCGGTTTAATGTCACGGTGTAAAAAGCCCACTGAGTGGATGCTCTCGATTGCCTCCAGCATCTGCAGACACAGTCTGAGTGTAGTACTCACTGTGAAAGTACCACGGTTCATGCTCCTCCTCAGATCCGCTAAATTACGGCCCTGCAATAGCCAAAAAGTCAACAGTTAATTGTTTTGGCAACAAATATTTGATCAAAAAGCAGGTTTGATATAAAGTCATAAATAAATGAACATAGACTGCAAAGTATGTAGTCTTTAAATTTCTATATAAATTACAAAAAGACAAATATACATTTTAAATGCATAGATGAATCTATTTATAGGTAAGTTATACATTTACCTTATGTTTACTTTAAAGGGTTAGTTTACACAAAAATAAAAATTCTGTCATTAATTACTCACCCTCATGTCTTTCCAAACCCATAAGACTTTCATTCATCTTCTAAACACAAATTTCTGTCCCTCCATTGACAGCAACGCTACTACCACTTTGACGCTTCAAAAAGTTTATAAAGAGATCGTCAATATACATGGATTAGTTTTACGATCTATTATTTAACTTTTTGAAGCGTCAAAGTGGTAGTTATGTAGCTGTCAATGGAGGGACAGAAATCTCTCCGATTTCATTAAAAAATGTCTTAATTTGTTCCGAAGATGAATGGAAGTCTTACAGGTTTGGAAAGACATGAGGGGGAGTAAATGATGACAGAATTGTATAAGCCTTTAAAACCTTTAATGCAATGGTTTCTTTACAGGTCACATAGAAGCTTTAACCATCTTTATTGTCCATTTATCATCTTTATATCTTTCTGTGTATATTACTGCACTTTCATTTAAATACAACAATTAAGTGTGCCAGATCATCATCATAAATACACTGTAATATTAGGCACACATTAAGTTAGAATAAATGCATAATCAGTCAATCAGGCCTCACCTGAAGTTCCATGACAACATAGTTAAAGCGATCATTGCGGCCACATCCAACAAACCGGCAAACGTGATCCTTTCCTGAAACAGCAATGAGATGAAACTTCATTAAACTACATTTAATTGTAACTCATTTCACATGCCAGCTAGGATAACAGAAGTCATTTACATATACAGTAGAAGTCTTAAAAGTACTAAGCAAAAAAAGCCTGTGGTTACATGATAAACATTATAAGTGGACTTGAAAGAGAATGATAGTAAATTTCTTTCTTTTTCTGTCCATGTGACCCTCTACTCCACCTCCTATTATGGCGGTCAGTCCAGAGAAGGGGGAGGTTTATGCATTTAGTTCAGTGCGACTCGGCTCTCTTGGGACACTCTCTGGGCCGCAGTAGCAGATCAGACCAGCTTCATTCATTTTCCACTCTGACATGAAACACCCTACAGCCCTCAGCAAGGCCCCATCTTCCTCACTTCCCTCTTCCAACCAGTCTGCAGTGCTCCATTATTATGATTATTCTGTTATGAGTGTGAGTATTAGTATACATAATTTTGTGAAAAATTACATGATACTTTTTTTTTTGCTAGTGTCAAGTAGATTTGGATATATTACTTAAAATAAAAAGCAACTGTATCATGTTTTGTGTGCATCACTGTTAGTGAGGGTCTGTTTTGTTTACTTCTGGGGGCCGCGAGTAGATAGAAATCTCCAGTTACAAGTCTTTCCCTCAGGAAGAGATAAAACCACTCTGTCCTATCATACAGCCATATTACAGCCAACATGATACAAGTACATTGATTTTTTTCATAAGCAGTGTGGCGAGGTTGAGGATATAATGGAGGAAGACTGTAAAGGGAGTGAAAGAGGATAACGATGGTGTCATTGCTTTGCTCTGCTAATTGATTTGTTGATTCTTTGCCCAGTAGAAGAGAGAGCACGGTTTGATTTCAAGGTTAGCTACAGATGCTTGCAGTATGACTTGTTTTATAATCATATACATCTCTATTTGAAACTATTCAGATTCCCTCTTTGAAATTATAATGTATATAACTGAATCAAAAACATAGTTAAGTTTTAATCAAGAAAAAAAATACAGAAGGTAATTGCTCAAAAGGTACAAAAGGTACAAACAGTACTGCTCAAAAAGTTTGGGGTCAGTAAGTATGTATTTATGTAATGAATTTTATTTGATCAGAAATACAGTAATAACAGAAATATTATGAAATATTATTACAATTTAAAAGAGCTGTTTTCTATTTTAATACATTTTAAAATGTAATTATTTCTGTGATTGCAAAGCTGAATTTTCGGCATCATTACTGAGTAATCACATACACAGTCATCAGTGTCACATGATCCTTCAGAAATCATTCTAATCTTTTTTCTTATGATTCTTTGATGAATTTAATGTTTATTTGAAATAGAACTTTTCAGAAGAACTTTTCAATGTAATGCATTCTAGATGAAAATATACATTTCTTTAAAAAAAGAAATAAAAAAAATGTTTGCTGATTGCAAGAGTGTTCAAAGCAATATGTGAGATTGTTGCTCTTGATGTCTGATGAAGGCCTTGACAATGGCCAAAACCTCACACGTTTTTTAACCAATAATGTTGGATTTCCTTAATAGTGAATGTTGCACTTTTTTCCAGTTTATTTAAAAAAAAAAAATAAAATCTCAATGACCACCAAACTTTTAAACGGTGGTGTATATGTAAAAACAACTTGCAAAAAAAATTAATTTGATGTATGGCAGTTGTGATAAAATAAAATAAAAAAAACATTTACAAATATACATTTATCCGCTCTACTTCACTTACCTTGAAGTTTCTTCAACACCGCTACCTCCATCTTCAGAACCTGTTTGGGTTGTTGAGCAGACTCTGCTTTCAGAGCCACGCTGGTGCGGTTCATCAGGTCCAGAGCCTCGTAGATCTCGCCAAAGCCGCCACCGCCGATTTTTTTCACCTGAAGTGAAGAGCAAATATCAGAGATAAGCATACCAGAGTGATATCACTGTACTATTTTGGACTATTTTTGGTGCAAGAAACATTGATACTTAAATAAAAAATGATATAATTATAAAATAATATAATAAAAACTATTTAAATCAACCCTTTAATTACAGCAATTATACTATATTTAATGCAAAACAAAACAAAAATGACAAGTCACACCATATTCTGCACTGTAGTTGGATTAAACTTTTTATATTTTGCCATTTATTTCTCCTGGCATCACATGTCCCCACAATGTATTCTGCCCTCTCATGTCACTTCCTTTTCCCCTCAGATCTCCCTGTACAGAGATAACTAGATTTCTCTAAGGATTATACAACGTTCTGTCAGAGGAAGCAACGTATTACTGATCAGTGCACTAAAAGAGCTGGTCATTTTAAATCAGTGTGAGGAATGAGTCACTACTTGCCACTATCTGCAGACACACGTAAACGTAGGCAAACATGGTTTCACATGCTTTCCAGAAAGCAAATTTATATGCGGTTTCTTTTCAAGGTTAAAATTTTTGTGAACAACTATCTCTTTAAGAACTGCCTAAATCAATAACTATGCTGTCTGATCATTTAACAAGCAAAGCACCAGACTAGAGATGCAAGGACCAGCTCTAACGTTACAACTCTGCTGTTAAAAAAAAAATATATATATATATCTTTCTTTCCTTCCTTTAGTTTTTGAAATTTCTCTCTGATCGGTTTTGTCTCCATTGCTGCTTAAACAAGTGGACCCCACAACTGCATAGCTTAGGGTCTGCAAATGGATGCCTGATGAAAAATTAAGCTTGAAAAATTAAACACGTTTATATTTCCATCATGGTCGAAAACACTAATCACTATCAGAATCATTTCTGTTAGGCTTGTGTATATTTTTTGTTAAAGCTGTTAAGTTTTTAAGCAAAATCTCATGTAGTTTTTTTCCTTTGTGTTTTATATATTGTGTTTTATGTAATTTCATATAGTGCTCCTTAGGTATTTGTTGTCCTTGAATGGTTTTCCTTTAAAGGTGCAGTATGTAATATTGACAGCTAGTGGTTGAAATGGGTACTGCAGTCCAAATTGAAACTGTTAGAGAGAGTTGTTTCGCCATCCCATTCTCCTCCTCAGACTAAGGACACGCAACAGGAACGAGCACAATTGACAATGGAAAGTGATGAGCCTTACACTGTAAGTTGATCAGCTAATGAATACGTTTGCAATGTTTTTATTGGTCGGGCAGAATCTGTAATCTCTGACCAAGTTTGTTTTCTGGCTTCCATGACCGCAATACGCTGTTTTCCGCCAACTGGCAACCCGGGGTGTCAAAATACTTTTGGGTAAATTAGAAGTGGGCGAGATCACACAGACCACAACAAAAACAGATATTCTGGAACACAATGCACATTTCAAAGTAGATTGAAAGGCCGTAGCATTGTATTTGGATAAGCATGTTTGCTACATTTCTGCAAAACATATTACGGTAATTTGAATGATTTAGTGCGTTAAAAAAAATGACATACAGCACCTTTAAGAGATATGTTGTTGTTGAAAACAAAAGTAAAAGAGGGACGCACGTTCGTTGCGTATTACTGTGAAAGAGAGTGCGTGTCTTTATTAAAATCAACACATTATAATGATTTATCTCAACCACCCGTGACCCATATGCTTAAGTATTGGAATGTTATTCATTTATTACTTGGCCCGTCCAACCCGCGGATGATCCACAATGTCTGCGGATATAACCGCGATCTGCGCATCACTACACCACACTGATGTGCATTAAAACCTGCAGACTTACAACTTTCCATCGTTCCTTCACCAGAATACCCGTGGTCAGGATGTCTGTCTGCTCCTGCCCCGCGCTCATCCTGTCAGTGGTCTGACCCGTGCTCGTCCCCTAACGCCAGTGACAGGGGCCTCGGTCTGGCATTGGAGCCCGGTGGTGCCCACTGGACACAGAAAAGAAAAGAGCACTGTGTTAAAGTTGCTTGTTGTACTGTTACAGCACTTACAATGCACAATCCGTAGCTTCTTATTCCATCATAAAAACTGCTGAGTAAAAATGTAATATTTCATTAAGCAAGTTAGACCCAAAACATACAGTAAAGTTCATACCGAAGGAAATCTCCAAAAAGTATTTAATCTAATCTATTAAGTTTCTACTTCTGAACTGTATAAGCTTTAGCACACACGTTACATTAAACTAGGTACTATAAAATGTAAGACCCCCTGTGGTGATTTTAATATGCTTCAAGACAAACCATGTGCAAATTTATCTCAACACCATTGCTGAGTATTTTTTCTTTACAACTGCAGTGAAAAGCTCAAAAACGCGGTTCAACGTGCGGGCGGGCGGGCTTTAGCATATCATTAACTGCGGTCTCGAGAGAAACCGTGAATTGTGTATATGATGTATTTTACGATGTTATGATGAACTATTTGCCTTTCTCCACTGACGTTCAGAGTTGTTCAAAGTGTTTCTAAGGTGCTGATTTTTTAAAGGCAGCTGTCTGAATCTGAGATGGCGAACAGGAACATGGTTTGTGTAACATTAGCAACACATTAATCGCTATTTGATAACCTAGTCAAGCAAAAGACTAATCATATTCATTATCGTTATATGTTCGACATTGTAGAAACTCATTACCATTCTGATTACCAACATCGACTTATTTACGAGCCTATATAATTCATTCTTCCACTGAATCAGTTTCTGGTTCAAACATTTATGGCTGAATTAAACCAGTTTTCCACTTGCCGTTGTGCAGCGCTTACTACAGTAAAGTTAAGTAAAATAAAAACAGTAAAATAATCTGAGCTCGTGTGACTGAGTGGAGGCGGGGACTAATTTGCATATTCATGGGGCCACGTATACTAAATGAAGCAAGGGTGTAGAGTTCAGATTTTTTATGGCATAAAGACATAATTTTCACAGGAAAACGTTTAAAATGTTATTTTGGTGATCAAGGATGAGTTTTAAAGGATCAAATGATTGACTACAGGGAGACAATAATTTGTGTACTTAAGTGAAATGTGTGACCTGCGAAAGAGGAAAATAATTTGACTAATCAATTTGTCACAAATCACAATCTACAAATAACATCAGAGAAAGACTTCTAAATTGAACAAATTATTATTTTTTTATATATTTTTTTTAATTTCAGTAACAATCATTTCTAATATTCATGAGCCTGTAGTTCCGTATATATACCTGTTCACCCAGGTAACATCTGTGCAGATATTTAGACCAACAGAGGGACTTAGAGGGTTTTATTGTTTTTATACAATAGTTTTAAGTAAGGGTGTAAATTGGATGTTTCATCGCCAGCGATGTGATAGTGATACCTCAAAACATGCAGTAATATGACTTGATTAGATTAAGGGGCCCGTGATCGTAATATCGGTAAATATTATGCACCTATTTTACACAACCAGTTACATTTTTATTTATTCACAAATCCATCTCATGCAACATCCACAACAAAAAATACACTTTAATTTGTATAATAATATAGTAAAATGAATCATGAAAAAAGTCGCACATGAATGAGATCATCAATTGTCTGAAGACAACTTATCACTGGCTTGTGCAATACGATAAGGAATGACATCTGTTGAGAAATAAATACAAAAATAACTATAAAAAATAAAGTTAAAACAACTGTCATCATATATTTAATATATTTTTATAACAGTCAAAAAAAGTATTTTTCAAGCGGTTCTTCTTTAGGACATTGTGTGCAGAAACAGAGCAGGCTATGTGAGTGGAGCGAGATTACCCTTCCTGCACAGAAAGCATCTGTAATCACTCTGTTCCAACTCCACTCCGGGTTTTCCATGTCATGCATGCTAATTTAGTCTGGCCTGGAACACCGATAATACAGCGAAAAATCCAAGGCTGTGTCCGAAATTGCTCACTATACCCTTAAATAGGGCACTATTTGAGGGGACAGCCATTTGTGGTGGTGTCCGAACCCTTATCGAGTGCACTCATTCAATCCCACAATGCACCACCACAATAACGAGTGTACAACCTATGGCTGGATCCCAAATGGCACACTTAATGTGGACTTGAGGTCTCGTGGCCTTAAACTGCGCGTGCTCGCCAAGTGTACAAGTCCGTGGGGTGTCCCATTCAGCATTTCAGAGCTTAAAAGTGTGCTCACGAACGCCGCAAAGCCCGCGCTTTCGCACCCTCCACGCGAGTTACCTACCCAGGAATCATTGCGAAGTTGCGAACCCCCAATCAGATAAATGAGGGGAGGGGTTTCGTGGCTGTTTGACTTTGGGTAGCATGATGTCATCAAGCCTGTCCCAAAATACACTCTCACGTGCCCTCGTGGACTCGAGGGAGGGTTACAAGGCCAGAGTGTGCCATTTGGGATCCTGCCAAGGTATGCTCAACGGCTAGAGAATATCCATAATTCACTGCAGAATGAATTTCCACGTCTGGCCAGAAGATGGCGCCCGCAGCTGAATCATCCATCCATCCATTTTCCAAAACGCTGGTCCAATGTGGGTACAGTGTAATATCATATAGGTACAAATTCCTTTTTAATTGATTATTAAATTGTTTAATTAAGGTTTATACATGCTAGTTTCCAAGACAGAGTTGAAGATAAATCTTTTCATCACTACTGGAGCCAGTTTGCTAAGTTTTAAATGATAATTTAAACAGCAAGCACAAACTATCCAGAAGCGGCAGCCCTTCCGGCGAACTAAGAGTCAGAATTCACTCGTTTTCATTCACTCCCTCAAGTAGACTATATTAGTGTAGTGATGTGGTAATAGTGAATGAGGGTATAAGGGGGCGATTTCGAACACAGCCTAATTGTGAGGTTCTAAAATATCAACCAATCAAATTGGAGGATAGAAAAAATTAGACAGTAGTACAGCTCTGTGTTGTAGCTACTAGTTGCTTTCCTTTGGATAAAAGTCTCAACCAAAAGAAAATGAAATAGTAAAGAAACATCGGAGAAATTAAATTATCTTTAAGAAGCGAGATAAACCTGCACTTAGAGCTTAGTGATTGACAGGTGTCATTTTAACAAGTACACACATTAACTTACTAATGCTAAAGAACTGATCTGTGAAACTAATGTAACAGAGGTGTGCAGAATGTGCTAATTAACGTATGTAACACTCTGAGCACGATTTGTGTGTGTGTGTGTGTGTGTGTGTGTGTGTGTGTGTGTGTGTGTGTGTGTGTGTTTGCAGAGCTTAAGTCATTATCAGATCATTACAGCATTTGCTTTCGTCTGCAAATACTGGTTTCATTGCAGACGAATTTTACTTCCTAATAAAAACATAAAAATATCACATTATTTTCTTCCATTTTTAATTTTAATATTTCGTCTGTTTGAGTGTGATCTGGTTTAATGGCAGCGGCCCGCTGTTGAAATGTGATCCGCACCGCTCAGTGTGTCGCGTTGCTACAGTGAACACAGACAACAACACATCCACACACTTTACATATCACACATTGTTCGTTCCAGTGGATATGACCTTGAAAACAGTGCTATAACTGCATTAATATGACTGCAGCTGTCACTGACGGCATGTCATAGAGCCGTGTATCCGTATCCATGTTACTCACCTCAATCCCGATCCTCACAGCGCCGGGTGTGGTTTATAATTCTCTTACAATACGCTTTAAAATCATGTCGAAGACGTCAAATGGTGTAAATACGCGGAATGTTCCTCCATGAGGACGAAAGGAGGTGTCATTTGCTCTGACATATGCACAACTGCGCCGTGTTTTTGTAAATGTCCCTATCGCGGGTCCTTCAGCATCTCTGCAGATACGTGACGTGCTGATCCTTCTGCCTGCATGCGCGCTCGTGCGCGACGCTATCGCCCTTCGCAACAGCAAGTGCGTGCACTAGCATTCCAATCCGATAGTGCACGTAGATTTCTCCGGGCGCGTTCTCGAAAAGTGTTCAAAATGTGAGAAGATCCCTCTTCTGTTTAAACACGGGAGAGCATGCAAATCACAGTTTTGTCTGGTTTATGACTTTTATAATACCTATTAAATTATATACAGTGTTTTGTGTAGCCTAATTAATTACTATAATTTAATTACTTTTCCCTTTAAAAAGTAAAGTAAGGGATTACTCTTAATTTTTTTTTCGTAATTTAATTACAATTACTAATTTAACATCAAAATGTAACGTCTAATGTTAAAATGTATGTTCTTAATGTCACTTTCTCCCTTTAAATGCTTTGGTCAGTTCAAGAGTAATTTACGAGACTATCCCTTTAATACCATTTAATACCTAACATATAATTCGAACCGGCATTTCTCAAAAGGAAGGAGGCAGACAATAATGTCAACACTATTTAAAAAGAAAATGCTATTTTAGTCCAATTACAGACCACCCAATCGTCCTCAGCGTGACATTTCGACATAAATGTCACAGGGCTCAAAGAACCACAGACAAGTGAAAACCCACAGTGAAAAACGAGAATGGAATATTATAAGTTCCTAAATAGGCGGGGCTTAGTAGCCCAGACGTTCTCTAATTGGTCAGTTCTAGGGTCTAAAAAACAATTCGTCGATTTTATGTATATATTTTACTTGTGTTTTAATCTAACCACTCTTAACATACCTAATTGTCATACCTAAAGTGTAAATTATTCTCCAGACAGCTACTGAATTAGACTACCATATCAACAGTGACGGCTCTGGTCTGTAGCCTACCTGTTCCTTTTCTCAACGATACTGAGGATACACCAATCACAGCCGTCTGTGATTAATGTACACAAATAATTTAAAAAATATGTCTTCACAGATTGATTAGGGAAGTTCCCGTTTGTGTGCCAGATAGCAGTAACTTAAATTTACAATTACAAACCTTGCGATTTAAACATTTAAAGAAAGACAAACCCCGTTTAGATTGAAATGTGTCTGAATGGAGTATTCGGCTGTCTGAGCCATCATGCGCCCCCTGCCAGGGATATTTGTGCCCCATAATAACATTTAATTGTATTAGCGTTTGTCGCCCAATAGAAAGAACACCCACCTAGCCCTGTCAAATAGCTTCCTCTTCATGTGGCGGAATCATGGAGGTGAATGTTCTTTCAACTGAACTTGAGAGGTAAGCATTTCTGCAGCATTGAAATAATGGTCATGCTTGCACGTAATGTGATCAAAAGCATGTTAAAATTTTGAGCGATATGTGTCTTTATTATCATCATTGTTGTCATTAAGGACATGTAGCATATGCAGACTAGACTACTTGCAATTATTACAGTATTAAGAAAAATTAGACCAGAACCAATTGAACTGTACTTATGAAACACCATAACATTACTTTACAGTGGCGTTCCGGATGATGAGTTTAAAGAGAAGTTTAAGAAAAACCATGACATTACATTCTACATGTAAGTAATATTATTGTTGTTATTATATGAATAATATCTAGATGCCATTATTTAGGAAATAAGTCTCTTTATTTATTTAGTGAAATAAAATTGAATAAGTTTGAATTTGTTTGACCTTTGATCTCTACAATAGGCGACAGAGAGATAAAGCAGTGTCTCGGTTCTTTTCCTCCTCGGAGACTTTATTGCTCACTGATAGAGGAGCCAGCCTGGAGCTCTGTGAGCAGGACTCTCAGGTGGACTGCCACTGCTTTTTTCACATAGCTCATTCTTTCACTGTTGTCTAAGGGCACGGGTTTGTCAAAATATGTTTAACACAATAAGTTTAATGCATTTACTTAATTGTATGTAATTTCTTTTATTCTGCTTTCTAAAGACTTGGCCATAATCGTGAATTAAAGGGATAGTTCACCCAAAAATGAAAATTTAGTCAGTATTTGCTCACCTTCATGTCATTCCAAAACCCGTAAGACTTTCATTCATCTTCAGAACACAAATGAAGATCTTTTGGTTGAAATCGGAGAGCTTTCTCTCCCTCTGCTGACAGCTACGCAACTACCACACTGAGCTTCTGTTTACCACAACCAAAGAGTATAGAAGTACTTCTATACTCTTTGCCACAACTGATGTGTGAGTTGATGAATGTTTATATGTGAATAAAAGCCTGAATTCAGTCTGTTCATCATATAAAGCAATAGTCTCATTCGAAAACTTGGACTAAGCTGCTCATGTGGATTAGTTTTACGATCTCTTTATGAAGTGTCCAAGTGGTAGTTGTATAGCTGTCAATGGAGGGACAGAAAGCTCTCGTGCTAATGGGGTTGAAATGACATGAAGGTGAGTATCATTTTTGGGTGAATTAACCCTTTAAGACCACATTTTTATTATAAAGTAATAAATATATTTTTTTTGGAATGGCTCATTTATTCAAGGCTGCATTTATTTGGTCAAAATACAGTTCATAAAAATTTATATTGTGAGATATTATTACAATTTAAAATAACTTTTTTCAATTGTAATATATTTTCATATGTAATTTATTCCTGCGATGCAAATCTGAATTTTCAGCATCATTACTCCAGTCTTCAGTGTCACATGATCCTTCAGAAATCATTGTAATATGCTGATTTGATGCTCAATAAACATTTCTTGTCACAGATGAACATGAGCACAGTTAAAGCGGTTGACCTGCTTAATACTTTTTGTGGAAACCGTAATTCTTTTTTTTTTTAATCAGAATTCCTTGAATACATTACATTAAAAATTGTTGAATTAAAAATGTCTTTACTGCTACTTTTGACCAATTTAATGTTTACTTGCTGAATAAAAAAAATGGTTTAATTCAAATTATGTAGTTTAAAGGATGTAAAGTTTTGAAGTATTCAAAGATGCAAAATATCAAACAACGTTATCAAAACTATTTCTACATCTTCCAGAAACAGCTGAGTCTTCAAATACGGGCAACCCAAAATGGAACGGTCAGAGTTTCTATTGACGAGCTTCAGCCGATGAAACAACGCTACCACGTTTCAGACGTTCTGGTTGGAGAGATGAGATATGAGCCGTAACCCATCAACTTCACAATTCTCTTCACATCTCTCCTAGATCTGCTACTGCCAGTTCCTCATTGTTATGTCTTTGACAGGCTGAGAGTTCATTGGAAGAGAGAGGACTGTGTATGTCTAACTTGGGGTCTGGGACAGTACCGGTTGCTGGTTTCCTTTTCACCTTTCAAACTAGAGATTTCCTGTGATGGGGAGGAGATTGTCACACTTAACCCAGAAAACAAACTCTACTTTGAGACTCTGCAAGATCCAACTAGGTATGAGGAACAATATATGAGGACTGTTATTTTATCCTCCCATAAAAACCTATTTGGTAATAGCTAATGTTGTTTTTTCCCATTTAACTCTATTTAAATTTCTTACAGATCATCTTCAAATTCATGTCAGGTGAGATTATAGGCTTTAATGTGAAAATTTATGATTGAGAGAACTTACTTGTTTGACAAATCATGTTCTTCCATCTCAAAGGGAGATGAAAATCAACGCGGGCTGTGGAAGGAAACCTTCAGAAAGTTTGAGGACATCAAGGCAAACGGTAAACTGCCATAACATACAGAATACAACTCCATTGTTCATTTCATCAACTCCAGTGAAACTTGTATTATTATTAATATGGTTGCTTGTATTACTAATGATGTATACATAGGGTTAGGGTTTTAAACAAATCCTAGAGGTCTGTTCATACCAATGCCAATAACTATAACCATGTCTACAAAGTTTTAATAATCATTCTAATTAAATGAGAATAGCAAAGTCCAAACCACTACTGTAATGATAATGACACAGAGGAACGATATAATTTGAATCAGAACTATTTTTCCCAGCTGATGAACAATAAAAACATTGACAGCCAATCAGAACCCACCAGACTTTAAAGAGCACGAGTGTTTAAAGAAGCAGAACTGCAGTGTGCACTTCTAATGAGCAGAATGTTATCGACCCTTGCTTGGTATGAGTGGACGCCAGTATTGTAATTGTTATAATTATCTTTCTTGGTATAAACAGGCCTAAACTTTAATGGTGTGCTCACATTTATCATTACCGGTATTTGGCTAAATTTTGCCACCAAAATCCAGTAAGTTTAAATAAAATCCATGTGTTTGGGAATTTTGTGAGAGGTAAAAAAAAAAAAAACTGACAAATTTTGCATCTGGTTCAAGTTTTTCATGTGAGTTTGCCACGTTGACCAACAGAAAGCTGCTTAGTTGAAAGTGACTTCTGTGTGAACTGTGCTTTGTGGCAATCTACCACTTTTGCCCATAGATTTTTACTAAAAATTTGCCAAAAAGACAGTTCCTTAAAGGGATAGTTCACTCAAAAATGAAAACTATTTTACTCACCCTTGTTGTTCCATACAAACATATGAGTTCCTTTCCTCTGTTGAACACAAAAGAAGACATTTTGAAGAATGTTAGTAGCCAGACTGTTGACGGTAGCCATTGACTTCCATTGTTTTTTTTCCTACTATGGAAGTCAATTGCTACCATCAACAGTCTGGTTACCAACAATATTTTCTTTTGTGTTCAGCAGAAGAGAGAAATTCATACATAGTTTCACATGAACAAGCACCAGCCACATTCTCTAGTTATCTTATAACATATCATTCCTGATGTCTTAAATTCAGGTCCTAGTTCGGTGGGTATGGACTTAAGTCTCCATGGGTTCACCCATACATATGGTCTTCCTGAACATGCTGATACCCTGGTGTTGAAGGATACAAGGTACTAGTGCACTTCATAAAATATCTCAGTTTTCTTTCTAAAACTGATGTGGTTGAGACACTATCCGTACCTATAGAAGACAAATTGAACAGAATAGACTCTTGCCTAATATAATGTAGCAGTCAAACCCCAACACTTGTTTTACTTCACAGTGTCTCTGAGGCGTATCGGCTGTACAACTTGGATGTGTTTGGCTATGACATCAATAGCAGGTTGGGTCTTTACGGTTCTGTCCCTGTCCTGATAGCTCACAAGCCAGAGAGGACAGCTGGAGTGTTCTGGCTGAACGCGTCTGAGACTCTAGTTGATGTCATTTACAATTCAGAGCCAAATGAGGTGCAGTTCTATTATTCAATCGACCGTTTGGAAACAATTGCAACAGTGTTTGGTGTTACTAGGGGGCCAGAAATTACACACTGCACAGTTGAAATGACTTTCAGATAACAGTTGACTTGGCTAACAAAAATACATTTTAAGAACGTTTTGCTAACATTCCCATTAAGTTATGAAGACGTTATTTCTGAATGCCTGAACGTTTAAAACGTCCAGTTTTTAAAATACTTAAAAAATATTTTTCTTGTTTAAATGAATGTTAAAGGCATAGACACCCAAATAATTACAATTCTGTCATTATTTACTCACCCTCGGCCTCAAATTGTTCAGTATGAAAAACTGTTTGCAAAACTATAAAGGAATGTTCCCTTAAAGGGATAGTTCACACAAAATGAAAATTCTATCATCATTTACTCACACTCATTTTGTTCCGAACCAGTATGAGTTTCTTTCTTCTGCTGAACACAAATGAAGATATTTTGAAGAATTTAAGTAACCAATCAGTTGGGCACCATTGACTTCCATAGTATGAAAAAAAAAAACACTATGGAAGTCAATGGCTACCGTCAACTGTTTGGTTACTGACATTCTTCAAATATCTCCTTTTGTGTTCAGCAGAAGAGAGAAATTCATACAGGTTCGGAACAACATGAGTGTGAGTAAATGATGACAGAATTTTCATTTTGTGTGAACTATCCCTTTAAGGGAACATTCCTTTATAGTTTTGCAAACAGTATGGGAATGTTACTTTTGAATGTTCTCTGAACGTTCTGAAACAAGTAGTAACATTAGATAAACTTTGAGAGAACCTTGTCAGAACAATAGCCAAAGTTCTAAAAACATTCCCTGTTAGCTGGAGAATAGTCTAAATCAATAAAATAGGAGAAACATGTTTTTTTAGATGTGTATTGTTTCAGTTGATTATTTTTGTTGTCTGAACAGAATGAGGATGAACCACCGGGAAAGAAAAGCAAGATCGCACCTCAGACTGATGTTAGATGGATATCAGAGAGCGGCACAATCGACTGTTTCATTTTACTGGGACCCACACCTGCCCAAGTGTTCTCTCAGTACGCTCAACTCACAGGTACTGACTATTCCCCAAATATTGTCAATGGTGGTATAACAAAAATGTACATTTAGGACTTTCGTAGGTTTTTCATTGACATTCATTTTTTTCAGATGACACCGGAAACCTTGCACATTCAAGTTACAAATGGCCGCACCTGCTCTTATATTAAATGAGTGACTTTAAATGTACACAGAAGTTCCTTTAGTATTTCTCTGCCAACAGGCTATCAGGCTCTTCCTCCACTCTTCTCTTTGGGCTATCACCAGTGCCGCTGGAACTACGAGGACGAGGCAGACGTGAAAGCTGTGGATGCTGGATTTGACTCACACAGTATTCCGTATGATGTCATATGGTTGGACATAGAGCACACGAATGGGAAGCGCTATTTCACCTGGGACTCTAAGCTTTTTCCAAACCCAGCAGAACTACAGCGTCACCTCCAGAAGAAGAGCAGGAAGGTATAGTAGTGGGCTTCTAAAGTTAAAAGGTATCAGGTTTTTTTTATGTTTATCATTTGCCTCTTTAGTTGGTTGTTATTAGTGACCCGCACATCAAGATTGATCCTGATTGGTCGTTTTACTGTGAAGCTAAAGACGGAGGCCATTTTGTGAAGAATAGAGAAGGCACTGTTTATGAAGGAACATGTTGGCCAGGTAAGATCCAGTATACATGAAAATGAAAATCATACAGAATAATTTCTCAACAAGACTGTTGTACCTGCAGTAACTGTTAAAAGTCAAAACCCATCAGAAATCCTACCATCTATTGATTCCAGTTTGTTCTCTAATCTCTCCATAATTCTTCATTAGTGATCACTTTTACTAGGCTAATGATTAAAGGAAATAGTTCACCTGAAAATGAAAATCAGTGTTATTTTATTAATATTTATTAATTATTCTATTGTAGTATTTAACATTTTGAATTAGAATTATTTTTGTATTTAAATTTTAGTTTAAGCTTTAGTTATTGTATGTGCTTTTGTCAAATGTTTTCGTTTTTGGGATTAAAAATAGGAACGAAAAAGTTTACAAAACACTGGATTCTCAGGATCAAAAAACATGAACGGAACAACCAACTAAACTGGGCAAATACCAAACAAAGATAGACTGAAAACAAGCACAATATATTCACAGAAAAAAACAAACAACAAAACAAGCAACCGGTGTAAAACAAACAATCAATGCGATAACTAGAAGAAAACAAAGGGGGAAATGACACACACAGGTAAACCCGGCAAAAACCAAAACTTAAACAGACAAAACCCTGACATTTATATTAACTCCAGTTTTAGGGTACGTTTACACGACAAAGATGAACTAAAAACATACGTTATTAACATCATCTAATATGTATATTTGTGTATATGTATAGTTTATTTCAGCTTTATTTCAATTAATGGTTAAATATTTTAATAGTTTGAATGACACTGAAAGTTCCTTCATCATTTACTCAGCCTCATATCGTTTGACATTCTGTCATCTGTGGAATCCAAAAGAAGATATTTTGAAGAATGTTGGTAATTAAACGTTTTGGTTATCGTTGATTTCCATTGTAAGGACAAAAAATGACATGAGTAAAGGATGACAACATTTTTATTTTTGGATGAACTATCCCTTTAATAATAGACTTATTTACATTGAGATCTTGTTTTACATGAAATGTAGCACAAAGTCTAAATCAAGTAATTACTGTTCCATCAGGTGAATCCAGTTATTTGGACTTCAGTAGCTCAAAGACAAGATCATGGTATGCCAGACAGTTCTCTCTAAGCAAATATGAAGTGAGTCTTAATTTTTGGTCACTATTAAGGTTTTATCTAATTTATCTATTGCTTGCGAAAATGTACTGAGCACTATTTGAGTTGGTTCCTTAGCATCTTTTGATCTAAAAATCAATTCATTGTCTCTATATTTCTATAAGGTAACTGTTTGCTCTTTATCCACTCTTCCATTAGGGCTCAACAGAATGTTTGTTTGTGTGGAACGACATGAATGAACCTTCTGTCTTTAACGGGCCAGAGCAGACAATGCCAAAAGATGCAGTGCACTTCGGAGGATGGGAACATAGGGAACTACACAACTTATATGGCTTCTATCAGGTAAGCTCAGTCACAACATGCTTATAATATATAGATAGATTATGGTTATATATATATATATTTTCCCTTCACAGCATATGGCTACATTTGAGGGCTTATTAACCCGTTCAGGTGGCACAGAAAGGCCGTTTATCCTTTCACGTTCCTTCTTTGCTGGGTCTCAAAGATTGGGTAACTTCAAAATCAGATGACATACACTATACCCATTGTGTTGATGGAATCAAACAACACGGCCCATAGCAACACTGAACTGTTTATGTCACAGGTGCCATATGGACTGGGGACAATGTTGCTACTTGGGAGTACTTGAAGATTTCAATACCCATGCTGCTGTCACTGAGTTTGACAGGAATACAGTTTTGTGGAGGTTAGAATAATAAAGCGACAGTTTTTTTTATGTCATAATCATTTTAATATATTATATTTTAACCTACAAAGTAAAGTTGATTGTAATATTAATGTTGGTAAATATGTCATACTATACACTCAGGGCCTAAAACTAACTTTTTGCCACACTTGCCAACTGTTTTTGCAAAAACAGGCAGTTATGACGTCAAAATTTTCAATTTTCAGGTACACAAATTGAATAAAGAAGGGTAATAAAATGTAAAATAACACTGCATATACTTCACTGTATAAATTAAACATAGATTAATCCTTATTAAAGTTACAAAAGTTATTCAGTCAAGAGTGTTTTTTAACATTAAAACGCAGAGAGCAGCAGGTATTTTAGGTATTTAACTGTTTACTTTCATTTAAGACATAGCTGACTATGTTTACTAGGATACTCGCTGAGATGGGCATTTTTTACATCATTTTGTGTGAATTTGTCCGTTCAAGCGCAATAAGACGTGAAAGAGAGCTTGATTTAGTATTCACACACTGTCTGAGACACAGCTTTCTGGGCGTGCGCTTCGGATGTGCAAACTTCCTACACGGCGCGTGAGTAATGAATTGAGTTCCCTTTCACATACTCTTGAGCTTGAATATTTAAATTGTCAAGGCTTAAACTTTCATGACGATGCAGCGCTGGTCCGTCAACTGTCCCGAGCTTCGTTCGTGTTTGTTCACGTTCATGTTCTCACAACGTTGTATTGTTAGAATTCATAAAAACTTTGCCAACTGGTGATTGACACCGTTTCATATACTTTTATTTCATATACTAATTTTAGGCCCTGAATACTATTCAAAAGTTTGGGTATATATATATATTTATTTTTTTTAAAGAAATTAACACTTTTATGCAACAGCGACACATTAAATTGATTAAAAGTGACAGTAAAGACATGTATAATGTTATAAACGATTTCTATTTAAAATAAGTGCTCTTCCTTTTAAAGAATCCTGATAAAAAGTATCACGGTTTCCACTGAAATATTAAGCCACACAACTGTTTTTAACATTGATAATAATAATAATGTTTCTTGAGCACCAAATCAGCATATTAGAATGATTTCTAAAGGATCATGTGACACTGAAGACAATGATGCTGAAAATTCAGCTTTGACATCACAGGAATAAAGTACATTCTAAAATGTCTTTTAAATTGTAATAATATTTTACGTTTTAATTAATGTTACTGTTTTACTGTATATTTGGTCAAATTTGATCAAACATTTGCACAATAGTGTATGTCCATGCTGAACTGGGTGTAAAATGACCATCACTAATGGAATATGGTCTGGTATGTGTGTGTGTAGCCGATGTAGGGGGATTTGTGCAGGATCCAGACCCTGAGCTGCTGGTCCGCTGGTATCAAGCAGGGGCTCTTCAGCCTTTTTTCAGAGGACACTCTGCTAAAGTGACCAAGCGTCGTGAGCCCTGGCTGTTTGGGGTCGAAGTCACCTCTGCAATCCGCTCTGCTGTTCAGGACAGATACTGTCTCGTGCCGTACTGGTACACTCTGTTCCACCAAGCACACATGTCAGCCCTGCCTCCCATCAGGTACTGCATTTTAAACTGCAGCACAACCTTAATTACTATGGCTTATATGTATGTTGATACAGTTTCCATGTGTTTCCCTACAGACCTCTTTGGGTAGAGTTTCCCAGCGATTCAAGCACGTTTGCTTTGGAGAACCAGTACATGATTGGTAAACATGACTAGATCTGCTGTGTAATACTGCTAATAAACTCACTATCAGTGTGGAATATGGAAGAAAAAAATAGATATCGTGGCCACAAATTAAGAATTTTGTTCTCATTACTTTTGTCGTTGCTCACATTTTATTAATTTATTCCCTCGTTTTAGGCAAATTGTGGCCATTTTTTAGCAATTTGTTTTAATTTAGTTAAATTGTGATCACAAATGAGAGGACATATTAGTAGTACAACCTGGCCAAGATTTAACTAAAATGAGTGAATGAATAGATATTAATTTGTGGCCACCACATTTTTTTGACATGCAAGGAAAACAAGTTTCCAAAGCAAACATTCCCAAAGCGTAATATACGTTTTACTCCACTAAATCAGTCCTTGTTGTTTCGAACTGAAGAATTCAACGCATTTCAAGACGCGATTGCAATGTCCGATTTGTTAGCGATTTCTTCGTGAGCTGATTGTTTTCAATGAACCTGTTGAAATGGTTCACAAATCTCACTGAATGATTCATTCGCAAGTCATCGGACTGATTCGACTGCAGTGATTCATTCAGATTGAGTCTGAGGTTAGCAATTCACTGAGATATCTGACTCAAAAGTACCATGCGATCCTCGGAGCTCGAGCTTGTGCGGACTGATGGCGTGAAAACGCCAAATTATATCAAACTTACATTTTTAATGTTTATTGTTTTGATAGTGTGTTTGTTTGGTTATTTGCAGAATGCAGATCAATACATATTCAATGTTTTCATCTACTAATTTTCCTTATTGTTGGATAAAATATATTAAATTGCAAAATAATGGTTCATCGATCACTTACTTTTAATACTCACTCTAAGTACATTAAAAATCCAAGTACAGTACTTATGTACTTCGACTCTAGAAGTGCTATATCTTTTCCTCTTGATTTGTGTACTTTATCCACCACTGGTCACTATAAATGATATATATATATGAGATAATTTTAAAACATAGCAGTCCAATATCAGATGCCATTTTAACTAATGGACATTTTTCAGGCAGTGCTCTCCTTGTGTGCCCTGTGACAGATCCTGGGGTCACAGAGGTCAGGGTTTTGCTCCCAGGGTCTGAGGTAAGCCTAATTCACTTGGTAAGCCTAATTCACTAATTGTACTGAAGGTTAAAGTGTGTTCATAAGAAATGTTTTGTGTGTTTGAAAGCTGTGGTACGACACAAACACGGCAGAAGTACACAAGGGTGCCAGAACTCTGGATCTGCCAGTGACTCTGAACACCGTGAGTGACACACATTACATCTCTGATACGAAAGTCTACTGAATATAGTAGTCACACAGAGTTATTTACGGTATTCCCTCTGTGTTAGGTGCCCGTGTTCCAGCGGGGCGGGACAGTGGTGCCCAGGAGAGCAGGTTGTGGGTCCTGCACAGCAGACTTACAGCAGCATCCAATCACTCTCACTGTTGCACTGGACACTAAGGTGACCACATGACAATAGAACAGAAAGTACTGGGTGGTACCGTAGTACAGGTCAGGGATGGAATCAGATGCTAATATCAAAATATTCATGTATCACAGTTTCCACAAACAATATTAAGCAGCACAACTGTTCTCCACATTGATGATAATGTTCCTTGAGCAGCAAATCAGCATATTAGAATGATTTCTGAAGGATCATGTGACACTGAAGAGTGGAGTAATGATGCTGAAAATGTCCCTTTGATCACAGGAATAAATTACATTTTAAAATATATTGGTTAGTGTTAAGTTGCTGTTATTACTATAGTAAGTACAGGTACCTGTAATAAGGACACAATAAAGCTGAGTGTGTACCAAATCTGTGCTTATATCGGCCACTCCAAGACTTAATATTACTATGGTACCGTTTGATTTTCATATTTATGTTCTACAGTATTTACATGGTACTCTAAAGCAACGTTTTCCAAAGCATTTGGGAATGCAATGTGCACTAGGTTCTCTTTATTTACATTCACATAATTTTCAGCATTTTTTGGATTGAAGTTTACAGCATTTCACTAGCATTCCATTAAAATAAAAGCTCAAGGATTTGCAATGTTAGAAGCTTAAGGGTTTGAAGTTTGGAAGTTGAGAATTTAATGTGCGCCTATTATGCTTTTTCAAATATTATCTTTTATGCAGTGTGTAATATAGCTGTTTGTTAATGTAAAAAGTCTGCAAAGTTTTAAAGATCTAAGGGCATGACGATGTATGTTATGAGAATTATTATTTATTTATTTTTTTTACCTTGGATGCACATAAACCTATTGTAGGAGAGCTCTAAAACAATTAGGAACCTTTAAAATAGCATAATGGGGCACTTTAAGACATTAGATTTGTTACACAGAGAGTTGTTAAAATAAAAGAATTGTTATAATTTTTTATCAAATAATAATTGTTTTCTTTGCAGTACAATTGAGATTATTTATTAAAGTTATTAAATTAATAATAATAATAATAATTATTATTATTATTTATTTTAAAATATTTTACAAATAAAAACAATAAAAAATGTGACCATTAACCATCGTCAGAAAACCGTGAATATGCGAATGCGTTTTTCATTTGTTGAAATATTAACTTAAAATCAAAGGGGGTAATTTAAGTAAATATTTTCGGATGACAAAAAAGTTTTGGAACCCCTGCACTAAATTATTTAAAATTATACATGTCCAGAAAACATAGTATTGCAAGTGAACATATCCAAAGAAACATAGTTGTACATGGTTGTTTTTGTTGGTGCCTCATGGTCAAATCTTTGAGGAGCCCAACATTAAACAAGATTTGAACACACACACACAAATACACACACACATAATAATAGACCGCATTGATTTGGATTATATGTTTTGCATTACAGGGCAATGCTGATGGATTTGTTTATCTGGATGACGGACACTCTTTTAGCTACAGAGACCAGATGCAGTTCTGCCTGCGCCGTTTTAGCATGCGGGTTGGCAGGCTTGTTAGCAGGTAATGGCTCAACATCACTTTTCATTTTCATTTATATTTTAGGGATGGTCTTATATTTAAAAGTTTGATCTTTTGGTACTGTTTACAAGACATTTGAAATGTAAACAGTTAGAACAGGGTATATACCATTGTGTGTGTTCAGAAAGCTCAATACGGCGTTCTCCTTGTGCCATGTGTTTTCAGCTGTGCTGATGAAAAAGGCTTGTTTGTCTCTGATGACAAAGTGGAATCAGTGCTCATTCTTGGTCTGAATAGTTTGAAAAGAAAACCTAAGCTCAAGTCAGGTGTGTAGACAGCAAATGTTTTCTTTTGTGGTAACTATTAGTAGAATACTTCATACATACATAAATAATGTGGTGTTAAATATAAACCAGAGAGTTATAATATAAACCATCTGTTTCTCTCTTTAAGGTGCGGCGAAGACACCAGTCATGTTTGAGTTCGACGTAAAACGAGGTGTATTAACTTTAACTGGCTTGGGCCTAGAAATACACAAAGACTGGGAAATAATAATATAATGGATGGTATTTTTCAAATGTCCCGGATTGCATTATTTTATTTTTATTTTTTACAATTGTAATTTAGGTATTTTGCAGATGCTGTTGCATGCCTTAAAAAGTGTCAGCAACTTATAATTGCAATAAAACATTATAATTTTGATAATTAAATCAGCAATTTAATAATGCGGTTTAATATTAAAGATTCCCTCCATAATGATTGTCTACCTCAAGATGCTGTAGATTTGACATGATGGAGGTGAAATTTGTTTTCAAAAGAAAAAAATTGCAACAACATCTTAATTTCTAAATAAAGAATTCTGAAAGAGCAAAGTAATTTTGTTTTTTTATGATCCATGTAAAGTACCATTCAAAAGGTTGTGGTCAGTAAGATCATTTTATTTAAGAAATTTATATTTTTTATTTAGTAAGTATCCATTTAATTGATCAAATGTGACAGTAAATACATTTATGTTACAAAAGATTTCTATTTCACATAAATGCTGTTCTTTTAAACGTTCTATTCATCAAAGACTCCTGAGAAATTGTATCATGATTTCCAAAAATAAATCAAAATCAGCATATTAGAATGATTTCTGACGGATCATGTGACACCGAAGATTGAAGTAATGATGCTTAAAATTCCATTCTAGAACCTATTAAAATAGAAAACAGTTATTTTAAATTGTAATAATATGTCACAATATGATTGGGGCAGCAAAAGAGACCTCTTTCAAAAATATTAGTAAAAATCTTACTGACCCCAAACTTTTGAATGCATTCAACAATTTTGGTTACAGTAGATGGTCGATAATTATCCACACAAATGAGGCGTTGATAAAGTGATATAATATAGAGAGTTTGTTAAGTTAGGTCAAGCCTGTGGTTATGCTGAGAGTGCTTAATGCTGAACTCTATTGAGGACAGGTTTAAAGGCTGTGAAAGCCTTCTGCTGAGGCAGGCCATCTCACTGGCCTCTCTTTGCTGGACCGCTTTCCTTTGTGTCGCCCTACAATGGCGGCACGAGAGCGCAACCGTCGCCCAATACTCATTGTTCATCAGCCAATGGGAACAGCCCAAAGAGAAGACTGTAGCATTTTGTGTATGCATGTGTATGTATGCAGGTGTGTTTGTGTGTTTGTGTTTGTGCACGTAAAAGGAGTGTGTTCACACGTTGTTTTTTTCTTCTAACCCTGGTTCCTATTCCCTGACCGAATGAAAGGTGCGTCATTTAGCAGGAGAGCCAATCAGACGTCAGCTGTTTGAATTTATGCCAGGGATTTTTGGCTTGTAAGACTTAAGTTGTGGTGGCAAAAGCCAGTGTTTTCAATCCCTAAAAAAACACTGTCCCAGTGAGACACGATGCCCTATACGCCGTCTGGGTTCTTTTGCGACCGGTTAATCCGGGAGAGGGAGAGAAGGGATGGCGAAGGGTCCCTGAGCAAACCTCTCCGTTTCAGCAACCAGGACTACAACCTCCTCAAGCAGGAGTATCTCCAGAAAAAGACTCTTTTTGAGGATGAAACCTTCCCTGCCACTGTGGACTCCCTTGGCTATAAAGAGCTGGGCCACAAGTCTAACAAAGTCAAGAACATCGTCTGGAAGCGTCCCAAGGTAGGAGACAGAGGGTCTGTGTGGGTTCAAGTGGACTGGGACTGACATTGTGGGTGGGATGTCAAAATGGCTCATGGGATGGATGGAATGGCACTACTAATTGGACTTTCTTAAAATAGATTTATTTGCTTATACATACACACATTCATGGGAAATGATAATGCTCAGATGGCAAAATGGGTCTAGAACTGCCTCTGATGGAGTAAGAACTTAAAAGATATGATTGCAGAGGGCATGTTGGGAAAACTGGGGCTTGTTGTCACTGTTCTTCATGTGTATAGAAACCTGGTATAGACAGGTTTTGGCTATAAAAAGCTATTTAGCGAATTATCTGATTGTCCATGATAAAAAAAAAAAAGCACTTCATTGAACATTGAAGCTCTTGTGACCAGATGGCCAAACAGCAAGGATAGTTTTCATACTATGTGGGGTCAGTTGTCACAATGCATATAGCATATTAAAGAAGGGTATTTAAATATGAAGCACAAAGCAATTCATAAATGTACAAATTAACATTAACATTTCAACCCATTGTTATCCCAAGTATTCCTAAACATTTGTGTCATCTGAACCTCTTTGATCTAAACTTTACTTCAAGTTACCCCCTGAGATTATAAGATAATATTTCAGTTATTTAACAACACATGATGTTGGTTAATGGTCAAATGACATGGAGGTAAACAAATACAGTTTTTCATTTTTCATTTTGATTGCTTTTTTTCTCTCTCTACATTTTTACGATTTAATTATTAGCTTTTCATCAACTCATGAACCCCCCAGGAAACTCTGGTTTAGGCCAACAGATATTGTTGTAAATAAAATTACAAGTAAATTTCACTTGACAGTCAATGATTACCAGGATTACCTACCAGAGATTAATCAAAAAAAAAAAAACCCATATCAGGATAATTCTACGGAAAAGCTTGTCTTAATAAATTGAATAAAAGAAACGCATAATTGTGAGATAAAGTTTAAAATTAGAAATATATATCACATTGTGAGGAATAAAGTCACATTGTTCGATATACAGTTGCAATTGTGAGAAATAAAGTCACACTGAGAAAGTCACAGTTGTGAAAACTAAAGTCACATTGTGAGATAACCTCGGAGTTTCAAGAAGATTTTAGTCACATTGTGAGATATAAAATCGCAATTGTGAATAATAGTCACACTGAGATACAAAGTCACAATTATGAACACTAAAGTCACATAGTGACAAATTAAGTCGCAATTGAGAGAAATAGTCACATTGCAATATAAAAAGCCACAAATGGGAGAAATAAAGTACATTTGTGAGAAAAATCACAATTGTGAGTTATAAAATCGGCCTTGCAAGAAGCAAGGTCAAAATGTGAGATATAAATCTGCAATTACGGGAAATAGTCACATTGTAAGATAGAGTATAATGTTGCTAGAGCTGGAAATGAAGTCACATAGTGCGATATAGTCACAATTACAAGTGAAAGATGAAGTCTCAATTGCAAGAAAAGAGAGCAATTATGAACACAATTTCAAGTAATTAATTTCACAAAGAAATACACAATTACTCTATTTCTCTGAGGTGGAAACAGGCTTCCATACTTCTAGCTTAAAACCTTGTGACAACTAGTCTCTCCATCCATCTATTCATCCATTCATCCAAAACATCAGAGATTGATCTCAGTCTTTGTATCTCTCAAACTACTGTATGTGTAAAATCTGAGTTACAATGAAACACTTTGATGACATTTGTTCTGCAGGACATATGTGAAAACCCAGAGTTCATTGTCGGAGACGCAAGCAGGACAGATATCTGCCAGGGAGACCTGGGTAAGATTAACACTTTAACACATTAACACAATAATGTTACAGACTGTTAACCTGATATTTGGAGAGTGTGTTTAGAGTCCAATTGCAGCTTTATGGCAACGAGTACCTCTCTCTGGCCCCATATACAGGCCAGCAGGGACCCCTCCATATTGTGTTTACTCTGTTGGAAGGGAATCCAACTAGCGCTTCCTATTGTTGTGACCCCATATGGGCAATAAAAGAGTCCAAAGACACAAAGGTTGCTAATACATCAAGTAGATTACCAACCTGGCATGTTCCCCTGGACAATCTGAAAATGCTGAGATCAGCAGTGTAGGCCCCTGTTTTGCTGCAAATAGGTCTATATGTACAGTATATAAAATGTTTTTGTGAAATATTATTTCTTGTGTATTTTAGGAGACTGCTGGTTGCTTGCTGCCATTGCATGTCTGACTCTGAACGACAAGCTGCTATATCGTGTTATACCTCAAGAGCAGAGCTTCTCTGAAGGCTATGCTGGAATTTTCCATTTCCAGGTCGGTGTCTTTTGAGCAAAATAACTTTTGAGTTCATATCTTCATTATGCCTGATTTCCGTGTCTTCCTCTGTCTGTTTTCCTGCTCAGTTCTGGCGCTATGGTGACTGGGTGGATGTTGTTGTTGATGACCGCATTCCCACCTTCAACAACCAGCTGGTGTTCACCAAGTCCGCTGAAAGGAATGAATTCTGGAGTGCTCTTCTGGAAAAGGCTTATGCTAAGTAAGTATCAAGTGCTTGACATTTACATCTTTTGTTTTGGAGTTGGTCAGTCCTTGATATTTAAAAGCTGGAGCATCTTTTTATGGATGAGACGTATATAAATACATAGGCCAATTTAAGGTATCATTTTGTCCATACCCCCAATCTTAAATATACTGTACAGTTAGAGGTTGCAAAGTAAATCGTTGTAGTAGTATAGTAGGTCAGGGCAAAAATTACTAAGGCCACTAATGGCCGTTCAGACAGAACGCATTTTTACTATTAAAAACGTGAGACGAAGGTCAGTGGAATGACTAAAATAAGTTTTATTAAAAGTTGAACTTCTTTTAACTTGAGTGCAGTGTTTTTAGAATGCCGTGTCATGCACGAAACACTGCAAAAGACACGAGCGCAGCGGTTACAGATGTCCGTCTAGAGCGTGTTTACATGGAAAAACAATGGAAAAGTAGTGCAGTGGAATGGAAACACATTCTGTGAGAACAACCCTCTTAATATGTAAATATGCACGCTAGACTATGGAAGCCTGTTTCTATCACAGAATATTAAAAAAAGAAATGTAATTGCAACTTTTTATCTCACAATTTTGACTTTATTTTTTTAGTTTATATCTCGGAATTCATTTTTTCATATGGGGCATTTACACAGCACCGTTTTCAACTAAAAACGGAAAACCGTTTTGACCGTTCATTCGTTCACGGTGTTTTGGGGGCTTGAAAACGAAAACTTTCAAGTGCAAGTCTTTGAAACCAATACTGTTATTGTCTAAAAAAACGCGAATTTTTTAAAACAGTGACGTCATGGACATGCATATTACGTGTACTCTATCTGCATACTGTTTCTTTACAAAGTGACATCGCCAACTACTGGTCTGGCATGAATAATACAGCATATTTACTCTTTTTCGCAGATCCGTGTGAACGTGGATCGCTCAGAATTCTTAGTTTCAGATTCATATTTATACACAAATTAAATCACATATTGCATTCACATGATAAATGATGACATGCAGACTGGATGATGTTCAGCTGTAAAACAAACATCGGTAACACTTTATTTTGATGGTCCCTTTTGAACATTCTGTTGACTACAATATGAGTAACTTTGCAACTACATGTCAGCTAACTCTCATTTGAGTTTAAGTAGACTGTGTGCTTAATATCTGCTAAATCTTTATTCTGATGGTCCTCCAACAGACATTCTACTGACTATAAGTACAACTACATGTCTAACCCTGACCCAACCAGTCTACTAATACTCTACTAACACTCGAATGGTATCTGTGATGGGGACACATATACACACAAATGGCACAATTTTCTAAGAATGACCCTAATCTTAAATGTAACATCAGAACTGTTCATTGTAGCACTTTGTAGTATTTTTTTCTTTCTTTCTTTTTTGAGGTAAGGAATTTTATCCAATGAAACTATACAGTAACTGAAGTACAGCAGGAACTCATTTGCTCTCTTAATGTAATTTATGTGTATTTCTGTTCAGACTGCATGGCTCCTATGAGGCTCTTAAGGGTGGAAACACTGCTGAGGGAATGGAAGACTTCACTGGTGGAGTGACTGAATTCTATGAGATGAAGGAGGCACCTAAAGAGCTGTATAAGATCATGAAGAAAGCTCTGGCGAGAGGCTCCCTCATGGGCTGCTCCATTGATGTAAGTCAAGCAGAAGACATTTTCAACTTTCTTTAGTGTGTAATGTTGCTATTTGGGCATGAAAAAGGTCCGCAAAGTTACAAAGCACAAAGTCATTTCCAAATGGAGTTAGTCTCTATCAGTAAGCACTGAATCTGAACTCCCCGAAACGCCTCGATTGTAGTCATGAGATTTCTTCCTGGAAAAAACACGTTACAATATCCCTCATTTAAATCATTTAAATAATAAATACCACGGTAATGTAAGGGGCGTGACATTTCTGAAACGCCCTGGAAGCGGTTGACCAATCACAACACACCGGTTCAGTCGACCAATCAGAGCACATTTTTCTTTTCAGAAGGAGGTGCTACAACAATGTCAAATATGTGTTTTTAAAACATTCAAGCATTAAAACCTATTCTAGTAGCCCCCAAAAACAAAATCAAGACTTTGTAAAAGGGCATAATATGGCCTTTTTACAACACTCTTGATACTAAATATTTTGTCTAAAAACAATGATAACTTTTGGTCCAAATTCTAGTATCCTACCATGAAGCAATTACATTTTTACCCACAGTCCCTGGTTCCGGCACGCTTTGAAACTCGTACCACTACAGGTCTTGTGAAGGGTCATGCCTACTCTGTTACCGCTGTACAGGAGGTAAACATTCTATTATTGTGTATTTCTTGTTTCTAACTGAACTCTGTTAGCCTCGGATGATAATTGTGATATTTTGTGTCTGCAGTGTAAACAGTCCCAGCTGAAGGAGTCTAAAGTGCGTCTGGTGCGTCTGCGTAACCCCTGGGGTCAGGTAGAATGGAACGGACCTTGGAGCGATAAGTGAGTATCTGCTTATACCTGAATTTAGACCGGTTTAACAATAAAAAGCCTTTTGTATCATATTGGATTTCCGAATTATGGAGGTCTCTAACATAATCAAAACTTTGCTATATAACCAGTTGTACACAATCTCCTACATGTTTTCTGTCGTCTGATTGATAGTTTATACTTTTATAGCAATTAATAGGCCTTTTAATATTTCAAGATGAACACTTACTGGATTGACGTTACTTATGTCTACTTGATTATCCATACATCATTTTATTTTATATATATATATATATATATATATATATATATATTGTGTGTGTGCATTTTATGTACAGTAAGTAATCATCTATACTGTTAAAAAGATCTTATTGATTTACAAGCTATCAGAATTTTATCTTACTTTTAGCCCATATAATTATCAGCAACTGCACCAAATTGCATATTTTTGCTCAGTTTTTTTTAAAACTGAAGAGCTCCTTGTTCTCACTATATCATGCTATATGAGCCATAAAAGCCTAATGCATGAAATATCATACTTAAAAAACATTTTTTTAAATAAATATTTTGTCTAAAGTTATAATGTTCCACTTGAAATAACTGTGATTTGAAAGATTTTCTGACTAGAATTTCATTTTCCAGGCTTTACAGGGTTAAAAAATGTATATTACTATACAACTATTATAATTTTTTTTTTTTTGTGCAGTTCAAAAGAGTGGGAAACCATCTCTAAAACTGAAAAAGAGAAACTCCAGCATCAGAATGCTGAAGATGGAGAATTCTGGTAAGTTAACAACAACAAATCCTCAAAATGAATTATGAGACTGATCTAAGGTGTTGCGGATGAGACCAGCTCATTCGAGTCTGAGTCCAGACCAAGACCAGAAGAGGCTCCAAAGCTCCCAAGTCCATGACAAAACCAAGACCATGACAATAAGTCCATACTTTATACACAAATATAATTATTCACATTATTGTCATCAACCCATAGGATGTCCTTTGAGGATTTTAAGAAAAATTACACAAAAATAGAGATTTGCAACCTGACCCCTGATGCTCTGGTGGATGATAAGCTACACAAATGGACGGTGTCTGTTAATGAGGGACGCTGGATAAGAGGCTGCTCTGCTGGAGGATGCAGGAATTATCCAGGTGGGTGTGATTTTAATAAACTGGAAAAAAATACAAATAAAACAGGGTCCCCATGGGTCCTTAAAGTTTCAGGTCATAAAAAGTAAATTCAATATCTAAGTTCTTAATTTAAGGACAGATCATGATATGACTTAATGTGATGATCAAATTTCAAAAGGCTATGATTTAAATAAATAGTAAGTTCTGTCATGAAACTCTAGATGGTGCAGGCTTATAGGTCCTTAACTCAGTTTGGTAGCAATCGCATCGTCATATACAGTGAAGCTGATTGGTTGCTGTTGCATCAGCAGTCAATTTTTATTATTTGAACTGTTTTAATTTTATTTATAAGGGTCTCTAAAAAAAAGTTCGTAAAAAGCTTTAGATATGATTTTAAAACAACAACAAAACATGTATTTACATTTTGATTATGATATTATTTTTTCATTTAATTTGTATGGTATCTTTTATACATAAAATGCATCACAAAGTGCTTCACTGGTCAAAATATATAAAAAAAAATGTCTTGGAAAAAAAACTATTTTGGCTTCAACGAAGTAAACATTCATATAATTTGTGTGGTTTCTTATAGACACATTCTGGACAAACCCACAATACCGTCTGCGTCTTCTGGAGGAAGATGATGACCCAGAGGATGATGAAGTGGCATGCACTTTTGTTGTTGCTCTAATGCAGAAAAACAGACGTAGAGAACGCAAGTTGGGTGCAAATCTCTTCACTATTGGATTTTCCATCTATGAGGTATCAATGCTACTATATTTAATCTTCAGAGAGATAACCACAAAAATTATACAAAAGCCTGCAAATAGTGATAAAGATCAGGTTGATGGTGAATCCAACACTCTTTTAACTCTTTCTATTTGCCCATAGGTGCCAAAGGAGGTATGAAAATGTGAAGATCCAATGTTTGGACCAAAGGCTTGTGTATATCATGCTCATGTTCATGCAGTTTCTTTGCTCTTTTAGAACTAGTGTTGTTTAATAGATAGAATATAAATACCTTTGTGATTTGTGTCTGATCAAATTCCCTTTTTTCCGCTGTTGTTTCTCTGTCTGTCAGATGCACGGAAACAAGCAGCACATGCAGAAGGAGTTCTTCACGTCTAACTCCTCTAAGGCCCGTTCCAGGGCGTACATTAACCTGCGAGAGGTGACCCAGCGTTTCCGTCTGAGTCCCGGGGAGTATGTCATCGTCCCCTCCACATACGAGCCCCACCTGGAAGGCGAGTTCATCCTCCGCGTCTTCTCTGAAAGGAGAAATACCTCTGAGTGAGTGAGAGCAGAAGGGATGAGAGGGCTGTGTTTTTTATATATATATATATATATATATTATTGTACAATGATGTCTGGGTAAATTTATCCTCACAAAGCAAAAAAAAAAAAAAAAAATAAAAATATTTTCTTAAGTATTTTTGTCAGAAAATATATCGGAACATCCATAAACAGGATAAATAAATTGAATTAAATTAAATGAATAATATTATTTTCTAATAACTAATCTAATTAAAAGGAAATGAAATATGTATATATTCTCGGAAAGCAAATGTTTAATATTTTTGGTTCTTAAATAAATGTATCAAATTTTTTACTCGAAAAATAAAAATGCTGGTTAAGGGCCTGTTCAGACAGAATGCGTTTTTCACTCCGTTGTGCAGCTTTATTGTTGTTTTTTATGTAAACGTAGTAGACGGATGATTTTTTTTTACAATTTGCGCTGCCGTCTTGTGTCTTTTACAGCATCGGACGCATGACACGTTTTAGAAATGCGGTTCTCAGAGAAACACATTTCGCGTTTTTTCAATTTCACTGCCCTGTGTCTCGCATTTTTAAAGACAAAAACTAATTTGTTGTGAATGGCCACTAAGAAAATGTATTTTTTGTTATGAGGAAAAAATTACGGAGCTTTGCACATGACATGAGAGGGAAAATAGATTGTCAGCACGAATGAAAAGTTTCCACCCATGACTTAATTCGAAGAGGTGTTAGTGAGGCCAGCAGGGGGTGCTATCCCTGTGGTCTGTGTGGGTCCTGATGCCCTAGTATAGTGATGGGGACATAATACTGTCAAAGAGCACCGCCCTTCGGATGAGACGTTAAACCGAGGTCCTGACTCTCTGTGGTCACAAAAAATCCCTGGATGTCTTTCAAAAGAGTAGGGGTGTAACTCCGGTGTCCAGGCCAAATTTACCCCTTGGCCTCTGTCCATCATGGCCTCCTAATCATCCCCATATACTGATTGGCTTCATCACTGTCTCCTCTCCACCAGTAAGCTGGTGTGTGGTGGGCGTTCTGGCGCACTATGGCTGCCGTCGCATCATCCAGGTGGATTGCACATTGGTGGTGGTTTAGGAGATTCTCCCCCTCTATGTATAGCGCTTTGAGTGCCGAGAAAATGAATTATTATTAATTATTATTATACAAGCGTCAAAGGAGCCGGAGCAACTTTTCTCTATTTACGGATATGATGAGACACTCACAGGCGAGTGATTTATGTATCCAATTTTCAGTAAAAATCACCCATCTAAAATATAGACACTTATAATAATGATTACCATAATGAATAAAAACAAGTTTTGGAAGACGGATTGATGATCTATTGACTCATTATTAAAAAAATTTTTTTTTAAAGTTACATAGTTTGTGTACTTTTAAATTATGGCAACGATAGTTAACAAATTTTGGGAATTAATTAGCACCACGTTATCTATATTTTTCTTTATGTCATGTATGGGGCTCCGTAAAAATGAACTCTGTAACGCTAATCTGACATCCTAATTTTTCTGGTGTTTGCTTTTTTGTAGTTGTTTGTAAGTATTCTGTTACGTTAAATTGTGTCATAGGTGAAGAACTTCTGAAACATCTGGCTGGAAAGCAGCTGTTACAGAAGTTAATACTCATGTCAGTGGGTGCAGAAGGGCACTTTAAATCCTCACCAAAAATATATTTTATGTACAATGTACATAATGTTTATGTTTTATGTACTATGGTGCTGTAGTAAAAGGGTCATGGTTATATTATCACAAGAATACCAAGGTAGTTTCATAGTAGTTCACTTTACAGAAGGGATGGGAAAAAATTGGGAAAGGGGGTGGAAAAAACCACAAGGACAAAAAATTTAATGACAATTTGATTTGTAGAGCTGGAAGAAATCGGCCCCAGTTCGAGGCTGTAATGGAATCTTTTTTAGGACAAGCAACAGCACATTTTGGGACCATCCGGTAAACATTCTTGCCACACAATTAAACTTCAGTTACAAGGAAGACATGGATACACAAAGGACTGACGAAGGTCTCCAAGGATTACTGATGATGCTGCAGGTCAAGCCCTGATGACAAGGATTCACAGTATTTTAATAAGGATCATGTCATGATTTCCAGTTCCCTTTCAAGGGAAGTCGAGATGCTGTGGGATCGCCCCTGCGTGATTGCGTCGTGAAGCATGTGTATAATCAGTCCGATGGTGTGACGTCATAGACCAGGAAACTATAAAGCACACCTGAAAACGGACTGCGTTAGCTTCTGTCCCTTCAGCAAGCGCTCTCTGTATACTGTCTCTGTCTATTTGGTGTTGTCTGTCATTGCAAGCACAATATTCACACAGTTATATATATATATATACAGTATATATGCGTTCTTCGAGGAGGACGGTTCGGTGCGCGCTCCGCACATCTTGGGGTTCGCAAATGGATCTGACTGCAGGGTTTGAGACGGGCCCAGCCCTATTTCAGCCTTAACCTGCCAGATCCAGTGCTTTATCTCAGGGAGAAGCACGCGCTGCGGTTTCTTCTCCCCGGGAGTAATGCAGGGGATTATGGGGATTCGTCATCTCATAGCCCTGTTGATGAGGAGCTTATTGAGGTTGTGACTCGTGCTGTGGCTAAATTAAATATAGATTGGCCAGCTGAGAAACATGATGATTATAAAAAGAAAAGTTTGCTAGATTAAAGATTCCAAAGGCTTTATTATCGGGGGTTTCCCTTCATGACATCTGTGATGCGGCAGGGTGGTCCTCACCGCATACATTTGTTAGATTGTACGACTTGGATCTAGGCTCCACTCCGGGGTCTAGGGTGCTTGCTTCTTAGTGTGCGCAATGATTTTACACAGAACAGGTATTTGCTATAATGGCGTCGTGGGTATAGTGTTCCCACAGCGTCTCGACGCAGCTCAAGTTCCCTTCAAAGGGAACTTCTCAGGTTATGTATGTAACCCTGGTTCCCATCGACTTGCTTCGGCCTATCAGAAGCTAACGCAGTCTGTTTTCAGGTGAGCTTTATAGTTTCCTGGTCTATACGTCACCCGCCTATGACGTCTCGTCACACCATTGGACTGATTATACACGTGCTTCACGACGCAATCACGCGGGGGCGATCCCACAGCGTCTCGACGCAGCTCGAGTTCCCTCTTCGGGGAACCAGGGTTACATACGTAACCTGAGACGTTTCTTGCTGTGGCCTAAATGTAAATTAATCACTGGCCCAGAGATAATCACTGTAACCATTAATCAAACTTTTCAAAAAAATGTAAACAAGCAGAGAATTAACTTTAACATTTATCATTAACAATATTTTAAGGTAATCATACTTTAAAGATTATTTACACATGGTAAGTATGAGTAACTCCTAATCAGTTATCACACAAAAAAGACACATATGTCTATGGCTGATGTATCCAGAGAAAAGTGCTCATTTGGCTATTCATCAAAAGGGGCTCAAAAGACAGGAAAGATGTAGAAAAAACAAAGGTTCCCCAAAAGATCTTTGATGTATTGTGCTGTCTATTATGGTGACAAGTGTTTGTTGGTTTCTTCTCAGGGAGATAGAGAACAGGATTGAAGCTGATCATCCAGTGGTAAGTTCTTGATTATTTAGAAATGATTGAAATCTGAGTTCAGCTAAAACGTTCCCTTATTTCAAAAAGTACCAAACCTCTAAGCATAAGTACTGGACTCGGCTGAAAGTATTGAAGGCAGATATTACAACAACTTAAAATGAAAAATGGATAAAATCCCATAGACTGAACCAGAAGGAGAGACTTGACATCTAGAGACAAGACATTCTTAAGAATGAAGTTCTTAACTGATATTTTCTTTTTTTCTCACTCACGAATAAAGTTACGAATATTTTGTATTCCCAAAAACATTCTTAACATTTTTTTTTTCTTAAAAATCATCATAAGAAACATCTCAAAGTTAGGATAAACTCCAAATTGTCCAAAAGTGAGATGTTTAATTAATTTATTGGGTTGTTTCAAATATTAAATGAGTGGTAACCGATTAGCGATTTCTGAGAAACACTGTTGAAAGTGGATCGGGCCGAGCGGCACAACACACAACATACAATTGATTGTAGCCAATCGATCAGCAGTAAGGGGCGTGAGGAGTTACATACATCGTGGGTGAGGAGAGAGTGAGAAAGATTTGAAGAAAGACTGTTGAAAAAGAGATGGCTGAGAGACGTTACAAAAGAGAAAAGGTCAGAGGTATATCACTGAAAAAAGAAGGATCAGGGTTTTAGGATCCGCGCTACTATTAGAAAAGCTTTCCAGCGTTCATCATCTTCGCTTTATTTTTCACAAAGCATTATTTTGCTTCGCTTCAGGTATTATAAAGTGAGATCAAATCTTACATTGCATGTTCGTGCATTTTGGGGGTGGAACAATGAAGAGAGGGGTGTGTTTGTTTGAGTTGATTTCAAATATCAACAGAGTTTCTCAGAAATCGCTCACTGCATCTTTAAGCATGGCAACATAACATTAGTTACATATCATACATATACTCTTAAGACTACTCTTAAGTGACACCATTGATCATGATTATGGACGTGACATTTGGCTGAAAGCGAAATTCAATAATTCTTCGGCAAGAACTGCCAAATGAAATAACACCAAAGCTTGTCATATTGTTCTTAAATTCTTTTTTGAAAGAAGTTTTGTGGATCTTGCCTTAGAATATCAGACTCGGGATGGAGTCTTTCTACCACCTAATTATTCTCTTACAACAACCCAGAAGACTTTAGCAAAAAAAAAAAAAAACTCTCCGAAATATGTTGCAACCTGTTGGCTAGGGGATTTCACACATGCAAGCATTTTAAATAAATAGAAATATTTCAAAGGTTTCAGTTCATTCTCTTATTTCTCTATATTTTAGTTGACTGTTATTTTGAAGGGCGGCCCGTTCACACCAAGGACACTAAGTACGACGGTATCATCCTTTGGTGGACACTAATGTAGATATCTTTATAGTAATCATTCTTGGTGTGAACAGCCCTGTAGAGGCGTACAATCTTTTTTTACCTAAAAGTGATCAGATTCTTTAGCTACTCACGCAATGAAAATGAGAGAATAAATTCAGTTTGACGTGTAATTTACAACTATCATGTCTGATCAGCCTGCTCCAGCTTCAACTGGGGAAGAGAGTGAGGAGGACCAGCAGTTCCTGTCCATTTTCCAGCAGATCGCGGGGGACGTGAGTACTGGGGAGCCACTGAGCGCTGGGGGGAGTGTGAGTATGGAGGTGGGGTGGGACTGGTAATTGGCCATTCCAGTGGTAACAATGGTAATTGCAATATCATTATTGTTTTACTTTGCCGTAATAAACACCACACCTGTCTTTTTGTTTATTCTTATATCTTGCAGCAAATGGAGATCTCAGCCAATGAACTCAAAGATGTCTTGAACAAGGTGGTGTCTAAATGTACGTATTTTTGAATGATTGTTTCTGGGTTATGATTTTTCTGTATACTGTCTTCAAGAAACTATCTGCTATTTACAGACAAAGACATACACACTGAGGGCTTCAGTCGGGAGAACTGTAGAAGCATGATCGCCCTCATGGATGTATCCTTTGTATCAAGATTGCATGTCTGTTTTGAAGGTGCTATCAAGCAAAAATATTGTGTCACACTTCAGATTAGGGTCCAATTCTCACTAATAACTACGACTTTTGCGTCAATAAACTCCTAATTACTGTTTATTAATAGTTAGTAAGGTTTTTAAGTTTAGGAATTGGGTTGGATTAAGGGATGTAGAATATAGTCATGCAGAATGAGGCATTAATATGTGCTTTATAAGTGCTAATAAACAGCCAATATGCTAGTAATGCACATGCTAATAAGCAACTAGTTAATAGTGAGAATTGGACCCTAAACTAACTTGTTACCAAATATTGTTATGTTGGCATAATGCTGGAAATGGTAAATCCACTCTGAGGTATCTATCCAAAACAGTTTTCTCATGTCAGTTGTTTCCACCAGTTAATAGGGTTATAGCCTTGTTATGCGTATACTTTTTCATTATTAATGATAAACGAAAGCATAGAATACTACATTCAACATTATAACATTAAGTTAGGAATTTATATTCTTAACAATTTAATTGACTTGTCAATTTAGGCATAATCACTAGTTTCGTTGTTAGAATTACATATATATATTTCATTTTAAAGCAGAGGTGATAGTGTAGAATATTGCAAGCAAAGTTTTCTTAATCCTTATCGCACAGATGGATGGAACAGGAAGACTTAACCTACAAGAGTTTAGACACTTGTGGAACAAAATCAAGCAGTGGCAGGTTTGTCCTCATTCTTTCCCCATACACACTCACCGGCCACTTTATTAAATACACCTGTTCAACTGCTCATTTATGCATATATCTAATCAGCCAATCACATGGCAGCAACTCAATGCATTTAGGCTTGTAGAAATGGTCAAGATGACCTGCTGAAGTTCAAACTGAGCATCAGAATGGGGAAGAAAGGGGATTTCAGTGAGTTTGAATGTGGCGTGTTTGTTGGTGCCAGACGGGCTGGTCTGAGTATTTCAGAAACTGCTGATCTACTGGGAGTTTCACACGTAACCATCTCTAGCGTTTATAAAGAATGATCAGAAAGAGAGGAAATATCCAGTGAACGGCAGTTCTGTGGGTGAAAATGTCAAGTTGATATCAGAGGTCAGAGGAGAATGGTTCGAGACTGGTTCAGCTGATAGAAAGGCAACAGTAACTCAAATAAACACTCGCTACAACCGAAGTCTGCAGAAGAGCATCTCTCAACACACAACAATCTCTGAACAAATCTCTGAACACACAACAATCTGAACAAATCTCTGAACACACAACAATCTCAAATCTCTGAACACACAACAATCTCTGAACACACAACAATCTCAAATCTCTGAACACACAATAATCTGAACAAATCTCTGAACACACAATAATCTGAACAAATCTCTGAACACACAACAATCTGAACAAATCTCTGAACACACAACAATCTCTGAACACACAACAATCTCTGAACACACAACAATCTCTGAACACACAACTATCTCTGAACACACAACAATCTCTGAACACACAACAATCTCTGAACACACAACAATCTGAACAAATCTCTGAACACACAACAATCTCAAATCTCTGAACTCACAACAATCTCTGAACAAATCTCTGAACACACAACAATCTCTGAACAGACAACAATCTCTGAATACACAACAATCTCTGAACAAATCTCTGAACACACAACAATCTCTGAATACACAACAATCTCTGAACACACAACAATCTGAACAAATCTCTGAACACACAACAATCTCAAATCTCTGAACTCACAACAATCTCTGAACAAATCTCTGAACACACAACAATCTCTGAACAGACAACAATCTCTGAATACACAACAATCTCTGAACAAATCTCTGAACACACAACAATCTCTGAATACACAACAATCTCTGAACACACAACAATCTCTGAACAGACAACAATCTCTGAACACACAACAATCTCTGAACACACAACACGTCCAGTTTGAAGCAGAAGAGCTACAGCAGCAGAAGACACACCGGTGACACTCCTGTCAGATAAGAACAGGAAACTGAGGCTACAATTCACACGAGCTCACCAAAGATTGAACAACAGAAGGTTGGAAAAACGTTGCCTGGTCTGATGAATCTCGATTTCTGCTGTGACATTCAGATGGTCGGGTCAGTGGCGTAAACAACATGAAAGCATGGATACATCCTGCCTTTTATCAGCGGTTCGGGCTGGTGCTGTTATGGTGTGAGGGATATTTTTTGCCACATTTTGGGCCAATTGAGCATAATTTAAACACCACATCAATGAGTTCACTAAACTCAAATGGTCTCCACAGTCTCCAGATCTCAATCCAATAGAGCACATTTAGGATGTGGTGGAACAGGAGATTCACATCATGGATGTGCCGACAAATCAGCAGCAACTGTGTGATGCTCTCATGCCAATATGGACCAAAATCTCTGAGGAATGCTGAATCTGTGCCATGAAGAATTAAGCCAGTTCTGAAGGCAAAAGGGGTCCAACCCGGTACTAGCAAGATGTACCCATTAAAGTGGCGGGTGAGTGTATAAAAAATATTTCTGCACACATTGACCATGAATTTTGTCTGCAGGGAATCTTTAAGCGCTATGACTTTGATCATATTGGCACTATCAGCAGCTATGAGATGAGAAACGCCATCAATGATGCAGGTTAGAAGGTTTTCATGCATTTCTACTGTAAGTGGATCTGTTCTCATGTTGAAGAACATTTGACTAGACTAACACTAATGGACTTGTCACTGTACAGTCATGTGTCTTGTTTGCCACTCAGGGTTCCGTCTGAATAACCAGCTGTATGACATCATCACCATACGCTACGCCAATGATAACATGAACATCGACTTTGACAGTTTTGTCAGCTGTCTTGTACGACTGGAGGGGATGTTCAGTAAGTTGCTAAAGTAACTGCAAACACATCTTTTTCACTGGCAAATAGTACAACAAATAATAGTATACAGTGTCTTTATCAGGAAGTGGTGCCATTTAAGCAGTCACTTTTTATGTTAAACGATTACGTTACCTTACATTATTTTGCTTCTACAATATATTAAGTTAGTCATTGTACGTTTGGAATTATGTACAGTTTCATCATGCCCTGTAATAAATCATGCTTTAAAAACAACAAAAATATTTCTCTTTTAAAGCATTTTGTCAACCCTGTTGGCCACATTTTATAAATTCGTTCTCTCGTTTTAGTTCAGTAGTCACCACGCTGTACTAATTAATTGTTTTAGTTTAATCGTGGCCATGATTTTCCTAAAATGAGAGAATGGATTAGTGCAATGCAGTCGTGATTGAATTTTTCGGAAAATGTTTTAAGTTAAACTTCTTTAAGCACTAAAAGTTATCTAAATGAGATGACTAAGTTCAATATCCAGTCAAAACATCAGTAAGTCATCATGGGGAACACACACAGAGCCGCTTCCTGAAAATGATCCAACAACACAATACGTAACATTTTAATTCAAATATTTCATTTAAATTTGAGTAACAATTGATTTGGGGTTTGTGTATGCTAATAATCATGCAACATACATGTGTGCTGTCTGAAGTGAACCTGTTCTCTTTGTAGGAGCATTCCAGGCCTTTGATCGAGGTGGAGACGGCACCATCAAACTTAATGTACTGGAGGTGAGTGATCTTAAGATATAATGTAATAATGTGTAGCATCATGTCCGAGTCCTAAGCTTCAAACGCCAAAAGTCTTCCTTTTAAAGCTGTAGGTTAGCCGATTGCAAAATGTTAAACCGCTATTTTAATTTCTCCAGTGGCTCCAGCTAACCATGTATGCTTAGACCTATGGATCCAGGAGAGCCCAGACTCGGCAAGGACCAGGACTACCAGCTTTTACCTCAACACTCAATGTGCCAGACTACTGTTACCTCTTTCTCTGTACCTCAGCCCACATTGAACACCAGCTCGAGAAACTTTACACGATTACTTCAATTTTATTAGGGATTGTCATGATGGGTGAAATGAGTAATAGTGTTATAGACCAATGTCACTTTTTTTTAGTCAGATTGCGGAGGAAACGTTTTCAGGGGCGTTGTGCACAAGCGACTTTTGAGGCACGTCATTGTGTCATTTTTAGCATGATTTCTGGTTTTCTGTTGTAATTCGTTCCTCAAAGTTATCATTCTTTTCACATGAACATTCAGTTTGTCTACACTGGTGCTACAGACAGCATTTCTCTTTTACCTCAACCAGCCTCAAAATATGCTAATTTACATGACAGGGATTTCTCTTTGCCATATGCTGATGGACCTAATATAAAACGGATTATCTAACATTATATAAAACTATAACACTAGATTCACACAAGCACAAGTAGATTCGGGTATATAATTCTTGACAATTTTGGGTATTGAATACACAGTGCTTTACGAATGATGATTCAATTTGACCATTCACACTGAAACACAATCCAGATTTGATTCTGATTACACACATATGGATGTGGTTCGGATCAAGTTTGTAAACTTTAGGTTTCATGGGAGTTCAGACTACAAAAACAAACTTTTTGGATACACCAACAAAGTCTCATCTTGATGTTTGCATTAGCATTATTTTTTTGCTCTTCTAATATTCCTCTTGCTCTGTGGCATCTGACACAAACTCTTTTCATAATACTACCACTCTCTCTGATTCAGCTTTCTTAAAGAATGTCTTTCCATATTTACCCAGATGTACTCTTACATGCATCCCAGCTTCACATTTTGTTCCCCTTTGGTAATATCAAAATCCATTAAAAAAACACCAAAGCAGGGCCATGTTGATGGTCCTTGTTGTTTCAAATCCTGGTTGTTTTGTTTGGTAAGTTAACATTATAGGAAGTGAAAAATACGATGAACCAGGTAAGGAAACAATCATTGGAGGAGAATCATCAGGGAACATCTCAGAACGGATGACTCAGGATGTAGTATTTCATAACTATGGGTCGATCCTAGGCTTTTTTGTTTTTGTGCTTGACCCCCATTTAACCTTTTGTTCAAATGAGTGTACTGACTTCACCCGTTTAACAAAATAAATAACTGTGTAGTTCTTGGTTGAAGTGCTTTCCCAGGAAAAATAAGAATGCTGTTATTTAAAGCTTATAGTTATTTAAACATAAGCAAAAAGTTCCAATTACAAAATAAAATTGGGAATTTTTTTGTTCTTTTTCAACAAAGGGTCTGTTAAAGCTTTATATTATACAAACTCTTTATTTCACCATTTATTTTATATCTGGATAGCAATGTTTTTCAGCCTTGTAACAAAATTTGTGATATTACATTCTAAAAATAATTAAACATATTCCATAAATTCAAGAACATTTTAGTTTGACAATTTTTCACACAATAACAGGGTTGCATGGTTGAGCTTGATGAATGAAGTCACCAGTAAAACTATTATTATGCCATTTTAATTTTGTTAGATAATAGTTTAACTATAGTTCTCTAATAAGCCTTTATTACTTGATTTGCAGTTTATTCATTATCCCCCGGTTTCACAGACAAGGTTTAAGCATGTTTGAGCTGTTTTAACTGAAAGCAACTTACACTGACACATCTTAAAATATATCAGTGCCATTGTTTTGTCTCAAGATGCACACCAGTAATATTTTTTTTCTAAAGCATGTTTATAAAAGCTACTTGTATGTCCTAATTAAACAGGCCTAATCCTGGCTTAATCTAAGCCCTCTCTGTGAAACCAGGCCTAAAAGTGTTAAGTGAAGTATATTGAAATATAACCTCTATGAAAGCAAATTTCCCCTTAGGATAAAAGAAAATGACACAATACCACAATTATGTATATATTTTTTTTTATTCTGTTTGTTTCAATAGCGTGTGTACAAAATGTCTATAAAGGTTTAATAGTATTTGAGATCAACAAGTGTGAGAAACTTGGGAATACCAGGTAAGAGGTTGGCTGCAATCTCTCCTCAGCAACACACAACAATAGCAAAGAACTGAGATGCATTTCAAAGGCTATGACTGGGTGGAAAAACAAGCTGTATCTTTATCCATTATGATATAACCTAACAAAAAGAAACGAAAAAAGACAAACCCTAGAGTGACCATACATAGTTAAACCTAACACTTCAGGGGCAGTCAAAGATAGTGCTGTTACTCCATATAAAATCTAACATCAGAAACTGTTAGGATATTAAGATGTCAATAAATGTTTGCAGTTACACTAAGTTTGGTTTTGGTTTGTAATAGGGCTGAGGATTACAGGAAGTGAAGTAATACGCACCCAACTGCACAAAACCACCTCCCATGTTTATCGCCCCTACAACTTTCATTCTCACACAGAAAAATAAAGGTACTTTCCAGTGCGAGGACCCTCCTGTACTTTCATAAAACTACAAATCTCATCTGCACAACTGCCACAAAATACTGTGAAGAAAATATTTAACAAACTTCTTCGCTACAGAAAAACATGGACAACAAAATTGTCGTCTTGTACACACTGTCATAAAACACATTTGTGTGTTCTCAAAGGCTTACGCACACCAACTGTCACGATTCAGTCTCTGTCAACAGCACAGCAAACACATTTCAACTGCAGTCTCGAGTCACAGCACACCTGAATCCGTCAACTTTGCTTCATTGATGAGCAACCACAGAGAAACAAAAAAAAATAATAGAGGAAATAGATTCAACCACTCAAACAACTATTTAAATGATCAATTAAAAGAACGAAAATAAAATAAAATCGCCAGAAACTAAAATAGTTTAATTTAGAAACCAGATTGAGCTGTAAAAGTGTCCCTGTTGTCAAGTATGTATCGCCATGACAACACAAACAAACAAGAGCGATGCAACTTGAGAAAGATGTGTCCTTCATTAGAAAAAAAAAACACTAAAATCTAGTTGCTTGACAAGTCTCACGCTTTCTTAAATCACTCCACATCATAACGTCTCTAAACTCAGAGCGCACACACACAACAGTGAGCTACACGTGTTTGCTGAGGGAGCTGCCGCACCTCTGTTGCTGTCCCGGGACCCAACCGTTTCCCAGTTTCTTTGTCTTAATTTGGTCAGTAAATCTCAGATCTGATGATGACAGACATGTAGAAGCACCTGACACAGAAATCAATCCCTTCCAGGAGAGTATCAGAGCAATGCCACGTCAGTATAAAAGAACTGAACATATTTCACACTTCAGATAGAAGTGAAAGAAAAGAGATATCAAGAGATACCAATCACATCCACTTAGAGAAGGGCACATTTTCTTTTTGTTTGAATTAACAGTAACACTTGTACGTCTTTTCGTTTACTACGTAATACGAATTTCTGAGCGATAAAAATCATCCATCATTATTTGAGCTGTGGCATCAGCATCATCTAAGTGGCAGTTGTTGGTATCTGATGGGTCATATAAAAAAGGGCTCCTCTGGTGAGGACTGAATGAGACGTTCCCAATATGGGAAAAGAGGAGACTTTGTCTGTGATATTCCATTGGCCCCTCATGGCTCCATTTTACTGTCGTCCTCAGCATGTTTCTTCATGTGACAATGCACTGCCTACAAAGACAAGAGTCACGTCAATGTTTTATCATTTTTTCATAAAATGACTTGTTTTCTTGTTTTTCTCTCTCTATATATATAACTACACACATTGTACCATTCATAAACTTGGGGTTGGTAAGATTTTTACATGTTTTTGAAAGAAGTCTCTTCTGCTTATCAAGGCTGCATTTATTTGATCAAAAATACAGTAAAAATAGTAACACTGTGAAATATTATCAGAAATTTAAGAATGAATGCACAGACCTAATATACTGTTACACATCTGATTTGCTCCAAACCGTTTATATTTGCATATTACATTTTCATATGGCCATTAAGCCGTGACCAAGCAAATTTATTTCTCACAAATTTTTAACACGCACAGTCGCACACACAAGTTAGCATGCCCATAAATTGTAAGAATATCAATTCAACAGTGTATGTATATATTAGGGCTGTTGGAACGAATTCCAAAATTCGAAAATAATTTGAATATAAAAAAAAATAAAAAAAATCAATGCTATTCGAATGCTGAAGTTACTATTTGAACATTGCTTTTTAATGTATATTTTTTTTTTATTTTTTACGCAATCTTGCCTTTCTTGCCGCCTTGGCTTACACGCATGTGAAAATGAAATGCTTTTGTTTCGTCTGATGAACAATAACGTTTTTGAATCGTAACACAATTGTGCATGTTATCCAGGCTGTATCATCCCAACAATACTGTCAAAAATGGTAAATGTTTAATGACGTAAAAAGCGCCCCCGAGCTCTTTGGAACCGTCTAGTCGAACTGAAAAGAACGATATAAGTTTCAGAATTTTTGGTGGTGTTTTCGCCGCGATTTTAAAACCATCGGAAGCACTTCAACCATATTCAGCACGAATAAAATGTTTATTGTAATGTCCCTCTAGTGGACAGAACGTGTAACAACAACCACATGCTATAGTGGCATTGGAGATCCATAAGCCTGTGTAATGTCGTAAATATTAATAATAGGATTTATTTGAGTATTTAATATTTGAATATTATTCGAATATTAAATAAAATAAGGAATGGACTTCGAATAGTATTATAGAGGAAGATTGACAGCCCTAGTATATATATCACATATACACACACACATATATATATATATATATACTGTTGAACTGATATTCTTACAATTATATATATTTAAGTAATATACAGCGCGCCAATTGAAGAATGTGCGGCGCGGGCACAGTATAACAACTCATTTGAACCATTTTTTTAATCATAAAACCATGATAAATAAAACAATATAGAATTTTTGTTGCATTACGATTACGGTAATGAAAATTGGGATGAAAACGTGGTTAACTGTCATGAAAATAACTTGTACTCTGTCATTCTTTTTGTAATATTTTCTAGTTGTAGCCAATTATATTTCTGATGCAGCGGGTTGAAGAATTTACGGCAAATGATACCAGAGGGTTAAACGGCATTTTGTTGGTGGTACATGAATGGTAGCTTACAGAAAGTCGTTACAGGTGTGGCACATGCAGCAAAATGTATAAATTACCCTTTGCGGGACAACTTCAGAATTTTGATGTGTGAAAGTGAATGTTAATGCCTGCATTAAGAGTGTCGGAAAGCTGCCGTACCTGCTTGGAGCCGTTGCGTGTGGTGAAGTATGTGTCGCAGCTCCTCCAGCGGCATTTGAATGTTTGCTGTGCTGGGCTGGTGTGGTCGTTCAGCAGGTGCTGCTGCAGGTGCTCCATCACGCCAAAGATTAGGGTACAACCGTACCACTGTAAAGAGTCATGCAACAGATATTAACTGGCATCAGGAATAACTTCCAGTCACAGTATATGTCATGAGCTCAGTTTCTTACCCAGCAGCGGTAGTTCTGAATCAGGTTCAATTTAACAGCTCTCACGCTCCCATCATAGCAGCCTGTGTAGATCTGCAACAGACAAATCATCACCGCCTCTAATAAAAAGTTTACTTAACCAATCAATGCATGTAAATCTGTATGAAAAGAAAATTGTGGGACTTGCTATTGGATCCCAATAGGGTGTTAAGATGTGCTCACCATACTCTTGTGGATGACCATGCACATCACCATGTCTGAATGGCCACCATATACTTGAAGTCTGTCATGAGACTGGAACCACCAGAGATTTGGTCAATATAAAAAAAAGAGTTCATAACAAGCACACAACAATATCATTCCAAAACAATGCACCAATAGTGATTTTCACAACACCTCTAAAGAAAATGGAATATTTTGTTTACATTGATTTCATGCCAATTTAGCACTTTTCTTTCCCCAAATTTTCAATACTGTGATGCAAAAAAACATTGTTCACATTTTCATCATCAAAATGTGATAATCTAATGTAAAAATACATTAAAACTGTAACGTTTTCATACATCGTAGTATTTACATCGAAATGAGCAAATGCATCGTATTTGTCATGATTTTAGTTAAAAAATACTGTTCAACGGTTGCCAGTGTGATTTTTGTATTATTTATATAAAATCAATAGTATTTATTATTATTTTTAGCTTTTATTTTTGTATTTCAATACAAAAATTTATTTATTTTGGTAACTCTTAATTTTACACAGTACTTAATTTATCTTAGAAAAATGTAAAAAAAAAATATCTTAATGGTGCTAAACATATATATTTTTTTAATGAATAAAACTAAAAGAAATTCAATTCTTCAAATTGAAATTTCTTTAAAAAATCTTGTTAAAAAAGAAAAGAAAAAAAATGTATCAGCAAATGAGTCACATATACCTGGAGCTCGTATACACGGACCAGTTTGTCCAGGCATGCGGTGACCATCACCTTTCCCAATATGGCCACTACGGTGACGGCATGACTATGACCCTTATAGATCCTCACCAGTTCTCCTGTCTGGACATCCAGAGACATGGAAGCAATTTAGATATAAACAAGACACTTAATTCCTGCACCTCAATGGGAAAGGAGAAACACCAAGCATGAGGTACTCACATGTATATTATGTGCATGTACAGACTGGTCACTCGAGCCACTGAACACCAAATCGTTCACCACCTGCAGAGAAGCAACAAAATCATATTTTTTTATGGAATATATTTTCTATTCTCTGACTATGATGTTTTCTGGCGTAAGGGCAGGATAGTCTGGCACACCAGATCTAACAACCATCCAATCAACTCCCGATGGACAAAATCAAGTCCCACCCTACATTTTTTCTTGTTCGAGAAGCTGTCTCACTCGGATATACGTCACGATAGGAAAGAAAAGACTATTGCAATTTCCATTTTATGGCGTCACTTAAAAGGGGCAGTAATTGATTTCTGAGAAACACCCAAACAAACACACCCCTCTCTTCATTGCTCTACATATTGTAGAAATCATTTCAAGTTTCTTACTTCTCATCCAGCCAGCTGTCATTGATATGGTGTCATGGAATCAAGAATTTTCAAGGATGATATTCAAAATTCAAGCACATTTCAAACCTTGAAACTGATCAAATTAAAGCATTCTCTAAACTCTGTACGAACCACTTTACCACAGCGTTTCTCAGAAATCGCGTACTGCACCTTTAAGCATGTTCATTAGAAAAGGTGTGATTCAGGCACAAACCTTCATGCAGAGCACAGTTTTGCTGTGGCCCTCCAGCGTACGCAGCAATAGGCCATTCTTAGCATCTCTAACGCTGATGGTGGCGTCATAGGAACCAACTAGCAGGATACGCCGAGCCCCTTCCTGAGCCGTCGCCAGGCAGCTTACAGCCCGTGGGCCATGGCACTCAAACATATCCAGCTGCTTATTATTCTACAGGAGATGACAGAAATGTTGTCAATTACCCCACAGCCAAAGAACAGAGGACACAAAACTTACTTTAACCCAAACTCTTTTGATTTCTGATTCATTAAACACTTCATACCCTAAGACTGAAGGTGATCACAGAGCCATTGGCCAAACCGGCATAGAGAATTTTCCAACGATTATGAAGACAGAGCACTCGATCTGGTAGACACAGCTGTTCCTTACATTCTGTTGTCTGAGGGAAAAAATAGACAAATTATAGAAAGATGTAAAAAAAACAAAACAAAAAAAGTTTAAAGACTGAAATACAACTTAAGAAAGAAGGACTTATAAGACATTAAGGCTTATAAGACACTGATGTCAAGGATGTTCATTATAATAACTACTTCAATTAATATTGTAACCATTTAACATTAAATTAAATAATAGATTTTCTACTTTTATCAGTCTTTATGGTCCCTGTTTTGTAGTTTCGTAATATATCACTTTCAATGTCTGGAACTTTGGTGTTCCATGGATATAGTCATTTGAGTTTGGAACCAATAATTAGTTAAATAAATCCTTTAAATATCAGTTGGTTATTTACACAGAGCTATTGTATTGTTTCATGGTACTTTTTTGGAGCTTGACAGTGTGAATAACTCTCTACTTTGCTGAATGGAGAAGTGCAGATTGTGTATCTGAAAAATATCCACTTCATTTTTCAGTGGAAGAAAAAAAAGTTTACGTTAGTTGCCAGATACAGTTTATTGTGTAACCAAAAAAATCAATACCCCCCGCCCCCCCCCCCCCCCCAACCCCCAAAAAAAGGATAATGAGGGACTTTGTCATGGCTCTGAAACCATGACAAAATTGAAGGACGCCGTTTTAAACCACAAAAATGAGGTTTATTAACTAAACAAAAAAGAACTAATACAACAACTAACGCAACATAATACAACTATGGGGTGTGTAAATCAGTAAGGTCAGCAACATGAGGTGCATGTTTGGATGAATGTAAGGTATGCTGTGAGGTGTTGCATGAGCCAAGCAATTAGTATAAGGGAGAGAAGGCTTCTCTCGAACAAGTAGAGTTGTAGGTTTATGAATACATAAAATATTTTGGCTCATAAAATGGGACTCTTATTTTTAAACTCTGAAACTGCTAGCTAGCCTGTAGAGCCATAGAACCTGTTTTTTTTCTTCTTTGAAACATGCAACGGTTTGAGGTGTAATAATCACATTTGGTTGTAACGCGATTTCTTTTCCGTCCCCAATTTTAAGACCTCTTAAAATGATTTTTTTTTATATAACATTAAAAATATTTAAGACTTTATATTACCTTAAATTTGATCAAACTAAATCTAAGACTTTTCAAAGACTTGCCGAAACCCTGTAAAAAGCAGTGTGGATCAGAGCCAAGCACCTTGAGGTTGTAACAGCGGATGGTCTGGTCACTTGAACCCGAGTACAGGCGTTGTTGCAGGCCTCCTCCACATGACACCAACAGGCAATTCACTTTACTGCTGTGACCTTCATACACAGCCACACACTTCCGGCTCTGTAACAATTAAATGACTTCTTAAAGAAACCTGCTTTGTTAGCTACATTCAAAAGAACATAAATTTCCATGTTTAAATGCTTTTACTAAACTACAAATTTCAGACAATTTCGTACTAAGTTTACCAACTCAAATGAAAAAAAAAAAAAAGTGTACAATGATCTTACTATCAAGTTGAAAGCACGTATAGTGCGGTCCCCTGAGCAAGTATACAGAAGTCCATTATGGATCTGCATTCCATTAACAGCCTCTTTATGGCCTTCAAACTCTCCTTCAGTTGGCACATCCTCCTCCCCTGGATCTGATATATCTGCAAACACACACACACACAAACATATCAGTTGTTGAGTGAAATATTAACACTATGGACAGCAAATTTTCTGAAGAGACATGAACGCTGAACAGACTGAATTTAGGCATTTATTCACATATAAACATTCGTTAACTCACACATCAGTTGTGGTAAACGGAAGCTTCCGCAAGAACCAATGAGGTTCATTCTCGTGTGTTACGTAGCAAGAGGTCTGTTCTCGCGCATCAAGTAGGTTCGGTTGAGCTTCTGTTTATGTTTGCTGATCAATGTTTACATGTGAATTAAAAGCCTAAATTCAATCTGTTCAGCGTATAAAGCGATCGTGTACATTCAGAAATTTACATTTACTAAACCGCTCAATTCATATGGATTAAATTTACGATCTCTTTAAAGGGGTCATCGGATGCCCATTTTCCACAAGTTGGTATGATTCTTTAGGGTCTTTATGTAAATGTTGTAACATACTTTCCTCAATGGTTGAGTAAAACAACACTTTTTTTCCTCATCAAAAACAGCTCTTTTCACAGCGACCCGTTTCGGTGCTTTCGTCTCTTTAAATGATAATGAGCAACTGCTCATCCCACCCCTCTCTTCCATGAGGGGTGTCGACACAAGACACGTAAAGTGCTGCTTTGGCAACCTGCCTTGGCGGACAGTATACAAATGGCTGAGGGCAGAAATATGCTGATGCGGGACAGTCCGTCAGTGGTCATGGGCGGAGCATGAGCAATATGGCATCATATTGCTCAGAAAATCCAAACGCTCTTGATTATTGAGAGTGGTTAGGCTTTTCGAGGATCACAAAAAAAAAGGGAGTGAATGGATTTTTTTTCATTGTATGGTGGTTGTGTCCAAACACTGCAAAGACACATTTATATGCAAACACCATATAAAAGTGAATTTTGCATCCGATGACCCCTTTAAGAACTTTTTGAGTGGTAGTTGCGTAGCTGTCAATGGAGGGACAAGGAATTTCATCTCTCGAATTTCATCAAAAAGATCTTCATTTGTGTTCCTGAAGATGAACGAAAGTATTGCGGGTTTGGAATGTCATGAGGGTGATAGAATTTTCATTTTTGGCCGAACTATCCCTTTAAGTCACTAGCAAGCTCACCACCATAACGCAAGGGTGGTGATCATCAAAATTGATGATCAATACGTTAGAATGTTTTCTTTTTGAACAAAAATCACACATAAAACGTTTTTGATTTTAACCTTTTTAAACTAACCATAGTGAAACTGAGATAATATGAAAGTGCCAGTATGTTTAATTTCAGTCATTTAATGGAGTTCCCAAGAAACCAGCAATTCTCTAATTCTGTATATGCGTTGGTACAATTCTCAGGGTTGTCTTTTCATACCGGCAATCACTGTCAGAGGCACAGGTTAAGTATAAAACTAACAGGCACTAAGAATAACTTGCCCTTAAAAAGTAATCTGGGGACTTCATGACCTATATTTGTATGCTAATGTGGTTGCTCTGCTACGACTGCAATGAGCTAGGAACTAGATGAATTTATATGTACTGACAGCTCCCACAAGTTAAAAAAATCAAATAAATTACATATTTAGTAAGTGAATGGCACATATGTTGTTGAGGCAGCAGTTAAGTTGTATGAATGATATGTTACAGCTTCCATGTATGTTTTTGAATATATCACATACCTGAATGCAACTTGGACTTCAACACTGTTGAGGCTGATTTTATTACACTGTAAAAATAAAAACAAGATTTTTAATACTGCAATACTGAGAAAGTGTTACAATACATCAATGAAAGCAGACAGAAAGAATCAAGGTACCAGATGGCCATGCAGTGAAAATGATTTTTAAAAAGCTGTATCTTACGATGGCGCATTGCTCCCACATGCATATTATTTTCCACTCAATTATGTCGTAATAACGACATGTTATGTCACTTTAACAACATCGTTTCTCGTAATAACGAGATATGTCGTGTATATTTTATATAGGCCTAAACATTTTTTATAGCCTATAATATATTAAAATATATGATTTTTTTTTTGGTTAATATATATTCATTATCAACTTCAAAAAACTTCTAAATATCAATCTGTATATGCGAAGGTCATCGGTTATGCTAAATTTTGCTCCCTCCTTTGAAAGTACGGCTCTATATTTAATGAAGCACATACAAAAGAGCTGAACCGGAATTGATGCAACTTGTTTTAGAGAATACGGAAATCTGTTGCACATAACCCAATTAAACACACCTGAAACAGCTAATCAAGGCATTACCCCTTCCAGGAGCAGGATGGGACACCCATGCTATAAGATATATTAAGAATGTTTAGAAAATCAGTCCAAAACATGAGACTTACCTTTCACAAGCCTTGACTGAACTTCTAGTATCAATTTCACTAGTGGAGGTGACCTCATTGCAGGCAAGATTTTGGGGGTCGGTGACGGCACGGTCTGTTGCGTGTGCAGTGGCCGACTCCTTGGCCGACTCCTTGGCCGACTCCTTGGCCGACTCCTTGGCCGACTCCTTGGCCGACTCCTTGGCCGACTCCTTGGCCGACTCCTTGGCCGACTCCTTGGCCGACTCCTTGGCCGACTCCTTGGCCGACTCCTTGGCCGACTCCTTGGCCGACTCCTTGGCCGACTCCTTGGCCGACTCCTTGGCCGACTCCTTGGCCGACTCCTTGGTCTTCTTTTCAGGCATCTCATCTGGGTCTGAAGAATCTAGATTGACAAAAACAGTGGGCACAGGTGGGGGAAGCTCCACCATTTCCAGTTCAGATGAATCAGAGTGAGCTTCCTTCATTGGTGGTGTTGCTAGCTTGGTTCCCTGTGGTTGTGCCTTTGATGCTTCGGTCACCACCATCTCCTCATTTTCATTTTTCTCTTCTGCTGTGGGGGGTGAGGCATAGGTTCTGCTGGATCGCCGATTAGGTCGGTACTTGCGGGCAGGTCGAGCACCGGGCTGCTCTGCATCAAGCTCTGATTCACTGATTTCAGGCTGCTCATTCCCCTTTGCTTTCTTAAGACACTTTTTCTTCTTCAGTTTTCGAACACGCTTAACTGGATCAGTTTCTATGTGGTTTGAGGGAGACAGCGGCTTGGGAGAGAGTTGGGAAGGAGGGTTGGCTAACCCCTCTAAAGAATTTTGATGAATTTCTTTGTTGGGTGATGACTCTATTCTGTGATCTGAGGGAGCTGCCGTCAAATCCATGCTTGTGGCGTCATGTGAAGACTGCAGGTTGTACTTGAAGGTAGTATCTGTTTCAAAATGAAGAATTAACATTCAGTTCAGTTTAATTAATTCAATAACTCAGTTCAGTTAGGAATAACTACATCTGAGCTGCAATTTAATGATTGCAACCTACCTGTTTGACAAGCTGCAAACAATGTTTGGACAGGTGTGGTATTTTGAGGTCCTGGGAAGGGGGGTTTGATAAGGTTATGCTCAGGAATGGGGTTACATTGAGCGATGGGCTCTTGTTTGATGGTAACAGGGAGTGAGGAGGTTGAAGAGGATGATTGGGCAGCTGTTGCTGGGAGAACAGCGCTGGCGGTGATCTGAGTAACCTGGGTTGATGAAGAGGTTAAGATCTCACTGTTCCTCTCTTTTTCTTTTGGCTCAAATTCACCTGAAAAAGAGTAATAGAAACAGAATTCTTGAACTATATTTTATTTTATTATAAATAAAGAAGCTGTTCACAAAACTGAAGGTGCTTACGGTCATAAGCTAATACATACAACGTTTACCTTAGATTTGTAAAGCTAGTAAATATGATTAAATGACTTTTCCATTTAGATTTTTGTACCTTGCATTCCTTGAAGAATTTCAATTCGCTTGGTTCTCAAAGAGTTCATCTCACAGATTACCTGTAAAATATACAATAGTTATTCACATATTGCAAAATTAAGTAATAGCCCAGAGAGAACTGAAAAATAAATGTTTGTAAATGTGATTTAGTAAAAAAAAGTTCTTGCCTGTTGTTTCACCATAAGCAGACGCTGTACTTCCAAATAGGCAGCTTGCAGAGCAGCACGTGCCTGAATAAGACTGTTATCCACTGCCTGAAGCGAGCTATTAAGCTCCTCCTCACGTAGAGATACAGCCAGCAACTGATCCACTTGAGAGCGCTCTGCAAAACACAATACATACCCATATTATAATAGCCAATTCAATTGGCTGTCGAGTTAAAGTTAATTTCAAACCCTGATTACATAGATTTCTTACCTTTCTTAGACTTAATTTTTTGCCTCTTGTTTTTCCTATCTTCGTTAGGAATCTCTGGAGACACAACATCCTAGTGGAAAGATCAACAATTAGATAATGGCAAGACCTAGATTAAATTTAGGTTATTCTTGCATTACTTTCTATGAGGAACATTTCAAATCAGACACTTATAATGCTCCATTTCAATTAGGATGTTGCCTTCGAAGGCAGCTACGTAATATGGTACACATCAGGGGTGCTCACTAGATTTGGATCAGAGCTCAGGGTACCCCCAGGATCCTCCAACTTAAATTCAAGGCTTTTTAAGACCTTTTTAATACCATTTCAAATGAAATTCAATGCCAACTTCGTACCCATTCCGACAGAAGTATGAGGGGAAAATGTCAAATCTGTATACATTTTAAACCCTAGAAAATAATTATGTACAAGAAGGTTACTTGAATTAAATATATATTGAATTATATATCAGTCATATTTAATACATACGCAACAGCATTGTAGCGCGCACGTGTGTGTAGGCCAGTGTTAATTTTGGCAGCCATTTTTGATTTAGTCTTAGTCTTCAGACGAAAATGCTTATTGGTCTTAATCACATTTGAGTCATCCTGTTTTTTATAGTTGTAGTTGACGAAAAGTCTTTGCATTTTTTGTCAACTTTTAGTCAAACTGCAGTTACTTTACTTTTGGTAAAAACTAAATAAGACCTTTGTAGCGAAATCCAAGACTTTGTATACTAAATTCAAGGCTTTTAAGGCCTTAATTTGAGATGATCAAATTCAAGACTTTTTCAAGGCTTTTAAGACCCGCGGGTACCCTGAGAGCTGTATTTCCAAGTATGCCAAGCATACACCACAGTAGAAAGTAGAATGCTTACCCCAGGAGCTCTGCGTTTCTTCCCAGCTCCTTGCGTATCAATCTGTTCAATCTCTGATGTACAACCGCTGTCTCCTTCAGCATCCTCTGGGCCGTTAGAAAGCCCTTTCGAACCTTGAATCTCGAGATGACCATTGAACTGCAGCTCTTCTCTCCTTGGTTGCTGTGAGGGGCCACAAGCAGGGGAGTCTTTCATTGGGTCTACACCTTTAAGAAGGGAGCTGGTACCAGCAGGGCCATCTTTGACCACATTGCTTTCAGACAAGCTACGCTTGCGGGAAGGCACTGGACTGAGGTCAAACAGAGAATCCCAATGAAAGCCCTCAGAAAGAGGAACATCACTTTCATCCATTTGGTTCAGACCCTCGGGTTCACAGGGCACCATTTCTATACCAAACCTGAAAAAATTCAGAACGAATATGGAATTAGGGTATTAAGAAAGTAACAATACATTAAAATACCGACTGTGTTTCAGTCTACAACCATTTAATGAAAGTAAACCAAAATTTAAGAAATACTCATGCAGTACCTTGGTAAGCCCTTGCCTTGCTTCTTTCGGTTGACTTCCTGGTAGACCTGGTCCCAGTTGACATTCCGCCTTGAGCCAGAGGTGCTAATGAGCTGCCGCAAGGTAGGTTTAAGTCCTAAATCCTTCTCAGGCTCGTTCTTTCGTGTGCCACTTATATTCCTTATTCGTCTGGCAATATTCAAGTTGGGTTCATGGGATGCTGCTTTGCCTTTGGTTCCCATATGGCGGTTCAGATCCCTTTGGAGACAAGCAGGCAAGGCCAGCTTACTTAAAGAGGGCACGGAGCCACCTGCTGTTTGTTGGGATGGGCTGCTGTGGGACTCCTCACCAACGGAGTATAAATCTTCATCTAGTGTGTCCATGACTTGATCTTGTACTGATAGGTGAGGATTTTCTTCCATTTCAACACATTCCTCCTCATCTTCATGGTCCATAGTGGAGGTACTTACATGCAAGGACTGCAAAGATGGCCTAGTGTCATTGCGCACATTGCCAATCTGTACTGTTTTGTCTGTGCAGGTTAATTGCTCTTGTTCATTGCTAATACATCTTACAAAACCCAGCCTTTCTTGACTCCTGTTCTTGCTCAGTTTTTTCGTACTCTCATGTAATTCTTGATTCTTGTTTAGTTCTAAATTCTCAACTTGCTTATTAATCTGAGGCACAGTTTTTGATAATTTGAGGCTGTTCTCTGGACAACAAACATCAAAAGAGTTATTTCTGTTAAGCAATGTCTCTTTAGCTTTTCGCAGCATCTCTGACAGCAGACTGTCTTGGTCTGCTTTGAAAGTGGCATGTTGTGGGAATTCAGAAATTGAATGGGAATGCTTAGAACCTTTAGCGCTGACAGAGTCTTGACTTCCTGCAAGCTTGCTGGGCATCTCTGTTCTTCTAGTGGTGGAGGTGGAGGGGTAGGTGAAACTATCCATATTAGAACTGGCAATGTCCTTGAAGGCATTCTTCTGCTCCCTGCAATCACTCTCTTCACAGTTAGGATCTGTCGGATTATCCTGCCAATTTATTCGGTCTGCCTTGGATTTCCTCACAATTTCCTGAGTGCCCTCATTGAACGTTTGTGCCATAACGTTTTCAGGAGATTCCACATTAGACTTATCTAAAGTTTGCTGAAGGTTAGCAAGAGATGAAGGATCCCCAACTTTAGCTGGTGGATAAGGTGACCAGCGATGTGCCTTCTCTGACTTCTGACCCTTACCTTTGTTGGGATCGTGATCACCACCAGACTCTTCTACACTCTGTTCACCCTTTGTCTGATTCTCAGAGCAGTTGGGTGTTTTTTGATTCTCTCTTGCAGATGATTTATAGTGCCTAGGTGGTGGCATATATTGTCCCTGCCAAGGGGCATTAAACTGATTGTTGTTCCAGGGAAATTGCTTTCTCAGATGTGGAGGGCAGACTCCATATCCACCTTGTCTACCACCCCAGAAGTTTCCTTGGTTGTGCAAACTCCCTCCCTGACGACCAACAGAGCCCCACTTCTGCAAGTCAGGTGGTCCTTCAGCATGCCATGTGGCACACCTAGCCTGTCGGTTAGGGTTAAACCATTTGTTGCGGTCAGGGGATGAAAATCTTAAATTCTGCCAATTAGAGCCCCTGCCCCTTTTGGGCATCTGAGGAAAGTTAGGATAGGGTCGGTCCCAAGGGCCACACTGCTGGTACATCAAAGGTCTTGCCCCCTGCCACTGAGTCCGAAGCTCCTGCCACCTCCTTGAGTTGTCCCTCTCTTCTTTAGCATGCATTGCAGAAGCCTCTTCTTTCCTAATAAAGTTCAATACAGAATGGTCACATAGAATGATTTAACTGATAAAATTGTATTGACACATCACAATGAGGATAGGTGAATAGCATGGTGATAGTTTAAACAACAATGCAAATAAATTAAAATATGAGAAGAAACAAAAAACACATTCATTTCAAACATGAAGAAATGTGTGTGATTTTCCCTGTCTTAATATCAGACTTATATTATTGTATCAAACTTATTATATTGTATTAATACTATTGTATTAACCCATTTAATCCCAAATTTTTCCCAGACACAAAAATATCCAAATCATGTGTCATTATTTCCCTTTGAAACAATCAATCATAATTTTTAGAAATTTTCATGGAAAAGTGTGTGAAAAAGTGTGTTTTATGATCGGTCACAATTGTGACCGGTGGGATACTGTGTTGTATCAACCATTGGACAGACTGAATATAGGTCTATTTGACCTGTGCAGTGTGTGTGTGTGTGTTTGTGTGTGTGTGTGTGTGTGTGTGTGCATGTGTGTGTGCGGGTACGGAGTCCCCCTAGTCCCACTTTGTCAAAAAAAATAATTATAAATATCTCGTGGCCTCAAGATAGTAACTCGTGGCCTCAAGATAGTATCTTGAGGCCACGGGATGCTATCTTGAGGCCACGGGATGCTATCTTGAGGCCACGGGATGCTATCTTGAGGCCTGCTGTCTTGAGGCCACGGGATGCTATCTTGAGGCCACGGGACGGGATAGTATCTTGAGGCCACGGGATAGTATCTCGAGGCCACGGGATAGTATCTTGAGGACACGGGATAGTATCTTGAGGCCAAGGTATAGTATCTTGAGGCCACGGTATAGTATCTTGAGGCCGCGGGATGCTATCTTGAGGCCGCGGGATGCTATCTTGAGGCCGCGGGATGCTATCTTGAGGCCGCGGGATGCTATCTTGAGGCCGCGGGATGCTATCTTGAGGCCGCGGGATGCTATCTTGAGGCCGCGGGATGCTATCTTGAGGCCACGGGATGCTATCTTGAGGCCACGGGAGGCTCAAGATAGCATCCCGTGGCCTCAAGATAGCATCCCGTGGCCTCAAGATAGCATCCCGTGGCCTCAAGATAGCATCCCGTGGATAGTATAGTATCTTGAGGCCTCGGGATAGTATCTTGAGGCCACGGGATAGTATCTTGAGGCCACGGGATAGCATCCCCAGGCCTCACGATAACATCCCGTGGCCTCAAGATAGCATCCCGTGGCCTCAAGATAGCATCCCGTGGCCTCAAGATAGCATCCCTTGGCCTCAGGATAGTATATTGTGGCCTCAAGATAGCATCCCGTGGCCTCAAGATAGTATCTTGAGGCCTCGGGATAGTATCTTGAGGCCACGGGATAGCATCCCCAGGCCTCACGATAGCATCCCGTGGCCTCAAGATAGCATCCCGTGGCCTCAAGATAGCATCCCGTGGCCTCAAGATAGCATCCTTTGGCCTCAGGATAGTATATTGTGGCCTCAAGATAGCATCCCGTGGCCTCAAGATAGCATCCTGTGGCCTCAAGATAGCATCCCGTGGCCTCAAGATAGCATCCCGTGGCCTCAAGATAGCATCCCGTGGCCTCAAGATAGCATCCTGTGGCCTCAAGATAGCATCCCGTGGCCTCAAGATAGCATCCCACGGTGGCCTCGGGATAGTATCTTGAGGCCATGGGATAGTATCTTATGTGTGTGTGTGTGTGTGTGGAAAGTTGCAGTAGGTAGGAAGTTAGGTAGCAGCAGAATTAGCTAACAGAATTAGCTAGCTAGCTAGTCTTCCTTGGGTCCGTGTGTGTGCGTGTGTGTGTGTTTTTCTGTGTGTGTCTGTGTGTAAAATTAGGTAGAAAGTTAGGTAGCAGCAGAAAGGTAGAACAGTTAGCCTATGTGTATTAGCATGTAGATACAATGGGTTATCCCACCGGTCACTATTGTTGCCGGTGACATGTTTGTGAGTTCTATGACCACATTAAACAAAGTTGAGTAATTGCAAATGCATATATCAATACTAGACACCTTAAACATGATGTGTACCAAAAATCTATGTCCTATCTTTATGTTAACATACTTTAATAACCTTTTCTTTGGGAGCTTTCTTGCTGCCATCCTCTTCTCTTGGCGCAAAGAGGAAGTAAACTGCTCTGGTCATGTGACAATTTACAGTAAACATGCGACACTGCACATATTTCATTGAGACCCTTTATTATTTCAATATCTGCTGGAAATGCATTGATAGAACATTCAGTAACATTTTTATAGCCTTAGAAATGAAACATTTTTTTACGGTCACTATTGTGACCGGTGGGATTAAATGGGTAAGGAATCTTTTTGTATTATTAACGAATTTCAGCTATTTACTGCTGTCTTAATTTGCAGTGATCTTGACTGAATTGTCTTGGAATGCAAAGGATTTCTGTCATTTACGAATGTCTAACACTCTCCTTTAAACAGCATGGCGCATAAAAATAGTTGATGAGGTCAGACTATTTAAAGACATACTGCCCATACTGTTTAAGGGTTGAGCTGGAAGGGTATGGTGTGGTATGCATCCAAGAGTGTGAGAGTGCAAGTGTTGCAGTCACGGCTGTTTTAGGCCTCACCCGACACCAGACTCTAGTGTCAGAACTGTTTGCAGAATAGTTTAATTTAGAACTGCAAGTGTTGTGGTTACAAACAGACAATTAAAACACCAATGAAGGACACTCCATTAAGAAATATTTCAACTTAAAGATTTCAACTTAACGATTTAACTCACCGATTTAAGTACACTACCATCTAATAAATACATAACTGATAAATATCTTTATATATCATAAATAAAGACTGGCAGGTCTGCAACCACCATCACTGCCATACAATTCAGGGTTTTTAGCAGGGCCATAGCAAGACTCACCTGATCATATCCTTCCGTTTCTCGATGAGCTGCACAATGTCCTTGTCAAAGTAGTCTTCATCTTGGTCTTCGTTTGAGGGCTGGTGCTTCTGATCCTCAATGCACTGTTTATGTGAAGGGCTGGAGATGTGACTGGCATAGTTGGTCAGGCTCACCTCAGTTACGCCGCATACCCGGCACTCATGTCCACAGTCCCTGGGGACAGAGAGGCAAAAAGGTTGCTCAATGCTTCCCTCAGGCATAGCTGATACTTTTGAGAGTGGCTGTCTAATCAGTTAGGATCCTTTTAAGAGATCAGGAGGCAAACTGACTTTTCAAACAAAATAAAATCCATCTAGTTACTAAAAAAGAACAAAATAAATGCAATCTTCCTGATCTTGTGGTATATCTCCAAGGGCTTCACAACTGATTTAGAGTGAACAGGCAAGAACAGAAGGAAATAGGAGACATTGAGCTCAGAGGGGTGACCACCCGCTCAGCACCAGCTGTGCCTAGCACGCTGTCATGATGGAGTCTGCTGTGCTCTGAGAAGAGAGAAGAGCGGTTCGATTTTGTTGTGTGAAATCACATCCCCCCACCCTCTGGCTCCACCTTCCACTGCTCTTTAAGGCTGCACCAAGGCCAGGACTCTTCAGCAAGCTGTAATGCGAGCTGTTTACAGTTGCCAGCTTGAGAACCCCTCCCTGCCTAGTTTCTCTCTTTAACTGCCAAACTCGTGAGCTGATAGATGCTTGCTGTTGGCAGTTGGTCTATCCCCGAAAAATGGTGTCATGGAAGCTTGCCATTTTCCAGTCAGCAGTCTGTACATTTTTTTCTAATTCGAAACATGTTTTTTCTATGGCTTGCGAATGAGTACTATGATTTTGATTATAATTAGAATTATATGTGATATATTGTTCTGCAGTTCATTACCATTTTTTCCAAATTAATTATTGATTACTGCTCTTAATTATTGCTCTGATTAATGCACAGAACAAGTGAAACTAATCTTATAAACATCATTATTACCTAAATGCAATTAGTTAAAATATGTCGAACCTCTAAAGGCCACAATGTTTGTGTGTTTTTCACCTTGGATTTCAATACTCTCCCCATTATTCTCACTTTTCACATTCCAGAGATCTACATAATTGTCACGAGGCAGTTGTCATTTGTCGGCCTTACCAGTTGTTCCCAACGTCCCTATATATACTCCTGGGTTATGGCAGCTGCCTCGGCTTATCTATCCACTGACCAAAAAAGACACGTGCCTTACAATACACATGGTTTGACAATAACTGTATTCAGGGTTTCCACACCTTTTCATCAAAGAATTTTCCAAAATATTTCCCATTGCTTTCACAGCTGTTAGTGATTGCTGCATAAGCATTTAAAAAAAAATATATATATATATTAACAAAATTCTGGGGTGGATTTCCAAATTTTGAAATAGCAGATTAAAACTATTATGTATTATAATTAGTGTACAAATGTCTCAAATACGGCTAAAATACCCTGAGATTTAAAGGTGGCTCAGTTCTATGAACTTGACAATATAATTGTAGTGCGGATAATGTAGAGAATGTTTTCCCAAACAGGGGTTCATAAGGGAGTTTGTGAGTTGATGAAAAGCTAATAACTAATGGAATCATAAAAAAAACCCATCAAAATGAAACACTTACTAAAAAAAATATGAAATATTTTGTTTACCTGCCTGTCAAGTGACCATTAACCGTCATTGCAAAACAATGAACGTGCAAATGTGTTGTTATATTATTGAAATATTAACTTCTGAAGTTCTTAATATTTATCTGAAGTAGAGCCTGATGCAAGTCAAAGGGTTCTGGTTGACAAAAAGGTGGATTACATGGTTCTATGCAAAGTTTGTGTCTTACCGGCCTTTCAGATTCTCCAGCTCCCTGTGGTGCAGCATACTCCTCATGTGCTCTTCCATCTCCTAAAAACCAAAGACAGACACCATTTAAATATAGCATCATGGCCAATATTTCAATAAAGGCATACATTTGATGAAACAAGCTATTTTTCATGTTACACATATCATTTTATTCTTATAATTTTTTGTCTTGCACAGGTAATAGATCTGACAACAGAACAGTGCACGCGCATAAGTCAGACAGGTGCCAACGTGAGCGTGTAAATTACAGTTTGTCACAGAAGAAGACTTTTCAAATTGTCACATTATAGCAGAACTGGGAGAAGGTATATGTTTAAAAAGCCAGGTTTACCTGTTTGGAGTTGTAGACAGTTTCACAAAGAATGCATTTCTGTTCTTTAACCATGTTGAAAGATGTTATTGTATCTTAGGCCACCACAAATAAACAGGGGTCTGCGTATAGAGACAGATAAAACAATCAGAACACACAGAATTTAATCAAGAAGAGAGAGTGCAAAATCAAGAAAATCACATGCTAAGAATGATTTTCATGATTTCTTATTTCATACAAATACACTCTCTCTCGCTCTCTTAAATAGTTAAACATTTTCTGTCAAAACACAGACATCAAAATATATTTGAGATAAAAAAAAATTGGATTTACAAAGGGAATATTAATCTTTCAAAATTGAAATATTGGTCATATACTGAAGTGATAACACTTTATTTTAAGGTTGCATAGATACACGTTACATGTACTTACTTTAGTAATAATAGTAAATGATGCATAATTGCAAGTAACTAATCCTAAACCAAATCCTTCCCTTAACCCTAATGTACTTATTTGTGTAATTACACTGTAACAATGTCATCTTAAAATAAAGTGTAACTACTGACATTTATGGTCCATAAAATATTGAATATAACAAAATAAATTAATGGATGAAATAAAATTTAAATTAAAAACCAATAATTTATATGACGAGATTATAAACACAGATTATTAAAATGAGATAATGATTCTAGTAAAATACGCCATATATTGTGTGCTAAGATGGATGGGAATCAAATCTGAATATGTACCAGCCAGCGGTCAAAGTGTAGCCAGTGACGGCATTCAGACTCAGCCACGCACATAACTTAAAGATGACAGAGCTTTATTATTTATTTCATACTGCAGAGGCTCGTATGAAAAGGCTTCGCCAATTCTTACATTAGACTGTGTGGCATCAGTAATGCAAAAGGTTGGACAAACTCCATAAGGACGGAAAGAAGGTCAGTGTGTCTGGCTCCATGCAGGTGCCAGAAGACACAAACCAGCAGGAACAGCAGTAGGTCAGGGGACTAAATGCAGACAGTATGCTGAGAGTGCAGCACACAAGCCAACCACGACACCACAGAAGGGTCATGTCTGCTCCGGTTCAGTTTTCCAACAGCGTTTGGAAAAACACTGGACCAACACTGTTTCTACGCAGCTTGAGGGCCCATTCACACAGAACGCATTTTTGTGTTTAAAAATGCGATACACATGGCAGTGGAATGGAACAAGCAAGGTCTAGAGACACGTTTTTAAAAGTTTAACTTTAGAATGCCATGTTGTTAAGACGCTCGCTGCAAAAGACACGAGACGCAACAGTCAAACATGTCCGTGCAGCGCATCTGCTCACCAGGACTCTCACAGAATGCATTTTTGTCACCCAGTTCTAAAGTGCTCAATGTGGACTTACTGGACTATTAGACATTGAGAATTATACACATACACATTCATTTATGTAAATGTTCCGGAACTATGTGTATTGTGGTGAAAAGCACAGTGAAAATTGACGACTTAAATAGAAATAAATAATTTATTTTTATCATTTATTTAATCATTTATCTAAAAATGTCCCCCTTCAGTGAAATATTTGCTGTAAAATATACAATGATTTTTATTAAGTAAACTTAAGAGTAACATTTATTTTGTTAGTGATATTCCAAGATGAACACTTGGTGGACTGAATTAACTTACTTTTTTTTTTTTTTTTTACTACATAAGAACCAGATATGGTACACCAGGCTTTTGAGGAACATTTCCACGTACATCTCTCAATCGTTCTTGTATTGCATTATGTTTTGCCACCACAATAAAAACTTTGATCATAAAACTTGGCATTTAAATATAATCTTACCAAGACATATTATTAGGAAATATAGAGTAAAAACTGATATTTAAATGCATTTTTTGGAAGTAGTCAGCTATACTGCTAAGATCTCATTGATTTACACTACAAGCTATCAAAATTTCATAATCATATTAGCCTACAGTATAAAAAATATCAGCAACTGCACCAAATTGCATATCTTTGCTCTGTTTTGGCCTCTGAATAAACTTTTGATAAGGATAAAATGTTTTTACCCTCCTCAGGTATGAGCTCCATATTCTCACTACATCATATTTGAGCTACAAAAGCCTGATTTATCAAATATGATACTCTTTTGATATGATCGATTTTGTTTCACTATACTGTTCCGTTAAAAAAAGATATAATTTCTGACTATTATTTCTTATGTCAGGTGTAACGGGGTTTATATGGATGACTGTAAACTGGCATGCTTTAAAAGGAAGTGCAGTTTATGCCTAAAAAATGGCATGAAATTAGGCCGCGGTGCAGAGGAAATATTAAAGTTCCACAACATGAGCATAATCAGCTCAGTGGCATAATCTGAGACTGGTTTTCCATTCGTGCCACTGATAACAACAAAGCTTAAAATAGCTCTCAGGCACAGGTTAGTGTGCATGTCCTCTTCAAGTACGTTAAATGGAGCCCTGCCTCCCTCTCCTGTAAAACAGCTCGGTAATATAATAACGGGGTGGGACATAAAACAGACTGAAGATTAATAACCAGTTTTGAGTTACTGAAATCTATTTAGAGAAACCAGGCAAACAATGTTTACATCTCATTCATGCAGAGAACGGAGTGTTTGTTACAAATTCGCTCATTGGTTAATCCATCTCTAAGGATAATGATGCTAACATAACTGGACAAAAGACTATTGTGAACTGACATAAGGTCAAATTGCTTAAGGACGTTAAAAGTGTAACATGCAGGGGTGTTTCTCATGTGCAGATGTTTAGCATTCAGGCTAACACACTGCATGGACTGAACATCAGATCATGTAAGCAGCAAAACAACGTGTATAAAGACAAACCCGGTATCACGAATACCTCTTAATTCACGCGGAGAATGCATTTCTTCAGATTTCCATAAAAATCACACGATTTCTATTCATTTTCCACACTTCTTAGCAACGATATGGGCGCCTTTTTTCCCATGAAAATGGAAACAACCGATCAGTTTCAAAATGGCCGGCAAGATTTTAAAGTAAAAGTCACTCGATAACGGCATATGGTAACCATGTAAAATAAACAAACACACTAGTGGTAATGTAAAATACAATAAAACAGTTAATAATTTTGGAATACTTTTATAGATTTTCAATAAGTAGACAAAGAACAAAAAAGACCACTATAAGTAAATGTCGAGTAGAAAATAAAGTTTCCCTTTGGTATTAGCTAGTCCTGATTAATATAAACGTAAAGTGCAAAATAAAATAAAATTCTTTCTTATGGAATTATTCATCCATGCCATAACATAATTATCACGTAATTTTTAAATCCCTCATAAACATAATTAATTCAGCTGTAATCTCTAGGATGTAGGCCTATTCAAGTAACTTGGTTTTAAAAAGCATATCAATAGTATTTGAGTTTGATGTATTTCCACACATATCTCAAAATATACTAAAAACAATCGTTTAAACAAGGTAACATTTGTATTAGCATCAGTTATTGAAGAATATTTTGTAATACAATTGGAAGTTATAACGCTAATAACAAAAAATCTTAGATTTAAAATTTTGATAACTTAAAAAAACACCATAAAATAAAAGAACATCTCATGGAAACAAGTCAAAGTTGTTACATCATAACTACAAAAAGGCCCGCTTGTTTTGTAAGCATGATTAAATGATGTTTTCAGAACATTTTTAAATCAATTATATAATTCCAAGAAGTTGGTATGGGTCTATACAACATGTCTATAATAATAATAAAGCATAACTCATTCACATTAACAGCAAAATGTTTAAAGAAAACAGCAGCAAGACCGGATTTCTCTCTCATTGAATGTCCTGCTATTTATACATTTATTGATCGTTTGGAAATGCAACTTAACCAAAGGTCCCTGTCATTAAAAGCCCTTTTTTTGTTTCAGCTAAATTCCTTCTCAGTCATCATTTCAACTAACTGATTCTCACTGAGAACCAGTATGAATAGTTAATATTTCAGTGTCAAGAGCACATGAATACACTTTGCCCTTGTACTGTAGAACACATGCCTCAGCTCATCAAGTTAAAATCTATTGCCCAGTTAACGTACAAAAGAACAACACATTTTTCATGAAAGTGTAATACACCCTTTGGACTGAAATAGTTCACCAGAAGTCTCTAAGTGGTCGATGGTCGTAATTAAAAACTCAAGTCGTGTTGTCAGATGTAATAGAATTAGGTCATTTGGTCCAATTCTCTCATTTTGGCCTTGTGTCTTTTACGGATTTTTATCATCCACTTAATGCTGAGTTTGGCAAACTCTGCTGCTTTAAATAGAGCCATGAAGACGCCACACAATATGGCTATAGTGTTCCACGGGTTTGCTGTAACTATCTGTTCAAAAACAAAAGGCACACTTAATTAGACTCTATGTATAGCATTATACAGAAATAATTAGTTTAATATTCAATTATTTGTTCACTCACATCTTTCACTTGCTGTATAAATGGATCTCGCCATTGGAACACAACAAAGAAAAGCTCGTTGGCTTGCTCCTGTGGCGGCCTCTTGTCGATGTACTTCACCACACTGGACTGAAATAAATATGGATGATTATCAAGTAAGTGGCTGTAACAAAATATTCAGTATTTTAGGCGGATCAAGTGTAATATATACTGTATATATATAATGACATATTATGCTCTTTTATGAAGTCTTAATTGTTCTTAGGTTTTACAAGAATAGGTTTTCATGCTTGCATGTTCAAAAAACATTATTTTTCACATATTTTACATTGTTGCAGTACCTCAATACCCAGTCTGTCAGTGCATCTCAATCAGAAACGATTCCAACAATATAATTTCTCTGTGCAGTTATCGTTATAGCCGTGGTGTGAACTCTGCTATTCTTTAATATTGAGCTTCTTTTTTTTTTTAGAACTATATCTATATTGTTATCCATGTAGTTATCGTCCTTGGTGTGAACGGGCCTTTACCTCCTTTTGGAGTGACTTTGTGCTTCGGTGCTTTGTAACTTTGCAACCTTTTTCATGCTCAAACTGCACTACACTAAAGAATGTTGACCATGCAAAAAACATAATAGGTCCTCTTTAAGAAATGGCTACTAAAAAGCCTAATTTGGTTGATTGGAATATTTATATAAAAAACATGATCACTTGATTTTCCATGGTGGTTATGACCCTGATTGTTATACTAGCATGCTGAAGTTTACAAAGCATAACAAATCTATTACCTCCTGTCTAAATTCAACTGATTCGTTTCCTCTGCCTGATGTCTTGACCAAAGACATTTTAACCCATGTCCGAAATCCCCCAGAGAAGGTCCACATGGAGTAGTTCCTTTCACAGTCCATCATAAAAGCTGCTTTATCCGAGCTGATAAGAAAAATACTTTTTTATATAAACAGTAAACAAATCTGATTAATGCTGAACATTTCTATATAGATCTACCTTTTATGCATGTCACTGAATGAGGCAAAAAACATGTAACTGATAGCGCTGAAATCCTCCTCCGTTTCATTCCGACTGAACTGAAGGAATATAAGTTCTCGGTTCCTCACATCAGTCGGCCCTCTGACCACTATGGTTCGCTTCTGCGGCAGACATGTTGCATAAAAGATTATTAATAGTAGCATTTCTTGAAAAATAGTTGATGAGGAAGCTCTAAAACATACTTGCGTCTGGTTTGAATATGGCCCATAGTAAATGACCTCCTCGGTTATACAGTTACTTTTCTCTAGTCTGCCCGATACAACAAGAGGTGGAATGTTGTCGTGATAGTGATGCATGCAACTTAATAACTGCGCCTTCCCAGGATACAAAGCAATTCCTGTTCGCAAAGGAAGGATGAAAGGTTCTGTAAATAGACATAATAAGAGATACCATAAAATGACTGTGTATTATAGCTCACCTGGTGCAGTAAACTCCTCAACTTCTTTGTATGAAACAGACATCACTGGATGGTTGAGTTTCTCCATGAAGTCTGAAATAGTCTGGTAGGCCAAGAACACAGCCACTGTAGTGAGCAGCAGGTAAATGAGGACAAGGACGACTGTGAAAACATTCTTCAGGCAAGCTTTGTTGAAACCAATGGGCATTAGATTTCTGTCCACAGCATCCTCATCTGCAATATATAATGAAAGTTTATTTTCATTATATATTGAAAAAAGACATAATACATACATATAGAACTGTCCCAGAATCTAATGTTAAATTTGTCTAAATAAATAAATAATACAGTATATTGTCCAAGAAGAGACATTTGTACAAATAAATGAATAAAAATAACACAATTGCACCACCTAGACCACTAATTATTAAATTAGTTCATTTAATCTATAAAGCAGTTCTGCAGAAAACCGTGATGTTTTCTACATACATAAAATTGCACTACCACAATATAACTATAGGTTATTGGTAACTTTGTTTAACCATAAATTAATGGTAACACTTTACAATAAGGTTAATTAGTTAGCATTAGTTAATGTATTAACTAACATGAACTAACCACGAGCAATACATTTGTTACTGTATTTGTTAATCTTTGTTAACGTAATAAAAATACAACTGTACATTGTTAGTTCACAGTGCATCAACTAATGTTAACAAATACAACATATGATTTTAATAATAATGTATTAGTAAATGTTGAAATTAATATAAACTGAATATAAATGCATACACTGAATATAAACAAAGATTAATAAATGCTGTAGAAGTATTGTTCATTGTTCATGTTAACTAAGATTAACTAATGTTATGAACCTTATTGTAAAGCGTTATTAACAACATCTACATCTAAATCTACATCTACATACATGAACAGAAAAACAATGACTCATCAGTGTCATATTTTAGGAACAAGTTCTGACCTGGTAAAGGATCACAGCTAGCTTCATCATGCTCCACTTCAGAAGCATCATTGTTCTCGTAAGACTCAAGTGGCCCTGCAGCACAGTCCTCACCATTGAACTACAACAAGTGACATAAAACATGTAATGTATATTTGACACTATTTTGCGCCTCGTATCTCTCTAATGATAAAAAAAGCAAGCGGTCAGCTGATATCACATGACTGCAGCTTCTTCTGTTTACTATGAAACTCCCTCAAAATAAACTGCTTTCATACGGATCGCGATTACAACCCATGAATGAGTCCTGCTGGATCCGACCGCATTTCATACACTAGTTAGTTTCATTACCTCCTGATAAGATCGAGATGTGTCTCTCTTCAGCATTGTGCTTCACCTCCGAATATTTGGGGCATTTAAACTTTGCCATCAACTTGCAGGAGCAGGACCTTCTCATCTCTTAGCGGAGAGTCTCGAGGAGCTCGCGTGAGGCTCTGCCAACGGCCAACAAACATGCCAAGCGTGACATCACAGCTGTTATTTAGTTGGGGAGGGCTTGGATACTATCTTTGATATTTTTCTGAAAAGTTCACGGAAAAGTCTTCCATAATAACACATAACACGATTTAGGTTCTGTTTCGTATTTCCTATCACACGTCACATGGTTTCCATAATATTGGACTGACTCTGTAATGAGAAGCCAGCACTTTCTTGTGTTATTTTCTTAACAATACTGTTTAAAGGCAGAATAACATGTAGTGGTGTTTCGTGAATTATCTTTAAAGAATGAATCGTTGTCATTCACATTTAAAAGAGACGTTACTGAAATTTTCGTTCGTTCCTTTTGGAGCGCGTGACGGTGACTGACTGATAATGGCAAGCCGTATTAACATTTAATCCTTATTCCTTACCTACTACTAGTATCTATTTTCATGCTACTAGTACATATTTTCTTAGATACTAGTATCTATTCCTTTAAGTACTAGTGTATGTAAGCCGTTTAAACATTTAACAATTTAAACATACTCTATTTTCATGCTACTAGTAGGCTTCTTATTTTTTTAGATACTAGTTTATATTCCATTGAGTAGCCTACTAGTACTTATTCATTAGATTCTAGTGCCAATTAAATTGGTAGTACATATTCATTAGATACTACTTATTTTAATAGTGACTAGTAACAAATTTTTTTTTTGCCATTGACTTATGGGGATCTGTCATTTAGATATCAATCATTCAATTGTGACTAGTACATATATATTAGAAACTAGTAGTTATTCATTAGGTACTAGTACTTATATTTTAAGATACTAGTACCTATTACTAGATACTTATTCAATAAATACTAGTAGGCCTACTGAGTCATTAGATACCTATTAAATAGACTAGTACCTATTAAATAGATACTAGTACTTATTCATTAGCTATACTAGTAGGCTACTTATTCATTAGGTAGTACTTATTCATTAGACACTAGTACCTATATACTACCTATTTATTAGATATTTATTCCAAATATTACTAGTAAGATTTTTTATTTTACTAGTAAGATTTTTAATTGAACTCTAGAGTGGCCGTTCTGACTAGTCATAACATAAGACTGGTAAAAAAGCAGTTGTGACTAAGATAAGAATAGTTACTAGTAACAATTACAATTTACATTTTTTACCATTGACTTATATGAGGATCTGTCATTCAGATATCAACTAATCAGTTCTAGTATGTTTTCCATTTGTGAGTACGTATTTATTAGATACTAGTAGGTACTACTTATTTTTTAGATACTACATATTACTAGATACCAGTAGTCTACCTAAATAGATATTTGTACTTGTTCATTATACAAGTATTTATTCAATAGATACTAGTACTTATCCACTATAGTACTATTAAATAGATACTAGTTCCTATTAAATAGATACTAGTATTAACGAGCAACTATTCAATAAAATACCTATTTATTACTAGTATTTATTCCAAATGTTACTTGTTAGATTTTTTATTTTACTAGTAAGATTTTTTATTTAACTCTACAGTGGTCGTTAGTCATAACATAAGACAAGTAAAAAGACAGTTGTGACTAGTAAGATAAGAAATGTTACTAGTTACAATTAAAAAAGATAATATAGTGTCTAATAAATAAGTACTGCCTAAAGAATAACTACTGGTATCTATTAAATAGGTACTAGTATCGAATGAAAAGAAATCGTATACAATAAATAAATATAGCATCTAATGAATACTTATTAGTAATATGTAAAAAGATACTAGTCAATATTGGAATAATTAGTCATAAATTATTAGATGATATAAAAACAGAATAGCTATATTATCTATTATATTTCAGATATCTTCAACCTCATAAGGAACTATTAAGAAAACATTAAGAGATATCTTCTTTTAAAAAATCATTACATAAACATGAGTATACTCTTAACCATCCAATCAGATTTCAATGCAGGCTAATCTATAGAAGATTGATTTTTTGTAAGTAATTGGCTTTGTTGGTTTATCTAATTGGCATGAACACAAGGAAAGATACATGTTTCATATGACATTTATTGTTTTGAATATACAGTAGGCTATAATAAAGACTTAACTGCCAATAATAAAATTCAAACAACAGTTAAGTAGATCCAAAAACCCGTTCATACCCACCAGCCAAACAACCACAATACCCAGAGATTGGGATTTTTGGTGAGCATTCATAATTCCTTACAATCAAAAAATCAGAATATTAATCTGCATCTGAGAATGAGAGTCATGTCAAAATAAAAAAAGTGAATATATGCACTATATTACATGCCTATTCATTATATATATTTTTACTTTAACAGCCTACCATTAAAAAGGTAGGCTATTATTATATTGTTATTATAAAAACGGCCTTCGGCAATTCAGTCCGTTTCCTGTGTCATTTCTCTTTGATATGCTGTTGGTTCATTAATATTTAACATATTATTTGCATACTGATTATTTAAATAGTACTAGTATCTATTAAAGACATATTTGATGTTAGTAACTAAAAAACAATCACTAGTTCTACTTTTTCTTAACAAGTTAGGAATAATTAAATACTAGACACTATTGAAATAAGTAGTATCTAATGAATAAGCACTAGTATCTTTAAAAAGATACAAGTATCTAAAAAATAAGCACTAGTATCAAATGAATATGCACTAGTACCTAAAAAATAAGCACTAGGTTAGTAGCAAATTAATAAGTGCTAGTACTTAATGGAATAGATACTAGTAGGCTATCTAAAAAATAAGTACTAGCTATAGCATGAAAATAGATAACAGTAGGTTAAGGATTAAATGTTAATACGGCTTGCCATATACTGTTGCCAATGTCTTGAAAGACTGACTATGGCAAGAGCCAATAGCATTCAAGGTGGGCTGTTAGGGAACATACATTATTCCTGCATTATTCCTACGCCCCATGACGATTTGCGCGAATTATTGGTGTAACTTCCGTTAAACTGTAAACAAGCAGTGAAAGACTAGCTCGGACACAATAACATATATTTATTAAACGGTGTACAACGACATTACATTATTCTACTCATCCTTAAACCATTGAACATTAAAATGACATTTAAAAGTGTAAAAGGTTCTGAACTGGTTGCAGTCCCACTCTGTTTCCGTATGAGGGCGCTCACAGGACGAGTGCAGAATGAATGGAGGTCTATGGAGCTTTACCACTCAAATCCATTTTCTCAGGATATAATTTTTTGTCTGGTAACTTGAATGTTGTATTCGAAAGGAGATGCAAAGAAATTACACATTGCTGGGTGTTAGATTTTTTAGAGTCACTGGCGTGCAGTGAATTCTGGGGTGGGCAAGGCCGCGAAGGATATTGTATCCTTCATTTCACGAGAAACGTAGGACGCATTTGAAGGAGGTTTAGGCTTTATGCACAGCTTCACTACTTCCTGAACTTCAGCCAGCCCTTTGTTTCCTGTCTGCCATTATTGGACAAACTGATTAATCCAGGTGTGCCTGCATTGTTACTGAGGCCAGGCACACCTGGATTAATCAGTTTGTCCAATAATGGCAGACAGGAAACAAAGGGCTGGCTGAAGTTCAGGAAGTAGTGAAGCTGTGCATAAAGCCAATTGGGATAGCCTTCATCATGTTGTCTTCTCTGTCTATATTACAACAAAACTCTAAAATCCTTCAAAAATGAGTTTTTTTCTCAAACTTTTATTTGTAATTGCATAAGTAAAAAGATAAAACATAGCATATATGTAACAGTAATATATTGACAGTAGAAACATGTCAATTGCAGATTGGTAAAGATCTATTAAAATGTAACATAAGGATTTGTGCTTCAGAATAATTTTTATGGGCTTTATAAAATAAGATTCAATATTGTTGTGAATGTAGAGATTCATTACATTTGTGCATTTTTATGGATAATAACCATGACATTTTGAGAATTCCCTCGTTTAAAATATTGAGGAACTTGGCTTGTTTACAGAAGAGTTCCATTGGTGTGCGTCATTTCCGGTCCATCTCACGTGAACGGAGAAACATAAACTCGCGGCAAGTGGAAGTTTAGAAAGTTCCCAAAGCAGAAGTTGTTGTTTTTACTTTTTAGAAGTTTCATGAAGTGCATAATCATACAAGTCCCGGACCCCAAACGGCGATACGTTAAAATATTAAACCATTTTGTCAAGCACCAATTAGATACTGTTCCGAAACAAATGGAGCATTTCCACCTCCGATTGTGAAAGCTGATCTGAGATCAGCATCTGAAAGACTTAATGGAAACAGAGAGACACTCCCGTGACAAAAAGGAAACTGCAGCCGTAACCGCAAACTCGGTTCTTACAGACCTCAACACGGACAGTTCACTATGTTTTATGCCCATAGTGTTGTATTATACGCGATACTATGTATTTGTTCAACAAATGATGATAGCAAAATAAAAAACGCATCGAAACCGGTGCGTCTGTTCACCGAGGAGGAGTTGCAAAGATACGATGGGAGCGAGGTATGTTCTGTCACAAAAACACTGGGCTAGTTTTATACGCGATTTCTAAACGATGTTCTTTTGATTAATTATTAAATATAAATTGTATTTACTGACAAGTTTTGAACGTGCAACGCCCCCTTTATAGGATGGACAACCAATTTACATGGCCATTAAAGGAGTAGTGTTTGACGTCACAACTGGAAAAGGTCAGATGTTGTATACAACTTCAACTTCTTCAATCTTTTGTGTGTTGGTGGAAGTTTCAAACTAACACACTCATTAGAGGAAGTAGATCTATCAGTTTAGATCTTTGTTTCCTATTTTTAATTTTGTGTGTGTAGCCTTAGGTTTGGCTATGCTTGTGAGGGCCAAATGTCCTCACTTATCTGCTGAAACATTATGACAATTGAGAATTGACTAGTGAGGGCATCCTCATTACTAGTTAAAAGGCTTATAAATCATGTTTTAAATCACGCCCAAAACATGTTTTTAATTTCAATATAGTGCTTTGCACATGTTAGGGTTGTGTTTAGGGGTAGGACTTGGGTTAAGAAAATATCCTTATTTAAAATCAGTAGAAGTCTATACAATGTCCTCACTCACTAATACAGTATAGTGAAACACACGTGTGTGTGTGTGTGTTAGAATTAAGCAGTGTATACTGAAACCACAGGCCTATTTGCATTTTACTGGATTAAGTTTCCAACGGTCCTGGGAAAATACAGGAATTCCCAGGGCTGGAAAAACAATAAAGCTATGCAATTTAAGGCCTTGATATACTCACCAAGTTATTTTCCGTTCTTCGCTTAGGGGTAAAAAGATGTTCGAAATACATGAGCAGCGATATGCTATCGAACATCCAGCACCGCCCACGCTGCTGAGAGCGAAGTTTAGATGAATACCGGTATGTAAATATGTGCTGTGTGCTTTTCTCTCAAAAAACAAAATAAACACACAACAAAATTGAGAAAGCAACAAGCATTTTAATAAAGCATAAGAAAATCTGATTAGAGCAACGTGGATATGTTTGCACGAGCTCTGCAATTCGACTCAAGTAAAGTCACGTCACATTTATTTATATACCTTTTTATACAATAGATTGTTTAAAATCGAGCAGCTTTACCGTTTAAACATGAAAAACAGTGCGAGTGTCTCGTTTAGTCAGAAGTACAACTTCATTTTCTGTATGTTTTCACTCGCGGACGCTGACCTCGACCGACTGAACAGGAGAAATTAAAGGAACTGGGACAGATTTCGCATGAAAGAAGGCGGAGCCTTCCTAGGCACACCTGCCTATTACGTAATCGCCACGGACCAATGGAAGTACAATGGTCTTTACCAGCCGTAGCAAACTTTTCAAACTCCCAAAACGAACTTCGTTTCGGCCTGATTTTGTTCGAAATGATGTCACATCAGTTCGTTCTTCGATTTTGCTCGAAGAATATCAGGGCCTTTAGCATAGTTCCAGGATTCATGAGAATTTCTATAGTGAATTTAAAGTCACCATGAAATCAAAACAATTCTTAACAAGAATGAAAGACTGACAAGTTTTTAATGGAATATTCCAATATTTATTATAAAAAAGTTTTATTCGTGCACATAATTTTTTTTTTTATTCATCTGACCTCGTAATCTTTAATCAAAATAACTGTTCTTATCTAATGATATGTTTTCTGGCACGAGGACAACCAGTCAATCACATGAGATTACAGCCATAGCAAACCACAACAATCCAACGATCCAATCAATTCTCAATGGACAAAATGAAGTCCCGCCCTACATTTGTTCTTGTTCGAGAAGCCGTTTCACTCAGATATACGTCGCAATATGAATGGCTAAAAAAGTTATGCGAATTGCTTGGTCAGAAAGTGTGGAAACCCTGTTTTGTCTCTTTAATTTTCAGAATTTTACGGAAAGGGAGCATCTTATAATGCCCTTGTGGGCAAAGACTCAACCAGAGCCGTGGCCAAAATGTCCCTCGACCCCACAGATCTCACACATGACACTGTAAGTTCGGGATTTTATAAAGATCACAACTTTGCCACAGAAAAAAAAAAAAGTTACTTCATATAAAACTGTTGTTAGATTGAATATTTGATTCCACCATACTCTTTTGCCACAAACTTAATTGCCTCTTTTGGTTTCTATTTGTTAGACGGGCCTCACTGAGAATCAACTTCAATCCCTCGAGCAGATATTTAAAGGCACATACAAAGCAAAGTACCCTATCGTTGGATACACCAGCAGGCGTGTTCTCAATGAGGACGGCAGCCCCAATAAAGACTTCAAACCTGAAGACCAACTTCATTTCAACATTAAAGATGAATTTTGATGCTGAGACAGAATTTAAAGACGAGATATTAAGATATTCAACAATCTAATCTAAAATCTGAATTATAGTTGTTTGTGACATCTGACAGTAGTGGGCATGTGTAAATTTGAGGTTGTCTGGTGGTCTTTCAGCCTACAACCTAGAAAACATTATGATGCAGTATATTCCACGTGGGTTTTTCCCTGGTGGGCTGCATTGAAGGTCATTCAAATGAGGCCACCTACAGGTGTGATTTTTTTTTTAAAAAATAGGTACGTCGTTTGGCCTTTTGAAATGTATCAAATGATGCTAGATAATAATTTTAAATGTTTGCGGTGTTTAAAAAGTATTAATTATTGTAAACCTGCAATAAATCACTTGGTTTCTTTCACTGTACACAAGGGGAAAGTTTGGTGATTCACACTTCATGTAGAAATTGAAATTGCTTTTGTGGTGAGAGGTTTCGTTTTACATATTAAGAAGTTAAACGTTAATGTTATCATTCCACAACACCATTTTTCTCAAACGCCATCTCAGTCATAATTATAGTGTTTGTGTCTAATCTATATAAAATGCCCTTGATGACCAGAAATTTTTTACAGTAATCTGAGAGAGAGAGTTGTTTGTTTCTTCGGCTTGTTGTCCTGTCATATTAGTGTCATCTAGGATATTTTGAATGGAATGTAATAAACAAGTTGTTTAGAAATACACAGACAGTTGTCATCTGGTCTCAAAAGAGTGTGATGTCAGGCTATTGGAACATGGCTGTTCAACATGTAGAAGAGACTGGGGCTAGTTGTCACAAGAGCTAAAACTCAGTAAGGTCTAGTTGTACAAACAATTTTTTCGACATATCTATACTACAATTTAAATGTTCGAGGTCAGTAAGATTTTTATGTTTTTGAAAGAAGTGTCTTATACTCACCAAGGCTGCATTTATTTGCTCAAAAATACAGTAAAAACAGCAATATTGTGGAATATTATTATTATTTAAAGCAGCCATTACTCCATTCTTCAGTGTCACATGATCCTTCATAACTCATTTTAATATACCGATTTGCAAGAAACATTTCTGATTATCATCAATGTGCTGCTGATATTTTTGTGTTAATCATTCAGGATTCTTTTTTCAACAAATTTAAAAGAACATTTATTTGATAGAAATAGAAATCTTGTGTAACATAAATGTCTTTACTGTCTGCCACCTTTGATTGATGGAATGTAACCTAGCTTGATCCCAAACTTTTATTATATTGTTGATATAATAATATAATGATATTATTTTAAATTTAATTATAGTATGTTAATAATTATACAAAATTGTATGATTCTTATTTGTTCTACTGTTTGATTTTCACTTGAAAAAAACTATTATTTAATGGCACATTCCCTGCTATTGGGGCATATTTTACCCGGGTAAATAAAAATGGACATTTTAATTTTTTTTTTGATAACCAAGACTGTAAGGTAAGTGCCTTAAAATCAAACTGAAATCTGCAGCCCTGTTCTCCACAGTAAAGAAAGAAATAACTGTTCAAACTTGAGATTGTAAGAAGACTCGCTGGTACAGTTTTAAACTCCTCTGCATGTTTAACTTTCCAAAACATCAAAAGGCTCCTGATGAGAAGGCCATGACCCGATTTCCATGGAGTCTGTAAGCAGTAGGAGGGTATATGCAGACAGGCATTTGGTCAAATGCAGCTCTTTTATTTTCATGATGAATTTACCCATTATACATCTTACTTTAAATCATGGGGGCTGGCCGGTTTCATGAACGACACTGAGTCAGTTAGCAAAACACTGTCAGATTCAGAGTCTCAAAATGATGTTTTTTGTTTCTTTTAAAAAGTCCCGGGGGTATTGTAAGCATTTACAGCACAATAATGAATCATTGTAAAAGTGCCTTTACTGTAAACACTAGCCAGGCTTAATTAGTATCCTATTTACCAGAAAACCTTCAGAAACTGAAATTGATTTCAAGAAATAATACACAATTACTAAATGCCAAGCAACTGCCAGACATTTTATCTTTATAAGTTATAGTGTAATAGACATATAGTATGCAACGATAGTAGATATGTTACATGATAATGACTGATGTCTCAATATATTAAACTCCAATTGGACTTTATCCCAATGTTTGGTTTATTTATTCTAATGCAAATGATAGTGTAACATTATATGCATGTTCTTAAACCTTCTGGCCATGTAATTTGATATGTACTTCCTCTTATTGCCATATTCTCCATTTTTACATTCATGCTCACATGAGTGACGTAAATGTCACACTTTCCACCCTCGGTCACAACAACGTGCCTTTTGTAGCTAAAGAGGTGTTGATGGTGGGAGCCCGTGATGCTGCTTCCTGTCTCCATTGCACATCAGAATTTCCCCTTTGCCCGCCCACTTGTATTTTGTGTGGTGCAGTGGGCTGTTTCACTTCAGTCTGACTGAGTCACTTGGTAGAGTCTGTTCTGCTCCGGAGTCAATGTAGCTTGTTGCTTTCTCCAGCCACCCATAACATTTAACCTCTGCCTGAATTTTTTTATAGTGGTAAGTAACATTTATTTACAAATACTGTTTTTTATTGTAGTGTGTTATTACCCTGGTTTTGGAGCTGTTAGCTAATTAAATTAAACATAATTATGCATGCATTCTACTGTAATTAATATTACCACTTGATATTTTGCTAATCATTTTTTTTATGTGTAGAAGACTAAAACGGAGTCTATTTAATATTTATTTATTTATTAAATGCATTATTTTGATCATGGAGTGTGGGTATTGATTTGCAAAGTTTGATTCTATGATACGCTTTGTATTAAGTTGCTGTAATAAATGAAACTACAAGTTCTATAATCACTAATCAAACCATTTTCACTGATCAGGTAATCTGACGAGGACTGATCTATTGGTCATCACAACTCAGCAAACCTATGAAGGTGCTGAGTGGTCACGTCGTGGTAAGTTATCACCTTCACACACATTTCACACACCTATTGTCCCTTAATGCCATCATGGAAACTGATTAGTACGTATTTGAATTGACCTGCTTCCACAAATCTCAATGAAAGGATAAACACATCTTTTGTTTTTTCTGTTTCAGTCTAAATCGTTGACTCAAAACAGCATGGACCTATTCATCATGCCAGCCACAGCTGTAAGTATATTGATCCCAAGATCTTACGCATACAGCACTTCTTAACACCTTCTGATTGATAGATTAGTGCAATTGTGGATTCTTTAAAGGCTGAGCATTGAGAACAAAGCCTAAAATGGGATATTACAAAGTCATGACCTGTTACATCTTAATATATTTTACCAACACAAAGTTTACAAAGCTTGCTTATTTAAGCTCTTGTTGTACCAACCTAAAATTCCCCAATTACCATTTTTAGTTCTGCCTCTTAATAGATGCCTCTGTAGTTCATTGCTTCATCTGATGGATTGCTTTCAATTTCTATTAGGTTCCACTGAATACAGGAATCTCCCTCGGTCAGCAGACTAATGCAAATCTGACCAGGATCTCCCACACTGGTAAGCTTACAGTCTCACTTCTGAAATTAAAATGTCATTGCTCTTGTTGTCTTGGACTTTTTGATGTCGAAAAAACAACAACAACCTTTCAAAACCAGGGTTAATGAGGGTTACTGTAAATTACAATATCAGACTACTGTATACCAGTGGAATAGTGGATTTTTACAGTTTCTTTATTGATATTCAACAGGAAACTTAAACATCAATCAAAGGCGTTGGAGGAGCATGTTTCGACGAGTACAGAAAAGGAACATGAAATCCCATGATGCAAGTGTACATCCCGAAAACAAACTGTTTGGGCGAGCCTTGTCGGATATCTGTCAAAAAGATGGGTGTCCTCCCAAACCAATTATGGTGAGAATTTACTGAATGATCAATAGAACTTCACTGCAAAACTGTAAACAAATGTAGTATTTTATGTATGTGGTTTTAGTCTTTCTAATGTCTAAATTTACCTCAATTTGCTTTGCAGGATATCCTTACATTGCTACTGAGAAAGGGTCTGGACACCGAGGGGGTGTTCAGGAAGGCAGGGAACGCCAGACTGCTGAGAGAGTTCAAGGCGCTGCTCAACGATGGGATAGAAGTGGATCTGAAAGAGCAGTCAGTCTTTTTGCTTGCTGATCTTATCAAGGTATGGGATGACCTTGAGCAACATGATTTGATTTGAGTGATTGACAGTAATGAAGTCTAAAAGATGGATATTTGGTCATTAATTCCCTGGGTTTTGTGTATTCCGATTTGCAGGATTTTCTTAGACAACTGCCTGGCAGATTGCTAATGATGGAAAAGGCCAAATCTTGGATGACTGCAATGGAAAAGGAAGATGAAGTTCAGAAGTGTGCTGAAATCAAAATGTAAGTTATCTAATGACACACTTGGGTTGAATAAAAAGTGTGTAGTGTAAATTAACTGTATTTGTGACCAGGTTTTCTTTATTTTGTCTTTAGGGTGATCAACACACTTCCTGAGCCAAATATTCAGCTCTTGAAGCACTTGATTGTTCTGCTTTACCTCATAAGTGAGAATGCAGAATCAAACAAGATGGTTCCCCTCAATCTAGCTACATGTGTTTCCCCCAACTTGCTCCAAACAGACAACGACGTGAAAAAGATGGAAGAGGTGAGTGTATAGTGATTTCTAAAAGTCTTAACCCTACTATGTTCTCACACAATGTGGCCAGGAGCCAGAAAATAGCAGACTGAGTAATACTGAAACTCACCAAAGGAAGAAGTGATTAACCTAGTTTCATATAAAAACTTATTTTTAACTAATTTCATGGGATTTCATAATTCATGTGATGACTTTTTTTTGCTGTCGAAGTGGCCTTTGTTTAATCCTCATGTCACTCTTTGTATTTGCAGGTGACAAATCTGACAGAGTTTCTCATTAAAAACTGCAATCAAATATTTGGTGAGGATGCGCTGATGCTCTTTGGAGACTCTGATGAAGAGGAACTCAGCGATAACCAAGGTAGCTACTTTAACATGTCTTTTTGAATGCCTATGCAGTAGATTTTATATCAATGGGTATGAAGTATCAACTGTCTAGATGTTTCTCTGAATATTATTTAGGAGAATTTGATCTTGAATGATATCTTGGGAAATATGAAAACAGTGTGAAACATTGCTAAGATCTCTTCTGAAGCCCTTGAAGAAAGGATGCAGGAGACTTTAGCTAAAGAGATCTCATTTTAAATTGTTCTTATCTATGGGTTCGTAAAGTGTTCTGTGCCATTTTGCCAGTCATTATGCAATCAATAGTTGTTCATCCTTTGACCAATGAGAATTTAAGAGAGGCGGTCCAGTTGTACCTTCAGAAATCTAATTGGCAGTCCAATTCCAACTTGAATTTTATCTCAACACCCTCAAAACATCTTACCAATTATCTGTCTCCAGTGTGTGGGCAAGCTTTACATAGTTAGAAAAGCCAATGTAGACAACATTTTTGTTATGATCAAATAATACTTAATGTTCTGATAATTGATAAGTATCTATCATTGATTTCTCCTTCAGACTCTTATTCTTCACACCATCATGACTCTGCGTATGACAGTAATGACCCTGATGCAGACGGCTACAAGGGAAGTTTTTCTGACATGGACTCTATCAAATCCGGCGCCGAAGAGAATGCCCAGAAACATTCCAGCACAGAGGAACCTTGGACTACAAAACTGTTGATCCGCAGACGCTCTGAACCAGCAATCGTCCTGAGCAAGGAAGTTCGGCACCTTGTCCTATCTAGGAGCCAGACAGAAATGGACTTTCATGACAAACAATTAACAAAACAGATCTCCGATGACTGTATTGTGTTTAGAGCAGGTAACAGTTTGGGGAAAAGCGGTTGTTTGGCACCTAAAACTGGGGCCAGGACAACCTCTAACGGCTCCTCGTATTGTTCTTCAAGTTCACTTGAGAGTTGTTTCTCTAGCGCTTCAGAGAGCTCAATCTATAATAGCTCTCCTATCATGCCTTCATGCAATCAGAGAAAGCATACCCTTCTACGCAAACATTCGCATCCCACCCGCCAGTCGGCACCTGCACCGAATCGTTCAGAGACCCCAAAAAGACGCTCGCAATCAATGAAGAGCGCACACATAAGAAGCAGGACTGTCTTCGGGCGAAGTGGCTCCACCAAACGGGCCATCGAGAGAGCTCTACGCCATAGCCAGACCCTACCTGAGGTGCTGAATCCTCAACCGGAGGCGAGACGCTTGTCTAGCGAGGAAGTTTTCCATCAGGTGGACAGCAGGATACCAAGCGATCCTCCGAGTTATCAGCAAGCGGTTGTGCACAATTCCCATGTAGCTCTCACGAGCCGCAAATCGCTGACTGTTCAGGACGCCAAATGTCTGTCGAAGAAAACACGCAGCTGCTCCAGATCCTCAAGCGAAGAAACACTGGATTCACCTTCTGGGAATGAACATTTTGATATCCACAATAGAGACAATGAAGAGACATGTTGTGATGGTATGAGTGGATCCTCCTCAGAGTTGAGACAGTCTGAATCTGTGTATGAAACATCACTACCAGAGTGGTGCAATCCAGAACACCTCAGAGAGACATATGTCTGACGAACTGTTCAGTTCTTTTTTATATTTTTTATATTGTTGCTACTTTTTGGTGGTGTCATAATATCTTTTGCTTATGACCTCATAATGAGGCACAATTCAGACGTACAATAAAGTACAATTCAGGCATAGATTTGCACTGAACTTGTTGGATTTTATTCTTCATTTTAGTCTGGTCTTTTGTGACAATGTTGTTATACCCACAGTATTGTGATTTTCCAGCTCCTCAAAATTGTGAAAAAAGTTACTGAAAAGCACTTTGAGGAATTCTCACTACACTGCTTCAGAAGTTTTTGTGCAATGTTTGCAGAAGTAATGTATATGCTTAAAAGCAATGCAAACAATTTGTATGTCTTCTCATGAAATAAAGACATGAAATAAAACTAGCCATGTTTCCATTTATGAAAAATCTATTTAAATAATTGAATTGTTTTTGTTTCAAACAATGAATCAAAGTTTGGTATGTAAATTATCGTGAACTAAAGCTAAAACTAAAACCATTATACATGTATTTTTTTTCATTTCTTGAAATAAACTTAATTAAAATAAACAGTAACTAAAATAAAATAAAACATAAAAAACTAAAACTTATTTTATTTCAGCTAGTTGCCAAGGCAACATTTCTCAGCATAAGTTAAAGTGCTTAAATAACAAAAACTAAATGAAAGTATAACTAAAAACTAAAACATAATAAAAAGTACATAGACATATGTTAAAAAAAACGAATGAAATGAAAAAACACAAACAAAATTACTAAACTACAATGGCCCCCCAAAAATATTTGGACCTTAAAATGTATAAATATCATTGCACTAGATCAGCAAACTCAGGCTATGACCCATCTAGAGGTATAATCTTGATAATCATTAAAAAGAATGAATTTAAATTAAATATGATGAAGCAATCTTTTAGTTAAAGCAGTCATTTTAGCCATCTAGCAGTTCTGCTCCTCTGCATTCAGTGCGCGTGTTAATGTGGTTTGAGATGCCGGTTTGTTACTCACCATTGGGTTATGACCCACATTTAAAACCAATAAATTAGATAAAATGTCAAACCAAGTGGCAAACAAAATAACACATTCTTAAATAAAATGGTTCCAAAAGGGGGTTTTCGCAGGGGTTCTCAATCCTGGCACTTGAGATCCACTTTCCTGCAGAGTTTATCTCCAATCAAACTCAAAATGTCTAGTACTCTTAAAGACCTTGGGTGCGTCTAAATCAGTTCGCTAGCTTCCCTTGGTCGTGAATATCATGTACATGAATTTAGGCACTGGTAAAGACAGTAAGGACCCTGGCCTGCTCACTACACACTGGGACACTGATATCTCTATTTCCGGTGACATGACAACATCTTCATTGTACAACATCACTACTGGTGTTTATGAGCAACTGCAGAACTGATATTTTTCTGACATTATTATTGATCTTATTTAAAGTACGTTATTAGACCCTAGTTCACGCGTTCATCACTTCACGGCTTGACTACTGTAATTCTCTTTTCTATGGTTTACCCAATACATTAATAAATAAGATACAATATGTTCAGACCTCTGCAGCTAGGGTCCTCACAAATAAACCTTCCCACATTACTCCTATGCAGACTCCATTGGCTACCCGTTCGCTTTCGTATCCAATACAAGATATTCCTTATAATATTCAAAGCACTCCATGGTCTTGCCCCCTGATCTCATACTCCCCAGTCCGCACACTTAGATCTTCTGATACCGGTCTGTTGTCCTGGTTTTCAAGGTACATTGTTGGACTTTTTAGGAAGCGAACGTTTCAGTGCACGGGAAGGATTTTGCAATTGAGACAGCCCTAAAAATGTCCTGATTACTGAACTATGGAGCTGATTGAGGCACACCCCTTGATAAGCTTGTTCATGTGTGTTTGATTTGTGTTGGAGCTGAACTCTGTTGGAAAGAGGATCTCGAGGGCCAGAGTTGAGAACACCTGCCTTAGAAAAAACATTTTTGGTCCCCGAAAGAATTAACCGCAGTGAACAGTTCTCAAAAGAACTAACATAATAATAATCTAAAGAACCTTTTTTTTGTAATGGAAAGGTTTCATGGATTTTAAAGGTTCTTCATGGAACCACTGATGCCAATGAAGAACCTTTATTTTTAAGTGAAGACATTTTCTTAGATTTTTTTTTGTTGGCAATTATTTTTAATCAACAGTTTTAGCATTTAAAACAACTTAAAACATACTTTTTTATATTTTGTGACATTCAAACCCTTTTTTCAACATCTTAAGTGTTCAAATAGCCTACGTTGTGTGAGGCTACTACATATTAGCCTCTAGAGAAAGTAGGGAACTGCCCAGATATCCACCTATGCAGTAGATTATCAAGCTCAACCGTACCCATGATCTCTCCGCCCAGTGTACAGTAGGTTATATGGACTAATGCTGTAATGTAACAGTGAACTGTTAAAGAGATTCTATCATTGTTAGCGACGAGACAAGAACCTTCCGTTCAAATCAGCAAGGCTGCATTAGAGCATACTGTACGTGCTCTAGTTCTGTCGCATTGCGTGCGTCGCCGTCTGGGCGCGAGCCTGATCAAAGGTCGAACCTACAGGACCCGCAGCTGCGCGGTAAGCAGAGACCCGTTGCACTCTTTAACTCGAGTGGTCGAACTAACTTATCGTACTAGCTATCGCTGGGGCGAGGCTTTGACACCATCTATCGAAAATGACTCAGGAATGAGTCTCTAGCGTTCACTGTTCAGATCGGTCGCGAGCACAGAGACTGTTTAAGATCCAGCGCGCGCCTCTGGTTTCTTTCTTCAGTTGGTCCCCATACAAGACTGACGATGCCTAAGCCTGTAAGTATTTCTTTTTTTATTTTATTAAACATAAAGTTTCTGTTTACATAGGGCTAAATTCAGGTTGATTTGGACACTTTTTTCCTGTCATCTCAATGGCAAAAAGTGCCACCTGAATTCACCCCTAAGAACAAAAATAGATAACAGTGTAATAAATGGGAACAATTATATAAGTTAAACTGCCTATTACACAAGAATTTTGTGAATGAAGTGGCCTAGTATTTCTATGTCTATATCTATGGTGACTTTCAATAGGCATCTGTCAAAAAGACTCATTACATTACTAAAAGTTTCAAATCCATGATGTTGAAAGACATATTTTTTGGTTTTGTTCAGCAGTTAAACCAGGTAAAGCAGACATTTATTACTATATTGCCTCATTATGCCTCAATGTTGAGGAGTAAAATGGCATATCTTATTAATGCTTATGATTAGTGGTTATTTCTGAAATTACATTATCATCTTTATATTTAATATCCAAAAAGGTGTTGTTATCACATCAAACTTTAGGAGGATACTAACTATGAATTTGATGGTTAACATGCTTGAGTAAGATGAGTCTTTACTCATTAACTAAACTTAGACAATGAGGATGAGTTCATGCTGTGTTCATGGGCGCAGAATGCCGCAAAAGTAAAAGATTAGCTAGATGTGCTGCTGTGAACATACTTTTGACTTTAGTATTTGAATACCAGGATGTGATGTCATTCTAATTATTGCTGAGAGGTTACTGATAAACCAGCTTATTCATCAAGATTTTAGTCTTTATTTATTTGTAAGTATTTGGGCTCTTTTAGTGGTATAAGAGTGGAATCTTTCTGCACACTGCATGGACATGTTACAAGTTGTGGTAATGCTGAAATGTATATTTTAACTGGAAACTCTATTAATTCTTATCAACAATTCTGAGAGAAATATGGAGATACAGCATTCCCAAGTTTGTCCCCACTGTTGAGTTTCACATTATAATTGAATTAAATTAATAATTATTTGGTTAAAATAAAAAATCTGCCATTATATCATGCACTCTTAGAAAAAAAAGTTCCAAAAGGGGGGTTTCGCAATAATACCACAGGAGAACCATTTTTATAGTTCCATTAATGTTAATCTTGATGCCAATAAAGAACAGTCTATTATCAAAGATTACAATTGTTAGAAAAGATAATTCAATTGAAATTGTCCCATCGCTTTGAAACGTACAAAGTCCTTCCAGGATTATCACAGACATACTTTAAACCCCAGCTGCAATTATTGTGCATGCAGTTTTCATAACTGCAATTCATAACATGAATTGAGAGACTGTACTTTGTCAATACTTTGTACTTTGAAAAAAATAATTTGGGACACCGCCAAGACCATTGAAACAAATTAGAGAAGAAAATCTGATTAAAAAAGCTTAAAAGAAATGGTGACCAGCATCATATACATTACAACCTGAAAGTCTGTTTCCATTTTCCATGAATTATCCAAATATGTTTTTTTAATCGGAGATAAGACCTAAAGCTTATTTAAGGCTATGTGGAGCACAAACACTTGTGTGTGATTTGAGGAGAAGTGGGTTAGCACTGTTTTGTGAGGTACTCTTTACCCTCCCAAGGCAAATGAGACACGCAGGTGTTATGACGTCTTTCTTCCGGCTGGATAACGTGTGTAGCTCTGATGGTTGCTCATGGAGATGGTGACTGCTGGATTAAACAGCACTCATGCAGTCTGTTCCATTACTAGGACAAATCCAACCGAGAGGACAAGCTTTGAAGATTATCGATTATACCTGCCATGCTGGCGTTGAGATTATTAATTTTTATTTGCTTTGGATACGGAGAGGCTGAAGCTGCCAATAATAAGCAGCTTGTTTGCCACTTATGATACGATTTTTGATTACTGAAAGGCAAAGCATATGTGCTAATGTATTATGTGTGTAGTATAGTTATCATATATAAAGATACAATATTAGTTACAGCAGTGATTTAAGATCTTTTGACCCAGCTGCCAGCCTATTGTGCCTTATCAAAGGGATTGCTGATAAGGTTAATTTGCATTATGTTACACTGATAGTGATACTCAGAAGACTGAAAACCTTGTGCTACTATTTTATTGTAATTTTATTCACATCATTGTACATGATTTATAACTAAAACTGAGATGTTTGTTTATTTTATTTTAAAAGGGACAGTGCATAATTGACATGAGCACTTGTGTAAATGTGCCAGATTTATATATTTATACAGACACGCACACACACACACACACACACACACACACACACACACACACACACACACACACACACACACACACACACACACACACACACACACACACACACACACACACACACACACACACACACACACACACACACACACACACACACACACACACACATAGCCTATATATACAGGTCATTCTCAAAAAATTAGCATATTGTGATAAAGTTCATTATTTTCCATAATGTAATGATAAAAATTAAACTTTCATATATTTTAGATTCATTGCACACCAACTGAAATATTTCAGGTCTTTTATTGTTTTATTATTGATGATTTTGGCATACAGCTCATGAAAACCCAAAATTCCTATCTCAAAAAATTAGCATATTTCATCCGACCAATAAAATAAGTGTTTTTAATACAAAAAAGGTCAACCTTCAAATAATTATGTTCAGTTATGCACTCAAAACTTGGTCGGGAATCCTTTTGCAGAAATGACTGCTTCAATGTGGCGTGGCATGGAGGCAATCAGCCTGTGGTACTGCTGAGGTGTTCTGGAGGCCCAGGATGCTTCGATAGTGGCCTTAAGCTCATCCAGAGTGTTGGGTCTTGCGTCTCTCAACTTTGTCTTCACAATATCCCACAGATTCTCTATGGGGTTCAGGTCAGGAGAGTTGGCAGGCCAATTGAGCACAGTAATACCATGGTCAGTAAACCATTTACCAGTGGTTTTGGCACTGTGAGCAGGTGCCAGGTCGTGCTGAAAAATGAAATCTTCATCTCCATAAAGCTTTTCAGCAGGTGGAAGCATGAAGTGCTCCAAAATCTCCTGATAGCTAGCTGCATTGACCCTGCCCTTGATAAAACACAGTGGATCAACACCAGCAGCTGACATGGCACCCCAGACCATCACTGACTGTGGGTACTTGACACCGGACTTCAGGCATTTTGGCATTTCCTTCTCCCCAGTCTTCCTCCAGACTCTGGCACCTTGATTTCCGAATAACATGCAACCACTGAGCAACAGTCCAGTGCTGCTTCTCTGTAGCCCAGGTCAGGCACTTCTCCCGCTGTTTCTGGTTCAAAAGTGGCTTGACCTGGGGAATGCGGCACCTGAAGCCCATTTCCTGCACACGCCTGTGCACGGTGGCTCTGGATGTTTCTACTCCAGACTCAGTCCACTGCTTCCGCAGGTCCCCCAAGATCTGGAATCGGTCCTTCTCCACAATCTTCCTCAGGGTCCGGTCACCTCTTCTCGTTGTGCAGCGTTTTTTGCCACACTTTTTCCTTCCCACAGACTTCCCACTGAGGTGCCTTGATACAGCACTCTGGGAACAGCCTATTTGTTCAGAAATTTCTTTCTGTGTCTTACCCTCTTGCTTGAGGGTGTCAATGATGGCCTTCTGGACAGCAGTCAGGTCGGCAGTCTTACTCATGATTGCGGTTTTGAGTAAGGAAACAGGCTGGGAGTTTTTAAAAGCCTCAGGAATCTTTTGCAGGTGTTTAGAGCTAATTAGTTGATTCAGATGATTAGGTTAATAGCTCGTTTAGAGAACCTTTTCATGATATGCTAATTTTTGAGATAGGAATTTGGGGTTTTCATGAGCTGTATGCCAAAATCATCAGTTTTAAAACAATAAAAGACCTGAAATATTTCAGTTGGTGTGCAATGAATCTAAAATATATGAAAGTTTAATTTTTATCATTACTTTATGGAAAATAATGAACTTTATCACAATATGCTAATTTTTTGAGAAGGACCTGTATATAAATATATATTTACACACACACATATATATTATATATATATACACACAAACTTTTATGTTACTTTATGTTATGTATACTATATTGGCAAAAGTATTGGGACACCCCTCCAAATCATTCCAATCGTTCCAATCACTTCCATGGCCACAGTTGTATAAAATCAAGCGCGTAGGCATGCAGACTGCTTCTACAAACATTTGTAAAAGCATGGGTTGCCCTCAGGAGCTCAGTGGTACCTTGATCGGTTGCCACCTGAGCAACTAGTCCATTCGTGAAATTTCCTCACTACTAAATATTCTACGGTCAACTGTTAGTGGTATTATAACAAAGTGGAAGCAATTAGGAACAACATCAACTCAGCCACGAAGTGGTAGGCCAGGTACAATCACAGAGCTGGGTCAGCGCATGCTGAGGTGCACAGTGCGCAGAAGTCGCCAACTCTGTCAATAGCTACAGACCTCCAAACTTTATGTGGCCTTCAGATTAGCTCAAGAACAGTGCGTAGAGAGCTTCATGGAATGGGTTTCCATGGACGAGCAGCTGCATCCAAGCCTTGCATTACCAAGTGCAATGCAAAGCATCGGATGCAGTGGTGTAAAGCACGCCGCCACTGGACTCTAGAGCAGGGGAGACGTGTTCTCTGGAGTGACGAATCACGCTTCTCTGTCTAGCATTGGCAATCCAATGGACGAGTCTGGGTTTGGCGTTTGCTAGGATAACGGTACTTGCCTGACTGCATTGTGCCAAGTGTAAAGTTTGGTGGAGGGGGGATTATGGTGTGGGGTTGTTTTTCAGGGATGGGTATTGGCCCCTTAGTTCCAGAGAAAGGAGCTTTTAATTGTTTAGCATACCAAGATATTTTGGACAATTTCATGCTCCCAACTTTGTGAGAACAGTTTAGGGATGGCCCCTTTCTGTTCCAACATGACTGCGCACCAGTGCACAAAGCTAGGTCCATAAAGACATGGATGAGCGAGTTTGGTGTGGAGGAACCCTCTACAGAGTCCTGACCTCAACCCGAATGAACACCTTTAGCCCCTTTCACATAGCGCTTTGAATCCGTCAAATTCCAGGCAAATTGCCAGAGTGCCTTCTGTGGGAACGCAAACACGACCCGGGATTGATGCCGGGATCGATGCCGGGTTGGGGACCTAGTAACATTGCCGTGTTCAGACCCGGAACGCACGCTGTGTTAACAAAAGCCAGAACCAATGCCGTATAAGGGGTGTGTCGTGGTGATGATGCACAAGCCTTTGCAATGACGTAGTTATCGTCCGACTCAGTTACTCTAGAAGAAAGTTTGTGTTCATCATCGATACAAGAAAGAACGAAAAAATGTCTGCAAACTGGACTGAAGTAGAGACCCGAGAGCTCCTTGCAATCCGCGCCGAAGCTGAGATTGTTCGCCAGCTTTGTGGAACGGTACGTGATGCGTTAGTGTACGACCGAATCCGAAAAAAAATGATAGAGCGTGGTTTCTCGAGATCGATAGCGCAGATCATAAGTAAACTTTTCGACGCATACCTTACGCGTCACATCCAACGTCACGCGTCTTTCCGGAACATACACGGGTTGTGTGTGAACACTGATTCCGGCAAATCACTGGCAGTGTGAATGAAGCGAAATCAAACGAACCCGGGTCAAATCCCGGGTTACTTTATCCGTGTATTTTCGGGAATCTCTGTGTGAAAGGGGCTTTATGGGATGAATTAGAGCGAAGACTGCGAGCGAGGCCTTCATATCACAACAGAAACAAAATGGCACAAAAACATCAAATTTGAATTAAATCAAAACATTGACAATTTAGACACAATCATGTTTTTTACCATAAATGACATTATTACTTTAATAATAAAAAAAGATATACAAATTTTACTGTGAAAGAGCATGTATTGTCTTATCTCTTTTTGCCATAAATTTTATAGTAATGTAGAATTCAATTCCTTTTTCCATTAATGCTTTTATTCAGCAAGGATGCGTTTAATGGATCAAAAGTAATAGTAAAGACATTTAAAATGTTACAAAATATTTCTATTTTAAATAAACACTAAACTTTCTATCAATCTTTCTATTTTTATTCAAAAATCTTGAAACAATTGTATTTCTGTTTCCACAAAAATATTAAGCGGCACAACTGTTTTCATCAATAAGAAATGTTTCTTGAGCAACAAATCAGCATAGAATGATTTCTGAAGGATCATGTGGCACTGAAGACTGATGCTGAAAATTCAGATTTGCATCACAGGAATAAATTACATTTTTAAATATGTAAAAATAGAAAACAGTTATTTTAAATAATAATATTACTATTTTTACTGTATTTTTTTTATCAAATAAATGCAGCCTTGATGAGCATAAGATATTTATTTAAAAAACATAAAAAATCTTACCGACCCCAAACTTTTGTGGCATGGTTACTATGAATTAAAGTTAACCAGTTTTATATAGCTTTTATATAATTCATATATCATTCATTATTTTCATTAAAATTAGCCATATTTTCTACTGCACCATTAATGGTTTTGCACAGCATATAGAGTTTAAAGTGGTAAAAATTGTTGCAACTTTGTAATGTCAGCAATTAACCAATAGTTCTACAGCAGGTGGCCAAAACATGCAGATCATTTACTTGCTGAAGTGGCTAAATACTAACACCAGGGTGTAATGGTTATTGCAGTGTTAGTATTATTGCTTGAACTTTTCTCGTGATTAGAGCCACTAAATGTGCACTAATTCTGGATATATGAAGGTCTTTTATTTATGCTTTGTGAATAGGAATTAATAACAGGAAGCAAGCGTTGAACTGAAATGTTGATGGGTCTGAAAATAACTTCGCTAACATTTGTTGCACAAGTTTGAAGGGTTTATCTTTACAGCTCTAGTTTGCATGAAGATTGTGTAACTTTGACAATACTTGTAAGGCTCTGTCAAGGTTCACCGGGTCGTAATGAAAGATTGTGTAAAGCGTGCTGGACTGAAACGTGTCCTTGGACAAGAGATTGTCACCATGGAATCTCTTCTAGAAACAGATTTTTAGTTTTATTTCTTGTTACTGTTAGAGTTTTCTTTATCAGTTTAAGTAGATTACAAGTATGTTTGCAAGGTGTTTTGTTTCAATGTCTACTTTGTGAAGTGCAAAACTAAATATCATAAATTGTAAAATACACTGCATGGCAAAAAAGAAAAAAAAGCTGTTTTTGGATTTAAACATGCAAACACGAGTCTATAAAGAGTCTATAAATGGATCAGTATTACGGTGATTATTATGTTTCTAGCATGTTATATGTTTGGCAACAGTTCTTCTAACCCTAATTGATGGAGTGTGTAGCTTTTCATTTCTTAAACAACCATGTAGGAAGACACATCATGGCCATATTCCAGGATGACAATGTCAAGATTCATCAGGCTCAAATTGTGAAAGAATGGTTGTGAGGAGCTTGAAGAATCATTTTTTTCACACATGAATTGGCAGCTCTGAGTCCAGACCTTTTTAAAACTTGAGCCGGGGCAGTGTATATTATAGTATCCCAGATTAGTAATGTTCGTTGGATCTGTTGAAACCATCTAAGATGTCAGTTCTCTGGAAGATATTTCAAAATGCATATCTGTCATAAGGCTTTATTGCCTGTGGCTTTGTAGAATGACATGTAATTTAGCTGGTATAATATTCCATGATTATAGTTAACATGCTTCTAATGGTTGATATTCTGACTGATGTGATTTTAAACATCTGATATGACAATGGTGTTATATAATTCAGGTGTAATAAGTTAAAACAAATCTTTTGTTCTGTTGTAATGGTACATTTAATATTTTCTACAAATACCAACACACCAACAATACCCTGTTTTAATTTATTACAGTTCTTGATACAACGACAATGAAAAAAACACTCACTTTTGTTCTTTCTGTGCAGATCAATGTCCGTGTCACCACTATGGATGCCGAGCTGGAATTTGCAATCCAGTCAGTTACAACAGGCAAACAGCTCTTTGAACAGGTAAAGCAGCGGCTCCTGAAATCTTCCTGATATTTCTTTAAAGCTTGAGGCTACATGTGAGGAATTAGTACTTAGATGTGTTTTTAAGCTAAGGAGTAAATTGCGTCCATTTTATAAACAGATGATGAAACATTTTTGTAGTTTCACATTGCATGCTGGGAAAATAACTCAAGCTTTTTTCAAAACTAATGGGATTTTTTTTTTAATTACAAGACCTCACCAAACTATGAAAATCTCCTACTAAGATGATATTTATGTGCACTTGCAGAAGTAATACTTTCATACTATTTCCTGCTTGGCAAATGCACTACTTTTGTTTTATCACAATGACTCAGAAACCTTGACTCATGACTCATGACTTGAACACTTAAAAAAACTCATTTTGTAACAAAGCTTTGTTGATAATTGCAAAAGCATTTTGTTACCTTAGAGACACGCCCAAATTCATGCTTATGACTATAGTCAATGGGTGTAAATCATTTTTTAGATACTGTTGAGATTAGTAATGCGGGACTACCTTGGTATATGGTGATTGGTGAGGTATGATATGACAGGACTGTATATGGAATATAGGTGGTGGACACCGTCTCTGCCTATTTGTACACACCTAACTGATAAGAGGGTGGGTTGGTTGGTAGTTTCCCTCCCTGTTGATAGCATGAACTCTCATTGTAGAGTTCCTATTCTAATCTTCTCAGAACAGAGACTCTCCCATTGTTTGACATCCAACATAAGGTCATGCTTGTTTATCAAGTACCGCAGGTGATTAGGTATTATGTTTTAAATTGACGTCATACGAATCGATATCCCAATTTGTTTACATTTGTCATTGTGTTAGTCGCATGTGACTGGTTGAATTTTATTTTCTGTGTTAATGTATTCAGGTGGTTAAGACGGTGGGTTTGCGTGAGGTTTGGTACTTTGGTCTTCAGTACACGGACAACAAAGGCTTTCTGACATGGCTGAAACTGGACAAAAAGGTATTTTTTGATTTTATACAGAAAATGTATTGTATTTGAACCTGTATTTGCACCACTATGTTGTTAGACAATAAATGCTTAGTAGTCACAATGCTTGGATTAATATTAATAATATGTTAATAACATGTTGAAGTGCCCCATTATGCTTTTTTGAATATTACCTTTTAATGCAGAGTGACTGTAATGTTGTTGTTTGTGAATGTAAAAGGTCTGCAAAGTTTGAAAGATCATTGTAAAGTAAAGTTATTGTCTCCTAAAAGAATAAACCGATTCTGAATTGCAACAATTGCAACAATGTAACAAATATGCAAAATGCCAGCCTATGGTCTTCATTTGCTGCCCGCGAACAGTGTCTAATTTGCCCCGTCCTCAAACACTGTGGTTGTAGCTTGAGACTGAAAGAGTTTAGTTCATGTTGTCGACATGTCGAGAAGACGCTGTTTTTTCAGAGCTGCGAATCCACTTTGCATGCATTTCAAAAGGATGAGGATTTGTGCCTGAATTGATACAGGAAAAAAACAATGCAATCGTTACTGTTCGTGTCACTGTTTAACAAGTGCTGAAAAAGAACTAGAGCTAAAATTCAGATGTGGTAATGGGTGTTTCATTTCCGACACGCAACAGCAAGCGGAAGACCAATCACAACAGACTCTGCCGTTTGACCAATCAGAGCAGAATAGACTCACGGAAAGGCAAAAGAATCCCATTGATTTACAGGCACCCAATCTAAATCTTTAAAACTGATTAAAATATCAGAGAGACTTGGGGCTTGTAACCACAATAGAAACTACCCAAAACACCCTAGCAAACATTCTAACAACAGCATAGGAATGTACTAAAAACCACTGAGAATGTGTTAGCTATAAGGGTGGGGATATAATTGTTATTTTACTACTCTTTTACTACTCTTACATTTACTAGTATGAAGGCTGACTTTCTGACATGTGATTGCCTTTGCTTTTGAGAGGACTGTATACTTGCAACATGACGCATTTGACTAAGTTACTGAAGTTCAGGTTTTAGAACAACAGTTCAATTTTTCATTCTTGAAATGTTCATTCCAGTTAACTCATATTTTGTAGAGTTGCCATATTTATTGTACATGCAATCACCTAATATACATATCATCATATAGGAATACTTATCACAAATGTTGTGTTCTGCCAGCCCAGTAGACAAAACCATAGGTGTAGATTGATAGTCAAATAAACATTGACCACTACAGAATTCCTGTTAGAGAAGTCACGAGTCATGCAGGTGATGTTGAACTTTGATTATTGCTCAACAATGGGGAAAATAAGAAAAATTATACATTAAATCAATAGCTGAGTCACTGAAATATCTGCTTTGTATCATGGCATCTAGAACTGAACATTGATATATAGTAATTTACTTTGTATGTTAACAATCACTCTGTGTGTAAAGGGGATGCAAAGGTTTTGCAAGCAAACATAAATGTTTTGAAATATACTTCTTACCTACCACCTCATTTTATTTCCATCAGCATTTGGGAATGCAAAGTTTCTTGGGGGAATGCAAAGGTTTTGAAAGCATAAAAAAATGATATTTTTCTTCCCATCTCATTAATTTACCAGTCACCATGTTCCTTTAGAGGCTCCGCAAAACCAACAATCATTCTTCATTCTGATTTCATAGGTGTCCTCTCAAGAGGTAAAGCAAGAGAACCCTCTGCAGTTTAAGTTTCGGGCCAAGCACTACCCTGAGGACGTGTCTGAGGAACTGATTCAGGACATCACAAAAAAGCTTTTCTTTCTGCAAGTGAAGGAAGGCATCTTGAGCGATGAGATCTACTGCCCCCCAGAGACAGCAGTGCTATTGGCCTCATATTCTGTACAGGCCAAGTTTGGAGACTACTCACTAGAATCCCAAAAAGCTGGATACCTGTCGTCTGAGAGGCTTCTGCCTCAGAGGTGAGGGGGGAAACTGCTAGAAAATATGAATCCAGTGCATTCTAATGATTCAGCGAGTTGAAATGACTTAAATAAGATTTACATTAAGCACGGTCAATGTGATTTTGCCATGTAAGACATGTTACTGGATATTTGTTGATCCTGGAACAACCATCCTGTCTGAAAATGTAGTCCTAAACCTATCCCTGCACCTAAACCTAACCCTACCCAGTTATCCCTAAATTAGAGGGAAATGTACTGATGTAGAAGCACCTAACCTTGGTTGTAAGCCTAAACTTGACATAAACTGTAAATGTCAAAGTTATGGATTCTTATTTTGATGTTTTGTTTTGTTTATAGTTCCTGTTTCCCTGCTCTGTTTAGGGGCTTTTGCACCAGAGGAACCTTTTCATAGTTCCTAGAACTATTGGCGAAAGTACCCAGAGTTTGCCGTGTTTGCAACTCAGGAACTAGGAGCGATTTTAGTTCTAGAAACTCCTTTTGGAGGAACTAATTTAGCTCCTACTTCAGAATAGGGTCTAAAACCAGCACTGTAGGAACTACCCGTGGCGTTAGGGTACGCTGATTGGCCGAACAACTTTGAGGGGACCAGGCTAAACATGATTATGTATTTCTGCTCAGCTAGCAACACTGGACATCAACCACACGGCATACGCTCATACCTTTTCATAAACTGTCTACTTTATATGTATAACAGTTCTATCTATTAACGTGTTAGACGTTCTGGCGTTCTCTGCGTCCACGTCAAAATAAATGTCACAACAAAAAGCGCAGCTTACGTTACTTCAGAGTTCTACTTCTACTGGCGGTGCGAATGCAACCAGGAAAATGTTCCTAGGGGGAACTATTCGTTCTCAGGGAACCACCCTGGTGGCTAGTTCCTAGAACTACCCATTGCGAAAGCCCCTTTAAGTTTCGGTTTCCTTCGTTTATGATTATGCCCTCATTTGGTCTTATGGTTACATACTATCATCTGTCTGTCATTATGTTCTCCTTGTATTTATGCTCCCTCTTATGTTTCATCCCTTGTCGGTTCTTGTTTTCATTTGTGTGCTTGTGTTTCTATTGTTATTCTGTGATCTTTCCTAGTTTAATTGAAATTAAAGGTTTGTCTGTGGTAATCTCCTTCATCGTGTGATTGATACGGCCACACATGAGAGTAAACTTGTCCCTCAAATCTAATTGGTTGATTGAAATGTTGTTCCAGGGTAAACAAAGATGTTAATCCAGAAACATGTTGTACTTGGTGAAATCACATTCACCAAATGGGTCAACCAGACTTAAATATAACCTTGTTAAAAAAAGCATAAAATGTTGGAAAGAATTTAAATGTTTGTTACCAACTTAATTATTTAAAGTTTATGCAAAAAAAGAAAAGAAAAAAAAAGTACCCCCTTGAATTTACCATAGTGTGTGTCACTTCTAAAATCACTTTAACTTTGTTTGGATCTCAAACAAAACTGACACAAAAAAACAGAATTTCATAATATGAACATTAACTTGTTTACAATTGTCAGGATATGTGTCTGTAGTAAGCGCATGATGATGGAGAATTAAACACAACTAGTTTAGTAACAATAATACTCAGAACACGCATGTGATTGTGATATTCTGTGTTTACAGAGTGCTTGACCAGCACAAACTGTCTAAAGAGCAATGGGAGGAGAGGATCCAGATTTGGCATGAGGAGCACAGAGGAATCCTCAGGTGAGTTTTACTTATATGCTCTCATTCAGCTCACCTACATATCACTCCACAAGTTTATAATTCCTTTGAATTCTGTATCACTAGGGAAGATGCCATGCTGGAGTATCTAAAGATCTCACAGGATTTGGAGATGTATGGCGTCAACTATTTTGACATCAAGAACAAGAAAGGAACAGACCTCTGGTTAGGTGTGGATGCTTTGGGACTTAACATATATGAAAAAGAAGACAGGTAAGCTTTGTGAGCAAGATCTGATTATTTAGAAATGTTTGTTGGGGATTTTGGGGTCAGTGTGCCATGACTGTGTGGTTAATGACCTGCAGAGTGACTGTTCAAGCCCACAACAAGCCAAACAAGTCAACATCAACGCCTGCTGCTTATTATTGAGAGGTCAATGCACTCAAGGACTAATGTACCACAAAGTTTGAGATTTTTGTAATGTTTGTTGTAAAAAAGGTAACACTTTATGTTACATGTGCTAACAGTAATAAAAACAGTAAAATATGCATAATTACTTGCAACTGACCCTAAACCAAACTGTGATCCTATACAAGTACATGTTGTTAATTAACATTATTCAATACATGAATTTCTTCATTACTTAGGCTGACTCCAAAGATTGGATTTCCTTGGAGTGAAATAAGAAACATCTCATTCAGCGACAAGAAGTTCATAATCAAACCCATTGACAAAAAGGCTCCCGTAAGTCTTTGCATAAATTATTTTGTCTTTTCCCCCTTCAAATTATTCCCAACGACAAATAAGAATATCGAAGGTGAAGAAAGGAAAAATCTTTGGATTCATGTTGGTTTCATATGGTTTTAAAACTTTAATACCATTTTTAAAGCTTAAATGTTATGATTTAATGATAAATGTCATGTGGTGTAACCATCTAATTAATAACGTATTTTCCTTGATCAAAATTGTAAGAAAAGTTTTTAAAAATATTTTTCTTTTACTTTTTTTCTGTATTACGATATCAGGACATTTGAACCTCCTTCCGTGATTTTTTTCATGTTACGCATCCAAAATATATCTAAATGAATTGTAATTCAGAGGAAATTGAATCATACTCTTCATAAAAGAAGTATTTCTATATTCAAGTCATATGTACAGAATTGCATTTTTATGTAATTTTTAATCATTCAGAAGACCGGTTATAAAATATTTGCCCAATTATTTATGCATATGACATTAAATGTGTCACATTCTGTTCTTTCTCTCTTGTTTTTGCAGGACTTTGTGTTCTATGCATCTCGTTTACGTATTAACAAGCGCATCCTGCACCTGTGCATGGGAAACCATGAACTTTACATGCAACGCAGGAAACCTGATACCATTGAGGTGCAGCAGATGAAGGCACAAGCCAGAGAGGAGAAACACCAGAGACAGATGGAGAGGTGAGGACACAGTGTTCAGTGCCCAGAGTGTGTCATTAAATAGCAGTGAACAGCTGCCCTGTGATCACAGCAAGACACCAGGAAGCTCAGGCCAGAGCATCACTAATGTTGGCCACAATTTTGCTGGCCACAAAAATAGTTAATTTAATAAAATATTTATTTATTTTCTTTGAGAATTTTTCTCAAAGGTTTTTTTTTTGCATTTGGAGTATATTATGGGCCAGATTTACTAAACTAATTAAACACAAATTAAAGAACACAGACACAGCCGGATCATTTCCATAATGAGCAACACAAGAGCAGCGCAAGTTAGCGTATGGTTTAAGTCATGCTTTTTTTAGGTGGTAAATAATGGCGCAAATAACAGTACATTGACGAGCTCAAACTGTAGTAAATCACCTCTCATGGTTCATTTAAATATTCTCCTCCCATAAATTTTGTGTCTGAAAGGGAAACTCCTTCAAATGCCCATGCAATAAGGTCAGCCGTAAAAATAACCCTGCCAACTCCTTTCTAGTGCTAATTTTTCACTGCGTGTCTTTAGTAAATCCTAACTGTGTTTTTTAACGACAAAAGAGGGTTTGTGCTGGAGCAAGCTGTTAGTAAATGTGTCCCTAAGTGTGTTTTCTACCTGTTTTTCTCCCAGAGCCCAGCTAGAGAATGAGAAGAAGAAAAGGGAGGCAATAGAGAAAGAAAAAGAGATGGTGGAGAGAGAGAAGCAAGAGATGATGATGAAGCTTTTACAGTTTGAAGAGCAGACCAAAAGGGTTGAGAGAGGTAAGAATATTTCATTAGATGTCTGATCTCATATATTATTAGACTTCAGTAGACTTTATAGAGTGCTGGACTCTTGCATTGTCAATACAAGATCTTGACCAAACATTGATGCATCACTTGATGGAAATAACTCGACAACATTTATTTTCATCAAGAGGTGTAGCATTTTTCGGTCAAGATCTTGTATTGACAATGCGAGTCCAGGACCCTGTAAAGTCTCCTCCAGCACATCCCAAAGACTTTCAATGTATTTAAGGTCTGGACTCAGAGCTGCCAATTCATGTGTGAAAATGATTCTTCAAGCTCCTCACAACCATTCTTTCACAATTTGAGCCTGATGAATCTTGACATTTTCATCCTGGAATATGGCCATGGTGTCTCTTTATACATGGTTGTTTAAGAAATGAAAAGCTACACACTCCATCAATTAGGGTTAGAAGAACTGTTGCCAAACATATAACATGCTAGAAACATAATAATCACCGCAATAATGATCCATTTATAGACTCTTAAGCATTTGCCTACTTAAATCCAAACAGCCTGCGACTTATTTTTGGCCAGGGAGTGTATATTGCATATTATACAAAATCCTGTGACCACCCTACTTGGCACACACTTGCAATAAATGATATTGTATAATTGAGTGACTGCTTCCCCCTTCTGGATGATTTTGTGTATTGTTCAGATCTTAGAGAGCAGTTTGAGAGGGCAAGGATATTGGAGGAAGAGAGGCGGCGAGTCGAGGAGGAGGCAGCGCGCTTGGAGGCTGAGAGACAGGCGGCACTGACCGCTAAAGAAGAGCTGGCCAGGAAAGCGGAGGATCAGATGAAAAATCAGGAACAGCTGGTATGCTGGGGACAGTTTTACACACACAAAACACACCTTAAACAGTAACACTAGCATATTCTGTTTGTGTAATGGGGCACAATTATTTGTTTATCTATAGTAAAATAAAGAAAGATTTACCTTTTGGTTTCCCTTAAAAGGCAGCAGAGCTGGCTGAGTTCACTGCAAAGATTGTCTTGCTGGAGGAAGCCAGGAGAGTCAAGGAAGAGGAAGCCAATGAATGGCAGAACAGGGTGAGTTTTGAACAGTATGTCTTGAAATGTGGTTAAATTCCTCTCTCCTTATAACTGACCTCTCCACTTTTCTCAGGCTAAAGAGGTTCAGGGTGATCTGGAAAAGACCCGCGAGGAGTTGCAGCATGTTATGTCGTCCCCTGTGGTTGCTGCCCCCATGGCTGCCCCTATGGCTGCCCAGGCCATGATGGAGGAGCCCTTGGAGAAGGATCATGATGATCACGAGGAGAACAACAGCACCTACAGTGCTGAGCTGCCTGTGGAGGGCATAGAGGACCACCGCAATGAGGAGGAGCGCATCACAGAGGCAGAGAAGAACGAACGTGTGCAGAAACAGCTCAGGGTACAGCTCAGCTCATTCATCCCAATCATTCATCAAATTCGGATTCTGAAAAACACCTTAAAACAGATCCTGATTCCGCATTGATTTGTTTAGTTACTGTTTTTGGAAACACAAAGTTTGTCACAAATGAAACATGCCTTATTTTTTTCAGTTTGTTCACAAACACACATACAACTTACTTGTAGTTGTGATTTTGATTGATCTCAGTGATTTAGTGAATCTTTTGAACACCTAAAACCAGATCCAGATTCATTCACTGGCCTGTTCAGTATCTACATCTGGATGTTACATTGTAACACCAGTAGGTGGTGACCAGTGATTTATGTATTTCATTATTTATTTATTGAGTGAGTGAGTGAGTGAGTGAGCATTAGGAGTCATTTTATCATTTGTTCAGGAGATTTGTTCAAAAACACAGAGTCATTCACAAATGAATCAAGCCTTATTATCCTTTTTTTCAGTTTATTCAAATACATATCTACATATAACACTTGTACTTGTGATTTTGATTGATCTCAGTGATTTAATGAATCTTTTGATGAGCTAAAACAGATCCAGATTCATCCACTGGTTTAAGTATCTATATCTGAAGGTTACATTGCTGCAGTACTTTTTTTCAGTTTATTTAAATACATATACAAACATAACACTTACTTGTAGTTGGGATTTTGATTCAATCTAAATAGTTTGACTATCATTCGTTCAGGAAATTCTTTGTTCGTGAATGAAACATGAAAGTCTTATCATCCTTTTTTCAGTTTTCAGTTCAGTTTCAATTCAATTTAGTTTCACAATTTGTTTACAGTTACAAGCCTTATTATTTTATATTATTTGAGGCTGTTCATAAAAGACATGCTTCATTCATACAGTTTTATATGAACAACATGGCACGTTTATTCGGTTCATTCGCAAACAACATGTTTCGTTCAGTTGCACTGATCTCAAATCACCAATTTCAGTTCAGTACGTACCATTCGTTCAGTTACGCCACTGCTATGAATCCGAATATTCTATTTCAATTGTCTTTATTTGGTATTTACACTGTGATTAACTGTATCTTAAATTGTTTTTAGGCCCTGAGCTCTGAGCTGGCCGATGCCCGCGATAACTCTATGAAGACTCAGAACGACATTCTGCACAATGAAAACGTAAAAGCCGGGAGGGACAAGTACAAGACGCTTCGTCAGATCCGCATGGGCAACACCAAGCAGAGAATAGATGAGTTTGAAGCCTTGTAATGGCTGACCAATCCTCCAGTAAACCTCGAGCACCAGCAGCGCTCTGCTCATGTGTTGCTGATCAAGGGGGAATTTATCTAATCATAAATGGTCTCACTTTGTATTTGCCATTAAAAATGACGGGGTTATTTACACACTACATACTACTGTACACACTAGTACAGTAACTTTTTTTTGACAAATATGGACAACATATTCAAGGCACTAAAATGATGTTTATGTTTTAAGGTTTGCCTTGAGAACACTCTTGAGATCCTATTTATGCTAATTGTGCCAAAGGCTTTGTCTTGAGAAATCATGTCATCTTTTATGGGAACCTTTTTAATGTGACTAACTTAAGATCTTTGTGTCATGAAACACATCACTCCCTCATAAAAAGGAGTTTTTATGTTTGAAAAGAATAAATAAATAAACAAAACAAAAAAAACGCGTAAATATAGTACGAGGATTGTAGATAATTATCTAAAACATGGATGAGATCAAATAGTGGCCATAACAAACAAGTCAATGTTTTTTTTTAACAGATTTTGATTCATTAAATGCTGCATAGTAAATTAGATTTTCTATGTAATATTTTGAAATAAAAATATTAAATTGTTTTAAATGACTTCTGTCTAGTTACTGTGGGACGAAAAATGCATGGGTAAACATGTTTTGGCGAAGGTCTGTGGCAAAATGTTTTTGAAGAAAAGAGAGCAGCACAATGTCTTGATATTTTCCGATATGTCTCGGAATTGTTCAGAATAGCAGAAAGGTTTGCATTGTCTGTTTAACCAGATGTCCTTATGCTGTGACCGCTAACAGAACTACAGTTTAATTTGCACAGATGCGCAGAGAGGCTGTTAAAGGCAAATTGTTATGCAAAGGGTGCGCCTGCTTGAACCCACAAAGGACCACAGATATTTACTCAAGGACTAGAGCGTTAATTATGTTGCTAGACAACAATTTATGAAGCCTGGAAACCATTTGTTGAAATATGCAAAGGGTCAGCGAACATGCAAGGGGTCTGGATTACTGTGTTCCATTGGAAAACATTTCAGTGATCATTAGTTACACTGGTGTAGTTCCCTGAAAACCTCCTATAAAAATCTTCCATTAGACTACAATGATTTTCACTGAAAGTAGGAACAGTTTATTTAGTTTTTTTTTTCTTGAAAAGCAAAGCAAAGCTAATATCAATGATTATTAGATACACTTTCTAAATTCAGGAATCTGTACTTCTGCATTATGCTGTGACCATTATATTATATTATATATTGTACTATTGCCATTAATAAAGCATAAGCAAACTCTTTCAAATACGCAAGGGGGGTTGAGTGCAGAAAAGATTCCCAGGTTTAAAGCTTGTTTTTTTTTTTCATGTAAAGGAAGATGCACTTTACATTACATTTTATATATTTCACATCATGTTATCACATTAGTAATCCAAAAAGCTCCTAAAAATGATATATTCAGTAATTACTTATTAATTCATTATTAAAGGGGCTATATGAATTTAAAAACCCTTGTTATTAGCGACACCGGTGGCTGTTATGTGAACTGCAGCAAGTAACTTGCTCGTGCTCTCACTCGGTCACGTAATATACAGACTGAACTTGATTCAGTGCCCCAATACTCACGGCAAACTACTTCGCTTACAAATAACAATAGGTTGGAAATACATCTTTAGCGATACAGCCTATTGTTAGCGAACATAGACAAAAATGACAGCAGCGAGAAAACCGTAGAAAGCATATATGATCATGAACTTCACCGGCATTATGTCCAAACAAAGATGAGGTAATTAATTACTCTGTTAATGTAAAAATCGCTGTAAATTAAAAAAAAAAACTCTGTTATGATAGTTTGAATATAAAGTATGTTTGAGGCTATATACATTAGGCTACTACTATAGATCTGACTATGTGAGACTATAGTTTGAATTAATCCCTTTTCTTTGCATGATATTTTAACATTACAGTACAGAATGGCTCTTTCAACATTATCCTCCTGAACATTGTGTAGTCTAGCATTCATGTGTCATAGAGCGGAAGAGAGCTCTCGGGAGCGCGAGTTAAGGCCACATCCTTTGGATTTTCCCGGCAAAACCAGCCCGAGTCCTTCTCAGAAATATCAGTCTACAGGGTTTCATAAACTAGTAAGTCGGGGAAGGTCTCGTTTTTTAAGTCTTCTTACAAGCTGTTCACACACTGGAAATACAAAAATTGATTACATGAAAATTCTGGTTACACTTTATTTTAAGGTGTCATTGTTACAGTGTAATTATATATTACTGAGTAATATTAAGCAACTACATGTACTCATAGGGTTAGGGTAGGATTAGGATTTGGTTGAGGGTTAGTTGCATGTAATTATGCATAATTTACTGTTATTATTATGGTAAGTACATGTAACATGTAAAAAGGACACTGTCTAAATCCTTACATCCCCTTTATAATTACAATGTAATATGATCGATAACGCGCAAACCTTCTTTCATAACTGAAGGGAACAAATGACCATATAAGGAGTGTGTGTATCAGTCCCTGGGGGTGGTGCTGAAAGAACAGCTCCCATTAAACACCACTTCTTTTAATAGCGGTCCCCTGTGGCCACTTTTTCAGGAGACCCTCAGTCGGGTTATTGCTGCCAAGGGGTGCAAGGGAGTTATGTCAAGCCATGAATCAGGGAAGTTCCCATGCCCGGACCGGAGCTTTGACAACTGAGAGATATGTTGGAGCGACTATGAGAAGATGAAGAGGCAAAACCTGCGGACACTCGCCTTAATTATCTGCACTTTGTCCTATTTACTCATTGGAGCGGGAGTCTTCGATGCACTCGAGTCAAAGCAAGAGAAAACCCAGAAGGGCAAGCTCGACTATCGAAAATTTCTACTCATGTATAAATATAATCTCACCAGGCTTGACTTCGATCAGATTGAAAAGGTCGTGTTGCTTCTGAAGCCTCACAAAGCCGGAGTCCAGTGGAGGTTCGCCGGGTCTTTTTATTTTGCCATCACTGTGATAACGACCATAGGTATTTTTTTTTACTTAATTTGTTAAGAAAGTCATTCTAGTCGAATTATGTTTATAGTTTCCTAAAATATATGCCATTCAACTTTAAAATCTGTTGTACTTTTTATACATTTATGCAAAAACAAATGTTTAATTTTCAAAAATGATCAATCGCCTTAGCCTATGTGAAAATGGACAATTCCCTCAACTAAAAATCTAATTTGGTTATTTAGTTGCTTATAGCATTTGTGTTGTGTGTTCCTGTTTTATTTTGAGGACAGTTTCGATGGATTTAAAGTTATTGTTAGGTTTTTCCATTGAACATATTTTCTCAAATAAGAGTAATAATATTAGGTATGCTAATGTAATCATATAGCTATAGGGACTTCAAAAAATATACAATCGCCAAAATGCCATCCTGTAAACTGTATTTTTAACGGAAAAGTTCTGGCAACAGCAGCTGAGTTTTTAAACGTAAAATCAACATTTTACTGTGTGCTTCTCTGAAATAAAAATATAGCAAAATTGAATCTTCGTGAAGTATGCTCGTTAAAATTGCTTAGTTAACACATCTAATGAACTTAGAGTTAGACTCAATACAGTCATCACTGAAGTGCTTAATCCTGTTACCAGTTCATGATTTCGTCATCGCTTCCGGTGGATTAGTTCAAAAATGGTCATGGGTTATTTTTGGAAGAGCACCCTACAAAATGCTAATGTAAATTATGTCAGTTTTCTCTCTGCGTTTTCACTAGCTGAAGACAATTGCGTTGCATGGCAAAGCTAAATAGTATAGGTTTATTTATTTCTCTTTAACCTTCATGTTTTGTTTGAAAGACTCTTTAATTGCATTTTTAGTATCAGATTAAAAATGGCTTTTGCTATTCTTATTGGAAGTGATTATATTATGTAGAAATAATCATACTTTTTTATATCTTAACCTTCAAGACAAATGTAATCAATTTTTTGTCTTGAATATAATCAGTTAATTTAGATGTTACCTTTTGTGTGTTACCATGTAATTTTTTATTAGGTTATAGGGTTAAAGATTGATTCACGACAGTAGGGTTTGGATTATGTCAGATGAAGATATTTACATAAATTATTTAACATTAAGTTAGTTTTGGAATTATGGTTATTTGTTCATGCACATAAAAAAGTATTGTCATTCTCAGCAGAACATGTGGTTTATTTCAATATATATTTGAAATAATATATATATATATATATATATATATATATATATATATATATATATATATATATATATATATATATATATATATATATATATTATTACCTAATTTATTGGAACAAAACAGCCTTAGTCCAACAAAAAAGAACAAAGATTCTGAAATGTTAAATTCTTCATTAATTTTCACTTCATTGTCCTAATTTGCTTGTTGAAAACCTGATTTGTGAATCTTTTTGGTATCCTAATACCGAGAGCTATGTGCAGAGCTTCAGCAAATCTCCAGGCTAATGCCATATTAGTCTGCCCTCATTGGGGAGTTTACAGCATCATCATAACATAAGTGCAATGAACGTTAGTAATAATATTTACAGAAAGTTAAAGAACACTCAGTACAAATAAATGTGGGCGGTGTGCTCTGATGAATAGTCTGATTACTCTGGCCAGTTACAAACAGTGAAGATATTGACTGGCCTGTTTACCTCTTTAAATTATTCAGACTTTTCAAGAGGTTGTTTAGCTGACATACACCACCAAAGGACACTTATGTCTTTCTCTGCAAGGCTGAATTGAGCCAGTAAATCTCACACTCAGTGGAACCAAAGACCTATTGACATTCTCTGGTATGGTCTTGACTAATATGTGTTCTACAAGTCTGAAAGATCTTTAAATTATCTTTGAATATTATCACTTGATACTATCAGGATTATAACGGGTGCAAGTTGATGGCACTACCATGAACATAGATTTCCATATAAAAGGTAAAAAAGGTGCTTAAGGCCTGTTCAGACCAAGAATGATAACTATAAAGATAACATTAACCATATTAATGTCCACACCAGCGTTTTGTTGTCTGCTGCTTTAAATGCTTGAGCTCTGAAAGCAGGATGGATTCTGATTGGCTGTCAAAGATTTTATCGTTCATCAGCTGCAAAAAAAAAAAAAAAAAAAATTCTGAAATTGATTCAAATGATATTGTTTCTCTGTGCCGTTATCATTATAGTTGTAATGTGAACTCTGCTATTCTTTTATGTTTAGATTTTTTTTAGAACTAGTATCTTTATTGTGATCCTTGAAGCTCAATAATTGGTGTGTTTCCCAAAAGCATCGTTAGCCAACCATGATTGCAAGTTCCGTCATTACCAACATAGTTCAGTGAATCTGTGTTCCCTGAAACCAAAGTTCAAATGAACATTCACAAATGGCTTCGCAATGTTGTGTGGTTGGAACTACAGCTCTTTTTTGTTACCATGACATGTGGACTCAGCTGATCATGCAAAGATCATGCTTTTTAGCAAAATAAGCAAGCTAACGTGCTGTCCAATCTATATCTTTATTGTCTTGATTGAAATCTTGCACTAAACCACTCAATTCATACGGATTAGTTTTACGATCTCTTCATGAAGTTTTTTAAGCGTCAAAGTGGTAGCCGTCAACGGAGGGACAGAAAGCCCTCAGATTTCATCAAAAAGATCTTCATTTGTGTTCGGAAGATGAAATAAAATTTAACGGGTTTGGAACGACATTTTTGGCTGAACTATCCCTTTAAGCATTGAGTTGTGCTGTTGAGCAGGAAATGTATTCCAGACTAAGAAAGGGTTCAAATATTCATTGTGATTGGTTGATCAGGAACCAATCAGTGACCAGACATTACCCATATTATAAAAACATAACATTTTACTGGTTCAAACTACAAATCATGTGATGTCCATTCCAATGGATGCAGGATCTGTAGGTCTACAAACATCTAAACACACAACATCAAGTCTTCCATGAAAATGTTGATTCTTTAAATCACGTCTCTTGTCCTGCTCTCCTTCCCTAGGTTATGGCCATGCCGCCCCCAGTACGGATGCTGGGAAAGCATTCTGCATGGGGTATGCGCTTCTGGGCATCCCCCTCACCCTGGTGATGTTCCAGAGCCTGGGCGAACGCATCAACACCTTCGTCCGGTTCCTGTTGCACAAAGCCAAGAAATGCATGGGCCTGCGGAGGCCGGAAGTCTCCATGGCCAACATGGTGATCATCGGCTTCTTCTCCTGCGTCAGCACCTTGTGCGTAGGAGCAGCTGCCTTCTCCCACTATGAAGGTTGGACCTTTTTCCATGCCTTCTACTACTGCTTCATCACCCTCACCACCATCGGTTTCGGGGACTATGTAGCCCTGCAAAAGGACAACGCTCTCCAAAACGACCCTCATTACGTGGCCTTTAGTTTTGTCTATATCCTGATGGGCCTCACAGTAATTGGTGCTTTCCTCAATCTAGTGGTGCTACGGTTCATGACGATGAACACCGAGGACGAGAGAAGAGACGCGGCGCAGAGGGCACTGCTCTCCAAAGATCAACAGATAGGTTCGGTTCTGCGGCGTCCGGACCCTCCGAGCCCAGCCGCCGCGGGACGAGACAAAAGACGAGGGCTGAAGAGCGTCTACGCCGAGGTGCTTCACTTCCAGACGGTGTGCTCCTGCCTGTGGTACAAAAGCAGAGAGAAAATGGTGATCCTCCCGCAGGATATGTCCTTTACTGATGCGCTAATGGAGCAAGGAGACGTGTCGCCCCACCACTTTTTTGAACCCGGCCCAACGGGCTGCGTGTGTAACCTTCAACGCTGCTCGGCCATTAGCACTGTGTCTGCTGACCTGAGAAACATCTCACCGTTCAGGCTCTTCGCCAAGAGACGCAGCTCTGTCTGAATCACCTCACTTCCTTATACAGTCACTGCAGATCTTTAATGAGTCACATGAATTATTTTGATTGCATTATATCACATAAAGATGCTTGAACAGACCACCCAGAATCGAGGTGGCCTGATGAAAACTTCTTTTTACACCAACATCTATTCTCTATCAACGCTTTGATGACTAGGAGAATTCAAATGGTCTTCTACTTCAAATAGATCATTTACACCCTGAAATGGGGCAATAGACAATGTTTTAACAGTTACTAAAAACATATTCTAACCAAAAAACTTCCCATCTGGAATGCTATTTTACCCTGTTCAGATGAAACGCTTATGGTTTTAGAGTTTTCATAAATCTCAGCCATTTTTGGCTTCGCATTGCAGTGTTGTTTGCCATTCAGAATTGAACTGAGAATGCCTTTTAAATTCCAATTAAATTCCAGAATTTGAGTTGAATTTAGATAGATAGATAGATAGATGAAATGTAATTTATGTGTGAAGTAATAGAAAAGTCTATTTATCTATATATTTCATAACGGTGATTGAAATATGAGATGGGAGAAAACAATTATATTGCAATACGTTTGCATTTGCTCACAAAAAAATTCTATGACACTGGAGGAAAAAACACTATTTTAATGTTTTTGTGAGTGAACGCTGACTTTTTCAGGGGAAAGCAATACTTTTGAGAAACAAAGCAAAGTGTCTCGAGGCATCTTAAAAGTTTTGATATAATAAACGTTTCAGGAAACTTTTTTTTCTCCCTTCTCATATTCTTTTCCCATCACCATGTTCCTTTGGGGGCTCTGTTGAATGCATGATCTGCATTGAAATTCTTTCAATAAATTCTCCTTCCTATCCGTTCAACTTCCTGTGGGGTGTTGCCAATTCAATTTAAACTCCATAGTTCTGAAATTTGCACGACCATGTTGCATTGATAGCTTTTGCGGTGTTGAGAACTACAAATGAAACTCTTATAACTCAGTATACTGCGATCTGATAAAGGATATTATTATTAGACACATTGTAATGAGTCCCTTGTAATACGCTGTAGACTTCCGTGTAACCAGCAAAATGAAACACCTATCAGGTTGTTGATGATCCAGATGGTATACCAACATGACTCCCTCAACCTCCCTAAACATATTAACTTGATGGAGGTCACGTGGAGTAATAAAATAATATTCAGATTGGCTGCACTTTGTTTTTTTAAAAACAAGGACAGAGTTGTAAGCATGATATCAGAGTCAACATCTCGGCATGGAAAGCGTATACGACTTTTGAACCTGAGGTATCTAATTACTCTTGATGTTTAACACATAAATGTCAGCTTTGAAGATAAAGAATAAATATGACCTTGGTCTGAACTAGAGCAGTAGGAAAAACAGCAGTTATCCCATACGGACCATCTCAGCACTGATCTGGACATCGTGTCCTATGTATCCCCCATGACTCAGAGAGGCCTTGCTGCTCAGGCTATGTTTGGCTCACACAGGAGTGTGTGCCATCTTCACATCCTGCCAAGGAGAAAGCGCTTTGTGCCCAAGACTGTGCCTTCAGCTATTAAACCTGCATGACACAGTGACAGAAGGAACGCCATTACAACAAATGCCTGTATTGCAATCCCCCCCACGGTGGCGGCATCTGTTGCTTTTTCTTGTATATTTTTTCTGGTTTGGCATCTATATTCATGTGAAAGGTAAAAAATATATTTTGACCAGCAGGTCAATGATGGTAGGACAGAGTGTACATTTATGTTTCTAATCCTGTCCTTACTAAAGGGACCAGGGCAAAAAATAACTCTTTACTGATTAGAATAATTAAAATAGAATAGATTTTTTTTTGAACATGTGAAATTGAACCTTATTTTGCCAAATGTCAGTAAAACTAAAGGATGTAAACGGTGAAAGGTTTAATAAGGAATATGTTACAAGTTCAATACAAGTTAACGCATTTTTGGGGGGTAGAATTTGTGACGTCATATATTTGTCCAACATTTTGTAAAAACAAACAAAATTTTATTTGATTGAAATGATTTTTGAACCCACTAAAACAATGCACATTTATTTGCATGTCTGATGCATGACTTCACCAGGTTATTTTCTGTAGTAATTAGTCTTGTCTGGTCAGTATACCACACACTTTAGTCTTGTAGGGTAGACTGGGTACAGTTGAGACATAGGTACAGTTGAGACACCTTAAATAACTTGCGTGCGCAGCAAGCACAAGTTGTGAATTTTGCTGTGCACATGCGTATTAGTGTCCTCTTTGATCGTGGGAAATTTGAACAATGGACGCATCTCGGATCCGAAGATATCGGCAAAAGTTTTTTTTTCTAAGGTAAGTCGTTCACTTCACCATGCACACTCCACAATGAATAGCTTATTATCCTTATGTGACTGTTAAACGTAACTGGTATCATCACAAACGTTATTCTGTGCCCTAAAAACGGGCATATTTCATGGTATTGTGTAATACATGGTCATTGCAAAATCTAGAGAAAAGCGCGAGGTGGCCATCAGGGTACAGTTGAGACACACTGTCTCAACTGTACCCGCGATAGAGTTCGATTACGTCACACGCTGTTTAGTTGTTCAGTGTTATGATAACAGGTTAAATGTCATAATTAGCCAGCATAGGACACAAATGAAAATAAAATTGTATATTTGTGATATTTAAACTGTGTATTATTAATGAAAATATTTTCTAACATGAATGTTATAAGGATAACCTAGCATGTTGTCAAATAGGCAAGGTGGTAAAACGGGTACAGTTGATACACCATTTTTAAGATGTGTGCAGCAGTCACATATTAATTTAAAGAGAGAGAGTGTGTGTGGGGGGGTTGTGTGTGTGTGTGTGTGTGTGTGTGTGTGTGTGTGTGTGTGTGTGTGTGTGTGTTTGTGTGTGTGTGTGTGTGTGTGTGTGTGTGTGTGTGTGTGTGTGTGTGTGTGTTTGTGTGTGTGTGTGTGTGTGTGTGTGTGTGTGTGTGTGTGTGTGTGTGTGTGTGTGTGTGTTTATGTTCACCAGGTCCAGCATGTTCCAAAGTTTAGTCCTGAACTAATCAGGCCTCATCCAAAAGCTGGCCCCAGAAAGGCCAATGGTCAACGTCGGAGGAAAAGGACCACTGAAATTCTCACTGATACCCCTGTAAAGGAGACCCTTGAAGAGGAGAAAAGAAGATCCTCCATGAAGGTGAAGAGGAAGACCATGACAGAGAAAAAGGAAGGAGGAAAAAGAAGAAAGAAAAGCACAGAAGACACAAAATGCCTGGTGTGTGACGAATGGTTCTCAAGTTCACGGTCGGGAGAGAAATGGGTGTCCTGCTCTAGGTGTAGCATGTGGTCACACGTAGAGTGTACCCTTGGCGGAGACAGCTACACATGCCATCATTGTGAAAGTGACACCTGAATCAATTTTTTCCTTTGTTGGTTGTTTACTGTTACTTTTGACATTGTTATTGTTAGTGTTGTCATTGGAATGTTTCCATTTGTACTGTTGCAATATCTGTTCATGAAATATCTTGTTCCTGTTTTATACATTTTAACCAGTGCAAATTTAAATAAAATGAATTAATTTAAATGGATGAATAAACAAACATGTTGCCCAAATGTTATTTTCTTTATTTATTATATTTGCAATGAACAGTTAGTTACCTTTACTTCATTAAAAATGGGTGTCTCAACTGTACCATGGTACTGTCTCAATTGTACCACATATGGGTACAGTTGAGACAAAGTTGAGACAAAAAGCACCTTATTTTTATGAGCTAATTGTGGAAAATATAAACTAATTATGGGTAATATTGATTGATAATATCTTAGTCTACAAGCTAATGAAATGTCATGTGGCATGTCATGTGGAAATTCACTTCTTTTCAGTATCTATTTTTGTGTGAAAAATCAAAACGCAAAAAGTGTCTCAACTGTACCCAGTCTACCCTATGTAGCATACTCAGGTACATTTCTTGGGACTTCTATTTGAACTTGCATTTAGTTTGTGTCTGAAATCGCATACTCTCTTGAGTAGGTACTTATTTTGAGAAATAATTACTTCACGACCACTGAGAGACTAGTGAAAAGTGGTCTGAATGACAGTGTTTGGGGTGAGAGGGTTGAAAATGAAAGCGATCTTGGTGACGACAGCTGCCAAGAAAAGTCGTTTCATATGGTGATCAAGTTATTATATTTTGATAAAAGACTAACATTTCCTTTGAAATAACCTGCTGATGAATTTTTCACAATAAGAGCGTGTAAAATAACGTTTTCTGATTTCATGTTGACTTAAATGACCCCGTCCCTTTAAATCTATCTACCTAGTAGCAACGCGCCTTTTCATTGGCTCCAATAAAAACACCTTTCAGACTTGTCAAGTTTTGCAGGCAGATATTATTTCCGAAAACAAAGATGAACTTCAACGAGATGATTATGAAAATCTTTGACCAAAATCGGCAAATCGCATTATGCGCTGCAGGCACAACTGTTGCTCTGCTTGGACTCAGTGTCGTGTATAAATATATGCGTCAGGAGAAAAAGTTAACCCGAGTTGGAGTTGTTACTCAGCTGCTGGTTCATCCGATGAAGTCTGGGAAAGCGGTGTCGGTAGAGACAGCAGAATGTCTGCGAATGGGGCTGAAATACGGCGAACTGCGGGATCGGTGAGTGTTTGTTACATCTTTGCTTTCCAGTCGTGCAATTTCTTTGAACGCATAGCCTGTCTGTATACGCATTTAAATGTAGGCTACTGTTAATAATGGGTCAGTGTGTGTGCGAACTATTAGTGACTTTTAATGATTTACCGTCTGATAAAGATGCTAACGGAAAGCGCGCGAGCTGTTTTTGCCACGTTTTTGTCTATTTTGTACCTTTTGTGTTTACTAAAACTTTCGAAAACTCAATGAAAATATGAACACTTGTATAAATAAATGCTTAATTTTGTCGTATTTTCCGTTTTGTTTTTCTTTGGAGGGGTTCAAAGTTCAGACACCTCATAATTCGCGACTTAACATATTGTGCACATATTGTGTTTGGTTGCAGTCACTGGCTGGTCATCACAGAGGATGGACACATGGTGACAGGCAGACAGCAGCCTCGTCTGGTGTTGGTGTCTCTGAGCTGTGAGGGGGGGCAGCTGTGTCTTAACGGACCCCAGATGGAGGAGTTGAGGGTTCCTCTTCACCAGCCCAGTAATGCAGTTATGGACTGCAGGTACAGAGCCTAACAGTGACCCACCCCACCAACACTTAACCCTTGTGCCTCAGGGGCATTTTTGGCTTTTTCAGTTTAGTTTTTTTTTTATCACTTTGCTTGTGTTTATGCTAACTGCATAAAATTTGGCACAGGTGTGTATTTTTATTGTAATTTTACTATTTCACCGCTCTGTCCTTAAGGCGAGACACTGCAGGTGAATAGGGTAAAAATTTTAACTTCCAGATATCATCATGGAACTTTAACAGTTGATTACTCACATGAATAGGAGAAAAAAATGTATTGTGAGTTTTCTGTATTTTTATGTTTAAATATGCTAATCAGGCTATATCTAATTAAATATGCGCTAATTTGCATATATTTTGAAGTGACGAATCTGACCATTGGAAAAAAAACAAGGTTCAAAATTATTTTTGCATTTTGTTTATATATTAAATGAAAAGACATTTTCAGAGGGGATTATGAATATCTCCTTTTGTTACCCTGTAAATCAGAAAATACTGGCAATAGCCTTAAATTGATTTCGGCCCTATTTTTAGGCACAAAATGTCATATAAATCAGGACAAGAATGATATATCAACAAATCCCTCTAAACAAACCTTCACAATATAGTTAGGAATACGACTATGAAGTTTGGTGTATGTAGGTGATTCAGAGGTGGGAAATCGTCACTAGGAGTGTGAGAAAAAACTCATTTAGAGAAAACGGCCTTTAAAGATTTTAATGGCAAAATTCTGAACGAATCACGTTGTCAGAAATTGGCATCAGCCAATGAAATTGCGCATTTCGAGTTAAATGGCCCATTTTACTTTCATGATTGGTTGCTGATAAACAGGAAATGATCATATTTGGATCCGACAGCATTGAAGAGAAGAGAGAGAGCTTTCTAACGGTATATGTGATGACAGGGTGCAGACAGCAATCGCGGAGCAGCGGGGTGATTTAGAACGCCAACTTTTGATGAATTTAGGCGTTTAATTTTTTGAGATATCAACCTCAAATTTGGAACACAACTCATTTATATTATTGGCTGATTTTCTATCCGTTTTTGAGTTCAACTTGTTTTATAATATATATATTTTATATAAAATAATGTTCATAAATAATTTTCATAAACTTAAACCATAACTTTTTTTTGGATGGACTTATTATTTTTTTTTAATTTGTTTTTTTTTTTTTACTTCAGCAATAATCTGCCAAGGGTCTTCTTTAAAATGATACCAAACTTAAGTCTGTGCTCCCAAGCTTCACATTTTTATGACGTGGACATTTTTGTCCTCTATGGAGCTATGTGTAACTTTTTTTTAAATGAGGCACAAGGGTTAAGTCACATTTCAATGTATGTATTTCATTGGACAGCTGACCTCAGGGTGGTTTTTATGGAAGGTTGTTTCCGCCACTGAATAAAAAGTAAAAAAGGATGCTTTTTTTTATCTCACAGAGGTTACATCTTGTCAGAATTGCGAGATATAAATTCGATATAAACTCCATAGATTATAGTGGCTGTATGAAGCAGTTTTATTTTAGTGTTCTTTATATTCTTGTATTAAGATTTTGTCAAGAATTTGTTATTTAAGTTTTATTTTTTACATTTTCAGTTTTCATTTTAGTAATTTTATGTGCTTATATCATGTTTATTATTATTTTTTTTCAGTTTTAGTCATTTTAGTACTTCAACTTAAACTAATTTTATTTCATTAAGCTGTCAAGGCAAAATTTCTAAAACTAAAATAGAGGATATTTTACATAAATGTTAAACATTTTTATGATTATTATTTTTTTAACTGTATTTGTTTCCATCCACCTATTTGTATGTGTATTCTGGGATATTGCATAAACAAACATAGGTGAAGTGCTCAATTGAGGTGGATAATATTTTTTTTACGATAAGTAGACATGCTCATTAACTATGATGGAAACTAATTTTCGGAAATAAATCCCTTTAAAAAAAAAAAAAAAAAAAAAATCTGCATTGTAGCCGATTTGTAGATTGTGCACTCAAAAATTCTCAGATTTTTTTTTTGTCGATTTCCCATTCATTTCCTGTGGTCAGTCATTTTTTACCGAAGAGCACAAGTGTGACTATTTAGCCTGCTTGAATCAGGCCCTCAATTTTTTTTTGTTCACATTCCAAATGCCATAAAAAGTCACCAAGTTTCATACCATTCCGATGAAGGTGTGATTTGTTTTTAGATTTCAAAACAGCTAATTTTCCGGTCAGAAATGACCTGTTGTGTGCATGTGCTAACTCATTTTATGTGTGGCCAAAGTTTCCTTTGTAAGATAGTTCTTCTTGTTGAAATAGCATACTGAAACTTGAAAATAATTTTGCTTGTGTGTCCAGAGTCTTTAGTATAGACGTTCAGGGCAGGGACTGCGGGGACGATGTGTCCGACTGGCTTACTCGATACCTGGAATCAGACAAGACCGTTCGCCTGGTGCATTTTGAACCTCATCTAAAGGCCCAGAGGCCTTCTGAGAAAGATCCCCTCTATCCTAAGGACGAAAAGGTTTGATGGACAGCCCTGTACATGTCTCATACTACAATAAACCATACAATTATTATTGTAAAACTGTGATATTGACTCTTGAGATATGGGACAAAACATGTCTCATAATTGTACCTGTGATTACTAGTTTTTAATATAGCAACATTCCTACTTTTAAATTAATTAGAGAGGAGAAATGTATTTATACATTTATTAATTGGAGAATGAGAAATACATAATTATATTTTAGTTTTTTATTTTAGCAAAATTACATTACTTTATCACTCAATTATCCTAAAAGCAGAACTATAAATGTATATTTAAAAGGAAAGAATACTGTCATGACAGATAGGAATCCCGACAGAGGAGAGCAATTAAAAATATATATATTTTATACGGTTTCACAGCTGTGCTTGTACCTCCTTTCAACATATATAAAATCTGGAACAATTCATGGCAATATGACACTTTTTTTTTATTTTTATTTTTTAATTAGTAGGCTACAATAAACTAAACCAATACTATGTGAAATCACAATTGTAGGAAATGGCTCACCATGAGATCTAATGTTTCCTGTGAGTTTCTTTGGGTTATTTCTTATCTATCATTGGGATTATCTAATCTGATTTTTCAATTCTTCAGGTGGCCTATCCTGATGCTGCTCCCATCATGCTAATGTCGGAGGCTTCTGTTAAGGACCTGAATAGCCGTTTGGATAGTGATGTTACTGTCTTTCAATTTCGTCCTAGTATTGTTGTCAGTGACTGTGAGGCATTCACTGAGGTATAACTGAATATTATACAATATGAATGATATGATTTAAGGTGTTATGATGTAAAATAAAACTCTGTTATTCCTACACCAGGACACATGGGATCATATTCAGATTGGCCAAGTGGAGATGAAGAGAGTTGTTGGCTGTGGAAGGTAAAGTAGAATATACACTGTTCACAAGTATAATCGTTAGTAATGTAAAATATTTAATTCTGTGTATTAATATTCAGATGCCTTTTTACCACTGTTGACCCTGAGACTGGAGTCATCACCCGGAAAGAACCACTGAACACGCTCAAAAAGTAAGTGCACACATTAGTTGAGTTAAAATCTACCCAGATCAAAGGGCAGAGCTGTTGTGTTTAGTCAATCATTTTCTTGTGCTTCTTTCCAAAGAACTTGGCTTTGTTTCTTTTTTAGTTAATCAGTTACAGAATCTGGAAAAAGAATCACATTATTACACGGCATAATGTGTAAAGCTTTGTGCACACCGGGACGCTTATCGCGCGCGCGCGTATCGCCGACGTTTAACGTCTCGTGGCTAAACAAAGGGCGCCAATGTGAGTATGCACAGCGACGCGCAAAACGACAGGCGTAAAAGCGTAATAAAAAAAACCACGCCTCTGGTTCGTTTTTTTGTTTTGTTTTAACTGGCCGACCAATGAGACTGTCTCTTTTGTTCACGTGCCTGGAGCTGTTGAAGTTACAGCACTTGGTGGCACTCAAGCACAAAACGGCCTTGCCGAGCACACATTGATAGAAGAATATGAAGAAGAGGAAGTAAGTAGACGAAGAAGAAACGAGGCAAGATAAATGTAGAGCTGCTAGTCTCTTTGGTGTCTGAAATCTCCATGTTCTGTTTGCCGGTTAGCAAAAAGTGTGTGAACGGTTTTGGCAAGCACGCGTTTTTTCTCTAAATACTGGCTCTCTTCTTCTGTGTGACAAGCGAGTGTCAAAGTGTAAAGTTGTGCAGCGCCACGTTGTGTACCGGGGTATTTCTGTATTTAATAAGCGCCATCTACTGTCAGAGTGAATTTGCACGTTCACACGGGGCATCGCTAGGGAAAATCGCTTGGGTATGAACGCAAAGACACGAAGAAAAACGCTGCAGATAGGCGCGCGATAATCGTCCCGGTGTGCACGAGGCTTAACATGTAAAGTATTCAGTTTGGTTTATATGCTGATTTTATTAATATTATTGTGGAAACTCTGATCATTTTTTTTTTTAGATTCTTTGATGAATAGAAAGTTTCAAAGAACAACATTTATTTGAAATAGAACTATTAAATATAATTATTTTTAATAAACCAATGATTCAACAATTTATTATTTGCCAAAAAAACCCCATAAAATTGTTATTTGATTTTAAAAAAGAAAGGAAATTAATTCTTTTAGTCAGCAAAGATGCATAAAACTGATCAAAAGTGACAGTAAAGACATTTATAATGTTGCAAAATATTTATATTTCAAATAAATGTAACTATTAATCAAAGAATACTTAAATGTATTACAGTTTCCAAAAAATATTAAGCAATAATAATAAGAAGGGATCGTGTAACATTGACGACTGGAGTAATGATGCTGAAAATTGAGCTTTGATCACAGGAATCATTACATTTTAGAATATATTCAATTAGAAAACTTTTTAAATTCAAAACAATGTCTCAATATTACTGTTTTGTTATTTTGATCAAATAAATACAGCCTTGGTGAGCAAAAGAGACATTCAAATAAAAATAAAAAATATTACCAACCCCATGTATGTGTATATATATATATGAATTATATATGAATAATATATTTGTGGTGCAACCACCAACCCAACACCCCCTTTCCCCCTTTAAAAAACGGAAGCATAAAGGAAACCCTGATTCTGCGCATAGGGTAATTTTATTATATCGTGTTGTTGGCATCTCTTAATATATCCACGGTTTTCATCATCTACTTGATTTTTTTTTTTTTTTTTTGCTTTTTAGCTATCGACTGACTGACCCTAACCAGAAAAATTCGCCAATATTGGGACAGTACTACACCGTCAAGAAAACAGGTGTCCTTCATGTTGGTGAACCCGTTTATACGATCACCTATTGAAATGGGGCCGGATGGAATGATATATCAAACCATATTTCAAAATCGAGTGATTAATTTACATGCAGACTAATTTACAGTTTCTGAAGTTAGAGTGAATCAATATTCTTATTTTCATTGAATAAGAAAAATAAAATCATTTTAAAGATTGTTTGTAAAACTTTCTGAATTAGATGTAGAATTATGGTTGGAATAGAACAAATGTCTTAGAGATTACAAAACCATTAATCTAATGCAAAGCTAAAGGGACACAACCCTATCATTTTTTTTTGTGGGAAGATTCTAAAACAAAAAAAACTTCTCTTTCTCATAATAATACCAGAAGGGTGAGTAAATAATGACAGTTTTCGACTTTGAATGAACAAATTCTTTAATGTCCAAAATGTCACGTTTTTTTGCAATGAGAAGATATGAATTCTGTAATTTGTGAGTAATCTGTATTCTATAGTTACCTCAAAATGACCAGTGTATTAGCAAAATAATTATGTTGCATTACGATAATGATCAGGTTCCATGTAACAACTCAAATCAACAACTTAATTGTAACTGACTGCTTTAAAGAGGCATTGAGTATATGATGTTGTCAAAAACCTGATGCCATTTCAGTATTGTTTTCTCTCAACATGTTAAATGATCCCAACCATCAGACACTGAACTTTTGAATAGAATTACCAATACTGTGATGCTGAAAGGAGACCAGGTATACTGAACATAAAGCTTTTTGAAACTTAACTAGTACTGTGTTCTTTTGGAAAACATCCAATAGATGGCGCCATTTCAGTGATTACAAGGAGTTTCAGTAGAAGACAACCTGTGACACTTCAACTGTTTCTGTTTCTCCACATTTAGAGTCTATTATATGTAGTTGCTAATTTAAGTTATTTTCCTTTCATGGTTTAAAGAATGTTTTAATCTAGGGATGTCAAACTCAGTTCCTGGAGGGTCACAGCCCTGCATAATTCAGTTCCAATCTTGCTTCAACATGCATACCTGTAGTTTCAAATAAGCCTGAATAAAAGCCTTGACATCCCTGTTTTAATCAATTATTAACTGTTAAAGGGATAGTTCACCCAAAAATGAAAATGTTGTCATTACTTACTTATGGAGCTAGAATTGTGTCTTTATTACATGTGAAAAAATAAATGATCTGAGAGGGGAAAAAAAAGTTTGAGAGAAAAAGTTTTCATACCAATAGCAAAAAATCATAATATTTGAGACTAAAAAAAAGTTTTGAGAGAAAGTATTTTCTCATAGAACATAAAAAAAAATACATTTGAAATTTTTTAAATTATTTCTGAGGAAAAAAAATCTCAAAATACTTAAAAAAAAAAAAAATCAAAAATATATATATTTTTGCAATCAGTGTGAAAACATGTTTTCTAAAAAAAAAAAAAAAAGTGTTTCCCTCAAAACGCTTTTCTTCGCTTTAGATGCATTGGATTTCTTTTCCTCCAATGTTTGGGTAAGATGATGACACACAAAGTTGAAAGTTGTTGTACCCAAACATTGGAGTGTCCGTGCTCAACTAAGGCAGAGGCGGCATCTATCGAGGTGAACCGAACAATGGTGTAATGATTCAGTTCGACTCCCAAGACCAGACGATGCTCACCCGACTGGCCAATAGGAACGTGGCCCCGCCCATGACACCATTTTCACAACGAAAGGAAAATCCTGACAGGAGAGCAAGAAATTGCATCGAGAGCAAAGAAAAGCGTTTTGAGAGAGACACTTTTTTTTCTAGAGAAAATGTTTTCACACAGAGCAAAAAATATATATTTGAGATTTTGAGTTTTTTTTTCTCATAATTTTTTTTTTTAATTTATACCTTTTTATGTTCTATGAGAAAATACTTTTGAAACTTTTTTTAGTCTCAAATATTAATATTTTTTGCTATTGGTATGAAATTTTTCTCTAATGAAATGCTTTTTTTGCTATCAGTGTGAACTTTTTCTCTCAAACTTTTTTTTTCTCAGATCATTTATTTTCTTGCATGCATAATAAAGACAATTCTAGCTCCATAATTGAGGAGTTTAAAAAAAAAATTCAAGATTTTATAGGAACAGAAATCTCTAAGTATTCTATTAGAATGCATTCTGTCTTTAAGTGTGTTGCCTTTTGTGTGTAGATTCTGCTTTGTGGCAGCAAAACGTGTGTTCCCCCCCCCCCTGCACATGTGCAATGTGTATACCAGATATGCCGGGTAGATTAGGTTGGACACGGGAATGTCCCGCTTCAGACCACATGTTATGTCGCTATGATGCATCAAGAACATTTATTGGGTTTTCTTGTCAACTATGGCAAAAACAGAATAGAAATGGCATAAAATACTGCTGTTCACTTTGAAAACAGCTGAAGAAAAGCTCAAATGAAGGTATTATATATAAACTTAATGTCTGTTAAAGTTTGTTTCTACGTTTGACATACGGTAGCTCTACACTATGCGCATTGGAATCTTGGAAGTGACGTCAAATTGCGCGTCTCGCTGAGGTTGGGGTTGATCGAGCAGGTCGAATGTCTGACTTCGTGTGGCGTTCCATACGTTATTTCCAAGTAGGAGGTGGGACAAAACCATATTCTGAGCTGTCTGGAATGCAGCATTAGATTCTGTCTGTGACCCAATATCCCCACGGTACCTTCTATCTTTGGTCCAACAACTCGCTCCCAGTGGCTGTTTAACTAACTTTATTTGTCACTTAATAGTTTTTCATCTTAAAATAGTTCACCCAAAAATGAAAATTGTCAGAAGATATTTTGAAGAATATTGGATTGTATGAAAAAAAAAGAAGATATTTCTTGAAATATCTTCTTTTTATGTTGCACAGAAGAAAGTCATACAAGTTTGAAACATAGAGTGAGTAAATGATGACAGAATTTAGGTGAACTATGCTTAAGATGCTTTCTTAACTGCTGTTTTCTCACCGCTGTCATTTTGTTATTTAGCGGAAAACACGCAGCACATATTTAGATATTGCTCTAAACCGAGTTCTCTCAGCACTGTGGATAATGTCGAGACGTTTGTTAAAATGTATATTGCTGCAAAGGTATTTGCAACTTCTTTCTAAGCGGAGAACGAAAAAGAAGTATATCGGGCATAGAATCACCTTCAGTCACTTATGATACGTGTGCAAGTGTGTGAGCTTGAGAAATAAGTTGCTGGCTGCGGTTCACTTAACGGCCACCGGTGTCGCTAATAACAAGGGTTTCTGAATTGTACATAGCCCTTTTAATATAAATTGAAGAAACAGATGTAACTTGAAATAATTATCACAATATATATAGTTTCTATGGTAGAGAAAGTTAACAGTGATAACGTAGATATCATAAAATAAATATCCTGTGATATAGATTCTTCATTGTATTTAGTATATTTGCATAGGTTATTGTTTCGTATTGTTTTGCATTTGTAAATGTAATTCTTGCTAAATCCATTCTTCCAAGCGTCATCAAGGGACACGCTCTATCTCATAACCAGGGCAGATGTCTCCTGCCAGCACGTTTGTCGCTCATTCAGTAAACAGGCTCCTCTTAACTGGGAAATAGAGTTAATAATTTTCTTCCTGTCTGAAGGCTAGCACATCTATGTGAAATATCTCACTAAGATGATGAACTCGGTGAGCAGGATAATGACAATCACATCTCGGCTTTACTCAATTCTGGAAGCATTTTTCTCCCCTTTCATTTTTGGGTGTCCATTTTTGTGAGTTACTCATTCATTAACCATTTCAGTCATATCCAACTGATTTTATGGGTCATCTTTTGCAATATGCGAAAGACTGTTCATGAATATTTCTTTTGGGAATGATTTTTCTGGGGTAGTTCGCCAGGTGTTTCCCCAACCCTTCACATTACATGGCTTGGGACACTCACTCAGCACTCTCTCACTCACCCACTCTCATACCTACGGATAATTTAGTGTCTCCATTTCACCTTTAATACGTGTTTTTGGGGGAAACCGGAGCACCCAGAGGAAACCAACGCAGACAAAGGAAGAACATGCAAACTCCACACAGAAAGGCCTCCTGGCTCATATACGGGACTCAAAACCAAACCTCCTTGCTGTGAGACGACAGTGCTACCCGCTGAGCCACTGTGCCGCCCTTTATTATGAGTTACTACAGATCTCTACAGTTCTCTTAAAGATTAAGTAAATCTGAATTCAAAAATCCTCTTCCATCATCATTGTTTCCATGAGCCAGGAGCTTAACCAGGCAGAACTGTCCCCATAAGCGGGAATGTTGTCTCGGGCCCTGTGATCAGAGAGGTCCTCTAAGGGCCCGGGGGAGAGGGGACCCACCCATGTTAATGGTGTCCCGAGCCCCTTGAATATTAGTAGCTTCATTCTTTGAGGTTGCTTTACGTAAATAGTTCCTGTAATTAGTGTACTGTAAGACACCTACGATGAAAAGTGTCTGCTAGGGCAAGTAATTACAGACATGCAAAGTAAACAGTGACATTGGTCTTTTGTTGTCTTAAAGGCAACGATCCAAAACATGTTTTTGCATGGATGTTCTATCTGTCTGTCAGGGGGCTTTTTTTTATTTGAATTCATGGGATTATGGTTCCCTTGAAGTCATGAAATTGGGCACCACTGGTGTGAAATTGGCTCCACCAGATAACTTGCTGTAAGGGCTTGTTTAAAGTTGTTTTATAGCATGTCACACTGCATGGCATTGTTGTCATTGCTGTTAACTGTCTATATATTTTTTATTGTAACAGATTCTATGCAAATAAACATTTGAAAGAAAAAAAATGCAAAAATTATAAGTCAATATTTATAAACCTGATTTTTCAAATTTGTAAATAAAACAAAGGTTATTGGAGTAAGTTTTTCAAGAAAATACTATTTCAGTTTTCTACTTGTTACTTGCCATTTCTTTGTTATTGTTTGTTAAATTAATGAGCAATTTCTGAGTGAAAATTGTGTCTTCTACATGTCTAAATGACTACTTGTTGACTGGTATCAGTATGATATTTGTTGGGGGTCATGAATTGGCAGTCCTTGTAGGCATCATTGGCCTTGTTGAGTGTAGACAAGTGCACATTATCTGAATGGCAAACAACTTTTGCAATATACACTTTAAAGGATTAGATCACTTCAAAATGAAAATTCTGTCATTTACTCACCCTCAAGTTGTTTCAAACCTATTCATTTCTTTCTTCTGCTGAACACAAAGGAAGATATTTTGAAGAATGTCGGTAACCAGACAGTTGATGGACCCCATTAAGTAAACTAATCCTTTAAGATTATGATACAGATGAAGAAACAACAAAATATAAGTATACCTCAAGACTCAACCTAATCAAAATACATGTTAGAACATGATCTTGGAGTTTGAAATAAAAAGGCCCTAAATGGAATAAAGCCAATAGAGAAGCAGCGAACCATGTGAAAATATTTTCTTGCATGCTGAAGACCCTTTAAATTGTGCAAAACAACCCAGGGCTTACTTCCCGGGACACAATCTGCGGGCCCATTTTAAACTACAAAGATCTCAAGCACAAGATTTACATAAAAGGGAACCTTAGTGATGTTTTCACCAGTCCGACAAATCATCACCTTTAGGCAATCTCCAAGATAAGTCCTTAGGATTTCTGCCAAACGAAGATGTCGTGCAGTGGCTTTTAGAAACCCAGTTATTACTTTCAGCTTGTCGTTATACAAATAATCTAGTTCCAGCATGTCTTCTGAAACTTTTGTCATGGTATTCCCATAATCTGTGCTTTAATTACAGCATACAGTAAAGCTCTGTAGGTGAGAACACTAGCAGACTTAGCAAAGTTACAGTAGGTTCTGTCAGCATGAAGTTTGTGTATAGTTTAACTGCAAAAGACAAGCCATAACAAAGCTTGTTTTTAAAAAATAAAAATATGGTTTGAGATCCTATATTGTGTCACAGCCAGATCACCCGTCATCAGCATGCCAGTTTATTTAAAAATGAACATGCATTCACCATGCAGCCACTTTATTAGGTATACCTGTTCAACTCTTTAACGCAAATATCTGGTCAGCAAATCACATGGCAGCAACTCATTGTATTTGGTACATGGTCAAGATGACCTGCTGAAGTTCAAACTGCGCATCAGAATGGGGAAGAAAGGGGATTTCCGTGAGTTTGAATGTGGCGTGTTTGTTGGTGCCAGACGGGCTGGTCTGAGTATTTCAGAAACTGCTGATCCACTGGGTGTTTCACACGTAACCATCTCTAGAGTTTATAGAGAATGATCAGAAAGAGAGGAAATATCCAGTGAACGGCAGTTCTGTGGGTGAGAATGGTTCGAGACTGGTTCAGCTGATAGAAAGGCAACAGTAACTCAAATAAGCACTCGCTACAACCGAAGTCTGGAGTAGAGCATCTCTCAACACACAACAATATCTGAACAAATCTCTGAACACACAACAATCTGAACAAATCTCTGAACACACAACAATCTCAAATCTCTGAACTCACAACAATCTCTGAACAAATCTCTGAACACACAACAATCTCAAATCTCTGAACTCACAACAATATCTGAACAAATCTCTGAACACACAACAATCTCTGAACACACAACTATCTCTGAACACACAACAATCTCTGAACACACAACAATCTCTGAACACACAACAATCTCTGAACACACAACAATCTCTGAACACACAACTATCTCTGAACAAATCTCTGAACACACAACAATCTCTGAACACACAACAATCTCAAATCTCTGAACACACAATAATCTCTGAACACACAACAATCTCTGAACACACAACAATCTCTGAACAAATCTCTGAACACACAACAATCTCTGAACACACAACAATCTCTGAACACACAACTATCTCTGAACACACAACAATCTCTGAACACACAACAATCTCTGAACACACAACAATCTCTGAACACACAACTATCTCTGAACAAATCTCTGAACACACAACAATCTCTGAACACACAACAATCTCTGAACAAATCTCTGAACACACAACAATCTCTGAACACACAACAATCTCTGAACACACAACTATCTCTGAACACACAACAATCTCTGAACACACAACAATCTCTGAACACACAACAATCTCTGAACAAATCTCTGAACACACAACAATCTCTGAACACACAACAATCTCAAATCTCTGAACACACAACAATCTCTGAACAAATCTCTGAACACACAACAATCTCTGAACACACAACAATCTCTGAACAGACAACAATCTCAAATCTCTGAACACACAACAATCTCTGAACACACAACAATCTCTGAACAAATCTCTGAACACACAACAATCTCTGAACACACAACAATCTCTGAACACACAACAATCTCTGAACAAATCTCTGAACACACAACAATCTCTGAATACACAACAATCTCTGAACACACAACACGTCCAGTTTGAAGCAGAAGAGCTACAGCAGCAGAAGACACACCGGTGACACTCCTGTCAGATAAGAACAGGAAACTGAGGCTACAATTCACACGAGCTCACCAAAGATTGAACAACAGAAGGTTGGAAAAACGTTGCCTGGTCTGATGAATCTCGATTTCTGCTGTGACATTCAGATGGTCGGGTCAGTGGCGTAAACAACATGAAAGCATGGATGCATCCTGCCTTTTATCAGCGGTTCAGGCTGGTGCTGTTATGGTGTGAGGGATATTTTCTTGGCACTCTTTGGGCCATTCAGTACCAACTGAGCATCATTTAAACACCACAGCCTACCAGAGTATTGTTGCTGACCTTGTCCATCCCTTTATGACCACAGTGTATCATCTTCTGATGGCCTCTTACAGCAAGATAACACACCATGTCACAAAGCTCAAATCATCTCAAACTGGTTTCTTGAACACGTCAATGAGTTCACTAAACTCAAATGGCCTCCAGTCACCAGATCTCAATCCAATAGAGCATCTTTGGGATGTGGTGGAACGGGAAATTCACATCATTGATGTGCAGCCGACAAATCAGCAGGAACTGTGTGATGCTCTCATGCCATTATGGACCAAAATGAGGAATGTTTCCAGCACCTTGTTGAATCTGTCCCATGAAGAAACACTGGTTTATAGCACATATATTTTGACCATTCACTGCATTTTTTTTCTTAGATTTTTGTAGCACCTGTAGCAGCTAATAAATCAGAAGTCTTGCACGTTCACAAAAAAATAGTTGTAACTCGTGTTGCAAAATAAGGTGGATAGAAGTGCCTATACCATATCTATTCAAATATGTAAGATGTGAATTGTGAATTTTATTCATTTCCATTTTAAAGACATCTTTTTTTTAACCTGTAAAGCAATAGTGGTCCTCCTTTAAGTCTGTGATTATTTTTCAGATGGAACTACAAACACCAAGGGTGTAGCAAGTAATACTTGATTTACACCCACAGACTTGGTTTGGATCTGCATTAAACGGAATTTTACTGTAACCATTTTTACTTACACCCCCAAAAAAACTTATCATGGTACATAAGTTTGCCTTCTGTCTGTGTCTATTAAAGGCAAAGCAATGCTACTTTGGTTTTACATTTGAAAAATGTGCATTTTGGACTTTCTTAGGTATGTCATAAAATTATCACATTTTACAATTCAATGTATTTTAGCTTCAAAGAGTTATGTTTAAGAAAGACTTTCCAAAGCATTCTTGTGTTTTTATTTAGAATTTCTCCTTATAATTCTAGTTTCGATCTAAACTAAAGATCATCGCCCCGAACTAATTACTTAACCACTTTCCAAAAATAAGATCAACATTTGAAGAATGCTCCTGTATTGCATGCTAAACAAAATCAACTGTTGGCGCAAGACTGTTGTTTTTTTCTTTGGTCTCTCACATCACACATCTTACTGACCTCAGAGTTGCTATTTCATTGATGCATTGTTTGAACAGGATTTCTTTGAATTCTCATTACTGTACTACATTACTACCATCTAATTACTACACCACTACATGTAATTACTACATGGCTTATTTAAACAGTTTTCTCTTTTTTTGCTAGAGGGCTATTTTTAGTCTTTTTGCTGCCGTCTGGATTCTTTTTAGAAACAGTTGCCTTAGGTTTCACAGGTTTCTTCACCTCTTTTCCAGTTTTTTTAGCCTTCTGTAGCCAGACATTCGGCTTTGTCACCTCTTTTGGTTTCGTTGGTTTGAGCGGTTTGGTTTTCTGTCTTTCCGGGGCTCCTTTTATGGACAGCTTGGGATTGTGAAAGGGCTTTTCTGTGACTTTTTTGGTTTGTAACATTGTCGTCTTATGAGGATGAGGAGCTTTCTTTAGTGTTTTTGTGTTTACATTGATTTGCTTCTTCTTTGGTTGAGTTGTCTTCTTGGGCTCGACTTGGCGCAATTTTGCCGTAGTGGTTTGGCCCGGCTTTTCTTTCTTCGGTGCAGATGTGGAGGGTTTGGCCATTGTGGGCTGGCGCGTGGCCGGTGGTTTAGTGTGGAGTATGATCTTTTCCAGTGGAGATCTTGTAGGTGTTTCACTTATGCCAAGCACAGTCACTAAAAAAAACAGTATTTATACATGTATGAGTCTTTAAGCAGTTCTGTTACATAACACTGGCAATTTTAACCAGGAATGTTTGAAGTTGAAATAATAAATTTATAATATAGAGTGCTGCTTGAAAGTTTGTGAACCCCTTGCAGAATTTGTGAAAAAAACATTATGCTCTTAATGCATCCTGTTTCCTTCTGGAGCATCAGTGAATGTTTGAACCTTTTTTAATACTTGTGTTTGAGTCCCTAAGTTGTCCTCAGTGTGAAAAGATGGATCTCAAAATCATACAGTCACTGCTGGAAAGGGTTCAAATACTGTATGCAAAAGATGCTGGAAAACTGAAGAATTTGCAGGACCTTGTGGATATTTCTGAAGAACATTAGGGAGCTTAACTGCTCAGGACAAACAAGGGACTCAAGAACAATCATCACAAAACGAAAAAAAAAAACAGCCGTGGATCATTCAAGTAACGACACATGGTATTAAGAATCAAGGGTTCATAAACTTTTCAGTGGGGTAATTTTTATTAAATCAGCTATTTTTTTTTTTTTGCCTTAGTGGGCTATATTGTGAACATCTTTTATGTAAAACATCTTATTCAGGATAGTACTAAATAAAAATTAACATGCATTTTGTATTATCCCTCTCATTTTTCACAGATTCTGCAAGGGGTTCACAAAACTGTGAAGCAGCACTGTATATATAGCCTACAATAAAGATAGATAGATTCTTACATTCTCTTGGTGTAAATGGCACTTTCTTCCCTCTGACCTTTACTGGAAGTGGCTTGTTTTTGCATTTTCCTGGAGGTGCTCTCCTGTAAATCCAAGACAGACAGAGGGAATGCAGAGAAAATGAACTCCCATTAACCTTAAAAAAATGTAGGCCTCCTTTAGTGCCGTGAGGTTAAAAATAAATGTTAAATTGCATCATCATTTTTCAACACAAATTGATACACAAGGTTGAGTGTGTGAGACGACAATGACATCCAACTGCTCCTATTAGTAATGAATCAATTTTTTTCCACTTGGCTATTTAAAGTGGGATAAAGAATATGGAACATCTGGGATTAATGTATGGTTTTGCTATTAGTGAGATTGATTTCAGATGTGCCGATTAATCTCCTGTAGTCTTGCTGGTTCCAGCAGGATCATTTTCTTGATTTTTCTATCAGGTAATTATTTAAAACAGCTTATGTTTGGTTGTTTATGGTCATTTCACTCTTTAAATATACATTTGTCAGTTAATTATCCTTTACTAGATTTATTTTATTTAGAGACAAAATAAAATAATAAATTAAAAATTTCATACATCAGACCCGCCATCTTACAGAATAGCATGAACAAATCATTTAGTTATGATCTGTGATAGATAGATGATAGCAGATTTCCAGAGGTTTGGATGGAAACCATTTGGTGAAAGTATGCGCCACAGATTCCAAGATTCCAAAGGAATATAGACCACATGATGCTTAAACTGACACGTCCTGTCCTTCTGTCTCCCAGCATGATGTCTTAACTGAGAGTTATCCGTTACATTTTAAGAATTCTTATAATGGGGATCTTACCCAATTTGTCTATATGATTGGTTATATGTAGATGCCATTGCTTAAAGATTTATTTTGACAGTTCATTTCTTAACTTACTGTACTGCCCGCATATTAGATTTAATGGATGGATGGATGTATGGATGGATAAATGGATAGATACAGTGGATATTACCTTTATTTGCATGAGAATCAGTGTAAGTTGACAATATTTCTCAAAATATACCTGGATGGATCCACAAATTTGTAAAGTGTGCCAAAAGGAGACATTGCACTTGGGTAGGAGGTTGCTAGAAAATAAAGCTCTCCTTCAGAAAAAGCAAAAACAAACATATTGTATGAAAGATTTTCAGCCATATTATTGCTTTAATATCCATATTACACCTTTACAGAACTGTGCACACACCTACCTGCTTCATCCTCAGCAAATGAGATGATAAACTTGTGGTGATGATTTATAAGCCCAGGAAAAGAGCAGGTTGTAGTGTCTCCCATGCACACATTCTTTTCCTTCCAACTCCCAGTTTTCTTCTCCTCCTCCAGAGCCATTAGTCGTCTGAATAAGAACAAAAGGCTTGGATTGTCATCACTTTACAGTTATTTTCTAGAAAATCTAATTGAAAGTTGATTATGGATAAAAGACAGTTTTTTAAGTTGTTGCAATACTGAACAAGCGTTGGTCCTTACCCACTCATAAAATCTCCAAAAATATAAAGTCCGTTGAGGTTGGGTGATTCGCATCCTCTATACACATAACCTCCAGTTATGGATTTCCCAACATGGTGTCCATAGGCAAATATTGGAAGAATGTCATCTATTAAAAAAAAAAACAAAAAAAAAAACGCATAGGTGGATTATAGGTTTTGTCATTAAAACAATGTATGTGTAAAGAAATTAGAATTTGTTAATTATTTAATTTGACACAGACCGTGTCATATTTTTACTTTACTCAAGTTAATATGCTTCATTAAGTTTCATTCTAGAATATTCTGTGATAATTTCCTCACCTTTTGTGTTGCTTTGATCCTGAATTGTATTTCTTTCATAAAACACAAAGCCTTCACAGACAAGGCTTAGATTAAGCCAGGAGTAGGCCTTAGTTTAATTAGGACATAAGCTTTTATAATCGTGCCTTAGACAAAAGCATTACTGGTGTGCATCTTAAAACAAAACAATGGCAGTGAAATGTTTTAAGGTATGCCATTGCAAGCTGCTTTCAGTTAACACAGCTCAAACATGCATTTAAGTCTGGGACTGGGACTAGGATGTCTGACCTGCTTTTTACACATCATAAATGTGGTACATGCAACTTGTGGGTTATATTCAAGTCTTCCTGTAACTTTACATTAATGCTGTCTGAGGAGCACAAAAATTTAAGCAATTCTTCAATGATAATTCTCTCCACTGCTGCAGTGCTGCTTTTAGGCTCATCGCACTATTAGACATGATTTTCACCAAACACCATTGTTGTTTTTTTGTGTGCAATTTGGCCAATTGCAATTCAGTAAGTTAACAAATGAGATTCGAAAGCTATGCATATTATATATAAGACTTTCATAGGACTTCAAAAAGACAAAATTCAAGATAGAGGGATTAGTTTGAGAATCTATCATTGTAAATCCCATATTAATTTACCACTATTCTGAATATTGCGGGCTTTGGATACTTTTCTTTTTTTCTTTGGGCTTTTTTTGATCTTATGGGAATTTGGCAGAATAAATCATCATCTACTTTCCTTTGTACGGAAAACAGGCTCAGACATTCTGCTTCAAATCTTAAGGATTCCATGGAACTGGAAATAGTATTAGTGTTGACATGGGGGTAAGTAAATCTTATTTTTTTGAGTTAACTATTTCTTTAAAATGTTTTGAAAACTTCACCATTTCCAGAAATCAGGATCACAAATTTATGGACTGGCCTGTGGTATGAAGTTCTTCAGTGACCAGTTTCATTGAACAGTAAAAAATCTTGGAATACTCTGTTTGATTTGTCATTCTCTCTGACCCAAATGTGTGTGTGGTTATTCTACGGTCCAGCTCACCTAGAGAAGAATTCTGGCATAGTTTCATATCAAAGCATTCAAAGCCTTCTTTGGCCCTCCATCCATAGTTTCCTCCCTTCACAATGATGTCAACCTCCTCGTATCGATTCTGACCCACATCGCCACAGAAGATTCTCCCTCTGCCATAACGGGTGAGCGGATCGCCTCGATCCACTGAGCAGCGCCACATGTTCCTCACACCATAGGCATAGACCTCTGGCTTTGCATCAGGCTCTCCGAGAAAGGGATTGTCTGGAGGAATCTTATAGGGCTTTCCATCTGAACTGCTACCATCCACATCAATCCGAAGCGCTTTTCCTAACAATGCTGATCTGAAAGATATTTGAATAAAAAAGCTTTTATGATAACTTGTCCAAGAGGGAGGTACTGGAAAGAGTTTTTTCAAAACACTAAGCATGATTTGTGACATTCATAATATTAACTCCACTAATTATTATTAAATGTTCCAAAATTGTCCTCACCTGTTTTGAGAATTTCCAAACTTCCCAAAAGGGTCTCCTGCTTTTCCACCGTCTCCTGTAAATATGTATAGATATCCATCTAGACCAAACAGAAGCTGCCCACCATTATGGTTTGCTGCAGGCTCCTCAATCTCAAGAAGAACTCTGTAAATACAGATTTAAAACAGATTAAAATACAAGGAAGATACATATAAAGTAGCCTACTATTTCAAATATACTGTCAAATAGTTCACACAAAAACTAAATTTTTCATTACTTACTCACCCTTATGTCATTCCAAACCTGTATTCTGTTATTTTTTTGTTTGGAACAGAAAGAAAATATCATTTTTTTTTTTTTTTAAATCTCGCAGATCTTTTCTATACAACGAACATTATAGTGACTGTCTATTTTCAAAAACAACAATGACGTCAGTTTTGACTTCAATGACATTTGGTCATGAGGCACGAGAGAACCAATGAGATTTGATGTCATTAACATGCAGCTTAACGGGGGGCATCAATTTATGATAGTTTAAAATCTAAAGCACTTTTTGTGCTTTTTGAGAACTTGACAATAGGAATATTGTATGCACAGGATTTTAAACCACTTGGGTTAAAAAAAAAAGATTGCCTATTTTTGAGAACCATTCCATATTCCATGTATTTTGATAGCATATGCATGACAACATGGATCAAACCTATTAACCTCTCTGAGTGGGGGTCTGCCATGTTCATGTCATGAGCTGAGACCTTCATTTCGCTGATGCGAACTTTCTCCAGTTTGCCGTTGATCAGAATGGAGTAGTAGATGAAGAAGCGGCCATTGTTTCTGTACTTGGGATGGAAGGCGAGACCCAGGAAACCTCTTTCATCTCCCAGCCACGGTGTGGTCAACACCTCCCCGCTGATGTCCAGGAAGGGCTGCTCCAAGCGGCTGCCATCTCTCAGATACACCCATACAAAGCCTATCTGCTCTGCCACGAACATGCGGTGGGTGTCATCTCCGCTGTGGAGCATCAGCACGGGGTTCCTCAGTCCATTGGCCACTTCTGTCAGGCACAGCTGCAGGCAGCCTCTGGGGTCCTCCACCACTTTGCCCAGATTGCTATACAGGTTATTGTTCCTCAGGACATTGGGGTAGCAGTAGTCCTGGTCAGGGAGGTTAATGAGGTTACAGAAATGTGAGCGGTCTTTCTCACACGTCTCCTGCAGGGTCCGGCTGTTGGTTAGGTACTTTACTACAGAATGGCACTTGCTGTGAAAGTCTGAGCAGTAAGTGAAGCACAGTCCTGGTAGGTGGCGCACTGGAGTGTACGGGTCTTCAGCATCAAACAAGTGTGCTGCGTAAGGAGAACACTCCTGCAAAAGAGCAATACAAGTAAGAAAAGACAACTAGACTTTTGACCTTTTCTGAAGCTTATACTGGCCCACTCAAAAGAGCCCACCCACAAGTCTTTGTAACAGGTGCCCAATCCAAGAGTTCAGTTCCAACCAGTGTTTTAAGACCAGATTTGAGCCCATCTTGAGCCTGCTGAAAAATCCAGCATTGTTAGTCACCAGCATAAGGTATGTTTTGCATGCTGGTTGTTGGTTTGTTGGCCCCCAGGATGGGAAGCAAGAGTACAGGTGGACCAGCGACACCAACTCAGGCCCTGTTTACACCTGGTATTAAGATGCATTTTGGTCGAACGGATCACAAGTAGACAAGGGAGAAACATTCCCATCTCTTTTGTCCACTTTTGGACCACATCTGTTCTGATTTCTCGGTCTATGGCTGGGTAAATGTATGTTTTTTTCCCCCCTCCAGATCTTTCGAACTAATGGACAAAATAAGCTTGTGCAATTTACAAATGGACGCGCCCAGAGACGTCGGAAAAACATACCGAGAGCATCAGCTTTCGTTTCTGCTCTGAAAACCACAAGACCACACCGAACGCTTTGAGTGTGTGTTAGAAAGAATGGTGAGAGAACATTGTGCTTGGTATGTTTTTCGTCTTCAAACCAAATTTGGGTCTTTAGCCAACAAAGTTTAAATCCCGTCTGGCTAGCGCGCTTCCCAATGTTCCCAATGTCCTTAATGTTTATGAGTTAGGTCAGTATGTGATTTTAGTGGCTGTTTAACGCTTTCGACCTCATGAGCGTCTACACTACGAAAGCAATCTGGTCGAATGTGTTTTTGACTAGCTCTGGAAGTGGTCAAAAGTGGACAAGCTCAAAACCTTTTAAACCCATTTACACCTCTATCTAGAGCTGTCCACTTGTGATCAGATCGACTAAAACGCATCTTAATACCAGGTGTAAAACAGGGCCCTCAGCATTTGGACTTGGTCTTGACTCAGTGTCATCTGTCTCTGGAGACCCTTTTCATGATATGCTAATTTTTTGAGATAGGAATTTGGGGTTTTCATGAGCTGTATGCCAAAATCATCATAAAACACCTGAAATATTTCAGTTGGTGTGCAATGAATCTAAAATATATGAAAGTTTAATTTTTATCATAACATTATGGAAAATAATGAACTTTATCACAATATGCACATTTTTTGAGAAGGACCTGTATATATGCTTTTGCTAGTAGGCTACTATATGCATTTAAATATCAGAAGCATAAAATAAACACGTGAGCGCGTCAGTCTGCCAAAGCGCGAAAGCAGATTTGAATTTAGCAGATGATGATGATGACGTGCGGGACTGAACGTTCCAATCATACCTGTGTGATCAAGGTATCAAATATAAAAATATGATAATTATAATTTTTTTTAGTATTTTTGGAATCTGCATTCAAAATCTTTTGGCTCAAAAATCTGAGGGGGCAAGTAGGCCTACAACAAACAAAATATAATATTTAGATTTGGGGGTTTGTTCAAAAGATGTCATATGTAATCAAATGATAGCCTAGTAAAATTACGCGGGTCTTACCAAGCACATTTAGGCTAGCCTACTGTACATTTCTACATCTGTAGGCTATGCAGCCGCACATCTGCTGGGAAGAGCAGCATTCATTTAAACAGGTGCAACTTATTTATTTTTTCTCACACACACAAGACATTTCATAAACCACGTTAATACATCAGTAACAAGAAACGTCATCATAATTGTTCTCAAAGAATCAGACATACCTGACACATAATATCTTTTACCAAATCCCCGCACACTGCATATTCTTCTTCACCAATCAGGTCCATTATGTCCCAATATCTCGTTGCAATATTGTTGTCCGTTTTTTGGTCACAGCAACCAAATTTCTCATAGTGCCTGCAAAACTCAAGGTGGTAAGGGGGTTTGAAAGGTGGCTGGTAGTCCAAACACTGAGGGTGTGCCAAAGTATGCCTCAAATAAGAGAAGTAAATTATTATAGTGAGGCGTGTGAAGAGTCCTTGGAGCCATGCAGTCCTCTTGGTCAGGAAGCTCACCTCAGGGCAATTTACACGATGATGATGATTTCGTGAATCCGGCGCTCTCGGCATTTTCCCCGTGTGCTTAGGAGTGAAGGAGTGTGTTTACTCTTGAGCGTGTGTGTGTGTATGCACGGTATTTCTGCTTAAGCTATATGTTGTGTGTGCGTGCGTGCGCGCACTCTTCGTTAAATGTGGCCCTTTTGATTACAGGATATCGTATTCTTACCCATATGCTAAATTGGTGATGTACAATATTTGTAATTGGCGTATAAAACGACCATATATTTATATATATATGCCTATTTATTATTATTAGGCCTATTGTTTTTTTCTTTTTGTATTTATATTAATATTTGGTTAAATACAATTCATTTTTAAATTCGATACATTTCTGATATATAAAACTCGCTTCTATTAGGCCTATTATTATTATTATTTTTACAAAACTAATTAATTTTATGGATTTGTTTTTTTTTCTTGTCAAGACTTTTGGCATAATAATTTATTACATTGCCTTTAATGAAATCGATGTAAAGTTTGTTTGATACAAAATAAGTTAGTCTACGACGAAATATCAACAATAAAATCACATAAAACAAATGAATCAGGAGAGAGCCATCCAGGCTTAACAAATAGCCTACAACTGAAGTTACATTTAATTAAATTATTTTAAAATTAGGCTATATTTCTTTACATTTTTTGTATTCAATTGCGTGAATCAGGATTAGTTTCTATTGTGTTTATGAAGTTAAGAATTCCACCACAATTCAGTTGCCAGGTAGATGAATAGATGAACTGAAGCTTATTTAAGTTTCGAGCAAATACTCCCGTTGATTTCCTGAAAACAAACTCATGTGTGCCACCTAGTGGAGGGAAAATCTTATCCAAAGTACTGCTTCCTTACAACTGGTTAACTTTCAAAACTGCACAGTTTCTGTGTATTATGTTTGTCTTAAGAAGAAAGTCTGTATCACACATGCATAAGTCATCTGTTGCTTTCAATGACAGACGAGCTCAAAGATAGCTCTTGATCTAGTGATCCAGCAACATGAACTGGAAAGTGTGTGAAATGCTGCACACAAAGTCTAATAAATCTTTATTCCATCTGCTTCTATGGAGTGATTAACTAGATCTAAACAATCTTCAGAAATAATGCCCACGCAAGTAGATTTTTTTTTTTTTTATTGCACTCACAAAAATGAAAATTCTGTCATTAATTACTCAGCCTCATGTCGTTCCAAACCCGCAAGACTTTTGTTCATTTTTGGAACACAAATACAAATAATTTTGATGAAATCTGAGCGATTTCTGTCCCTCCATTGACTGCCACGGAAACTACCACCTTGACACTTAAATGATAAAGAGACCGTAAAACTAATCCATATGAATTAAGCGGTTTAGTCTAAGGTTTCAGAAGAGACTCGATCACTTTATATGATGAACAGATTGAATTTAAGCTTTTATTTACACATAAACATTGATCAGTGAACATAAACAAGCTTAACCAAACCTGCTTGACACGCTAGAACAATCCTCATTGGTTATTGCAGAAGCTCTGCGTAACGCGAGAATGAACCTCATTGGTTCTCGCATGTCAAGCAAACATGCTTGAGCTTCTGTTCACCAAAACTGATGTTTATCACAAGTGATGAATGTTTATATGTGAATAATGCCTACATTCAGTATTTTCATCATATAAAGTGATTGTGTCTCTTCAGAAAATTTTGGACTAGACCACTCGATTCATATGGATTAGTTTTATGATACTTTTGTGAACTTTTTGAAGCGTCAAAGTGGTAGCTGTTTAGCTGTCAGTGGAGGGTCAGAAAGCTCTTAAAAAGAAAGCTGACCAATATTTTTACTTTAGACCAAATTTGCACTTTGTTGTCAGCTTGTCATGTTTGCAGTGCAACTGCCTTTAACTTGCACCTACTTTCATCCACAATTAACCTGGATAAGTGCACACTGAAATTTAATAACAATAAACTTAGATGTAAAGTTAACTTGTCATTTATTTAAGAAATATTCATCATTGTTACAGTCCATTTGATAGCTGTCCAGAATGCAGCGCATTGTGAAAGTCGGAAGAAAAATCATTTAAAATACTTGAATTGTATATAGTGTGTTGTGGGAAAGGTAAATTAACATAATATGCAATGATCTAATGCATAGTTCCTTTATGAGCAAAAATTGGGAGTTGATTTACTTTGTTTATTATTATTTTATTGCCTATCCTTCCCTGATGTGCTCTTCATTAAATATCATCCTTATGAGCAGCAATTTGGCCAAAAAATCAGAAATAAATGCTGAAATAATTATCAGTGGTGTGAAACAATCTCAAGTGTCTCATTTTCAGTTACAAGTTACAATCAGCAGTCCTCTTCACCATCCTCCACGAGAGGAATTTCTGCAAAATACAAAGCAAAACATTGGTCATTGGTATGATAAAACAGTGTGTTATGCCACTAGGTAGCAGCAGCCTTACCGTCTGCAATGTCAATGCTAGGGCTTGTGGAAGCGGTCTCTTCCATAGAGGTGATGGCATTGGTTTTCTCAGACATGTTATTTAGTCCACCAGCGTGCGAGGAAGATGGCTGTATGCCTTGAAAACATTCTGATGTGTCTGAGATGCTATCGCAGGTCTCAGCCTCACCAGTGTCCAACGGCACACTATTTTGACTCCCTGTATGCCCGGGATATGAAGGGGGGTTTTGTTCTTCTGAATGCTGTGAGCTCCCCAGGCCAGCAGGGGGCAGATCGTTTGGAGGCTGACAATAATTACCACTAACAGCCTCTTCATAAGAGGGAAGTGGCACAGCAACACCATCTACAACCAAGATGTTTGGATCCCGGCTTTCATCTGGCTCTTCACTGAAAAAGAAAAAAAAAGATTTTTTTTCATGAGTAATCAAACAATACTGTGATTATTATGTTGGCTGTACCTTGGGCTTTGCTGGGATTTGCATTTGAAGTGGAACATCTTGGCTGTGATCACCAAGAGCAGGGCTAGCAGCACACTTGTGGCCGTACAAGCCACTACTTTCCATGTGGTTAGTAGAGAGTCTTGAAAGCCAGGCCAGGATGTCTCTATGGAGGGGAACAAATCTGTACTTATTAATGTTCATCAAAGTTTAAAGGGATAGCTCGCCCTAAAATTGAAGTTAAGTCCTAAATTACTAACCCTGGTGTTGTTTTAATGCCCATATGCCCTTCTTTCTTTTATGGACCACAAAAGGAGAATAAAATATACAATAGCAGTGAATAGCGACCAGCATCAAGCTTTTTAAAAAAGACTCAAAAGTATCACAGAATGATCCTGTGCGATACAATCATATATTCCAAGTGTTCATGGGGCATACGATATGAAATTTAATGTATTGCTTATTGAAAAAATACCAATCACTGGAAGCAGTATTGGCCGATACCGATCACCGAAATAAATAATACTATATGATAAATAGAAGGCTTTAAATAGTAAAGCCTTTAAAGCTTTTAAACTCAGGTTATTTAGCTATTCTTAACAACAACAATGTATTTTAAGTATAAAAAATGAAGAGATGAGAAAGTATCATGAATTGACAACTCTATTTATTGGCAACATATTCCATCCCCTCACTCGAAGGCGATTAGAAACAACTTATAATAAAACCAAAAAAAGAACAGTCTTTATCAACAAAAAGTAATCAAATGTAAAACCACTGCATAGTCTTCACTGTATAAATTAAATTAGTAAATTACTAAAGAGCAGTGAGTGATTTTCTCTTGTCTTTTCTTGTTTGATCAACATTAATGACACAGACGGCAGAAGGAATATTAGGCTGCCGTCACTTTAAGACCTAAGCCCGGATCCAACATACTGTTCCATATGTGACTTATTTCCCAACTCTTTATGTTCACTTAAGACATTACCAACAGTGTTTAAGCAAACACTCACCAAGCCAGGCATTTTGACATTTCTGTTTTTAACCATTTAGGCCCAAACCCGAAGTCCAAAGTTCACTTTGCTTGTCCATGTTGTCTAAACACTGTTTTAATTACCCTTTTTATTATCGAGCACGTCCTGCAGTTTAGTGACAGTTAAGTAACTGCATTTTACAACAATCACTGATCTAGCTGATTTAGAAGTTCAGTTTTGGCTTTTATGGAGGAACAAAAGCGCTTTAAAGGAAAGAAATGCTCTAAATCTTAAACCTAGTCCCAAACTAAAATGCACATTTGAGCTGTTTCAACTGGAAGCAACTTGCCCTGATATATATTAAAATGTAATTTTTAATATATGTGCCATTGTTTTGTCTCAAGATGCACACTGGTAATGTTTTTTTCTGAGTTTATAAAAGCGACTTAAATGTTCTAATTGAACTAAGGCCTAATCCTTGCTTAATCTGAGCCCTGTCTGTGAAACCAGGCCCTAGTTTCTTGCTCTCATTGCTGTATGTTGCTTTCATTGCTCTAAATTTATTGTTCTTTTCAGACAATTGATAAAACTGCCAGACCAGGCAATGTCTCAGAAATTGTCAATTGTGAGTTTTGCATCATCGGCTTTACAGAAACCACCGATCAAACTATATAAAGCTATTACCGGCCGATAGCAATCAGCACCCTTAAAAATTCTTCTTTTGTGGTCCATAAATGAAAGAAGGGCATACGAATATTGTGTTTAGGATATGAGATAAAATTTAACAAACTTAAAGGAATCAGATAAACAGAACATAATTAATCTATATATATCTTACTGACACCAAACTAGTCAGTTCAAAATAATTGTTTTCTAACTGTTGATGGCAAAGCTGTATTTTCAGCATCATTACTCCAGTCTTCAGTGTCACATGACCCTTTAGGAATCATTCTAATATGCTGATTTGTTGCTCAAGAAGCATTTCTTATTACTAGTGTTGAAAATGGCTGTGCTGCTTAATATTTTTGTTGAGACCCTAATGTTAAACAGAACAGAATTTACTCGAAATATCACTTTTTGTAACAGTTTTAAAAAAAGATTGAGTTTCCATTTGTTTCAAAACGCATTATAAATGCATAATTAACTCATTCACATATAGTTTTATAAATTTCATAAAAATGTACCTAATTATTTCTCATTGCACATTCTTTGTGCTAATGTGCAAGCTTGATTAGACTAGGTTGTTCCAAATAAAAATGTTTGTAATCTTTTATTGAAACTGATGCAGACTGAGTTACCATCTTTGATGCAGTAGAACTGCAACTGTGGGAACCATTGCCCGTACTGGCAGGTGATGTACTTGTAGTCATTCGCTAGAGAGTAGCCAGGATAACAGTAGTATTCTACGACCGTCCCATGAATGTAGCGGTCACATGGTTGTGGGTGGCACATGTAATCTCCATGTTCTATCATCGGAGGTAAGGAACATGCTGCAAAAACATAAGAGAAAGAAAAAGACATCTGAAACAGAACTCTTTTCCTCTTCCTGAGTCCCACACCACATTTCCCTCATGTGTTGAGAGCTCGAGCCTTTCTAAGTATACTCCTTTGGCCATGAGTGTGGAAAGACGCGTTTGGCATGTGCTCTCTATCTAGTGGACTTTGTTTTCAAGCACTCAATTAATTTGCTTATGCGCCGACATAAAAATTGTGCTGCACGTGGACGTCAGTGGACCCTCCTGATGACGTAAAGTGAAGAAAATGATGTCACATGGACAGTACTGTATACCATTAACTAAGGGTATATGTTTACAAGACAATAATGTCCTAAAAACTGAAAAGCTTTTCTTTTTCCTTCCAGATGACAACGTTGTCAAAACAAGCCTCGTTCATAAGGATTTGCGAAAGCGACTAAAAACGCTGTATTATTCATGCCAGGCCAGTAGTTGGCGATGTCACTTTGTAAAGAAACACTTTGCGCCTATAGACTGCACACGTAACACGCATGACATCACAGTTTTCACAAATTCACATTTTTGTAGTTTACACAGACAATAACCGTATCGTTTTCATCAACTTGCACTTTAAACCCGTTTTCAAACGTCTGCATCTTCAGGCCCAAAACGCAGTTGTCGTGTAAAGAACGGCCAAAACGCATAAAACGTTTTAAGCTGAAACCGGTGACATATAAACGCTTTTAAGTTTTCAAGGGTACTGAAAATGCAATTAGATCTTGATTTTTTTCAACTCAAAACTAAGAAATGTTTTAATTATATTTACCCTCAACATCAAGGCACCGGGGTGGCGTGTCCGACCAGATGAGGTTATACATGCATTCCAAAAGTTCAGGACCCTCCAACTTGTAACCAGGAAAACACTGGTAGTGGACTACAGTTCCAACAGGCACAGAGAACTCTGTTTCCGAGATGTTCATGTAACTGTGAGGAGGAATCAGTGGCCGTAGACAGCCTGTGGAGACAGAGGAGCGCATCAATTAATTGGAGGACATCATATCACATGAACAATTTTGAAAAATAGTCAGATTTGTTGACTTGCATCAACCTTGACAAGTTGGCTGATTATCCCACGTCCCATCGGCTTGACATACTGATTCCATAGTTTCCGTGTCAGGATACCGGATCTGAAATCCCTCATGACAGCTAATAATGAGGCTGTCGCCAGGCCTGTACGGCTTATTTGTTACATGAGCGTCCTCGATGAATGGAGGAAGACAATCTTTGAAAGATAGATTCTCCAAATAAATAAACACAGTCTGCAACATTTTCATACAATTGCAGATGAAACAGTACATTTTGAGTTAACAGTAAAAAGATGGAGCTACAGAGCGGAACTATTTAAGATTGAGTAGCCTCACCTTCTGAAAGGCACACTGGTTTAAGGCTTGGTTTCCAGCCTACCGATCCATTGTGGAAGCGCGTGCAGATAATCTTGGCCGGCCCCTTTAAGCTATAACCATCAACACAAGAGAACCTCGCCACCGAGTTTTCGAAGAACACACCGATGTTTGGAGTTCTGATTCCGTGCTCAGTAAAACCAGGATCTTTGCAGAACTGCCCCACTAAAAGTGCACCAGGAAAAAACAAAATCATGCATTTAAAGTAAAGAAGACATCTTATGATTGTGCAGATATCAGTGTTGGATCCTAATGTCTGTAATTTGATAATTTTTTGTTCCATACCTTCCAAGCTTGAACATACTCTTGTTTATATCTGCTACATATGAAAGTATTTCATTAAAAATGTAAACAAAATAATAAATAATAATGCTAGAAAAATAAATAAAAACATTGGTCTAAGGTAGCCTACATGGAAGCTTATTTCCGCCACAGAATAAAACATTAAAAGGGTAATTGTGACTTTTTATCTCACAATTCTGACTATTTTGCAATTCTGACAACTTTTCTCAAAAAGTTTTCTTCACAATTTTGAGTTTTAAGTCTAGGCTAATTCTAAGGGGGGGGGAATTTTGAAACTGAAAATTTCTTGCAAAAAAAGGTCTGAATGTATCTCGCAATTCTGACTTCATAACTCGCAGTTCTGATTTTATTTCTCGCAATTGCAGCATTTCCAGCATCATACTATCAATATCATTTCCTTTTACTTGAGAAAACACTTTTCTGCTGAGATGTTTGTTTTACTCAATGGTTCTGGAACTTTATGAGTGTGTTTTTTGCTTGTTTTGAATCTGTTTGCTTCGTTAGGACCAAAGGTTATTCAATATACAACAGGCAGCTGGAAAGCAGCATCGTCATGGCATTAAGTGACTGTTAAGGCATAACAGAACAGAATGGGCCGGGGGGCTCTCGACAATTTCAGTGTCCCGTTACACAAGGGAGGTCCTGCACCCTCATGATATTCCCAAATCCTTATCACTTATATAATCGCAGCATTTAAGCAGTTATCTTACCTACTGTGTTAACCGGGAAGGCGGTGACCAGAAAAGGAAGGAGGAGGAGGAGGATGATCGAGAGAATTATCTGGCAGTAGACAGGATGTCCAAACGCAGATTTCTTGTCTTCTTTATCACCATGGTGAAACATCTTTCATTGAATGAAATTCATCGGGTCACAATGCTCTGAAATTATGATGACAAAGTCAAAAACTAGTTAAAACGTGAAAATATTAGGATTGCATCATGGATTTTCAACCCTGCAGAATCTCCTCGCCGACGCGCAGAACATGATGACCAGTAAATCGCCATATCAATTTGTAAATAGCAAAATAGTATTTTCGGGAACGCGTGTAGGGTATATCCGGCACGCATTATTATGCATTATTCAGTTGTCTTCGGCAAATAAGACGAAGGCTCGCGCAACACATCGATGCTGTTTAAATGTACATGATGATGATGAAAAATACGTCATAAGCGTCACTAGTCTACCTTACCCGGTTGATAGCCAAGGTCTAATGATGACGCTAATGCTGTTTAAAAAAAAAAGTGCTCTTGTTTTCTGATTTTTTTTCTGTCACTTACCCGCTGATGTCGTACATTGAAAATCAGTTTCGTCCGAGTCTCTCTCTCCCTCGAGCTGATCAAGCTGAGTATATTCAGTGGAATAATAAGGTTACTTCAGCTGTTGTATAGATCCTTTCTACACTGGAAAGTTATCCAGCCTCTCGTGGTGTAAGTCTCGAGATGGGTAGATTAATTATTATACAGGTCAAAGTACCTGTGTGGAGAAATATACAATGAGCAATAGGGAAACAACGTTTTTAAATAGACTAGGCCTAAATGCTAAAAGAAAGAGGATGATCATGTGATATGACATGATCTCCCTAAGGTTTTAAAAAGACGAGATGTTGGTGATACACAATTTTGATTTACACAAGTAAATAGGCCTATTCCTTTTAACATATATTAACAGCAGGCAATGAATTTTGTTCATTTCACATTGACAAATATGAAAACTGTCATTATTTAGCGAATTACAGAATATCATAAATAGGCTATAAAAAGCATTCAGATATGTTTTTATCTTATGCATTCAAGGTAAAAGTATAAATATCAATACAATTCAATAGTTATCTGGTAATGTAGGCTACTAACAAATTTAGTGAACTAAGCTTGGCTACTGAATGCATGACTCAGATGAAAGTTTAGGCTGAAGGAATTCAATGTATTCACTATATAAATCATCTTGTCAGATATCATAAAGATCAAAGGGCTAAAAGAATAATAAGCTGCATTTATTTATATTTGTTTTGCAAATTACAAAGTCCATATACATCTGTGATGCAAGAATATACTCATAGAGGCATTATCATTTTAAACATCAAAAGCAACTTTTAAAAATTACAATAACAGAAAAAAACATGTATTTCCCAACTTCCTGCACAGAAAAACTTTAGTCAAGTCAAGTGACCTTTATTTACTTTTATTTATATTATGCTTTACACAGATTGTTTCAAAGAATTTGTACAGTAATAACAGGAAAATTATTCAATTATGCAAACAGAGTTCATTTCGGCTGTACAGCAGCTCTAAAAGAAAATTGTGTCATTTTTCAGCTGAAGTCAGTTCAGTGTTGATTCGGTTCCATTGTAAATATCATCAATTATTAAATCAGTTAATTTAATATAGAAAGCAGTTCTGCAGAAAAACAGTGATGTCATTATCCAGCTCAGTTCAGTTCTCATCCAATAGTGTCAGTGCAGTCAGATCAATAATATTAAGTATCCCCAACTAAGCAAGCCAGAGGCGACAGTGGCAAGGAACCCAAACTCCTTCAGGTGACAGAATGGAGAGAAAAACCTTGGGAGAACCCAGGCTCATTCGAGGGCCAGTTCTCCTCTGGCAACGAACGAACGCAGTGTGTGATTATGATTCAGGCTGAAATTACAAGTTAGAAATTAGATCGTGGGTCATAGCATTCAAATATTTCATCCAGTTCCTTTAGCTTGAAGATCGGATTTATCACACCCGTATGGAGACGAAGCAGCATTAAAGTGTCGTGCAGGCCTACATATTTAAAGACATGGTCTTTATGGCATGCTAAGACTGCTGAGTTAATAATTTTTAATGGGTAATTTTGCTATGAGAATCTTTTAAAGCATTACTGCCAGAAAAACATAAAAAGCTTCAATGCATTTTGAAATAATATATTTTTAACATTTCTATTGTAGATAGGGACATAAGAGTTTCACTGTCATTCAAGTTCAATCCTTCAGAGAATGTGTAGAGTCACAAAGAAGATTTCTTGGCGTACAGCTACACAAAGAGACATTACTATCAACTTTGAAAAAAGAAAAAAAACAGAAAACACGGTTATGTAGCAGTTATCATTCACTTGGATACACTTTCTTGAAACTCGTCTGGTGGATTGCGTTCCTGTACAGTTGCGTTACGACCGCGCAAATAACGCACAAGAACTAATAGAGCAAAAGCAGCTACTACTAGGAATATTATCAGCCCAACATATTCTCCTGGGGTCGACAGCGCCCCCTGTGCTATATAATTAGAGGACGGTGTTGTGAATACTTGACCAATACTAAGATCTAGAACACATTCACTTCCATTAACGAGGATAAAGGACGGATAGCAATCACATCTATAACTTCCTATCGTATTTATACACACGTGAGCGCACTCATAATTTGATTCACATTCATCTATATCTTCGCAGGTTTGTTCGCTTCGAACAAAGCCATCCGGACACCAACACGCCTTCCCGCTTTTCATACATAGAGCTTCACAAACTGTTGTTTCGCAATAGAAGTCACAGCGGCGTGGATCCCGTGCATTAGGACGGAATCGCTCCAGACAAGAACACCTGTATCCGGTTCCCATAGAAATACATTTATGTTCACAGGGTGCATACATACAGAGCGCGCTATCCAGGATGATCACATTTCCTTTGCAGAGATCCCCCTGATGGTCGTCACACAGAAATCCGTCCAGTTTTTCTGCGCATGGTTTCACAGTCAATCTTCTGTCGCCGGAGACAGACACGCAGAGAGGAACGCACGCCGTTTCTGCGCTCTCCAAGTCCGTCAACTCTGTGGTCATTTCTCTTTCGCGTAATGCACTCGTATTACTTGAGCACTTATCCTTTGGAAAATGTTGTCCTATCCAAAAGTGTCCGATCATGTTATCAAGAAGAAAGCCGAACACTTCATCAGATGCATTCTGTTGGATAGATAATTGACCGCCCCGTTCTCTGCAATTCGCTTGAGCCGTTTGAAAGTCCGCTGGTATTTGGTAGATGTTTGCGCAATGTTTTAGATTACTTGAGCAAGCACACCTATGCCCCAATCCAGCACAAGATGAAATTAAAACGATGAAAATCAAAATCGTTTGTCCAAGAGAATCCATCCTATCTTAATTTCAAGAGGTAGCTTACGGCAACTTGAGCTGCATGAAGATAGTCTATATGGCTTTAAAAGCATTGAATATTCCTAACTTTAGGAAAACCATTACAGAGATAGGCCTTGGTAAACATAGGAAGGAAACCCCGCCTGAGGGAGCCGTCACTGTTTGTTCTTATAAATGTGATGCACGTATAGGATACGCACGCTCCGAGAAATGCACCAATGGCAATGACCTTGAAAATTACGCATGAATAATTGTGGTCCCACGAGAATGTCCACAATTAACGATTCATTCATTCAGTCAGTCAGTCACTCAGTAGCTCACTACGTAGCCTGCTCTTTCGAAGACATTTCATTAAAAAAGTAGCAGGGCTATTCAATTCTGTTCCTGAAGGGCCACGAACCGATTTTACTTTCAACCCCTAAACACACCAGAACCAACTAGAATAAACTTTTTTTTAAAAAAAGAAAGATTTCAGGTACAGTTAATGTATATTAAATTATAAAAAAAACTAATAGAGTAGCTTCTTAAAGTGCAAAAATAATATATAAATAGTAAACTACAAGTATGATGTTATTTCACTTAAAGAAAACTTTCAAGTATACTTTAAAGTAGACTCTGATAAGCTAAAATAGTTGAAATATAGTAGTGTACTCAAGTTTACTACTGTTGCACTTAAAGTATGCATACAAGTATTTTATACTAAAAATTAGTCCCATAGCACAAAAATAATACACTTACGAGTATACTTAATACTAGAATTGAACTTTACTTAATAAAACTAACGAAGTATACTTATTTTTTGTTAGGGTAGTAGCCCTGTCGAAGAACACATCTTAAGATCACTGAAAACAGTTAGATTAAAGACTTTTTACAAATATTTTTTACAACAATAGCTACACATCGTGTACTTAAAGCAACAACAACAACAAAGTCTTTATATATTTACATTTAGTGATATTTGTAAACAGATCTAAGCCTTGGGATAGGTTAATTTATTGAAAGTTAATTTCAGCAATTTCTCTACCCTACATTCTTGGCTATAACAGATTAATCCATTGTTTTCCATTGCCAGAAAGAAATTAAGTTCACTGAAAAAACATTGTCCTTTTGTGGCAGCATGTTCAAATTGTATCACGATGGGTAGAATTAAATATTATTTTATAGGCAAGACAATTATCAAACAAAACAATAAAACAGAAACCAGGTAAAAGACAGAAACTGTATTTAATAAGGTCAATGGTTAAACAAAAGTTGACATCACATATAACTTGCCTCTCCCTGACAGAAAAACACCCTGAAAAAGAGTTGAACCATTCAATAAAGTATACCTTCATTGTTGACCCTTGCCTTAAAGTATCCGGTGTGGTTTTATTATGCTAGATTTTTTATCCAACATAAAGAGGGGAAAAAAATATGATAATTCTGAAATCTGAAATGTGTCACCGTCTGGATGTCCAGTAAAGAGCACATTCAGGGCTTTTCAGAGATACCAAATGTTTGGAGGTTTCAACATGACAACAACTTTAAAAATGATTGGCATTAATCTAGTAATCAAATGTAGCACTCTTTTGGACATATGATAATATTTTATCATTATCATATAAATCTGACTCATTTTCAAATTGTTTATCATAAATCAACATCTCAAGAAAATGTTATGCGGTTTCTAATCAAAATATGACTTTCTGTTGCATTGATTTCATACATGTCCTCTAGACTTAATTCATTCCGTTATTTGTTTCATAGTTGAGAATCACCATTATACTAAGTTTGGTTAAAAAGAATCCTGTCCTAAAAATTGTTATTAGTGAATGAAAAAAAATCCCTTTGTTTTTGCCTGTAATTTCATGTCTTTTCATTTTTTTAAACAACCGAAGCCTGGTGTCCACAGAGGACATAGCATAACATATATGTATTTTTTTCTTTTCTTTTCTTTTTTGTAATTCTCTAAACAATGTTATGACATGAAAAAATAATAACCTACATAAAAAAAAGATTTTTAAAGGTTCTGAACTGGTGTTTGAAACAAACATTGCTATAGAGAAAATAGGCATTTGTGTCAAATCTTTCTAGATAACATTGTATCATTGTATAAAGAAAATAAGTATTTACACACTTGAAATAGTTAACTACATTTAATTATTCAGTTGATTGTTGCTTTTTTCCGTTCTTTGTCCAATCCAGATGAAACCCAGCAGTAGTTGTCAGCGGTGGTATTTTTCAAAGTGGCTTTTTTTGAACGTTTCCATAAAACGACAGATATGACCACAATGAGCACAACCAATGCCATAACCGAAGCTAATACGCACACCAATATCCAAGAACTACCGAGGAAACTTTCTCTGCGTTTAGTGGTGTCCGTTTTAGCGTTTGTCTTGTTAAGTGGAGGGGGTTTGATCGTTGTCGACTCATAACTGACAGGTAAATGACTCAATTTAGTGATGAACTCTTCTCTATGATCTGGAGATGGAGTGTTTTGTGGATTCTCAGTGGGATCCTGGGCGCAGCTGATGCCATTTTTAGCCAAAATAAAGTTTTCTCTGCACGAACATTTGAAACTACCTATAGTATTGAGGCAGATGTCTTCACATGGTTTACCAAGACATTCATCTATATCTGTACATATCCCTCTATCGTCTGATAATGAAACGAAACCTGCGTGGCAGTAACAAGAGAATGAACCATGCGAATTGAGACAGCCCTGCTGACACCTTGATTCGGTGCATTCGTCCACGTCTTCACATTTGCCAGCAAAAAGCCTGAAACCTGGGTTACACTCACAAAGAAAGCTTCCCGGCGTGTTGTGACACCTGTGTTCACCGCAGACACGCTGATGACATTCATCGATATCAACGCAGCTGATGTTGTCTTCAGACAGCTGATATCCATCCGCGCATGCGCATGAGAATCCAGCAGCTGTCGGAATACACTTTGATTTGCACGGTGAATTTTCGCAGGTGTTTCTGCGAGCACAACTAACTTGATCATCCATCAGATGATAACCGTCACGACATTCACAACGAACACTTGCTCCAGCAGTCTCTGAACAAAGGTGATCACAGCCCCCGTTTTTACGTGCACAACCTCTGTTATCTCGAGCGCAAAAACGCTCTGAATTTGTCCAGCCAAAAATGCCATCATTGTTGTTACAAACTGAGATAAAGGATTCTGCATCTTCCGACCCGCCGCACAGTATTTCAGCCCATGTCCCGTGTGGTAACATCGCCAACTTCTCACTTTGAGTTTGCGGTTTGTCTAAGAACGGAAGATTGTACTTGACATCACCTGGTTTTTCCATCACTATAGGTTTGCACATGCCTTTGGAAATAAATTTACATATATACAATGCACTTTCTTTACATAAGCCATCTGTCCACTTGAGGTCATCAGTCAGCGAAATCGAGACGCACCTTTTTTCCGTGCACGTGCTCAAAGGTTTCTTTTTCCATTTGGAATATTTGGACTCTTTTGGCTCTGACGTCCACCTGAAGCCGTGCAACTCCTCAGTGATGTCAGTGCAGCGCCCTTTCAGCAACGCAAGTCCGATCCAAAGCTTAGAGTTAAGGATGCTGTCTTCTGCTGCTAGAAGAGTCGATTTAACGCTCTGAAATTCATTGTCATTTCTCATAGTAACCAAATTGCCACCAATATTGACACAGTTTTCAGAAGCTTTTTCAAAATCCTTTTCTTTCAAATGCAATGTGAGGCAAGCCTCGGCTGTGCAGGTTGGGATCACCCGGTCAGCTCCGTCAGCGACAGAGAAGGACAACATCAGAATCAGTACACGCATCATCCCGCCACTATCATTAATGTTAAAACACTTCTCGCTTTGAGGAGAAATATTCAGTTCATCTCAGAGAATGGAGAAAGAGTTCTTCATAGGCATTCCCAGACTCAAACTAATGCATCCTGTTTAGTGAATAACCTACAACGGAAGTAATGTTTCATTTGTGTCTTCTCAGGGTGAGTTCCTGACGCCAACAGAAAACAACTGACCAGGCTGCGTATTGTTTTGACTACTTTCCCAGATGTATCAGCCTACTTCAACAACGTGACACCAGTCCAATTTTAGATTTAGACTTATATCCATGTTTCATGCCGTCATAGTTTCTAATGAAGAATCACATTCACACCATATTATAAGTAACATAGCCTATAGATGTGCATAATTAAGTTTACCATGAGTAATAAGTGCCTGTTGGGGTTGTCAAGTATTAAGCTTAAACAAACAAATCTTGATGTTCTTGTGTTATCAAGATAATCATAATAATAATACATAATAATAATCAGACAACTGTAATTGAATCTGAGAAAGAAAAAAAACGGGAGAGTAGATGAAACCTGCCAAAATTCATATATCTTCTTTAATCATAATTAACAAATGAAAGTTATCAAAAAGAGAAAACAAGTTGTGTATCATGTTGTCATTATTTCATTTCCCCCCAACATAATTCTATTGCATATATTTTTAATGAATTATAGTTGCACTTTATTTTACAGTCCTGTTCCTCATGTACATAATAGTATTTACAATAACTGGGCACTAATCTTGAACCTACCCCTAAACCTAACCTTAAACAGTTACTTTATACTACCAGTTCTTTCTTAGGTAAGTACACTGTAATTACACATACTGTAAGTGCACATGCTGTAAAATAAAGTGCAACCTGAATTAATTTACTGATCTGATGAGATAGTATGCCTACGTATGCATAGAACAAAAGTCCAAGGCTATAGGGCTAGTTGTCACACTTAAATATATATATATATATATATATTTTTTTTTTTTTATTATTATTTTTATTTATTTATTTATATATAGACTGTATTTCCACAATTGTAGTTCTGGAAAAGATATAGTTCATTGCGCAAACACTGACATTTTGTCCTGATATGGTTATTCAGCAGTAAAACGAAACAAAACGAGTCATGAAACACTAAAAAGTTAAGAAATATTAGCTATGATGTATAGGTGTTTGAAACCAACATACAAAACCACTCCTATAGAGAATACATACATTTGTGTAACCAAACTTTGAATTAAAATAGTCACTAACACAAAGCGCTGTGCATGTGACAACCCCGAATTTAACATTTAATACAAACTGCGTACTCAGCCACAAAGGTTATGATCTTTTCTATATTGTACACAGAAACAAACACACAACATGTCTTGCCATTGTGTCTGTTGCCTGCCTGTTGCTGATATCTAGCCATGGATCTCATCCTGTGTTTGTGTTGAGCAGGGCAGCGTCTCCATTTGAATGGCAGGAAATGACCTAGGACACCCTTCCAGTGGCCCTTTAGACCCAGTGTCGATGCGAGTGCAGTTGCTTTTTTTCGCAGTCATTGGGAATTGTACTCTTTCCTACTATTTTGCATTATACAGGGTGTTGGAACAAGTGAAAAACATTGTCTTCACTGCATTGATAAAAATTAGCTTAACTGTGATAATAAGGAACTTCATCCAAAATGCAAAGGACATATTTATAACAAAGGATTATCTATTAAAAAGGATGGACATGGATACTTATAGTGGGTCATGTCAATGAAGTCCATAATCATAATTAACTCTATCCAAGTTTATTAATATTCCATTTCAGTACAAAGAATAACCCATTGTCTCTCCCCAAATATATCTCCCTCTTTTAAAACAGAAAACCTCCATAGACAAAGAAACATCTGGTGTCCGTCCCATGAGCTCTGATTTGTAAACAGACAGTTTCCTTCCTCTTTAGGGTATTTTGTGATCAGGGATCTCTTTGTAGTTTGAAAGTTTTTTTTTTTTTCGTATAGCCGTATCACACATTGTCATTCAATTTTACATCTACTTTCTGGTGCAAAAGACTAACAAAGACTAACAATATACAGGGAGTAGTAATTAGCAAATACTGGTGAGCATAAATATTAAATTCAAAATGTATTGTTGAATTTAGCCTATCAACAAACAAAACAAAAGTCACCTTGAAATTAAAATTGAGGATCCAATCAGTTCCCGATGGACAAAATCAAGTCCCGCCCTACATTTGTTCTTGTTCGTGAAACAATCACTTTGATAGCCAAGGCCTACATCACAATAGGAAATCCCAACTTCCGTTTCATGAGACTTTAAAGGCACCGTGATTCCAAAATTGAGAGAGATCTGAGCACCTTGTTTATTTCAGGTGCTGTTTGTGTTTTTCTGCCTCTCTTTTTGTGTCTCACAGCTGGCAGGAGAGTCAGTGTTTGTGGGCAGGTCCTTGCATCTGAGGAGAGCTATTATCTTCTATGGATTTGATCGAAACAGATGTTTTAATCATTGTTTTAATATTAATACAGCCATTTTAAGGGCTGTCTCAATCACAAAATCCTCCCAGTGCACTGAAACGTTCATTCCCTAAAAAGTCCCACAATGCACTGTGAAAACCAGGGAGATAATGTTGGAAAGATGTCAGTTCTGCTGTTGTTCATAAACACCAAGAGTGATGTTGTACAATGAGGACCTTGTCATGTCGCTGGAAATTGATTCATCCCTGTCTCAGTGTGTAGTGAGTAGGGTCCTTACTGTCCTTAACCAGGGCCGAATTCCTGTACACGATCTAGCCTGCTGATTCACGACCCCTGAAGCTATAGGGAGCTTTAGGCATCTCCCCCATGGTCGGCTAGTAGTATAATAGCCTAAAATGTAGATGTATTAATATTCTTATACATTTTGTGTTTACTGATTCTAATATTGTAGTTCCTCCTGCCTTCATTAGGGCATGGCGTTGTCAGTTTGAGTTGCTACTATGATATTGATGTTGAAGATATTGAATGATTACTGGTGATGATGGGAATGAAACAGTGACCTGAGGTCAGTGACCTCTGGTGGAGAACTGGTGACATGACGGCTGTGAATATCAGTTTTTAACAATTAATTTAATGTGCATTTTATTATGACTGTGGAAGACATCGGAGAGCATTTTGTTCTTGAGAATGCAGAAGGAAATGTTAATCTGAGTTTTTATCACTCACAGAAAACAAACTTTGATGAAGATATTGACCAGAAATGCTCACCTTATAGCTTGTGCCCTGTGAACTTTTCAGTGGTCTTCTACTCTGAGGATCTTGTTAATTAAAAAAAAAAAAAAAAAATTCCCACTAATCAACTTGCTTTGGGATTTTAATGACTCCTTTGTGGTTATTTGTTGGTCAATTGTGATGTTTAAAAAAATGGTTAAGCCTACATGTTGGTTTTACAGATGGTTTAAAAGCTTTTAAAATATATTTGGCTTGGTATATTGTTTTCCAAAGTAACCTCACAGTTCCAACCTGACTGCACATTTCAGTAGTCTACATCTGAAGTGGATCAAAATCTTTCATTAAAGTTATAATTTTGAACAGCACCCGTGCTTGTCTTAGGACAACTTTGATAAACTTTTTTGATCCACTTCAAATGTTGACTACTGTAGTTTGGCACTATCAAACTACTCCTCTCTTTGTACAGTGGCAGGACTTGATCTGACTTGACTAGTTTTCATTTGCATATACTGTATTGACACGATTGACAAGGATTTAAATACCTAACATACCTGGCTGGCATGAGTGTTCATTTATCAAGAAATGTCTCATAGGCTATACTCTTACTTATATGGCCATAATTTATATATTTTATACTCATCATTAAATATATCATAAATATATTCATTTGAACGAATATAAATTGTAATTCATGATCATTACAATGATGAAGCCTGCAGTAGAATTCTACATTCAAAGCAAGTCCAGGCAGGATAAACTGGTTTCTGCTCCACTGAATGCATTTTTGGAGGCCAAACATAAACACATACCAAACTAAACTGTAATAGAATGTCTAAAAAGCAGCATGTATTTGATAATATTATGCACAGAAACCATGCACACCATCTTTCCTCCAAGAAAATAATAATAATAACAATAATTTCAGTGTCTTATAATGACAAAGATTCAGATGAGTTTCTGTCAATCACTTCTTTGTTAAACACACACGCTGGGAATGGGGCAGGGCTTATACGAGTGTTTAAAAGCTTGAAGTAAGGCAAAAGTGTGTATAAAGACGGAAAGGATACCAGTCACTTGGGTGAAAATTCATTGCATCTCTGAAGGTACATATTCATCTTATTTATGTCAGTTATGCAAGAAGTCGAAGCTCTATAGTCTCATAGGAAGGGAAGACCTATATTCAGTTTGTAGATACAAACTAATTGATTTTAAAAAATGTAATTACTTTGTCTTTAGTCTGTAACGTGCAAAATAAAGTACTGGTGATTTACATCCGTAGATGTTGTTCTATAAGGATTTATTATACTGTGTTTATGTATGTGTTATGTCTGTATTCCCGTAGCATAAACAGTTGAGCATTGTGCTAACAGGTTTGATAGAATGTATACTTTGAATGGAATGAAAGTCGTTTGGATAAAAGCCTCAAATGGCAAATGTTAAAGTTACAACACAATTCAATAACAGGAATTGTTTAGGTTTAATCGAACAACTACATTCAAAGACTCTTTGCACGCATACGAATGAGAACATTCATAGAGCTGTAAGATGAACAGACACATCGATCTGTCAGGGTAAACATGACCTTTCTCTTAAAATAAAGATTGTGGATGGTATTTATGGTGGCAGGGAATGGCCCAGGCGGTCAATGGGCACTGGTGGATCTGAATGTGATAGAGGTAACTTTTATTAAAGAAATTTAATATCTTTGTATTGTTGTAATTTCCTCTTTTTAACAGCAAAGGAATCCAGACAGATTTCAAAATGCCTCCTCCAGCTGCTCCACACGGCATGTGCATAAAAGTCATAGATGATCGCAACATAAAGGGTGGCATGGGCTCTGAAACAAATCCTTTGAAGTTCATGGATCAGGACTACAACTTTTTACAAGACTACTGTCTTAAGACAAGACAGAGATTTGTTGATGAGTTTTTCCCGCCGGACCCTCGTTCCATTGGCGAAGGGCTGCTGAAGCCAGAAGTCATGGCCCGAGTGGAGTGGATAAGACCAACGGTACGTAATCTATACATCATCTTTAATGTGTTCTGATAATATTGCACAGCTAATTAGAAGTGTAAAATTGTACAACTTTTGTTGAAAGCTAAAAGATGTGACTGTGACAATCTAAATGCTTTAAAAGACACTACTAAAAACCACCATCAATCACATCCCTTTCACAAAATGCATCAGTTGCCAAATACTGAAGATATTACTTATTTTCTTTCAGAAATTGTATCCGGATAAAACTGAATTTATTGTAGAGTCAGTGTCCAGTTTTGACTACACCCAAGGGAATATAGGTATGTCTGAGTAACCACATTATTGCTGTTTTAGACACTTAAAGTGTGGGAAGGCAGTTTTGGAGATGCTAGCAATAGCAAGTTAGCTTTGAAAGCATCCCTCCCTCCCTTCTCCAAAGCCACGCCTCCTTCAAAACACATGGACGCGCAAAACCAGAAAGTCTGCAAAGCGGCAGGAGAGACGTTAAATTACCTCACAGCAAAGCAAATAACGATACAATAATATTGAACGTAAACAACTTACAGAGCTCTTACTTGTACCACCTGACTGATGCAAATAGCTTTCGGCGTGACTGATAGTGTTGCTATAGAAACACAGAAATCCGAGCCTGTGGACGTGAACGTCACGGGATTGCCATCTCGGTAATTATGCAGCATAAACCCGTTGTTTTGGTTCAGGAGGAACTGTAAAAGGCGGCTGCTGTTTGTTTGCAGCGCGTTGGCTGTCTGTCTACAACTCTGCAGCATAGCCTCATGAAACGCTGATGACGCGTGATGGAAATACAGGCAGGAAGGTCATCCTATCATTGCACGCGGACCGAATGCAATGATTGAACGTGCATTTCTTTATTGTCTAGACTTCCACAGAAGATATATACATTTTTAAAATTAGACCACTTCAATTATTGATTGCCATCAAGATGAGAAGAGAGTTTCAACTAGTATAAAAAAACTGCCTGCCCTAGTTTAAAACTCTAAATTCTAGTGCATTGGCACCTACTGCCACCTAGCGGAATCATACAAGCAAAATGGTGTTCAGTTCAATTACCTATGCCATTGTGGACATCCAGTAATTCAGTCAGCCCTGATTATTTTTCCAGTAATAGATTAGAGGGGCTATTGAGATAAAGCGACCTGCTCTGTGTAAATAAAAGCTTAGCCTATACTTAAGCCAAGTAACCTTATTGTATTTGTACAGATTTGCGTATTATTCTTTTTCTGCCCCCCTGAGCAACACACTGGATGGTGATATAATAAGTGTATTTGAGTTTTACATTCCTTTTCCCTTTCAAATCCTAGTTAAGCCCCAAGAATCATACATCTGATTTTTGTTTGCCTGCAGGGAAATTTTTTCGCCATTTTGATTTTTTTTGGAAAACCTTTTTGGTTCGATGGTTCGATTTGCACAAAACTTGCCATCCATCATCCCAATACCCTCATGACAAAATGTTATCGAAAGAAACAGAATTTTATATTGCACTTACAATATAGTTTTATTTAATTTGTTTACAGTTTATCCCAATAATATTAAAAACATATTTGTCAATTTGTGTGATGTGCTAGGCCAATATATATACTATATATAGCCTATATACTGCTGTCTAATTAAAATGAAGAGACAATATTATTTGTCTTTTATAGTATACAGAATAACACATCTATAAAGACACATTTAAAGACTTATTATATTTGAAAAGATGCATGGCAACATCCCTAAATACTTTCATTGGTGCCTGATGATTGCCTCTTGTGGCTATATTTAGGCTGGATTTCTGCTGAAAACAAAGTAAATTCCTTTACTAGCAAAAATAGAAAAAAATCGGAAATGAGTTGTGGAATATGAAAGATAGCCTATCAAATTTACTGTTCCAATGAGTGTTTTTTTTCTTCAGGAAACTGCTGGTTTCTGGCCTCTGTTGGGGCCCTAACATTTCAAAACAAATTATTACAAAAGGTCGTCCCAGACGGACAATCGTTCAGCCACAATTATACTGGTTTATTTCACTTCAGGGTAAGTTCCTCTTATTTCCTGCCATAATTTCCAATATTTAATTACATTTTGATCATATTATCCAGAATGGAAACCCCAAGCAATAGTTATTCCTGTTAGTTTTTCACTCAGTGTTCTGCATATTTAAACGTACAGTTCTGGCGGTTTGGGAAATGGTACGATGTTGTGATTGATGACAAACTGCCAACAATCAACAGCCAGCTGATTTTTGTCAAATCAAAAACATATAATGAGTTCTGGCCAGCCTTGCTGGAGAAAGCATATGCAAAGTAAGTGCCTGTGCATCTTTTAGTGACTTTATAAAAAATTATTTCAATTTTATGTAAGCAATTGTGCTGTTGTATTCAATATAAGCACGGCTGTAATTCAACCTGTGGTCCGTGTACAGTATTATTCCTCAAATTTATGTCTATTACATTGCGGCATACAATTTAGAGTTTGAATGACTGTTACAGGGTGTGCGGCTCCTACGCTGACATGCACTATGGCCGGGTGTCTGAAGCCCTCATGGACTTCACCGGTGGGGTTCATATGCACTACGAACTGAAAACGGCTCCAACTGATTTGTGGGAGATAATGTACCGTGCTTTCCAGTCAGAAGTCCTTATGGGCTGTGAAACTCCACCAGGGGTAAAAAAAACTAAAAAACAATTTTACAGGGACATTTTAATTTGTGGGATTCCAAAAAAACACTTACAGCACATTTGAACTTTTACACCACACCATCTGTCTTCTGATAATTTTTCTGTTTCCACATAATCAGAATGAGGAACGATTACCGAATGGCATTGTTCTGGGCCACGCTTACACTGTGACAAAGGTTTACCAGGTAAGACTGCACAAAATCAAGTCTCAGCACGCATCAGATTCATATAAGTTCTTAAGGTAAATATTTTAGGGACAAAAGATGATGGAAGCCAACCAACGTGATACACACCCACGCTTTACATGTTTATACATGATTTGGTCTTTTTGCATAAAAGAAAGTTTGTTCTGCTCAGTGCTCGAACGTGACAAATAATTAAAAATAAACATGTATTTTACTTCAAAATTCTGGTTAATTACAAAATACAGCTACTAAAGGCTAAAGCTATTGGTAATATTAAAAAGATTTGCCACATTTACATACTGCTAAATATTTAAAATCATGCTCCACAGGTCATGAGTGGTAAATATCCCATTCAGCTGGTGAGATTGTTCAACCCATGGGGAGGCGTTGAGTGGAATGGAGACTGGAGTGACAAGTAAGAACTGGTTTTATTTAACCACACATTTTCTTTTTTTTTTTTTTTTTTAAGTCTGTTTTGGAAATTTCCTATTTGCAACCAATTTTACTCTTATGGATAAACTCCTTGAGATACACAATCTTGTTTTCAAGAGGGTCCTAGTATACAATACACAAAACACACAAAAAAGATAATTAATACACAAGAATAGTGAACCGTTAGTAAACACAACCAATAAATTACAACAAACAAATGTTTGCAACTGTGCAGTGTAGTTGAATCTAAAGAGGGATGCGTGACACAGAATGACAATGAAACATGAGTTTTAATAAACAAAGAAATCAAGTGAACTCTACACATCTACCATAACTTCAACGACGAACACAGATCTGAGGAAACGGAGGGCTAAATACACAGGATGGCAATCAAGGAAACAGGGAACAGGGCTCCAACTAATCAGAAACCACAGTAACAAACTACAAACTAAAAATCAGCAGAACAGTGTCAAGGAAAACCATGACAAAGAAACTAACAAAACATGACGAAAAAAACTATTAAACTAAACTAGATATGATAAAGAAACTAAACATTACTTGAACATGGCAATGTTTGCCAAGCAATAATATATACAGTACATAAACATAAATATAACATCATCTAAAGCATACAGAATGTCTCAAAATAAAGACGCAAATATATAATCTGTATATATAATTCCTGTTTCGTTCTGTTCCCTGCTGGTTATCCTCTATGTTATTGTTTGCGTTGTGGATTCTTCATGGTATCTTGGTTTCTTGAATTAATTATCTTCATAGTATCCCTGAGAATCTGAGACATTTGAGTTTGGTTTGCACCATATATGTGACACCAGTTTTAAAACCATTAGTATCTGATTGAAGTATATTTTGAATTTGAGACAAATAAGGTTTTAAGGTATAAGTAAGGGCTGTTTGCATAAAGATGAACAGAGGAATGTGAAAGAATAAAAGGAAGATCATTAATACAAATGGGAAAGTGGACCCAACACTGAGCCTTGAGGTACAGTATCCCTCTTTCTTGAATAATTATCAGATTTTCCCCCTTGAATGATAACACATTGTTTTCTATTATGTAAATTAGAATGAAACCACAATAAAAACATTTTGAGAAAGACCAACTGCATAAACCTCATATTATAATAAGTAATCATCAACTAAATCAAAAGCCTCAGATCGATAAAAACAGTCCCTGTAATGCTGCCATTATCTAATGCTGAAAATACCTCATTATTTTAGACACAACTTACCTAAATCCAGAGTGGAAAGGTGATAAGATATTAAATGTATTATTTTATAGGTACTTTGATAACAGATTATAAAATAATTGTTCAAATACTTAATCAATAACACAAATTATTGACATAGGTCTATCAGTTTGTTGATCAAGAATGTCACCTTCTTTATAAACTGGAGTAATACAAGAATACTTCCAGTTGATCAGCCAGTGGATACTGTACATGAGGATACGAGAAGCAAATTTAATGTATCTTTTATTAAGACTGAGCTGATCAATAACATTCAAAACTTCTGTAGGTGTTATTTTAGTAAAAGAAAAAATAATTTATTATAGTATATTAATAGTAGATTATTGAATCTATTCGTATAAGAATGATCCGATGTTAGAACAGACTGTATAATTTTTTTTATAAAATGTATAGCAATAGATAGCAAATCATGAATTATATCACACGATAGTAGCAGTTTAACATAACTAACTTCCAGAACAACTAGCAGTGAAAACATTCAACAACAAATTGTTCTATTTTTTGCAGTTCTCAAACAAGAGAAGTGAAATTATTTGATTATTGCACAGTCAAAATGATCCTTTATTCTGATGTATGTTTTACATCACTCTTTCAGGTCACCCTTGTGGAGCACAGTGAGTGATGAGGACTGCAAACAACATCTTCTGGACGAAAATGGAGAATTCTGGTGAGAACCATGTTTTGAAAAAGATTCTTAACGCGTATTAAAACGTGAATTACATTTTGTCAAGGATTTACATATGAAGTGTTTTTTTTTTTTTTTGCAGGATGTCAATGAAAGATTTCCTTAGAACATTTGACAACTTGGATATCTGCTGTTCCTGTCCTGATTTTCTGGAAGAAAAGTCAGCTTGTCACTGGATTTCCAAGTTCCACCATGGCAGCTGGGTTCCTGGGAGTACAGCTGGAGGCTGCATGAATCATTCAGGTGCTTTAAGTAATTATAATTATAAAGCTACTAGTCATCAATGTAAATCTGCTTCTAACAAGCGTGTCCTGTAACTGTAGACTCCTTCTTTATCAACCCCCAGTTTTGGCTGAAGATTAATGAGATGGATAAGGCCTGTGAGCAGGGCCAGAGCAATGTTCTGGTGTCCCTCATACAGAAACCTGACAAGAGAAACAGACACCTTGCTTCACACCATGGTATCGGCTTCTGCGTGTTTGCGGTCAGTATTCACCAAAAAAAAAATAAAAATAAAATAAAACCTGCAAAGGCAATAAATAAATGGTTGTACAATGATGCCATTGTGCTTAGAGTGTAACCTTTATTTTTGTTTTGAACTTTTACAGGTTCCATCGGAGGCAAGTAAAATATACTCACATTTTTTAAAACATATTACATGAGTTGTCATACCTTTCTGACACGTTTTTTGTTTAATTATCCTTAGATGAGATCTGAGGGAAAGTTTGGATCAAGCTTTTTCTATAGCAGGAAGCCTGTGGAAACAAGCGGGAACTTTCAGGATGCAAGACAAGTGATGAAATTATTCAGACTGGAGCCAGGAGAGTATCTCGTTGTACCATCCACTTACATCCCTAATAAGAACGGAGAATTCATCCTGTCCATTCTCTGCAAAACTGAGATAAACATTCAGTAAGTTACATGAAGGTAACTTTACAACTTTACAATGAAGGAATATTAACAATCATGTACTTTAAACACAGGTTTTTTTTTTTTTAAAATATGTTTTTTTTTACCAGAAAGTACACAGAAAGGACAGAGAAAAATTTTCTTGTGGATCTCGTAGACGAGGTAAAAAACTTATTTTGTAAAATGTTTATTATACTGTTGAGTTTGTCAATATGTGCAATCATTGAATTAGTCACTGAAATATTGCTTCTTTCAACATATCTCTGCAATTGCAACTAAACCCTATCTTTGTCTTGCTTTTGTTAATTCTCCTACAATGGGAATTAAACTAATTGTACAAATAAAGTTAGTATAATTACAACTTCAGAATCTATTACATGCACTCTTCTCTGCACATTGAATATTACATTATTGTTTATTCTATACGATTTTAATATAATATATTTTATTAATATAATGTTACATAAATTAACATTTTATTCATTTTAAGATTTGAGAATCTGATATCATCTGAAAATTGTAAAGAGCAGATTACCAGAACTCAGACATTTATTTTCTGCTTTAGAAATGGGAACTTTAATTGTGATTTTAGCAGTTGCCAATGATACAGTTGTCTCTTTTCTCATATTTAGGTTGCATACTACGATGAAGTGGATGAATGATTAAAAACTAAAACTCTGTTTCGACAATATTCCGATATGTAAGATAATATAATATAAAAAAAATGAATTAGCTGCTACAAGCTTCAAACTCTTGAATGTCTTCTTTGAAACAGTACAAAAGTTGTTGATGCTGAGAAACTTCAACAGCTTCTTCATGAAAACCTACTTAGAGGTGAGTGTTTTAAAAATCCTGTATGTTCTATGTGAAATATAGCTAAGTTTAGAAACCTTAAATTGCCTCATAAATCTCACAAATGTGACTCGTAACTTTTAGGAAATAAAAATACTGAAGGATTTGGCCTGGATTCCTGCAGAAGGAATTGCCATGTCAGATGTATCCTTTTTTTTCTTAAACAAGTCATTAAAAACTATCAAATAATAATATGTTTAACAATGATATATGATTGATCTGGTTCAGCTTGTGTTTCCAGTCATACTGTGAACATGTTTTAGCTAATATTTTTTGACTGTAACAATAAAAATAGTTCTCTGTCACTGGAAGACTTCAGAGTTTCTTCGTCTGTGGACCCGCATTATGATGTACAAGGTGAGTGGATTTGAGTCTGGAATTTAGCTTTGATTGTTGATTGGTGTATATGACTTTCTTCTTTCAGACGAATACAATCGGAGTTATGTTAAAAAATATCCTGGCTCTTCGAAGTTTTATAATGGCAGTGGATTGCAGCCAACAGATTGAAGCTCAGAAACGAGCATCCATCCGTCATAAACAAACTTCACGTGGCTCCGGGGGGTTAATAAAGACCTTCTGAAGCAAAACGATGAGTTTGTGTAAGAGAAACATTCATATTTAACTCGTTAGAAAGTAAAATTCTAGCTTCCGGCCAAATGGCCATACACAGTCTACTTGCCCCTAACGCACAACTTACGAAACTTGTGATGTCGGAAGTAGCAGTGCGTCATGGCGTAGTCTAAATATCACCACACGTCACATAAGTTGCGCTTTTAAGTGGAATCCGTATGTTCGTTTGGCCGGAAGCTAGTTATTTTACTTAAAAAGTTTTAAATATTAATATTTATCTTACACAAACTCATCGTTTTTCTTCAGAAGGCCTTTATTAACCCCCCGGAGCCGTGTGAAGTTCATTTATGGATGCACGTTTTTGAGCTTTTTTTGAGGTTGCAATTCACTGCCATTATAAAACTTAGAAGAGCCAGGATATTTTTTAACATAACTCTGATTGTATTCGTCTGAAAGAAGAAAGTCATATACACCTGGGATGGCTTGAGGATGAGTAAATCATGGGATAATTTTCATTTAAAAGATAACTACTCCTTTAAGACATTTTTTTTTAAACAGGAAATCTTCTACAGCATGGATTATTCTGGAGATGGGGCTCTGTCTTTGAACGAACTGCAAAATGCATTAGAGAAAACAGGTTAAAGCTTACACAGTTTATACTTTTTTTAATATTTGAAAATATTGTAATTTCCTTAGTAGTAGAAAAGTATTCAATGTTTGTATGAACTATTTTTAACAAACATCACTGCTGTTTGTACAGTGTATCTCTATTGCTCCGAAAACAGAGATATAATGATATATTATTTTCATTCACACATTGTATAGATACTGTATTTATGTCATGGTTCTTGTGCCCTAGGCATGCATCTAACTGAAGACATCCGAGCGGTATGGTGGTTCTTCAGAACAGATCTCCTTGGAGGGTTTCATTCGCCTTGTCATGCGTTTGAACTGCATGGCTAGTGAGTAAGACAAGACAGAAATGTAATGTGATGTTCTCTCTCTCTCCCTGACTTCCTTATACAAAAAGCTGGAGCCTTTCCCAGTACAAACACTCACATTCACACTCTCACTGTAACATCTATGGGTCATTTTAAACTTTCCAATTTAACCAAAGTCCACACAGAAATCCTGAGCCACCGTGCCGCCCTAATTTGATGTTCAGGACTTAAAAAAATAAAAAATAAATAAAACTAAACTAAAACTAATAATACAACTTTATAAAACTAATAAAAACTAATAAAATAAACACACACACTGGTAAACAAAATTTGGTTTGACCCTTTTATTCCCCTGAAATAGTTTGAGCTAAATATCCTGCGGGTATTTTTTATTATTATTTTAACAGCCTTTATTTTCTTCATCAGGAATATTCCAGAGACTCTGTGAAAGTGGGAAGATAACTCTTAATGAGAGTGAGGTAATCCTGATGTAAACATTTCAATTTTTCCATATCTCCAACCACATACTACAAGTGTTTACATTTTTTTCATTCAAAGTTCATACATTCAAAACCTATTTCTGTGCATCTGTGTTTTAGTGGACTGGACTCACCATGTACTCATGAGGGAACGTCTGTTTGCCAGGAGGTTTGCCAACAAACACAAGAACAGATCGGCGGTTTAGGCAGTCTAAACATTTCTTTCTTTTCATTTTATATTAAACTAATAAACAAATGTTGATGATTATTCACTTATTATCCCTCTAAGAATTAAAATGCTTTTGCTTTTCTTAAAATTATTATTTGATATGCACATTTCATTGTCCAATCGTATTTGTAATTCTGTAATTTGTGCAAAATGAATTGTTTTAACTCTGTTTAAAAAGTGATTAATGTAATGAATGTATTATTTCTCATGTTGACCAGCTGGAGTCACTGTTGTCGCATTGTTTGCTTTGGTTACGAAACCTCTTGCTATTGTTGTCATTGTTAGTTATCTAGTTATCTAGTTTATTTTTTTTTTTTTTTAAAAGATGACATTTGAACCAAACCTGTGTTGTTAGGGTCAATTAAAGAGATATTTCACCCAAAAATGAAAATTCTGTCATTATTTACTAACTCTCAAGTTTTTCCAAACCTGTATGAGTTTCTTTCTTCTGCTGAACACAAAAGATAATTGGAAAAATATTGGTAACCAAATAGTTGATGGGCAGCATTAACCCGTGTTTCAGATGAGACGTTAAAGGGGAACTGAAACGAACAAAATATAATTCAATAACATGTTGGTTATTAAAATCGTAAACAAATTGATTCAAAAATATTATGAAAAACAAAACATATATGAAGTTTTTCCCAATACTGAAATTTACATTTGTTGTTATGAGGACGGTGCTGAAAACATTCTGGTGTCTCTCAGAACCACGAGAAGAGAAACAGAAGCAGCCAAAAAAACTACATGATTGTTTTCTATATTTTTAAGGTAGCTCTGCATGTAGTAAGGGGTACTTATTTTTTGAACATCTGTAATTTTTTGGAAATTTTGTTTTTGGTTTAGGCTACAATTGGCTAAAAATATTTTTAAACCATTTTTTTCATATAGGAATCTTCTGTGACCTCGGGAGAATGATGATCATGATTTTACCCCTGTAGCAACCTATATTTATAGAAACTGAGGGTACTTTTGCACGACAAAGATGTACTAAATATGGAAAAGATCCGTCCACAAGGATCCGCAAAAACTACTAAATAAGCTGTAATATTCATGCCCGGCCAGTAGTTGGTGATGTCACTTTGTAAAGAAATATTACACGCCTCTAAACTCAGTTTTCCCAAATTTGCATTTTTGTTGTTTACACTGAGATGATAAACGTACCGGTAATATTTTACAATAAGGTTCATTAACTAACGTTAACAAAGATTAATATATATTGTATTGCTCATGGTTAGTTCATGTTAGTTAATGTTAATTAATGAACCTTATTATAAAGTATTACCAACATATCGTTTTCATAAGCTTGCGCTTTGAAACCCAATTCAAGTGCATTTTCAGGTTGCCAATACGCTGTTGTCCTGTAAATGAACGACCCAAACGTTAAAACGTTCTATTTTAGTTGAAAACAGTGTCGTGTTAACGGCCCCTAAATGAAACAAAGATTGTGTGCAACTAAAAACACTATTGATTTATAATTGCATTTTACTTTAGATGAGAGGTGAGGGTGAGTTCTTCAAAGACAAAACACCTGTGGCAATAAAGTCTTTTGAAAGTTTGAGAGCGGTGATGGAGTTTTTCTGGCTGGAATCAGGTGAGTACCTGTTTGTACCGTGCACTGAGAATCCTGATGAATCGGCCTCCTTCATCCTGTCTATATTTCCGAAGCATTAGACACACTTGGTGCAGTCAAAAGACAACCCAGGGCCACCAACACATCAAATATCATGTTAAAGGCTTATTTGTGTGAATAACAAGCATTAAATAAATTAATAAAATACAACATTGATGTGCATTACATGATGGTACAAAACAATTTTCAATCTTTTTAGGCACACATAAAAATAACAAGTATGCAGTAGAAAATGTTTGCATACAAAGTTAATTTTATGTAATCAGTGATTTGTATCCTTGGGTTTGTCTGTTAGCTTTTGTCATCTAAAGTTATTTTTCCATCAGATACATTGAAGAGAGTGAACCTGTCACTCAAAATGGCCTCTTGGAAAAATAAGTCAAAGCCTCATCACTTTTTCTTTGTTTATTCATGCTCAGTTCAGAATCGGTATCAAGTTGTTGTTTTTTTTGTTCTTTTTCTTTTCCCCTTAAAACAACTCAATTTGAATTATCTCTATATGTAATCACTGTTGACAGCACAGAACTAAAGCTAATGTATTCTCTGATTGCTTTATTTACTGTGTAGTTATAAACTTTTCAGTAACACTTTATTTTACAGTCTCCTTGTTACACGTATAGTTATAGTTATAAGTATAAAATATGCATAATTACATGCAACTAGCCCTAAACCAAACCCTAATCCTGACACTATAGTAAGTACATGTAGTTCATTATTACTGAGTACTTAAATGCATAATTACACTCTAACACGGACACCTTAAAATAAAGTGTAATTACTGTATTTTTGACATAAATTGATTTGTTATTGGTGTACTAATACTTGGTTATAAATATATACATTTTATGTTGTTTTATTTATTTGTATTTATCTATTTTAACATTTAAAAACTATATATATATATATATATATATATATATATATATATATATATATATATATATATATATATATATATATATATATAAAATCATACCACCATTTATGTCAGACAAGCCATATTTAGGTTAATCTTGGTTCCTGTCACTCACATCCATCCCTTGCCGCCATCAAACCCACAGGTGCCCTGGTGCCACTCAGTCTCATACAACAGCAGTGATAACGTGTCTGTCATGCCCAATAATGATACAACTTAATCACATGCAGAATACAATTTAGTTTGAAGTCAAAACATACTTAACAAATAAATGCACCAAATGAAACCAATAATAATAATAAATAATAATAATAAAAAAAAACATTAAACTAGCAGTATAGATTGGTTGCCAAAATATACTATTTAAAATATTGTGACCATGGGTCCCACTAGACCTGTGGAACCCGGATATTTGACCTATACCATTCACTCCAATGGCCCTGTTTCAATAAATGTTTGCTAATTATTTAGTTTTATATCCATTTACTTTCTTTAAATTTATTCTGTGTACATTTTTTAGCAATACTCTCCAGAACATGGGAAAATGTGTTTTTGATTTTTATTACATTTTGACGCTTTGAAGCACTGACTATTTATAGTGACGTCATTACGTAATCCCCGCTAAAATGCGCGGACCCGTCCTGCTGCCTCTGTCAGTGCGCTGTTTCACATCATAGAGAGCAGCACCGCGCGCGAGAGAGACAGGTATGTGTTTACAGAGCTGTTCACAAGCGTACAGAAATGAGATAGGCTAAAGTGAACGGTGAAGTCAATAAGTTGAGCGAGTATTTTAATGCGTGGAAGTTATCATGCTAGTGTTTTATTGACGTTAGTTTTATGGATATTCAGTTATATTAATAACTATTGCGGATTGCCCCGCTAAAAACTGGTGGATTATATTATTGACCGCTGCAGTATGGCGTTATATATGTGCCTCATTCCCGAGCGAGTAATTATACGTTTTGAGCACAGAGAACTATATTTTGCAAGCACATTGCATTATATTTTGAACAGAAATTAACAATCGCAAAAAAAAATCGTTTGAACAAAGAAAAATGTATTGCTCAATAAATGTATTTGCTATAACGTGCAATAATAACCCTCTCACGCAGTTTACTCAGGCTCTCTCACAAACTTATTATCTGCGCTCTGTCAAGTCCCCCCCCCCCCCCTCTCTCTCTCTCTCTCTCTCTCTCTCTCTCTCTCGATCAACCTCTTAATTCTGTGGGCGCTCAACTCTTCACACACACGCGCGCTCAACTCTTCACACACACGCTCGCTCAACTTGCACCAGCGTTACAAGTGTGCCACAAAATCAATCAATCGGAAAATTAAAGGTCAATTGTGATTGGCTGTTGGTGTCCAATCACCACGCAGCACAAAGAAGACGAAAAATGTATTTTATGGATAGATGTCTTCTCTAGCCACCATCAAACATGACAGTCTGCAGCTGTGCTAGCGTTTAGAATGCTTGAAAGGGATAAGTCAAACTAACTTTAGTCACAATAGGAGATATACTGTAATATTATAAGTTAAACAACACAACAGCATTATAATAAAACAAAACTAACAAGGCACTTTTAAGTTAATAATAATACAAAATACTTACCAAAATAAGTTTTAATCCATTAGTCTCGCTGTAGTCTGTTGTTTTTTTCGATTTAGTTTTCAGTAAGCTTCCGGGATGCTGTAGTAGATAGTTCTACCCAGAGGTTCTAGACGGGCTTTGGTTCTACTGGGCAGTAACGTGCGGTGACATCTTGTCATGGGTAGGCCGTGACCTATCAATTTGGCATAGGCTATATATATTCATTCAGTTAATGTAGCAACCCAAGTTCATATCAGGCATCATCACATCGCTGCCTGCATACAGCAAAGTCAGTCATATGTGAAGAATGCACAATCAAATCTAATAATCAAATTAATAGACACATCTATCACTTTTTGCCAGGGTCGATATTGTCCCCACCACTTTTTAAAACCTCTAACGGTGGCACGGATGTACCAATAGAAATAAATAAAACATCTCCAGCTGGCAGAGCATTCATTTCTTTTGTTAGTTAAATAAGAGGCGATCTAGCGCTGGAATATGTCGTTTTTTAAATCAAGTGATCAAAGTGGCGATCGGTGGCGCGGTTACAGTGTTATCTTGTGGCTCACGCACAGTCTTCACATGCACGCGCGCTTCAATCCATTTCGGAGACTCTTTGTTTGTTCCGGTGAAATTACAATACAAAAATGCACACAAACGTGTCCCTGCTTGATATAATACAACCACTGATGAACTTATTCGGTTTTGATAATAAAAAATAAAAAATAAAAAACTATACGAGTGCGGATTCGAACCAAAAACCCAGAACATCTGACATGCTCTGCAAAAGTTCTACCACTGGACCATTAAAGGACACACAGTCTTTTATACACACACCTGACCCACCCACTTTTTAAAACAAAGTTACGCCACTGATTTTAACCCTTATGAAATGCACCATAATCGCACAGATAGACATACAGTACAAATGTGGCAGAGGTGACGGCTAGATGCTAAGTATCGGGAAGCGCGGAGTGAGTGAGAGCGAGTGGATCAAGTGACACGAAGCAAGCTGTCTCTGCCTCAATGTTGATAATTCAAGACAGCATGAGAACGGACTGCGCATGCGCAAATCTACTTAAACTACGGTCTATGGACCAAAGAGGCACTGATAACCTCTGCCTCAATGGCCATGGCCTTGAATTTCCTGCATGAAACAATGGTTTTTAGAATCAAACAATGGCAAAAGGAGTGTATTATGTGTATTCCTGAACATTTTTGTTACAAAAATTAATATTTGGAATAAAATTAATGTAATTAATAATGTGGTGAATTAATAAAGCTCTTGAAATTAATAAATGTAATGTCAATATTTCCTGTGGTGAGGCACTGCCTACCCTGCCTACCCTGACCGCACGTCCCTGCTACTGGGTCATTCTACGGAAATGTCAATTTTTCTGTCCCTAGCCTTTAAAAATAAAACAATATGTTATTTGAACAATTACACCACCTTGAGCCATCAAGTGGCAATATTTTACTTTTTATTAATTATATAGAATTCCAAGCACCACAGAAGTGCTCGTCCCCACAGTCATGTACAGAGGGAAAATGCTTTATTTGGAGGTCAATAACAGTTTTTGTACACCATTTAAAATAGAATAATGTATACTTAACTATCTAATATTGTCAGGAACCAATCAGACACCACATCCTTCACCACACAGCGATCACTCTCCCCAGAATATTAATCACCTGCACCTGTTCACAATCAGTAAGCCTCATCAATCCCTGCATAAAAACACTCACCACAGCCTCACTCACCGTCAAGCCTCCAACAGGAACAGACCATTTCCCGTTGTCCTCCAAAGTCTCTGAGAAGTCCAGTTCCAGCCAAGTAAAGTATACTCATTGGTGAATTACTAACCTCTGCATTCCTGTTCCACTGTTTCCAGACATCCTGTCCGAGTCCTTGCTTCCTGAAATCTCGCCTGGATTCTCGTCCCCCTTAATGCTGTATCTTCCTGAGTCCCTGTGTTCACGCCGAATTGTCTCTCCCACGACGACATCTGAAAGAGAAAGGACACGTATGAAAGATCTGCGACCGCTTGACATAAAGTAACCTGAAGAGGATCTGCTCACCTGTAATCAGCCCCACACGTAGTGATCCGCCTCGTATCTGCACCTGAATTCTGAGAATACTCACCCATGCACTTTTCACATTTAATAAAGCTGTGTTTGGATTCACTTACCTCTGTCTCCTTGCCTGTATCCTGACAGAAGGCTTGACCAGCTACCGCTATGGATCCAACACAACCGCCAACCGCAGCCTTTCCAGGGCAACCTGCAACTGATGCGGCGAGTTCGCTTCCTCAGCCCACCTCCACTTCCACGCTGGTATGCATTGCTAGCCCCACGTCCTGACCAGCGCCCTTCTCCGGTCGGGCGCAAGATTGCAATGGCTTCCTGTTGCAGTGTTCGCTCACCTTTGAACAGCAGCCTCAGCTGTTTCCCACAGACCGTTCACGAATCTCTTTCATCATTCAGCAGTTATCTGGAACAGCATTGAGATGGGCTGAGTCGCTGTGGGTACAAGAGACTGAGGTTACCAGGTCACTACAAAATTTCATTCACCATTTCAAGGAGGTTTTCGGCCAACCAGTCAGTGATTCCACCATCAGTGATAAGTTAATGCATCTTCGACAGGATAAGAGATCTTGTTTCAGAGTATTCCATTGAATTCCGAACTCTAGCTTCAGTGAGTGGTTGGAACGAAAAGGCTCTCCTGGCTGTGTATCGCGGCGGTCTCAATCCTGCACTTCGTCTCCAAATAGGCGATTTACGATGACCACCTGGGGCTCGAAAAATTCATACAGCAAACTCTCCGTATTCATCAACGGTCCCAGAGCTGCTATCGAGATACTCGAGTTTCTCACGCCACATCCCCTCATGTCCCCACGAACCGTGAGTCTGAAAAAACCCCAGAGGAAATGCAAGTTGATATTCAACGGCTCACCCAGGCTGAACGCTCTCTTCGCAGAGAAATGAAGTTATGTCTGTACTGTGGTGTTGAGGGTCATTTTCGACTTGCATGCCCCATTCGGCCACCTCAGATGACGGTAAGCTCCGTTCTGGATCACCACGCCGTATCGACACCACTCACTATTCCAGTAATCCTGAAAATTCGAACTTCCCATGTATCTGTAGCAGCCATTGTCGATTCTGGATCAGCGGGGAACTTCATATCAGGGCAACCCTGCAAGAAACTTAACCTCAGGAAGGTCGACATTCCCAAGCCATACTCCATTCATGCAGTGACCGGCAAACCCATTAACAAGGGGTATGTTACTTTTCTAATCACACCTATCCAACTGTGTATTGAAAATCTTCACCACGAAATGTTTGAACCTTTCATTCTTCAGAATAGCCAAGCAGACATCATTCTCGGCCGTCCATGGTTAATTCGTCACTAACCTACCATAAACTGGCAGTCCGGTAAGATAACCAGTTGGGGATGTCATTGTTCGCTTAAGAAATGCGCACACTCTGCTCCACCAGCTGCGGAACCCGAGAAAATGCTCACTGTGAGTTCCACCTCCATCGAGAGCCCCACGGAGAATCTGTCTACAAATATTCCCTCTTGCTATTCCTCGTTTTCTGACATATTCAACCCGGTTACTGCCTCCAACCTGCCACCTCATAGATCCTGGGATTGTGCCATTGACCTGGTCCCCGATGCCTCGATTCCCAAGGGTAAGATTTACTCACACTCCATTCCTGAGCAAGAATCCATGCGGAAGTACATTGAGGAAGCGTTACAACAGGGCTACATTCGTCCCTCTACATCCCCTGCTGCCGCTAGTTTCTTTTTTGTCACCAAGAAGGATGGAGGGTTAAGACCTTGCATCGATTACAGAGCCCTAAATCAAATCACCATCAAATTCAGTTACCCGCTACCTCTCATCCCAACAAATCCGAGAAGCCAGGATTTTCACCAAGTTGGATCTGAGGAGTGCATACAATCTGGTCAGAATTAAAGAAGGGGATGAGTGGAAAACAGCTTTCATCACGCCTGCAGGGCACTATGAATACTTGGTCATGCCGTATGGGTTGGTAAACGCTCCTTCCGTGTTCCAGAGCTTCATGGACGAGGTACTCCGAGACTACCTGGGGAAATTTGTGTTGGTGTATATCGATGATATTCTGATTTATTCCAAGAACCCTGTTGAACATCAACATCATGTGGCCCTGGTACTCCAACGACTCAGGGAATTCACCCTATTTCTAAAGGCAGAGAAGTGCACGTTTCATCAGACCAATGTCGAATTCCTGGGATACCAACTTAGTGAAAGAGGTGTGGAGATGGACAAGCGAAAGACCGAAACCATCATGTCCTGGCCAACCCCACAGTCGGTGAAAGAGCTCCAGAGGTTCCTTGGCTTTGCAAATTTTTACCGACGGTTCATACACCAATACAGTTTCTTGACAGCTCCTCTTACCTCCCTGTTAAAGGGGAAACCGAAAGTGCTACTCTGGACCCCAGAAGTTGAGCGTGGCTTTAACTCCCTCAAGTGGCCGCTTTCACCACTGCACCCTTGCTCCACCATCCAGATCCAGAGAAGGTATTTGTGGTGGAAGTAGATGCCTCCACTACCGGGGTAGGAGGGATTCTGTCCCATTTCAAGATTTCTTATCGTCCAGGCTCCAAGAATACTAGAGCGGATGCCCTCTCTCGCATCCATGCCCCAGAAACCCCTAAGGAGGAACCTGAGACCATCCTGCCCAAAAAGTTGTTTGTCAATCCCATCCAGTGGGAGATACACGAGCAATTATTGGAACTGTCACGACAACAACCTCGAATACCAGGATGTCCCCCCGAGAAGATTTACGTCCCAGAGGACTTCCGCAACTCTCTCATTGCTTCAGCTCACTCCTCCGTAGGCACAGGTCATCCCGGAATAAACAAGACGTTCATAACTCTCCAACTCAAGTACTGGTGGCCCAATATGCATCACGACATCACGACATTCATACAAGGTTGTATCCCCTGTGCCATGTCCAAGGTTCCCAAAAATCTCCCTGTGGGTAAACTAGTACCGCTTCCAGTTCCACATAGACCTTGGTCCCACATTGGAGTGGATTTCTTCACGGACCTGCCTGCCTCAGACGGTAACACCTGTATCCTCGTAGCCATTGATCGGTTCTCCAAGGCATGCAGGCTGATTCCTCTGAAGGGGCTCCCCACGGCTTTTGTCACTGCTGAACTTCCGATGGAGCACGTCTTCCGGAACTACGGCATCCCAGAGGACATTGTGTCCGACAGGGGACCCCAATTTATCTCCCGAGTTTGGCGAGCCTTTTTTACTCTCATGAACGTGACCGTAAGCTTGTCATCAGGATACCATCCGCAAACAAATGGCCAAACCGAGCGGAAAATCCAAGATGTAGGGTGATTCCTGCGTACCTTCTGCCACTCCAACCAAAACCTCTGTAGTCGTTACCTCATTTGGGCAGAGTACGTACAAAACTCCCTCAGACAGTCATCCACTCAACTGACTCCTTTCCAGTTTATGCTGGGTTACTAACCCCCACTGTTTCCATGGTCCGGCGAACCCTCAGAAGTGCCAGCGGTTAATAAGTGGTTTCAAGAGAGCGAGGGAGTGTGGAATCAAACTCATCATCATCATCTTCAGCAAGCAGTGAATCGCCAACGACATTTTGCAGATGCTCACCGCCATCAAACTCTCGAGTACCAACCCAGACAACTAGACTGGCTCTCCACTAAGGACATCCGTCTACGCCAACCTTGCCCCAAACTCAACCCCAGATACATCGGGCCGTTCCCCATTGTAAGACAAGTAAACCCAATCACTTATCAACTTCGCCTACCTCCAGAACATCGGATCCATCCCACGTTTCACGTCTCCCTCCTGAAACCTCACCACCCACCTGTACCCCACTCAGCCACAGAACCGGTCCCTGAGGATAACCCCCGATACCACCTATTGAACCAGAGCCTATCTATTTGATTAATGAGATATTGGACTCCAGACGTCGAGGTGGTCAGATTGAATATCGCATAGATTGGGAAGGGTATGGACCAGAGGAAAGATGTTGGGTACCCCGGAACGACGTCCTTGATCCCAATCTGCTCCGAGAGTTTCACGCTCAATATCCTGACAAACCTGCACCACGGCCCAGAGGTAGACCACCACGACGTCGGGGTCCAAGGTCGCTGGCGCGGACCCTTTGGGGGGGGGTAGTAATGTCAGGAACCAATCAGACACCACATCCTTCACCACACAGCGCTCACTCTCCCCAGAATATTAATCACCTGCACCTGTTCACAATCAGTAAGCCTCATCAATCCCTGCATAAAAACTCACCACAGCCTCACTCACCGTCAAGCCTCCAACAGGAACAGACCATTTCCCGTTGTCCTCCATAGTCTCTGAGAAGTCCAGTTCCAGCCAAGTAAAGTGTACTCACTGGTGAATTACTAACCTCTGCATTCCTCTTCCACTGTTTCCAGACATCCTGTCCGAGTCCTTGCTTCCTGAAATCTCGCCTGGATTCTCGTCCCCCTTAATCCTGTATCTTCCTGAGTCCCTGTGTTCACGCCGAGTTGTCTCTCCCACGTCGACATCTGAAAGAGAAAGGACACGTATGAAAGATCTGCGACCGCTTGACATAAAGTAACCTGAAGAGGATCTGCTCACCTGTAATCAGCCCCACACGTAGTGATCCGCCTCGTATCTGCACCTGAATTCTGAGAATACTCACCCATGCACTTGTGTCACGTTTAATAAAGCTGTGTTTGGATTCACTTACCTCTGTCTCCTTGCCTGGATCCTGACAAATATATTATGTAAATGACATAAAAAAACGAAATGCAGAATAAATATTATCAAATTTATAATGAAAGTAGTGGTCCCCTGGAGTTGTGTCACTGTTACCGTTAAACAAATCTCTTATTTTGAAATAAAAATCACACTGATGACATCACTTTAATTCCTTCTTCCAATTTCCTGAATTTCTATGAAGAAAAGCCCATAATAAATCCTCTGTCTCTTTTCAGTTATCAGAAATATTCTCATTTATCTCATGATTTCATATAAAGCTTTTAGTTGAAGTCACTAATATGACCTAATTTATTGTTAGGTAATTGTAAAAAAAAAAGAATACAAATGGATTAAACTACTTAATTTAGTTAGTATACTATGATTGACAACATATGTTTGATATCTTGCAGCAGCCATTTTGTAAAATGAATTTTTCATGAAAATTGTCACTGGTGTTACTGTCACTGGTGTCACCTTTCTTATGGGTAACACCAGTGACTCCCATTTATAGATATACTTTATTCAAGGCTATTAATTTAGATGATATGCCAAATGTAGTAATTTAGTCTCATCTACTTAATTATAGTTGAAGAATAATGATATTTGGTCTTATGGATGTCATTGGTGATTCATTGCGTCACTGGTGTTACTGTCTTTTTTCTGTCACATTAAATACAATGCCATATCTGACATGATAATAATTTTACATCCTTTTAACTCTGCTACACTCAAAAGTTAAGATTTAAAGGATTGCATCATTACTTGATTTTAACTGGTTTTCAAATATTTTCATTATTATAGCAAATACAAGGTTGCACAAACTAACTAACCTCATTCAAGCACACTTATAACAAACCTGATTCAAATAAATAAAACAATCTCCTTATTTGTTCCCTTATTATTATTTTTTGGTAACTCTGACTACATGTGCTGAAAAAATGTTGAAATAATATTTCATAAAAACATTTAATATTGCCAAAGAAGTAAGGTAACACCAGTGACAAAAAAAACAGTACATGCGGTCTTTAAATAAATGCACAAAAAATATAAAAATCATTAAGCTGTCATTTATGCGTATTCATAAAGCCAAAGGGTAATCTAATAATGTGGTGTAAGTTTAAATGTTAGAAAAAGAAATACATTTTAAGACATCTTGCCATACCAAAAGTGGACGTTTCTGTAGAATTACCCTACTAGCGATTTGATTGGAGACCAACAGCCAATCACAATTGACCTTTAATTTTCCGATTGGTTGATATTGTGGCACACTTGTAACGCTGTTGCAAGTTGAGCGAGCTTGTGTGTGAAGAGTTGAGCGCGCGTGTGTGTGAAGAGTTGAGCGCGCGTGTGTGTGAAGAGTTGAGCGCGCACAGAATTAAGAGGTTGAGCAAGAGAGAGAGAGAGAGAGAGGGACTTGACAGAGCGCAGATAATAAGTTTGTGAGAGCACCTGAGTAAACTGCGTGAGAGGGTTATTATTGCACGTTATAGCAAATACATTTATTGAGCACGGAATCGTTTTTTCTTTGCTCAAACGATATTTTTTTTTGCAATATTAATTTCTGTTAAAAATATAATGCAATGTGCTTGCAAAATATAGTTCTCTGTGCTCAAAACTTACAATTACTCGCTCAGGAATGAGGCACATATATAACGCCATACCTGCAGAACTCTGGTCAGGAAGTTGGAGTCATCAGATAGACTAGAGTTTAGCCGTTTATTGCACAAGAGTGACCATGTACACAGTGTGTACTTGAGGTAGTTTCTGAAATAAATAATATAACAGAAATAAATATCCACTGTCTAAAATTATTCAACAACTTAAGAGATTGCAAACTCAAATATAAACATCTCTGTAAAGTGCACTGATAGCCTACATGAAATATACATCGAGAAATGTATGAGTCTGTAATAACAAACTGCATAATGTAATGACCTTGACAAAACACCAAAATGTGGATTACAGAAATTGGACTGTCTCATACAGGCAGTAATAAATGACAACCAGTGAAAGATATTATCCACTGAGAAATTCACTTCAAGGTAATAACTAGTAGCCTAAACATGAACAATACGAGCCGCGATGCTAGCGGGATAATCCGCTCGTTAAACTGGTGATAATTAACCGGTGTAGGTGTAAAGATAGTTTGCGGTTTGATATTCTGATTTATTTTAGCTGTGGTCCCGCAGTGCGGTGTCGTAGACATGCAAATAATATCTCATTTCGATATTCGTGATTTGTGAATTCGTGTAACGGGTTACTCTTGTCCTAAATCAGTGGGGTTTTTTTTCTGAATTTTAATTTTAAATTGGGTATAGCTCCAAGAGTAGGTCACTTAGAAACCTGAACCCAGTGTCTTGACATTCTAGATTTGTGAATTTTTTCACAGCAAAGCGTTTGTCTGTAAACTGTTCGCTAAGTCAACTAGACCGGAATGTGGAAAATAGGCGTTTTTCGTGTTTAACAATGTATAAAACCAAATTATAAAACACACACACACCGCTGGTTTACAAAAACACTTGTTTTAGATTAAGCTTGATTTGTGAAAACTTACACAGGGCAGTTTGGGTCAGTTAACCCTTCCCTGAGTGGTTAACTTGGTCATTCTGATTTGTGAAAACTTTTACAAGTCAGTTTGGGTCAGTTAACCCTTCCCTGAGTGGTTAACTTGGTCATTCTTAACCCTTACCTGGGTGGTTAACTTGGTCATTCTGATTTGTGAAAACTTTCACAAGTCAGTTTGGGTCAGTTAACCCTTCCCTGAGTGGTTAAATTAACAATTCTGATTTGTGAAAACTTTCACAAGTCAGTTTGGGTCAGTTAACCCTTACTTGAGTGGTTAATTTGGTCATTCTGATTTGTGAATACTTTCACAGGTCAGTTTGGGTCAGTTAACCCTTACCCGAATAGTTAACTTGGTCATTCTGATTTGTGAAAACTTACACAGGTCAGTTTGGGTCAGTTAACCCTTCCCTGAGTGGTTAAATTAACAATTCTGATTTGTGAAAACTTTCACAAGTCAGTTTGGGTCAGTTAACCCTTCCCTGAGTGGTTAACTTGGTCATTCTTAACCCTTCCCTGAGTGGTTAACTTGGTCATTCTGATTTGTGAAAAGTTTCACAGGTCAGTTTGGGTCAGTTAACCCTCACCAGAGTGGTTAACTTGGTCATTCTGATTTGTGAAAACTTCCACAGGTCAGTTTGGGTCAGTTAACCCTTATCTGAACGGTTAACTTGGTCATTCTGATTTGTGAAAACTTTCACAGGTCAGTTTGGGTCAGTTAACCCTTATCTGAACGGTTAACTTGGTCATTCTGATTTGTGAAAACTTACACATGTCAGTTTGGGTCAGTTAACCCTTCCCTGAGTGGTTAAATTAACAATTCTGATTTGTGAAAACTTTCACAAGTCAGTTTGGGTCAGTTAACCCTTACCTGGGTGGTTAACTTGGTCATTCTGATTTGTGAAAACTTTAACAAGTCAGTTTGGGTCAGTTAACCCTTCCCGGAATTGGTAAATGAACAATTTTGATTTGTGAAAACTTTCACAAGTCAGTTTGGGTCAGTTAACCCTTACCTGGGTGGTTAACTTGGTCATTCTGATTTGTGAAAACTTTCACAAGTCAGTTTGGGTCAGTTAACCCTCACCTGGGTGGTTAATTTGGTCATTCTGATTTGTGAAAACTTTCACAAGTCAGTTTGGGTCAGTTAACTCTTCCCTGAGTGGTTAACTTGGTCATTCTGATTTGTGAAAACGTTCACAGGGCAGTTTGGGTCAGTTAACCCTTACCTGAGTGGTTAACTTGGTCATTCTGATTTGTGAAAACTTTCACAGGTCAGTTTGGGTCAGTTAACCCTTACCTGAGCGGTTAATTTGGTCATTCTGATTTGTGAAAACTTTCACAGGTCAGTTTGGGTCAGTTAACCCTTACCTGAATGGTTAACTTGGTCATTCTGATTTGTGAAAACTTACACAGGTCAGTTTAGGTCAGTTAACCCTTCCCTGAGTGGTTAAATTAACAATTCTGATTTGTGAAAACTTTCACAAGTCAGTTTGGGTCAGTTAACCCTTCCCTGAGTGGTTAACTTGGTCATTCTTAACCCTTCCCTGAGTGGTTAACTTGGTCATTCTGATTTGTGAAAAGTTTCCCAGGTCAGTTTGGGTCAGTTAACCCTTACCAGAGTGGTTAACTTGGTCATTCTGATTTGTGAAAACTTCCACAGGTCAGTTTGGGTCAGTTAACCCTTATCTGAACGGTTAACTTGGTCATTCTGATTTGTGAAAACTTTCACAGGTCAGTTTGGGTCAGTTAACCCTTATCTGAACGGTTAACTGGGTCATTCTGATTTGTGAAAACTTTCACAGGTCAGTTTGGGTCAGTTAACCCTTCTCTGAATGGTTAACTTTGTAATTCTGATTTGTGAAAACTTACACATGTCAGTTTGGGTCAGTTAACCCTTCCCTGAGTGGTTAAATTAACAATTCTGATTTGTGAAAACTTTCACAGGTCAGTTTGGGTCAGTTAACCCTTACCTGAATGGTTAACTTGGTCATTCTGATTTGTGAAAACTTACACAGGTCAGTTTGGGTCAGTTAACCCTTCCCTGAGTGGTTAAATTAACAATTCTGATCTGTGAAAACTTTCACAAGTCAGTTCGGGTCAGTTAACCCTTACCTGGGTGGTTAACTTGGTCATTCTGATTTGTGAAAACTTTCACAAGTCAGTTTGGGTCAGTTAACCCTTACCTGGGTGGTTAACTTGGTCATTCTGATTTGTGAAAACTTTCACAAGTCAGTTTGGGTCAGTTAACCCTTACCTGAGTGGTTAATTTGGTCATTCTGATTTGTGAAAACTTTCACAGGTCAGTTTGGGTCAGTTAACCCTTACCTGAATGGTTAACTTGGTCATTCTGATTTGTGAAAACTTACACAGGTCAGTTTAGGTCAGTTAACCCTTCCCTGAGTGGTTAAATTAACAATTCTGATTTGCGAAAACTTTCACAAGTCAGTTTGGGTCAGTTAACCCTTCCCTGAGTGGTTAACTTGGTCATTCTTAACCCTTCCCTGAGTGGTTAACTTGGTCATTCTGATTTGTGAAAAGTTTCACAGGTCAGTTTGGGTCAGTTAACCCTTACCAGAGTGGTTAACTTGGTCATTCTGATTTGTGAAAATTTTCACAGGTCAGTTTGGGTCAGTTAACCCTTATCTGAACGGTTAACTTGGTCATTCTGATTTGTGAAAACTTTCACAGGTCAGTTTGGGTCAGTTAACCCTTCTCTGAATGGTTAACTTTGTAATTCTGATTTGTGAAAACTTACACATGTCAGTTTGGGTCAGTTAACCCTTCCCTGAGTGGTTAAATTAACAATTCTGATTTGTAAAAACTTTCAGAGGTCAGTTTGGGTCAGTTAACCCTTACCTGAATGGTTAACTTGGTCATTCTGATTTGTGAAAACTTACACAGGTCAGTTTAGGTCAGTTAACCCTTCCCTGAGTGGTTAAATTAACAATTCTGATCTGTGAAAACTTTCACAAGTCAGTTTGGGTCAGTTAACCCTTACCTGGGTGGTTAACTTGGTCATTCTGATTTGTGAAAACTTTCACAAGTCAGTTTGGGTCAGTTAACTCTTCCCTGAGTGGTTAACTTGGTCATTCTGATTTGTGAAAACGTTCACAGGGCAGTTTGGGTCAGTTAACCCTTACCTGAGTGGTTAACTTGGTCATTCTGATTTGTGAAAACTTTCACAGGTCAGTTTGGGTCAGTTAACCCTTACCTGAGTGGTTAATTTGGTCATTCTGATTTGTGAAAACTTTCACAGGTCAGTTTGGGTCAGTAAACCCTTACCTGAATGGTTAACTTGGTCATTCTGATTTGTGAAAACTTACAAAGGTCAGTTTAGGTCAGTTAACCCTTCCCTGAGTGGTTAAATTAACAATTCTGATTTGTGAAAACTTTCACAAGTCAGTTTGGGTCAGTTAACCCTTACCTGGGAGGTTCACTTGGTCATTCTGATTTGTGAAAACTTACACAGGTCAGTTTGGGTAAGTTAACCCTTCCCTGAGTGGGAAGTTAAATCATTAATTAATTAAATCATTAATTAATCATTATTAAACATTTAATTAATCATTTAAATAGCATTTACAGACATTAATAAGCAGTTTGTAAATACAGCGATTAATGATTTATTCTATGATTTATGATTATCTATGTGTTTAATAATTGTATTTTCATACTTTATTAATCATCAATTTATCATTTCAAAATGCAGTATTGCATTATTTTCAAACCAGTGATTTAGGAGTTGTCAGTGGTTCATAAGATCACTTATATAACGTAATTAAATGAATACTGAATAATAAGATGTATGAATGTACATTTAAATAGTTTTTTAATAATTTGTTTACATTTTGTAAGTGATATTACGAACCACTGACAACTCGGGTAACGCTTCCTTTTACAGTCCTGTTACCCATGTACATACTATGTACTTATTATAGTAATTACAATTACTGGTTAATAACTAGGTACTAACCCAGAACCTACCCCTAACCCATGTACTTACCTTATATTAGCCAGTACTTTCTAGGTAAGTACACGTAAGTACTGTACTGTAAAAGGAAGCGTTACCATAACTTGTTTGTAAGTAATGCCATTCTTCAATTAAAAATTATAAATTGATAATTAATAATTATTAAACGCATTAAAGATATTCTTATAAATCAAGAATAAAGCATTTATAGCTGTAATAATTATAAATTGCTTATAAATGTCTAATAATGCTTTATAAATGATGAATTAACTGTTTACTAATGTTTAAATAGTGATTAACGTGCCATTATTATAGTGTTACCGTAATGGTATTTAATTTAAAAGAGAAACTAAATTCTTCAATATTGAATGCTGTTATAAAGTGAGTTTTAAAAGTGACCCTTGATTTGGTGATTGTGTGACAGAGCCTATTGAAAGTGTTTGCCAGTTTTGTGGCTGCAAAGAGAGCTCTGAGAATGCACTGTGGGTGAGTATTAAGTTATTTATATATCTGTCTGGCATATTTTTACATAAACACAACAACAACAACAAATTATTAATGTGTAAAATATTTCATACATTTTCTTATTACTATATTATTCAGATACAGTGTGATAGCTGCTTGCTCTGGGCACATAAAAATGTACGAATCTGACCCTGAAGGAGGTGGAGTCAATAACCCAGGACAACAGTCCATGGCTTTGCACATTTTGCGTTGTGTAAATACACACATGATATGATGCTGTAATGAAAAGTAATACGCTATTTTGTTGACAAAAGTTTCTTTAAAAGGGCCAACTAAAGACAGTGATGTTGTTTTCATGCCTTATTGTGAAGGAGAACGTACTTTGAAAACTGAAAATGTGAAAGTAAAGTTTATTTGTATATTTCGTATCCAAGTGTGTTAGCTAAAACAAATATTAAGAATTAATCAACCTTATGTGTCACGGGAGGACCGGGAATAATTCCGTGGATTCAAGTGCAGAGCAGAAGTATTTTAATAAGACAAAACATAAAATAAACAAACCAAATCAAAATCCATAAACAGACTAGGCAGGGCAGGAACAGGCACAGGATACAACACACGTAATAAATACAACGAACGAGCACAGGACAGCAAACACAGGAAGACTAAATAGAGAGGCAAACAAAGGAGGGTAACCAGACAGACAGGTGGAGCAAATAAACCAATAATCAGATAACAAGGGGGAGGGATAAACAATCACCACAGCACATGGCACAACATAACAAACACCCATGTGCAACACACGACAGGACAGACATGTGACACTTATGTACATACTATTGTATGTACATACTATGTACAACTATTTTTTTTCAATCACAACAAGCTATGTGTATCTTATGAATCGGTTTCTCAGCCCTGTTACACTGACATTTTAATAAAACTGTTCATTTAATGAGTAGCCTATGTGATTCACAGATCCTTTCACAAATCAGAATGACCAAGTTAACCACTCAGGTAAGGGTTAACTGAATCAAACTGACATGTGTAAGTTTTCACAAATCAGAATGACCAAGTTAACCACTCAGGGAAGGGTTAACTGACCCAAAAAGGGTTAACTGACCCAAACTGACTTGTGAAAGTTTTCACAAATCAGAATGACCAAGTTAACCACTCAGGGAAGGGTTAACTGGGCCAAACTGGCTTGTGAATGTTTTCACAACATTACCTTGAACTGATGGATCGTATATCAGCCAGGGTTTCGGCTTTCCTCTTTATTTTTTATGTGCAGGTGGGATGCAAATGGTAGCACAGCAAGAGCAAAAAAATGAGGGCACGAGAAGTTCTGTAAATTTATTAATTTTCATGTATTACGTTGTACTCATATTTCTATTATTTGTTAAAAAACTATGTCAGTGAACTATGACTTTGGCCTATGCCATGCCCATCACTGCGACAGGAATTTTAAAAGTGGTGTTGCATCAGAGAGGAAAAACACAAGAGTTTGCAAAAGAGATGTTTTGTCATGCAGCCAAAACTTTTGCTGCAATGCACTTTGGCGTAGACATCCGCTAATGTCTAGAATTTCAGACAGGTCTAGTTTTGCTTCCAGAAATCCAATTAATTTGTTTTTTTGGCAGAGGCTATTAGATGCGAACACAATTTTCTTTGCATTTAGTGTAAATAGTGTTATGAAGGAAGGTACCTATACATAAATGAGGTGGTGCACACTGTAAAAACTGTGTTTGTATTTGTTTGTCATGCAGCAAAAGGATTCTGAGTGAAAAATGCCTCCCCCAGATGGGTGCCACCACAACCCAAATGAAGATGATGTGAATTCTCCTACCAGTCCTTTGAACTTCCTGGATCAGAACTACCAGGAGCTTCACGAGAATTGTCTCACTGAAAACACACTATACAACGATGAGTTGTTCCCTCCAGACAACAGCTCCATTGGCTTGTTTGATGATGAGTCGCCTGTGGTGGATCTGTCCCAAGTTGTGTGGAAGCGGCCATGCGTATGTAAACCATACAGAATTCTCTCTATAAATATTTGATACCTTCTGCCATAATAGCTTTCACAGCTTTGCTCGAAATTACAACTAATCTCTTAATTGTATGTGTCTGTGTTTTGGTATTGAAAGAACTGCATTTCATTTTCTCTTATCAGGAATTGGTGTCAGACCCTAATTTAATTGTAGACGGCGTGTCCAGGTTTGACTATGCACAGGGGAGTGTATTAGGTAAGTTTGAGTTCACATACTGGTATCATATGTTATGCCTACTATGCCTACTCCTGCACAATTTATTTTTTCTGTATTTTAATTTTCTGTGCATAATTTATTTAGTTAAACTACATAAATGCCATTATCTGTACCGTATCCCAACTGTTACAATAAAACATCAATTGAGCAATATAACATACATTTTTATTCAGTATATAAGCAATATTTAGCTTTTTATGTTAAAGACACTATTGATACCGTGAGAAATTTACATTCTCAGGAAAATAGCCGCTTATCGGTTAATCGTTAATCGATCGATAAGGTCAATCAACTAATGATTAATCGATAATTTGCATCCCTAATTGGTACATATTTCTACAGAGCTCCTAAAGGGACCTTTGCAAAAATGTTTAAAATCTAGAATTTCGCATGCTCACAAGAAACTGTTATGTGCTCGTGCTATTTCCTTTGTCTGTCTCTGTCATTTTACTATGAAGTATACGAGAGTATGGAAGTGCATGAATTAATAAAGATCTATTTGCTATAGATCTAATGCATCTTGTGAAATATTAAATTTTTGTACATTTTACTGTACCAATATTTTTCAATTTTCCATTAAAGTTTTAAATGGCACACTATAAATACTGCCTAACGAAACCCAAATGTTGATAACTTTTATGAACCATTAAACTTTGCATATGGGAAAAAATTCAGATATTTGACTATTTTTAATTATTTATTTAGGAAACTGTTGGTTTTTGGCTTCAATTGGGGCTCTGACTTTTGAGAAGGATATCATGAAACAGGTCATGCCAGCTGAACAATCATTCACCAAGGATTATGCGGGGATATTTCACTTCAGGGTGACTAATACCTTTTCAGTTGTTCATAACTTTTTTACATTATGATTTCTTGGGTCATATTTTCCCTTTTTGCATTTTGTTTCTATTTTATTTTTCACTTTTTGTAATATATCTTACAGTTTTGGCGATTTGGGAAATGGATTGATGTTGTGATTGATGACCAACTTCCAACTATTGATGACGAACTACTTTTTGTGTGTTCAAAAACGTCTAATGAATTTTGGCCTGCCTTACTGGAGAAAGCATATGCAAAGTGGGTATCATTCTGTCCTTTTTATTATCCTGCATGTCATTCTTTATTGATTTGTGTTGGTTTATATTATTGGTTTACTGTATGTTGAGTAGTGAATTAAAATAAACTGTCTTTACAGGGTGTGCGGGTCCTATGCTGACTTGAATGCTGGTTTCATATCCGAGGCCCTGATGGACTTCACTGGTGGGACGCATATGTATTATGAACTGAATACAGCTCCTGCTGATTTGTGGAAAATCATGGAATGTGCATTCACGTCAAAAACGCTTATAGGTTGCGGCTCTAATACAGTGGTAAGAATGAAATCACCAAATCCTTGATCCAATATTTCATCCAGTAGGCTACTTCATAACAGTGTTGGGCAGTATCGTCGCTACAAACTACACTTCTCAGTAGCGTGGTGGTAGTTTTATGAATCAAATAGCTTTTCAGTAGCGAAGCTCTTTTTTTTTATCAAGTAGTGCGGTAGCGTCCACACAAGCTACATTTTCCCAAGCATTTCTAAAGCTCAAGCTCAGATCGGAAATACAACTGCTAAGTATCACTGATGCTGGATCAGAAAGTGATGGTGACTTCTTCTTCGTGTTTAACGGCGGTTGGCAACCATAGGGCCATATGATTTCATTCCTGCGATGTGGAAAACACGGGGGGAATCCAGAGATAAAAACGGAATTTACTTAATAACACGGAATTTCACGGAATTTGTCAGATCTTGGATGAAAAGTAGGTCAGTAAACTTAAATAAAATTGCGATTTAGACTAGTGTCTGTAAATATTAAGCTGCATAAAGACTATTTAAATAAGAATCAACCATGCATGTTCTGCGTGTCTCTGTGAATGAATGGCACGTACCCCAGATAGCAAACAGTAATTGAAACTATTAAATCAACATCCCGTCGTCAACATTAAGTCATTGAATCAACATCGAACTCTGATGTTGATTCTACATCATTTTGCACCCTGTTTTAATATTGAAACAACATTGAAATCCTGTCCATAGATCAACGGAATTTCAATTATCAGGAATATTGAAACAATGTTTAAATTTCAACTGAACTAAGGATCAACGTGATTTCAATGGAATTCCAATCGTTTTTAAATGTTAATTTTAAATGTAATGCCATAAATTAAATAGCCTGCTTTATCTACAGCCAGGATGTTAAAAAGTAATAGAACATTTGAAATATTGTATAAAACACTGAACAGACCACAGTATTTAATAACAAATTCATTTTTATTAGCCTTTTTATTGACTTATTTGCACTCTTTATTTACACTTCAATGTCCTCTGACGCCTGAATATTTTGTCGTCCAGTCCCTCCTGCCCGGTCTGGCACATAGCGCAGCCACTTTTTGCACAGCTTGTGCAAAAGTGAGTTGGGTGACGGTGGCTGTCCCCATCTGCTGAGTAAGAGCATCTAAAACAGAAAATAAAATCACAATGCAAAAAATTAGCATTTCACGAGTTCACACGTATATGAAATCAAATGTAATATTAATGCGTATTTGGCTTGCTGTCTGGGGGAGGGCTCCGAGCTCAGAATTTTGCCCGAACCCAGAGTACTCCCCCTATACTGGGGTAGACCCAACCGAGTGTGAGGTGATGGGGTGGTGGAGGGATGCTGAGAGACTTGTCGTGAGACAGGAGGAGAGGAAAAGCTTTATTTATACCGGCTTCCTCTTGAGTTGATTGGTTGATTACCTGAACATGCTCCTCCCGAACTTTGTTACATAAAACTTCATTTAAGTTAAACAGAACACATATTTGAACATTTGGAACAAATTCAGTAGGCCTATGATTTTTCAATGATTGGTTATTTGTCCATGTGTTGTAGGCTAGCCTATCATGTTTCACCTACATTCAAAGAACTTTTCAAACTGCCCAATGTTCATGGATGTATTCGAATTAAAGGGAGGCAAAAAGGATTAGCTTGCAGTGACATCTTTCATAAGGAAAATTGACTAAATGAGGCCAAGTGACTAAAAAAATCATGTTTATTTTTTTATTAGTTCATAACTAATTGTTAACTCAACAAATTTAATAAAAATAACTGGATACTTATAATTAAATAGTAAATGTATTGAAAAAAAATATTTATTGTTAAATTGATAATTTTCATGATTTCAAATAATTAGAAATGCTTTTTGATTAATAAAATTTAAGTTAACTATTAAAATGGGAGTCTATAGGCCAGAATTTCATAGGGCCAAATTCATAGTTGTGGTTTGAGTCCTCTCTCCTGTCCTGTTACTTCCTGTTTTGACTGTCCTGCCAAATAAAGGCAAAAGCAGGCTGGATTTGTGCATTGTTATGACTTATGACAGATAAATAAAATTGACTAATATGTGCAAAAATCCAGGTAAAACCAAAGGGTTCATACACTTTTGCCTGCAACCGATTAATTAAACTCATACTGTATAATAGTAATAAAAAAACAATATTGGTGGATCATTGAGTATATGTAATGTTTATGTCACAAACATTTTTGATTTTAAAACTGCTTATAGAATTGTTTTCAAGTAACTTCAGAGAATTAATATAAAACAGTTCTTTCATTAATTATATACTGTACGTGATCAGCTATGTACTATTATGTAATGTTTTTGTGTGTGTGTTTGTTTTACAATAGACAACACCTGAAGAAAACGAGATACTTTGTGGCATAGTTGCGGCACATGCTTACACTGTGACAGGAGTTTTTGAGGTGAGACTCCACAAGAATCTGGCCATTTCCGTCTGTCTCAGAGTTTTGAAAAGGAAATATGTCCCACTGGAATTGAGATTCAGATTTTTTTTTTTTACATTATATGTATGTATGTATGTATATACATACATACATAAAATATTTAGTTATACGTGACAAAATATTTATCAGGCTTTACAACAAAAGAAATCAAAATGACCAAAAAAAAGAAATAAAATGTTAATAACTTTGTTCATACCTGTGCAACATTTCAGCAAAAATATTTTTTTTTGCTTGCACGTTTCGCAATGCTTTTTAAAGTAAAATGTACAGTGATTGTCGCTGAAAGCATGTTCATTTTTATCTGAATCTGGCTTTTTATTATGCTAGTTATTGTATGTATTGCAGCAGTCTGGAAATTAAATGTCCAGGGAGGGGTGCTAAAAGGTTAATACTCTTATCACGTTTGAAAATAATGTACCTAAAGCCTAACCTACACAACACCAGACGATAACAAATGTAAACATGAGATGATAATTATTTTGCTGAAGCAATCATGCCATTTTAGTTTGCTTTACAATTCTTTGAGCAATGTATTCGTGAACTGTGTGAAAATTAATCAAAGTATTTGTTGTTTTACTGGCAATAGTGTTTATTTGAGCTATCTTTCTCCTATTTAATTTAAAGCTCTTTTCCTTTAATAAATCATTTTAAACTGACATTGATTCCTGGCTTTGTACAACAGATAATGAGTGATGAAAACCCAGTTTATCTGGTGAGATTGTTAAACCCATGGGGTGAAGAAGAGTGGCGAGGAGACTGGAGTGACGGGTAAGAGCTGTAACAACCGTTACAGCTTCAATTCGTTCGCAAACTTGGCAGAAAGTTGTACTTTGCTTCTACATGTCATTGGGCATATCAAGTTATTTTCTTTGTATTTGCTTCATGATATCACATAGCACCCATTTTGGTTATACATTTTACAGATCACCTTTGTGGGACACAGTTTGTGAAGAGATCCGCAAAGTTTGCCATGAAGTCTTGAATAACGGGGAGTTCTGGTGAGCATGACCATGTTAGGGACACGCTCATTCACACTTTTTGGAAGACGAAAAAGGTTTGAGAAGAGTTATTGCCCATTAACTTATATGGTCCAGGACCCCTGTCAGCTCTCCCTCAATTCAAAAACAGCAAATGACTTCTTCATATATGTAATACATCGCTTTTTGTCTGATTAACTTAGAAATACTTTTTTTTTATTGCAGGATGTCAATGGAAGACTTCACCACAATGTTTGAAAGCATAGATATTTGTTGTAGCTGTCCTGATTTTCTGGATGGTTCCTCTGAATGTCACTGGACCTCAAAAAGGCATTTTGGCAGATGGAATGCTGGGACTACAGCAGGTGGTGACATAATTGAGACAGGTATTATTATTCTAAATATGTAAATATGCCATCTTATTAGGTACACCTGTGCAACTGCTTGTTCAACGCAAATCTAATCAGCCAAACACATGACAAGAAATCAATGCATGTAGAAATGGTCAAGACGATCTGCTTTGCATCAGAATGGGGAAGAAAGGTGATTAGGTGACTTGAACGTGGCATGGTTGGTGCCAGACGGGATGGTCTGAGTATTTTAGAAACTGCTGATCTACTGGGATTTTCACGCATAACCATCTCTAGAGTTCATAGAGAATGGTCTGAAAAAGAGAAAATATCCGGGAGATTTGCATCATGGATGTGCAGCCAACAAATCTGCGGCAACTGTGTGATGCTCTCATGTCAATATGGACCAAAATCTCTGAGGAATGTTTCCATAACCTTGTTGAATCTGTGCCACAAAGATTTAAGGCCGTTCTGAAGGCAAAAGGGGTCCAACCTGGTACTAACAAAGTCTACATAAAGCCTTAGCATATCAATCAATTCCAGCATGGCAAAATTACAGTATTGTATTAGTAAGACAGATACAAAAATATTTAAAATAATGCATTGACAATGAAATAATGCACAAATCTTCTTTTAATGTGTTATAGAGACCTTCTGGACAAACCCTCAGTTTCGAGTGACAATTGATGAGCTTAATGAGGAATGTGCTAGTGGGCAGCGCCCTGAAAACACACTGGTGTCCCTCATGCAGAACCAAGAGAAGAGAAACAGGAATAGCCAAAATAATTATGATATTGGCTTCTATGTCTTTGAGGTCAGTATTGGCGGATGGAGCTATGCATATTTATGTAGGTAATTTGTGCATTTAGCAGATGATTTTGTAAATGACAGTGTGAGCAATTTGTCACAGAGCCATCAACTTTCATAGTACACATTCTGCACAATTCCTGGTTTATTAGAACTCTAGACTAAGAAACAAGCTATCAGGGGTGAAATGCAAAGAAAAAGCGGATTTTGTGTGTTCCTTGGTTTAAGATTGTGGAGTGCTTGAGAAAGAAATGTGCCTTCAGCTGCTTTTCGAAAGTTGTAATGATCTCTGCACTTTCAATGACATGTAGTGTTTAATGCATTATCTGCAATATCCCTGTCATGATCGCTGGTTTACCTTTTTTCCCCTTTTACTTTACAGATACCATTAGAGGCAAGTGAACAAATAATACAAATATTATACTCATATTGTCCTTTTATGAAGAGATTCAGTCCTTTTTTTTAACCAAAGACACATTTTATTATTCTCTTTTAGATGAGAAGTCAGAGTGGGAGGTTTTCATCTGAGTTCTTCATTGAGAGAGAGCCTGTGGCACAGACTGATGGTTTAGTATGGCTCAGAGAGGTAATGAAATACTTCAGGCTGGAGCCAGGAGAGTACCTGATTGTACCGTGCACAGAGAATCCTGGTGAAACCGCATCCTTCGTCTTGTCTGTTTTCTCAAAGAATGAGACACACTTTGAGTAGGTTATGAAGTAGTAGAAATAAACCTGAAAAAAGCCAGAATAAATTGCAGCTCTGTGATCTAAAGTTCTTCTCTTTCCAACAGACATATTCAGGAGACTTCAGAGTAGAATGGAGACATGTCTTGATGAGGGTGAGGTAAACCCTTTCTTGTCTTCTGTCTTTATGCTTATTTTCCTTTCAATTGTTAATTCAAGAAAAAAAAAGTAGAATTTAGTCTGTTCCTGAGGAAACCACAAGTACCCCTTTTCCACCAGCAAGAACCGGGTGCTAGTTCAGAGGCAGAGCTATTGCCAGTTCGGAGTTGGTTCGACTGACAAGCTTTAAGAACCTGTTTGCCTTTCCACAGGCCAGAGAGCCACCACAGAGTCAGATCTTACGTCACTGTATACATCTCCCAGCAACGCTAGCGTGGCAGCGCCAAACACAAACACAGACACACCAGGCTTGTATATGTGCATGTAATAATTCTTATTCATATTAATGTATACTGCTGCAGAAGGGGATAATATGGAATTAATAAGTGCATGAAAAAGCTCCCATATATTTCTTTAATATTGTTCTTCAAAGAAACAGGATATGTGCAATAAAAATCAGTAAATCTTCAGAAATGAATTGCCAGCTTCTTTCTGAAAATGGTGATAAAAATGTATAATTTAATATAACCAAATAAGTAAAAAATTGCATCCAGGTTTGGCATCCAGGTTTCTTAGAGTGACGGCAACAAGGTAAGTCTAATGTAATTATTGGCCGTCAGAAAACCCATATGACATGAATTCAGAGAATCATACATTTTAAATGTGTCAGTGAAGCATAAGTTCCTTTAGCTCAAACAGTAGCACATGGACCTCACAATTTCAAGGTAATGGGTTTGATTCAGGGAATGCATGAACTGAAAAAAGTGTTTGCTAATGCATACATATCGATGAAAACCAATAGGTTACTGTCGTAACCCCTGTTCTCTGAAACATCGAGTGGAGAGATCCACCTATGGGAAGGGCATCCGTACCTGACCTCTGCAGAAGCATCCAATTGCACCAAGTCTGGCTAGACAGACAGAAGCTCGCAGCCAATGCCAGGTAAGGCCCCACCCCCTTAGCTGAGGACCTATAACGCCTGCAAAGCTGGTGGATCTCTCCACTCGATGTTTCATAGAACCGGGGTTACGACAGTAACCTATTGTTCTCTTTCATCTCGTGTTCGAGATCCACCTATGGGAGAGACAAGGACAGCTCCCTGATTTCCCAATACACTCACAGTGAGGTTCTGTACGCCAGAGAAGGACTCACCTTAGGGAGGCGGGGCTTAACACATCCCATAATCATGAACCTGCAATCCTGACGCGCACACACTGCTGTGCTAATAATAACTGCTGTACTAATGCAGGACATGAAACATGTATGTGGCATGCATGTGGCAAATTATACATCTCCCACATGACAGGCAGAAATTACTCAAAATTACTCAAAGCCCACATGACAGGCAGAAATCGCAGCCAGGTAGACCTTAACTGTGGAAAAATGCCTCCCTTTTTCCATGAGGTTTTGAAGGAAACACAAAATATCAGGAATTGAGCACTGATATGATGTGAGACCACGCCCATCACACCACCCTTCAAACTTGCCACTTACAACCATATAAGGACCGTGTAGAAATGGTCCTGCCATTCTGTATAGTAGCAATTTCACGCAGCGAAAGCCCCAGTGTGCTTAGGTTCGTCCTCTCACGGACCAGGCCCGTAGAGCCACCCTGTCCGGGTGTGGGTGATAAATATCCCTGTTCGCTTGGGACAATAGGTCTGTACGGAGGGGGAGGCGCCACGGCTGGCCATATAACAGAGGGATCATCTCCGCCAGCCATGGTGCTTTGAGCCGCCCATGGGTGCTATAAGAATGAGAGACAGGCCCTGCTCTCTGACCCTGGCCAGTGTGGGAATTATCAGGCATACAGCAGTACTTCGGGCCATGGGTGGGCCAGTGTATCTACCCAAAGGGGTGCGTCCACGTCCTTTAGCGAGAAGAACATAGGACAATGGTAGTTTTCGTGCAAGGAGAATAGATCTACGGTTGTCTGTCCGAATCTCATCCATATCATGTTCGCTATCTGAGGGTGGAGACACCAATCTCCATAGAGTGGGTTCCCTCTCGACAGAAGAGGTTCCTCTGAGAGGTTCCTCTGTTCAGAATGCCTGGAACATGAGTCACACATAACGACAGGAAATAACGTCTGCTCCACCCCAAAAGCTTGTTAGCTAGAGCGTGACGTTTCGACGAGCGCATGCCACCCTGACAATTGATGAAAGCCACTGCCGTGGTATTGTCACAGCGTACGAGCACATGATGTCCCTGCAGGCGAGGCAGAAAATAATTCAGAGCTTTCCAGATGGTCAAAAGCTCTAAAAAATATGTGTGCTGAACGTAGTTTGCTCAGCCACAGACTGTTCATCATTCTGCCCTCCTGGGTGGCACTCCAGCCTGTTAAGGACACATCTGTCGTCTCAACTTTCCGCATCATAACCGCCCCCAGAGGGGTTCTCTGTGCGTAAAAGTCCACATTCTTCCAGTGGCGCAAAGCTGCAGAGCAGGCGGCAAAGATTGCGTATCGGGCTGAAATGTGGTGACGAAACCCATTTCATGAACGCTCTCATTCTCAGGAGTCCCAGGGGCAAAATCTGGATGAAGCCATAAGACCCTGCAGTCTGAGACATGTGCGATACTGAACTTTCGCTCTCTCTCTGAGCTGCGACAGACAGTTCATTAGAGAGACAACGTGCTCTTGAGAGAGCACGTGGAGACTGGAGACTCGCATGGAGACTGAGTTCAGCTGCAAGCCCAGAAAAATCACAATCTGACTGGGTGTGAGGTTGACTTGGTGCAAACCTCTTCTGCAGAGGTCAGGTATGGATGCCCTTCCCATAGGTGGATCTCGAACACAATATGATGAAAGAGAACATTGTGCAACCTGCAGGGCTGTTCAAAAGAAACAGACTGCTCACTAAAGTTAAGTGTCAATTTGGTTGTAGTTTTTGTCTATAGCCTTACAATTTAAGTCTTGCAATACATTGTCCTGTCTATGGCATAACACCTGTTTTTACCCATATTTACCCATATACCTGTGAACTGTTTCAGATCACTGGAAAAAGAACATTATGTATATTAAAACGTGTTGCTTCAAGCAAGGCTAGCTTATAAATATTTTGGTGATGAGCCAAAATTAATATTTGCTGGCTTAAACAGCTACTTGACCTGCTCCCTTTCAATGTCTATTTTTAACAGCTAACAACTATAGGTCTTAGTTACTCAATATTTTCCTGGCTGATCTTTTGACAGTATCTTGTGTGTGGAAAAACATAAAGTTCTGTGTATTATTTCTGGTGCTAATTTTGCTATTAGAAATCGCAGTTTGCTGCATATGGGGCTGCATGACCCCATAAAGACCCCTGTCCACAGCCAAGTGCCTACATGGGCATGTGAGTGTCAGAACTGGACCAGGATGGCCGGGTGTGTGTGAGTGTGAGTTGTTTACCAAGGGAAGATGGCAGCCGGATCCACTATGGGAACAAGGCATGCCGAAGGAGCCAGTGTTATGCTCTAGGCAATGTTCTACTGGGAAATCTTGGGTTCCTGGCATTCATGTGGATGTTATTCGACACGTACCACCTGCCTAAACATTTTGCAGACCACGCTACACCCCTTCATGACAGTGGTGTTCCCTGATGGCATTGGCCTCTTTTAGCAGGATAATGTATCCTGCCACACTCAAGGTGTTGCCTTGGCCTCCAAATTCCCCAGATCTCCATCTGATTGAGCATCAATGGGATGTGCTGGACTAACAAATCGGATCAATGGAAGCCCCACCTCGCAACTTGCAGGACTTAAAGGATCTGCTGCTAATGTTTTGGTGCCAGATACCACAGGACATGTTTTAAGGTCTTGTGGAGTCCATGCCTTGACAAATTATAACTGTTTTGTCCGTTTTCAGCTGAATTTAACATGGCAGTGAAACTACTTTTATTAATTTTCCCACAAATTTTCCCACAATTCCTTGCACACTTACGTACATTTTGATGTTTGTATCACATAACCAGGTCCATATGGTTTCTGACGTAAATTTTCGGTAGAGCACCTAATACAGCATTACACTTTAGTCAGAAAAAAAGCTCAAATATTTGTAGAAACAAGCTAAACTTGTGATGTTGCTTCAGTAAATGTGTTTTTATCTCTCGTTTACTTTTGTTAACAACATCAGTTAGATATTCGAATAATACTGTACACTGACTTGACATTTCTTTGAAAGCGTTGTGAAACGTGAAGAATCGACCATAATATAATTTAGCAGAAATGACTATTCCCTCAACATGTTTGTTGGATTAACAGCAATTTAGTGATAAATTATATTGAACAAACCTGAGTAATTTTCTTCATATGCCAACCATATAAGCTGCAATAGCTCATCAGACTCAGGAGCTGATGCACAAGTGATAATCGAGGAGACATTTAAAACAGCTGTCACCAAAGAAATAAAGCACCCTGCCAGTGCCAACCCAGCAGGCAGTCTCAAATGCCATGCAGGGTCAGTCTCATGCAGAGACAAGCGAGTAGCAGGCAGGTTAGCTAATGAAAAGGCAAACAGGGCAGCAGCTAGAGAGATAGGTCTAGTTAAATAAAATAAAAGACATGTTTAAGCAGGAAGGAAAATTTAAACTCTTACAGCTTTTAGTTTCTCATTTGATAAACCATTGACTATAAGGGGCAGCAGTTTATAAACAATGTTCTTGTCCTTGCTGAAACAGAATAATGAGAAAGTGCTGAGAGTCCGAAAGCCTGCTGGACTTAAATTACAATGCAAAAACACATTTCCACATCATTGACAAGCACGGCCTGAGAAAAGATAAACATCATAGCTGAATCATATCGTTCTAGTACACCACAACGCACAATATTCATGCAGTATTTCAGGTCAAAAATGCCTTGCTGAGCTCCCCTGCCCATTCTATAACCCTAAAAGGAGTGTGATGATGTGTGGAGACCATTGGCATATTGTCAGCATAGCAGACAGCTCAGTGGAGAACTGCTGATCTCACGCTATTACCCTGCAGACCATGGGAGAAAACAGCAGTTGATCTTTGTAAACAATAAATACCATTACTTTAAGTATCAGATTAAATGCTATTCCAGATACACAGAGATCCTGCCCCTCTCTTCTCTCTTCAGCAGCCAGGTGATTGAAAATCTATTAGCCCAAGTCTTCTGAAGGGCCACGATCTCTTTATATGATGAATAGATTTAATTTGATCAGCATCAGCGACATATAAAACACTCAAATATGGTAAACAGAAGTGCAAGCATGATTGATTGACACGCAATAACCAATGAGGTTTGTTCTCGCGAGTCAAGCAAGTATGATTTACCAAATTTGATTGCTTTATGTATGTATGTCAGTCCTATGTAGTGAAGATTCTGGAAGAGATACTTAAATTTGATGATATATTAGCCTACATAATCAATTTTCTCTGAATCTGAGCATACTGTAGTTGAGTAAAATCCAGCTAATTTTTGGTCATAGCAAAATTTTGACAAAACCTGCAGTCACTCTGCATTTGTACATAATAGATGACAATTATGTCATCATATAGCTTACTGTAAGATACAAACCATAGAAAACCTGTATGAATCAGTCTACACTGCCATCTAGAGGCACCATATAAAACCACCATGTTTGGTAGAACACAGCAACAATCAACTTCACTAAACATCTGTCTGTCACATATACGTTCTCACACATAATGCAAATGTGGGTTACCTGTCACAAAAAAACTGATGTGTTATATGAATATTATAATTGAACTATTGATCAAGCAATCAAAATGGTAAGGAAAATCTTGTACGAATAATAATAATAATACGAATAGAATAATAATACTATAACCCAATGAAGAGATAATAGTCAATCTATCTATCTATCTATCTATCTATCTATCTATCTATCTATCTATCTATCTATCTATCTATCTATCTATCTATCTATCTATCTATCTATCTATCTATCTATCTATCTATCTATCTATCTATCTCTCACAGATGGCGCTGCTGTGAATGAGGTCTGGTCGGTGAAAACTTAAAAGTTTAAATACCACTTGAATGCCAGTTCAACAAACAGATTTACGCATAGCCAAAAAATACCAACATTACACAAACAGCCAACCACCAGTATTATGAAAAAAACTGGCAAACGATTTGAGTCCATCAGTGAAAAGAACCTGTTCAAGTGAATGATTCGCGAATCAGACGTCACCTAGATGCGTGACGTAGAATGTGTGCGTGCAGTGCTCACTGCTCAAGAACATGGCGACTGACGAGGACTCGGAAGATTATTTTGTAAGGGAAATAGAAAAAAATGACGGGTCTATTTTAAGAATGTATCAGTGCAGCAAAGGGGACGTGGGCTGTGTAGTATGGGACGCTGCTATTGTCCTGTCAAAATACCTCGAAACGGAACAATTTTGCAATATTCAGTCTGGTGTTAGTACGTGGTTCTCCAAGAGCGTTATTGAACTGGGTTCAGGAACAGGACTAGTTGGTCTCGTGGCTTCAACTCTGGGGTGAGTTATTAATGCTGTACCATATAAACATATTAATTAAAAATAGATTAGATGTGATATGTTGCCATTCAAACAACTGATCAAATGAATTTGTTATATTCTGTAAGTTATAGGATTGTAATGTATTATGTACATATTGTTCAATTAAACGTATTTTGGCTGGATTTCAACCTGAGTAATGTGCACCCATAGGGCAAATGTCACAGTGACTGATCTAGAAGACCTGCAGCCTCTCCTAAAGCTGAATATTGAGAAAAATCAGAAACTCATCCGTACAGGCTCAATCACAGCCAAGGTACTGAAATGGTTTGTACTGCATTTCATCCTACACCACAGGATATTTTTGGGAGGGGTGTTTTTTCATCCTTAGCTATGAAACCAAGGTTTCAATCAAGGTTTACTAAATAAAAGTTTTACTTAAAAATAAATGAATACACTTTTTTTTTTTTTTAAGTTTTCTTCCAAATAAAGTTAGTTGCCCCAACATGATCACATGACCATATCGCACACAAATAAATTGACATAATTTATTCACCCTTATGTCATTCCAAACATTTATGACTTTTATTATATTAAATATTCTTTTCTTATGTGAAAATATTTTGAAAAAGGTCTGTTTTTTTTGTCCTTACAATGAAAGGTTTTCATTTCATGAAAATGACTAATGAAACTTATGAAATATTTTCCTTTTAAAAGGGGTGGAAGTGTTGAAGATTTTCTACCTTATCCTCATTATATTCTGATGGCTGACTGTATCTACTATGAGCAGGTACTATAACAATGAATATTACACTAATATATATATTATATATATATATTATATATAATTTTTTTTAGAACTTGTGTTACCCATACAGCAATAGATCTTATTCACAGCAGCACCATCTTTGATTTGTAACGGGAATGAAAGTGAGACTGTGAGGGATAGACCTACATCTCTTCTTTGGGTTGTACTGTTTATGTGTTTATGTGTACTTTAATGTGTTTTTTGGTTGTTCTGCTGACAAAACACTGCAAAAATATATTTTCAAGAAATTTCATTAGTCAAAAAACTCCAGACAACATGAGCTGTGTAAAATTATAAGTGATAAAACTCTAGGAGTTGTATACAGCTTTTTACATTGGATACCATTGAAAACATGGTAAGTCTATCTCTCACAGCATCACTTTGATACCTGTTATGGCGCTGTTGTGAATAATGTCTATAGTTAGCTCTACATTCCAGAGTTGTTAACAGTACTAGGTTTAATACCCTTTGTGTTTTATATTCCACAGTCTGTGGAGCCACTAGTGGAGACTCTGAAACTCTTGGCTGGACCAGAGACGTGCATCATCTGTTGCTATGAGCAGCGCACTGTTGGTGTCAATCCTGAAATAGAGAAGAGATTCTTTGAGGTGAGAGAAATAAACTGTAAAATCGTCTATTACACCTATACATTTTCATATTTAGTGGCACACTTTAATGAGAGTGTGTTAGATCAGTGTAAAGGGGACCTAATATGCCCCTTTTTACAAAATGTAGTATAAGTCTCAGCTGTCCTCAGAATGTGTCTGTGAAGTTTCATCTCAAAATACCCCACAGATCATTTATTATATGATACCCAAAATGCCCCTTTTTGGATGAAATCAAAAACATGCTGTTTTTCGTGTATGGGTCTTTAAATGCAAATGAGCTGCTGCTTCCCGCCCCACCTTTCCAGAAGAGGGCTGTGCCTTTACAGCGTGTACCTGGAATAGTTTGGCAACAACAAAACAGGAGAAATAGTATGGATGCATTTTTGCATTCCACTGCACTGCTTTTCAATTATTTTCTATGAAAACGTGCGCTCGACAGACCTTGCGTTTTTTCCCCTTCCCATTCGGGGCAATTCACTCAACGTGTCTTTGCGCAAGAAGCGGACAGTGGAAAACGCTAGGTGTCAAGATGCATTTTTTGAAAGTTAAACTTCTTTTAACTTTAGCGCTGCATTTTTAGAAAGATGTTTCCTGCGCGAGACGCTGTAAAAGATGCGAGTGCAACAGTCAAACACGTCCATCTAGTACACTTACATAGAACGGAATAACACGTTTATATTATTGATACAGCCGAAGATTTAGATTGTCTCAGCTACTGTACATGATAAACATTCTTGTGTTTCCACTAGCGAAGTGATAAACATGGCAGACTGTGTACAGCTCACTCAGGGGAGGAGCTAAATGAATAGGTCAGATTCCGTCACCAGTCATGGGCACTGTTACACTGTGACCTCACAATGTACAAAAGATGCGAACAAGTCATTTTGAGACACTGTTTCTGATTTATGGGGAATAAAAAAAGGAATAGCTGGATTTTTACAATTGTAGGGTGTTTGTGTACATTGATGATGTTTTGCATAATAGGTTCCCTTTAAATGCATTAATAAAAAGCCAGTTAAATTTCTTGTCAGGCTAAATCTGCTATTGTCTTATTCCTCATCTAATACACTGTTTCATAGCTACTTCTGAAAGAGTTCCAGTCAGAGGAGATCCCACCTGAGAAACAAGACCCAGAGTTCAACAGTCCTGACATTCGTATTCTCCACCTGCGACGAAGAGTCGAGTGAATGACTTTTACGAGGATGGGCTGTGTATGTTTGTGTTTTAATAGACTGCAGTGTTTGTCACTGTACCTATTATAAAAACAAAAAACAAACAAAAAAAATGTTAAGAGCATGTTATGTGGTCTGGGAATTTGGCTTTAATGTGAGCCCAAGTGTGTTTTCAGACAAACAAGTTTTGCATGTGCATTGTGCACTGTTAAACTGACAATAAATCTCAAGTGTGCTTTTTTATTTATTTATTATTTACACCAATTCAAAGAATGTTAAACTGAGTGTGATCTGCAAATAGACTATTCACTGTCTAAACTTCACTGTCTAAACATTTTTGTCAATACTAAATCATTTAAAAACCTTTAGACAATGCTCAGTTTCAGTGTCATTAATCATGTGATTGTGATGTTTCAGCATTTTTTATTGTTGTTGCTTTTTTACAGTTTTGTAGTTTCAGTACAGTCATTCTGGGCCCTTGAATGCATTGAGACTACAGTGGAGATGTTTAGTGGTATGTTTCATAAATTCTCAAGACTTAAAGAGCTACATCTGAAGCAGAAAACACTGAATTTTCAGCAAATAGGCAGATGTTATTTTTTCCTATAGGGGTAAACATTTAGATTTTTTTTAAATCTATAAAATATAAATTATGACTTTAAAATGAAAATTTAATGAATTTATTGTGATGGTAAAGCAGTTTGGCAAAGTGAAAATATGTTACAAAACCCTGGAGATTCATCAGCTTGTTCCTTTCATTTGTAAGATTGTTTAAAAGAAACTTAAAATAGGAAAAGATTAATATATAACCCCAAGTGTCTTTGGGATAAAATTATATTAGGATGTTTAGAGTGCTTTACTGTACCAAATAATACTAATAATGGTTGTTCAAAGGATTCTACATCAGACCACCTGATCTTAACTGCTATTCCCTCTTCTACACCAAAGATTAACTAAATAAACTATTTATTTAAAATAATGTGTGAGATGATGTGTAATTGTGTGAGATGATCTAGGTGCTTTTATTTTTTTTTTTTATAGCGGTTGCCATTGAAAACACAGTAAGTCTATCCTTGGTCAGAGGGTGCAGCGTTTGTGTCCACCACTCCATGCTTGTTCATACAAAAATGCAGTTATTTTAGTCACAATGCTGCAACTTGTTAAGTCAGTGATAGACAGAATTCAAAAGGTCTTCATATGATGTGCCTACTGCTCCTTTCATTGGGCCTTTAATTTGACCTATTCTGGATGCAGATTTGCGGAAACACCAGGCTCCACTTAATCTACAGTTCATAATGATTTAGAGGAATCCAGAATTATTTTTGCCAGACACAAGTAAACATCAATTAAAAAGAATATATGGCGCATAACTGATCATCATAAAATATACACAGTTTGAAAATCCAGTCAAATCAAGTCCAAATTTATTTCTATAGCACATTTAAAAGCAACAGAGTTGTACCAAAGTGCTGTACAATAAAACATTGAGCATATAAAAAGAAAGCATAAAAAGAAACCATGCAGCATACAAAATATGAACACATTAAACGAAATACAATAACAAATAAAAAAAGGATTTTGGTGCAACGCCAGATAAAGCCTTTTACACAAAAACAGCAATTTTAAAATCAAATCAATGTAAAGGCGCTAAAATTGGGAGAAATGTGTTCTCTCTTTTTTGTGCCGGTAAGATGTTTGCAGCATTTAGACAATTTGCAGACGAGAGATCGCAGTTTGAGACAGGGTACAGTAGTTCAGACGTGATGTTATGAGAGCGTGGATTACGGTCTCCAAATCTTTCGGAGGTAGTAACTGTTTTAATCTCGCAACCGATCTCAGATGAAAGAAACTTCCCTTTACCACTGTACTGATTTGTTTCAAAAAATGTAGTGACAAATCAAATGTAACTCCAAGATTCCTTACATGAAGAGAAGAGGGCCTAGAATGGAGCCTTGGGGCACACCACATAATATGGGAACCAAGGAAGAAGAAAACTTCCCAATGCTCACTTAGAAAGTGAGTCTTTGAGGTAAGAGGCCAACCACTGCAGGGCGACACCCTGAATATCAAACATTGTTTCAAAGTGTCAGCATACCTGGCAATAGAGAAACAGCAATTGTGCTGGAAGTTTTGCTTACATATGCTTTCTTCAGTGGTTTTCCACATCTCTTCTCTCAATACCCAAATACAACAAAAGAACTGTAAACATTTAGCACCCAAATATGTATGAAGCTTTTGTTGGACCTACTCTCTTGCACAAAGAGTCACGCCTGGTTTCGGGGATGAAAAGCAATGAGATATGCATGACTGAGGGAGTGGAGGGACTGCAACTCTGCTTCTCTGGCAGCTTTAATCCTGTGCTCGCTTTTTAGAGTTTTTACATGTGTACTGCTTGTACTACTGAACTTATAGGTATAGTTTAGTCAAATACGTGTAGCACATTTTTTAGCTTATGAAAGTACACTTCGATGTAAACTACTAGTTAGGTAGATTTATACTGCAAGTACACGTGCAAGTTTTCATTAAGTGAACTTAACATCATACTTAGTTTACTATTTATCTATTATTTTTTGCACTTTAAGTATACTACTATGTTCCTATTTATACCTTTAACTGTATTTTAACACTTTCACCGCCAGCATTTTTTTCAGCCTACAGTTGCCAGCCAGTGTCAGAATGTTTTTTTAATCATTTTCAGAACACTTTCATGGCCCCCAGAATATTTTATTGTATGCATATTTGAGCATACAATAATCAAAGGAAAGAACAGAGCCTCTGTTTTTACACAAACAGAAATACTGTATTCTAGCTTCTTGCATATTTTTTTTTTATCAACACTTGACTGTGTTTACGTTTCTTTAAACATTTTGAACAAAAAGCTGAGAAAATTGTGTTTTTGTCAAAGAACAATGATCAAAATACAGATGGAGTAGAGTCCATCAACACCCCCAAAGCTTAACAGTCATTACCTAATTATGGGTTCAACATTTTATTCCTCCTACCGTGAACAGTGAAAAAAAAAAAAAAATCCGTCAGGGAGCATCGTGTCATAAATGACGGAAAATTCCGTCAATGGCGGGGATGGGAAAGAGTAAAGTAGATTGGAATTAAACCAGTGGACTAGCCTACACAAAAATTAATATACTCAGAATTAGGAACATGTGACCCTGGTGTATCCATGGTTTGTTAGGATAGGAAAATATTTGGCTGAGATACAACTATTGGAAATCTGGAATCTGAGGGTGCAAAAAACATTGAGAGTTCGTGATTTTGCTGCATCCACTCACAGAAATATTTGTTTTTATATATATTTACGGTAGAAAATTTACAAAATATCTTCATGGAACTTAATCTTTACTTAATATTTGAATGATTTTTGGCATAAAAGAAAAATAGACAATTTTGACCCATACAATGTATTTTTTGCTATTGTCGCAAATATACCTGTGCGACATGACTGGTTTTGTGGTCCAGGGTCACATATCTGTTTTCTTTATTAAAAAAACAATGTAAGTTTATAAGACAGTATGTAAAACTATGTGTAAAGGCTACTCAATCAAACACAACTACAACCCAAGTATGCTTATAATTCATTATACTTTTAAGTATATCTAGATTAAGTTCAAGTATACGCAAAATATATTTTTCTGTCAGTTTCAGTCAAGTTTACTTGTGTAATTTTAAGTCCATAAAAAGTAGAGTGAAATTATACTTTCTTATTTTTTTTATTTCAAAGAAGTATACTAGTAGCACATTTGAATAAACTTTTTAAGGGAAGTCTCAGGTGAGAACTTATATATAATTTTAATTTATAAGTCAGATTAAGTTTCTACGGAAGCGTATTCCATTCACTTGAGGATTTTTTTTTCTGAATTAAGGAGTTAATTATCTCAGAATTAGAGATAATTTTTCATGGAAAAAAAGTTTTTGCTCTGTTTTTCTGAATTACCGAATTAATTATCTCAAAATTACGAGATATTTTTCCATGAACATTTTTTTTGCTCTGTTTTTCTGAATTAATGAGTTAATATCTCAGGATTATGAGATACATTTTTCTTGAAAAACATTTTTTCACTCTGTTTTTATTAATTAATGAGTTACTTATAATTTTGAGATAATTAAGTCATTAATTCAGAAAAACAGAGCAAAAACTTTTTTCCATGAAAAATTATCTGGTAATTCTGAGATAATTAACTCGTTAATTCAGAAAAACAGAGTAGATTTTTTTCCTCGAGTGAATGCAATACGCTTCCGTAAGTTTCTTTATTAATTCAATATTATTAAAAAAAACATTATTTTGGCTACAATCTGAAAAAAGACAGAAGTTCAAACTGATTTCTGTGTTCATTTACATATTCAATTTTCTTAGTAGAGTATAGAGTTAAGGCTATATATGGTGAAACTCTTACGCAACTGCACAGGTGGGAGGAATTTGGAAGTCTTTTTCAGTTTACGCAATTGTGTCCCTGAGCAAAACAAAACCTACACACTGCTCTACACTCTTCCTGAAAACGTCATTCGGTCTGAGCACGGAATTCCAGAGCCTAGGGCAGAACAAACAGAGTCGGTCGAACCTAGTAAGAGAAAACTGCTCAATTAGGTGAGTTGTTATCCTTAAAGGTGAAGTATATCATTTATATCTTAAAAACTGAGTTATATCACTAATTATATTGCTAAGCTATCAAGATGTGTCTTCCAAAGGGACAATATTTCTCTCTCAAACAGGTCTAACAAGCCTATATCAACAAAACATATTGTAGCATAGTGTTGTGTGATCTCACCAGTAACAGAAGCCAGATGTGACACTTTTATCTGTTTTTCTTTATATTTTTTTCCTAAAAATCGGACTTTTACAGCTGTAAAAATGCCACCACGTCGTGTGAACAGAACACCCAGGGATGAACAGCTCACAAGAGACAAAACGGGCACTCTTGACGTCCCTTTGAAATTCTTGGATCAGGACTACCAGGAATTGAAGAAGAGCTGCTTCAAAAATAACAGGAGATATGTTGATGAGAAGTTCCCTTCAGACAGCAGCTCCATTGACCCAAAGAATAATCTTGGATTGGAAATGAAACAAATCAAATGGTTGAGGCCATCAGTAAGTTACATGTATTGACTTTGCATCTTCAGACCTTCAGAAACTTTCAAGAAGAGTATATAGACATTATTGTTTGAACGGATCTAAAAGAACTTGTTGAATATTACCCGTCATCATCAATTGTTGCAAAATGTCTCTTAGGGCTTGTAGAACAGGTTTATCTGTAGCATTTCCCAACATGCTTTTATTTACAATTGTGGCAAGGCATCTTAAAGGCACAATTTGTACGATTTTTGGATTAAAATGTCCAAAAAACACTAAAACAATGTTATTTATTTTGTTGACGTGTTTCCAACAATGTTTAAATCAAGAAGAAACTATTGTTATATAGTTCAACACGGTTAGTCTTATTGCTCGATTCTCTTGTTTTCTTGATTTACTGCGAGTAACATGTTTGTGCCATGCCTCAGAGATAATGTAATTTAGTCAAGTGGCTAACATGGCATAATCAGAAAGAGCTTGTAGAAACAGTATAGCATTTTCTCCACCATACAATATATTTTAAAATGGAGTGCATGCCATTTAGCAACACAAGTCACCCAGCTTTTAATAATATATGATATTCTAATATCGATCTAAGTTACTGCAAAGTGTCTCATACCAGCCACCGAGTGAACGCACAGAGTAACGTTAACATAACTTTCAGCACACTCAAATATTTTAGTAAGATTGTTAAACAGCACTGTGTTACCCCACAATTTTAATTCATCAAACATTTTAAGGGAATTTAAGTGATCAAACATAACTGTAACAAAGTTTAAGTTCAGGAAAGGAGGTGAACTTTAAATGTAACTTTAAAAACAGCAAGGTAAAATGTCCCACTGCCCTCGGCTCCGCCCTGCTTCATACCACATTAACGTTGTGAACACAAAATGAACACATTAGCTCAATCATTAGTCCCGTCGGATTGCTTTCCATGGGCTGTGGAGGTGAAGAAGACAACTCCAATGATTCCACATTCAGTCACGGCATCATCAAGCTACGCTTTTTTATTGTTTTGAAAAAGGAACCTCTAGAGGCGTACTGTGCCTTTAAGTGTCTTGAAAGCAGATTCAAAATACATTACAGGAGTCTAAATGTCTTCTTTTGTTCCCAATTTTCTTTGTATAATGTATTAATTTAAATAACCTCTCTCTTTAGAAAATAGTGGCAGATCCTCAACTCATTGTAAAGGGGGTTTCCAGGTTTGACTATTCCCAAGGATCTTTAGGTATGTTTATATCTGTGTTTATTTACATACTCCAGTAGTGTTGGTTTTGAATGATATTGTATCTATGCAGTAAATAGCATCACTCTATATTTTGCCTTTTGTTATCTAAATGAAAGATCAATTTTTGCTAATGTTTGTGCTTTTACCTTAGGAAACTGCTGGTTTCTTGCTTCAGTTGGAGCTTTAACCTTTCAGAAGGATATCATGGACCAGGTCATGCCAGTTGGCCAGTCATTTGGTGATGATTATGCAGGGATATTTCGCTTTAGAGTGAGTTCTTTGGTCTTTTTCAAAATAACTTACATACATTTTATGAAATCAAATGATCCGTCTTTAAGCCTTCTGCTTTATTCATATAGTTCTGGAGGTTTGGGAAATGGACTGACGTTGTCATTGATGACAAACTGCCAACAATCGATGGCAAGCTCATTTTTGTTCATTCAAAAACATCTAATGAGTTTTGGCCTGCCTTGCTGGAGAAAGCTTATGCCAAGTAGGTTTATTCTTAAAATGATTCTTCTTTCATAGTATAAAAGCGTGTTTGTTTATTGAACATACAAATATTAGGTTACACTTGATTTTAGAGTATGTATACATACAGTGTATTTACCCAAGACAGTACTGGTAATATAAGGTATAACTACATTGGTAAAGGTTGAGTTTAGGGGTTGATTCAGGGTTAGTACCTAGTTATTACCCAGTTATTGTAATTGCTATAATAAGTATGTATGTACATGGGGAACAAGACTGAGTAAAGTAAAGTTGGTTACACTTTATTTTAAGGTGTCATCACTATAGGTTAGGGTAGGATTAGGATTTGGTTGAGGGTTAGTTACATGTAATTATGCATAATTTACTGTTATTACTATGGTAAGTACATGTAATATATGTAACAAGGACACTGTAAAGTAAAGTGTTACCATAAAGTGCCACCAAATATTATTTAACCATAATTACAAGAGATTTTGGTCATTTTTATGTTTTGTATGAACCCTGGTTCTGAAGTTGAAGATAGAAGATAGAAGTATTGGACATTGTCACAATGATAACAGTCCAAACCCGGTCCTGGAGGGCCACTGTCCTGCAGAGTTTAGCTCCAGCTCGCCTCAACACACCTGCCTGGAAGTTTCTAGAAGCCTAGCTAGACCTTGATTAGCTGGTGTGTTTAGTTGGGGTTGGAGCTGAACTCTGCAGGACAGTGGCCCTCCAGGAGCAGGATTGGACACCCCTGGTCTAATTTAATCATCAACAATTTGAGTAATCCCACAGAATCAATCATTAAAGGCTTGTTGGTCCACTGTATTGAAATGTAGAATGACTTTTACAGGGTGTGCGGCTCCTATGCTGACATGCACGCTGGTCTTGTATCTGAGGCGCTGTTGGACTTCACTGGTGGCATCCACGTGCACCTTGAAACATCAAACACTTCTATTGATTTGTGGAGCCTGATGAACCGTGCAGCAAAAGCAAAGGGTCTGATGGCCTGTGGCACCTTTCTGGGGGTAAGCAGTGACTTCAGACTTGTCCTTTCATTACCGTGACAGATGCTATAGCATGGTATACCATGTCCATCTAAAACACTGTCACTGAAGTATTACAGATTTCAATGTTCAATTAAATACAAATTACTATAGTAAACATTTCTAAAATGTAAGATGTAGGAAACAATGTAGAGCATTAGCTGTACATAAAACAATCTTTTCCTATTTCCTGATACATATTTCACCGGGCAGCATTATTGATTCAATATGTCTTTTTTTCATACCATATCAGAAAACATCTGCAAACACAGTATTACCCAATGGCATTGTTCAAGGCCATGCATATTCAGTGACGGGGGTTTACAAGGTAAGTCTGCACAGAATCAAATGTCAGATCACAGTACCATCAGACAGACAGACAGACAGACAGACAGACAGATAGATAGATAGACAGATCCTCTAAGAAATATCAAATGTCCAGTCAATTTAGTTTTAAAACCTCCTGCACTTTAGTTTTGTGTTGAATTCCTGAGTAGTGCCCTCAAGGCTTCAGGAGCGCTTGATATTTGCAGACGGGGGTGTTAGATCAGGGTTTCATCTAGGAACAGGATTGGGGACCCCTGAACTACAAAAATACTTGCTTTGTTCTCATATTAACCTTTTTTGTTATTGTGTACACGTATTTATTTACTAATTGCATTCAGATGTTTTCAGCATGCGCTCCACACTTTGGTATGTCATTTGTTTGTTCAGTTCATTCCTGTGTATCTCTTACGTCGAGCCTGTGATTTTACAAGAGACGTTTCTTGAAATAATGTTTTGTACTTTATGTAGGCTAACTCAAAGCACTGAGTTTAGTCACTTTAGTCCTGAGGTAAATAGATTATTTCACAATATCCCTGGTGAAATGGCATATTCTGTTTTCAAACTGTGGCGGTGAAATCCCACAGAAGCAAGTAGCCCACACTAAGGTTTTAAAGACTTTTATCACAAGCATTTTGTCATGTTGTATTCTACAGGTAACATGCCAAGAAAAACCAGTTCAGCTGGTGAGAGTGCTGAACCCTTGGGGAAGACACGAGTGGATCGGTGACTGGAGTGACCAGTAAGAGTCATATGAAATGATAGGTTCACTAATCACAACACTGATCAAGCGTCATTCTTTGTTTGTACCACTAGATGATTCATGACTATTATATTAAGTATAAGTATAAATAAAAAGTCTCAATTAGGTTTGAGAGTTGTATTAAGTTATTAGTATGCTAAATAACTTTTTTCAGTTAGCTTGTTAGCTTTCAAACTGTAAATCTTTAAAAGTAATTTTGTCCCCATCATATATGTAGTATATTAGATAAAATATTAAGCTCACCAAGCTGAAAACCATATTATTTTTTTCTAGGTTTCTTTTATCAAAACATCAACATTTTAGTAATTTATTTTAAATCATAGCACTACTTTGGTTTGCATGCTGCCATTTTTGAAAGCTGCTAGTTTTGTCAAATTCCCATAAATGCAAAATTCAGGTGTTTCATTTTTTTTTTAATCAAGATGATAGCAATTGGTGATACAATTTTGTATATATAATTTTGGGGTAATTCCTTGAATATCTGAAGAATAACCAAAACCTCATGTTAAGATGGCTCCTGCAATGAGAATTGTTTATTAGGCATTGCGGAAGGTTGCATGGGACCAAAACGTATGCCGTTTTTTCACTGAAGTAGTGGTTTTATCTCGCAATTGTCAGTTTTCCTTCATTGTTACTGTGCCGGCCTTTCTGAATCTTGGGGTACGTTTAAACGACAACAATGTACTAAAAATGTATAAGTTTTTACTTTACGTTTTTTGCGTTCAGGCGACAATGTTGTGAAAAGTATTACCATTCACACGGATCCGCAAAAACGATTAAAAGCGCTGTATTATTCATGCCAGGCCAGTAGTTGTAAAGAAACACTACATGCCAGACTGAACATAATACACATGCGCATGATGTCACCGTTTTCACAAATTTGCATTTTTGTACTTTACACAGAAATTATAACATTATCATTTTCAAAAACTTGCACAGATTCCCAAAACGTGTAAATAAACGGCCAAAACATTTTCTATTTGTAGTTTAAAATCTTGTCTAGTCTTGTTAGGGAATGTTCACACGAACATAGGTTAAATCGTTGGAGGTTGTCAAGTGCTGTTGATTTTTGATTTGCATGAGTTACATCAACGGTCACTGCTAACTCTCATTCACTGAAGGATATTTTGAACGAATGAGCTTTTGTTGCCTTTTGTCATTCTTTTGTTATAGAATATACCTTTAAAAACAAAGGTGACTTTAGTGACATCATCTTCTGTGAAATGACATCATTTGGGTGGGGAACAAAGCACATCAAATCTTTTAAAAAGAGTTGATGAATTCTGATGTTTTGTGCCATGGTCACTTTAAAACATCCCAGCCTGTTAAAATAAGAGAACTCTTTTTGATAATATATAAAAAGATGGTTAAACAATATTAAAATGGACTTTAAATTGACTCTGAGGTAAAATTGCTAACTTTATTTACCTCCTTTTTGGTATCTTATTTAATTCTGTGCCATTGAAAATTGAACTATACCCTTTTAGAGAAATACTAATTAGAACAGAAGCATTCAGTTCAAAAGTATATCTGTTTTTCCCTCTTTATTTGCTGCTGTTAGTGTCTCAGTTAGCATAACCCCATGCAATATTTTTATATCTGTTTTTGCATAACTTTAGGTCATCGTTGTGGGACAAAGTGAGTGAGAAGGAGCGATCCAGGTGTCGTTCTTTGGTCAATGACGGGGAGTTCTGGTGAGCATTAACTGTAGTTTCAGATATGATCTCTTGCTGCATTAATGAATCAAATATTTTCAGTAACTCATATTTTACTGCAGGATGTCAATGGAGGACTTCACCAAAAACTTCGAAGACATTGATATTTGCTGCCTCAGTCCTGATTTTCTGGACAGTTCCTCTGAATGCAGATGGACTTCCACATGTTACAAAGACAGCTGGGTTGATGGGACTACAGCTGGTGGCTGCCTCAATAATAAAGGTAGCTCATAAATATATAATGAGAGAGAGTGGCATGTGAGCATTTCATACAATTACATACTAGAATGCATGAATAGAAATATCAGAGATACAACATGCAACATGCCTTTTGGGTGTCTATGCATAAAATTGTGTGTCTGTGTGTGTTTGAGAAAGAGAGAGAGAATGTTTATGTGTTCCTACTGCATGTACCTCAAAAGGTCTGATTCAATGGATGTCTTGTAGACACTTTCTGGATGAACCCTCAGTTTCGGGTGAGGATTGAGGAGCTTAATAAGGAATGTCGTGGTCAGTGCCCTGAAAACATACTGGTGTCCCTCATGCAGAACCATGAGAAGAGATACAGAAATGAAGTTTCTAACTATGCCATCGGCTTCAATGTTTTTGCGGTCAGTATTAACAAATAACTGTATTGGAGTCACAGAAAATACAGTAATTTTGGTTTCCACTTATTGATGGTGTGCTATTTTATTTTCTACTTCAACAGATTCCACCAGAGGCAAGTAAAAAATATTTTCAAGCTCAAAAGTGTAAAACTTTGCTTTTAAAATGCATAAATTACATGATATTTACAAAAAAAACTAGTTGCTTGAATACAAGTTTATATTTCATTTTCCTTTAGATGAAAGATGTGAAGCTCCCGAACAAGTTCCTCTACCGCAAACACCCCATTGAAGGTAGTGCGAACTTTGTCAATGCAAGACATGTGATGAAATTCTTCAAGCTTGAACCAGGAGAGTATCTCATTGTACCGGCCACTTTCAATCCTAAAGAGTCTGCAAAATTCATATTGTCCATCTTCGCAAAGAGGAGAAATATGAAACCTGAGATGACATATGTATGAAATGACCTGTCAGTGAGACTCCAGATAAATGAAAAGACACAACTGCATGCTGACAGTTTCATATATCAGTGCTATTTTCCCTGGAGATTTCTGTTGTTTACAAACATTAATGTTTCTCTTAAACTATTGTCATTTAATGTAATATCTGAATTTGTGAGCTGTGAAATTAATGTGATTAGTCACATTTATTGTTGTTTATGTGTAAGGTTTTTGATTTTCTGTCATCTTGTTACGTGTTTGGGTCAGGTCAGTCAGTACATGGCACCTTGTTAATGCCATTTCAGTGAGTGCCCATCGTGTCTTCAAAATTATAAATATATATCGTATAGAGTGAAGTGTCACAAAAGAAACCATATACAAAAAAAATAAACAATGTTTTTCAAAAAAGTATTTTCCCATATATTATTTCAAATGTCTGATTACAATTTTAATATTTGCTATGCTGAATAAGACCGCTGGTGCGGCTGCGTCGAGTTTTTCCAGTTAAACTGCTCCAAATCCATACAACTGGTTATTTATTGGAGTGTTTTGCTTTTGTTTAGTTTCTGGAGGAATAAGTGAAGTGCTCCTGTAAGTATTGATCTAACACTGCAGTTACGGGTTTCTTACAGTAGAGGGAAGCAGTTTCCTAAAACAATGGACATCACATCACAACAAACACAGGTAGAAGTGAGAGCATTCACTGAGATCCGCCTCGGTCAGCCGAGCAGTATCGCTGTGTACACCTGTAACATGAGTCTCAAATGCGTCTCTTTTGACGGTTGACCTGGTATGAGTCGGATTCGGGTGAGCGTCTCTGGTTTTGTCTCTAAATCATCGCTAAATCAAAGTGTTGCCGGGCGGCGTCAGAGATTGACACAGGTCCTCGCCGTGGCCCTTGTTGATGCCATAACTAATGACAGAATTATAATGGCAAAAAGCTTTTCACACCATATTCACTTCAAGTATTTCATTATATTATAGTAGATATGTAAACACTAATAGGTTATGGTTGGAGAGCGTGAAATTTACATATTTACGAAACTATTTTGGGGTTTATTGTATTTAGCTCTCCACTTGTGATCATCTCATATCTTAATGCCAGGTGCAAATGAGCACCTGGTATTAAGAGAGACAAAATAATTGTAAGTAATTTTATTTATTTTAAATTATTAGTAACTTATTAATATTACACTATTGACCCTCTAGCGTTAAAAAACAGAATTGCATGCATTTCGCGGAAGAACATGTTTTCGGCTCTGTGCAGATGAATATGGTTCTTATAACTATAATAGGAGGCAGGGATAGCTGCAGGTTGGAGTAATGAGTGAATTGTTAACAGAAAGTAACCCCTAACCCTACCCCACACACAGACAGACAGCTTCCAGCTAACAGACCAATAATAAAGATAGAGAGATTTCTCCACGCCTCTACCTTTTGGCACGTCCATTACTCCAACCTGCAGATACTCACACTTGGAGAACAGAGAGATGATCCTACTGCTCATTAAACATTCACTACTAGGCTTAAGAGATATAACCAGTTTAGATGGAGAGGATCTCTAGCCGAATAGCTAAAGACATTAGCTATATCCATTAATAGACACAATATTTCCTTGAAAATAAATTCCAGCACAGCACTAATGACATGACCCTTCACAATAGATAATGCTTTACAATCAACTCTGTTAGAGAGCTATATTTATCAATTCATCTGTTCAATAAAAAACCTTACTCACCCGTTGAGTAATAAAAAATGGCATCTCTACATCACTTTTACCACATTTCAAATCCCTCAGTTATCGCCATCTCCGAAAAACCCAAAACAAAGTGAGCTCTTGTTTTATTACAAGCTCTGTCACGTTCTCTTTTTGCCAGCAGACTTTTCCCGGAGATTGGAGATTTAGCTGCTCCATGTCAACATTTCTCACTTGTTGTGACAACTATCCTGTTCCACGATACATGCGTCAAAGTAGCTGGAGCAACTTTTCTATATTCACAGATATGACGAGACACGCACGGGCGAGTGAAGTACCTGTATGTACGAAATTCCCCGCAAACCTTTTTGCTAGGTCTAATGTATATATAAATATACATATATATAAGTTGCATAGTGTACCTTTAAGATTCTATTAAAATTAAATGATATGGAGTTATATATTTTTTTTTTGTCAAAAAGATGGTGTAAACCCAAGTTCAGTGGTGGACAGGAGGCCATATGGAGGATATATAAAGACTGGGATACTATTTAACAGACCCAAAGCCTCCCGTTTGCATGCATGGGCCTCTTACTACAATCACAGCGTGTATATGTTGACACAACACACAAAGCACACTGAGCCCCTGCACATGTGCAGCATTTACTTGTTTTCTTTGTTTTAATGTTTTTCCTTTGGACATTTTGAGACAATTTTCTGTCATATTTAATGTAATGAATGTTTGTGCTTCTTCTAACTTTATTGGTTTCCCAATCATTTACTTTTTTTTTTTTCAGAAAACTGATTTTGTCTTGATAAGCCTCTAGCTTGATGTCACTTTAGAAAGTCTGACCTCTGACCTCCTCAGCCAACACGAGCAAGGGAAACATAATCTGATAGAGGACTTCCAGACCAACTTCAAGAAGAAACGGGTAGGATACATGCAACAGTGGGGCAGCAACCTATTTGTAATGTCACACACACACACACACACACACACACACACACACACACACACACACACACACACACACACACACACACACACACACACACAGGTGGCCTTTGCAATTTCAGAGGGCCGTTTCAAAGAAACAGTTGGAGGCCCCCATATGGAAAAAAAAAGACAGACAAAAGCATTTCATGCAATGCAACTGCAATTAGTTTATTATCTCTGTTATATTTAACAATGTTATCTCACTAGTAATAGTCTAATTATAAATGCATTCAATCTACCACTATCCACGCATTTCTTTAACCATAATGCAGTAATACTTTTACTTTGAAACTAAACTGCCAGTAGGTGGCGGCGAATCATTGTCTAAACGAGTGAGTCATTGAATCATTTAATCAAACGATTCGTTCAAAATGGCTGATTAATACAGGGACAAAGCCAGTTGCTGAATTCGGAACCACATACTACTCTAGTAGTGTGTCGTAAAGCTTGCCTACTATTCTGCTACACACTCAAAAGTATGTACTTTTTCTTCACAAAAACATTACACACTTTTAGGAATAGTAGCCTATATGTAGGCGAATTGGGATGCAGCAACTGTCTAGAGTCGTTGAGTCATTTATTAGAACGATTCGTTTAAAAACGCAGATTATTTCAGTAAATAAATATTACTAGGACTGCTGGATTGCTAGTGGATACTGTGGATTTATTTGGAATTTATTTGGCATTATGAAATAATTTAATAAATATACAAATTTTCACCACCGTACCCAATTTTGGGATTAGCCTTCTACATGACTTCAGAATGTGACGGGTCAGCCCTCGGGCTCTCACTGCTGGACATCAGCTGTGAATAACTCTCTGTCAGGTCAGAGCGTTTGCTGAGGTTAAACCCCATTAAAAGCCCAAGTGGAGCCATCTGTGCTGTGTCACCGCAGCTCATTTTCAGGGTAATCTTATAAACGTAGCCTTTCAGGTTTCAGTGCTTCTGTTGCATCTACAGACACTGGAAAATCATATTTACAGAAAACCATATTAAGGCTGGGCAAACCATGCTATCTCTTATATCTCATCACTTTCTATGTTATATTCCTGCACATTTAAAACTGTAAATAAGAACAATAAGTTAATTCTGTTTTATATATATATATATATATATATATATATATATATATATACACACACACACTCACAAATAATTCTAAATAAATAAAACACCGTTATGGATGAAAAAAAATATATAAATGAAAAAAATTAAAAAATAAATACCTTTATAGATGAGTATCCACCTCTTTCCAAGTAAAACCATTTATATGAAGTTAGCTCCTTATGCTTTTCCTATAGGCAACCAACAGGTGGCGCTGTACAGACTGCAGTACAGTACTTTCACGTGCAAGATTGCTTTGGTGAATTAAAATGAGGTTAAATTCAGGGGTGAAAATTTCTGGTTTATTGTAAATGGCTATGACTCAATACTAGTTCTCATTTTGAACTATAACAGCTCACATTTCTACCCTGAAGATGCCTCACTTCCCCTGCAACAGTTACTATGGGAAGAGAACACTTCCTCTTTCTCTCTGGCTTAACCATGGCAGATGTCAAAGGCACTTTCTACAAGTGGGGTACAAAACAGGACCTGGAACTCTTAAAGTAGCCTATTTTTTTTTCCAACAAACGGACAGTGAAAGGAGGTGCTTAACCCATAGGCCAACTTAATATTAGATATGAGTGATTTTTAAAAAAAGCAATAAACATTAACACTCAACACAACATCAGAATGGGTAACAGTTCAAATTCAGTCCAAGCCAATTAAGAACTAATCGGTTTTCCAACCATGTAGAAAGAGTCCATGTAGAAACAATTTATTTAATTTTAAATATTTATTTTATTTATTAAAACATTTGACTAAAATTAATTAAATATCAATTCAACAGACTATGTCAAAAGTAAGACATTTTTGTACAATTTAAATGTTAAATACAGCGTTCTTGAACAGCCCGAAAATATTCATACATTTAACTAGCACATTTTTATGGTCATTTTAATAATTGTATGTTATAGTTCTCACTACAAAAATTGGGATTTGTGCCTCTAATGCATGAAACACACTTAGCTGAAGGCAATGACTTTAATAGGGCAGTGAAAACTGCCTCATAGCCATGAACAGAGGACTGCAAAGAAGCACAACAATAAATAGATTATTTTACGTGCATGCAGACTACACACAGATCACTTATGAAAGTCTGTGAACACAAGCAGAGCCTATTCAAATGGTAAGTGATAGGTTTTTTAATTATTAATGATACACACAAACTGGATGGCTGGCTTTGACACAATGACTTATGTGATTACTCAACAGGAAAGGATCTGTGACATACGGTTTTACATCACGGACCATCAGGGCCTCTGATTGGTGGACAGTGACATCATGTGGAGTGGTTCTGCTCTGCTTTGCAGACTGGCTGATGGAGGTGTGAAAATGTGCATGCTCCAGTTTGCTCACACATTCACAATGCAAAAAACAAAAAGTTAAATAAACATGTACAAATCAAGCAATTTATTTTATTGGGCTGAAATAATGCATCTAATCTTAGAAACATATTACACGCACATGCCATTTCACAGCTTTTAAAAAAGAATATTCTGCGTCCAATACAACTTAAGTTCAATCGACAGTATTTGTGGCATAATGTTGATTCTTTAAAAAAAAAAAAAAAATCAGTTTCAAATATATAGCCACATGTTAACATGATTTTACAACTTTGCTGTCATGGCAGCATGACAGATAAAATCCTGAAATGATCATAAAAATTACTAGTACAACTGTTCAAATAATACTTGAGTTTTAACAGGAGAAATAATGTAACAAATTTGATAAATTATATATACATAAAATAAATTGTGTCGTATTAATTATATATTATTAATTTATATGAATTAATATTAATCATTAATGCTGTCAAATCGATTATAAGTGATTAATCACATCAAACATAAAAGTTTGTAAATATGTGTGTGTGTGTGTGTGTGTGTGTGTGTGTGTGTGTGTGTGTGTGTGTGTGTGTGTGTGTGTGTGTGCATGATGCAAAATTAGAGAACAATTAAGAAACACTTGATTATTTTCAGAAATATTGTTAATCTTCATTGTTTGAAATTTGAAGGAATATTCGCTGTGGGTATACCATTGTTCTACTAGCATTTTTTACAAAATAACCAAAGTACTTCAACAAAAACCTTTATTTTGTGGAAAACACAGCGATCAAAATTAGGGAACAATAACCCTTTCAGCACAAAAGAAAGCATTACAACAAAAATGTGAGGCTTACAGCAATTAACACACTTTTTTTACACACTTTTATGTTTCATGCGATTAATTGCTTTTAGATTTGACAGCACTACAGCACTAGACATTATGTATTATGTGTTTTTAAATTCTCAAAAAATGTAGTAATAAGTGAGTAATAACTTAATCACATAATGTATGTAATGCTTAATATTTGAGGTTTTGGAAAAGCAGCAATGAAGCTATAGTGATTAGCAAGCAGCATTAATAAACTGGCTGATGGGTTAAACACACCTCAAAAACAACATGAGAAACAGCTTTGATCAAGATCTTGACTTAACACTGTCAACCACAGCCAATGTAGACACACCCAAACAGGGCCTTATCCGTTCTGCAGGGTTGCCAGGTCTCACAGAACAAAATAAGCAAGATGATGAAAAAGAAAAGAAAGTTGCTTATAATAAGCATACATGGCAACATTGCCATTATGCCCAAAACAATTACATTGGCCTTAGGTTAGAGGTAGCTGACTGCAAGTCTGCTAACACTGAATCTATTGTTTACTGTAGAGATAATGTTCTGATGTTCTTTGCTCTTGCTTCAGGACATCCTTCAAAAGAAGAAGGTCCTAATAGCAGCCCTGCAAATAAATAAATAAATCATATATCTTACAGTAGACTAGACAAGCACAATGACTAGAATCAAGGCAGCCCTTACAAAGTTATATAACGCAGCCAACATCACAAAGCGGTGGCGTCTGCAATGTGGCATTACATATGCCTGTCAGTGGGTGGCCTACAGACACATCTGAAGCTGGTGTGTGTGAACTAACATTAGGAAGTGTGCTGGAGCCTGTCTGAGCCTGATGATGCTCTGTGTGCCTGAGAGTGTGTGGGCAAGGCCGTTATAATCAAACCATGAAACTTAACCCACAGTCTGAAGGAAGTGGCTCATAGGATCCTCAAAACCGTAATTTTCCCAACTGTCAGTTTTGTGTTCAATTGTTCTATATAAAACACTACTAACACTAGGGCTGTTAAAGTAATGCGTTCATTTTTTACAGTATACAGGTTGAAATATTTGAACTTAACTCTCACTACAGCAGGTAAAAACAGCAAGAATAATTAAAGTGCCCCTATTATGCTATTTTAAAGGTTTATAAAGGTGTCCTACAAAAGGTTTACATGCATCCAAGTAAAAAAAACACACTAATTTTCTCAAAATATACATTTCATTATTATATCTCATAATATACATTCTGATAACAATAAACAAATCTTATCTAAATGGTTTAATAAGGACTCAGTCTCTCTAAACCCCTTTCTGAGAGCCTGCTCTGCTCTGATTGGTCAGATGGCCCAGTCTGTTATGATTGGTCCACCGTGTCTAAAACGAAATGCCTATTAACACATCTGAATTTCAGCTCTAGATGCTTCCTCAGTGCTTGATACACAGTGATACGAACAGTAACAAACAGTAACAATGGTGTTGGTTTTACCGTATCAAGTCAAGCTCAAATTCTCATCCTTTGTTAGTGCATGCACAGTGAATTTGTTTTTGAAGCGCAGAAAACACAACTCAAACCAAACTCTTCCAGTCTCAGCTACAACTCAAGTGTTTGAGGGCAGAGCAAAGTAGACATTGTTCACTGGCAGCCAATGAAGATCATAGACTGGCATTATGCAAATGTGTTCCAAACTTACATAGGGTCATGCATAGGGTGACCAAATGTCCTCTTTTGCCCGGACATGTCCACTTTTTACGTATATTTACGTAATATTTGAAATGACCAGTCAAATCAAAGTAAGCGGACTTTATGTTCACAGAATTTTAGCAGCGTGACTCGACGATTCAGTTTACGGTCAAGTGCGAGATAAGATGTAAGTAGCTAACTGCGAAAAAAAAAAAAGCCCAAATGTAAATTCACAGATGATTTACAGAGAAAATTCCTGTGTTTTCGTTTCGGTCGGAATCCGTGTAAAGCAGAATGCATGACGAAGGCTACGTGTCAGTGTCAAATAAAGGTGCTAGCGACCTAGAAGCCCACATAAGGAAAGTATAGGCTACAAGAGAACATCAGGATTGAAATTGTTTTTACTGAAATAGTGTTGTAGATTTTTTATTTTATTTTAGGCTAATCTATGCTATGGCCATGAAAAGAAATAGTGTCATGTAAAAGGTGTTAAAAGTTAAACTATTTTAAATATTATTCTTCTGTTGCGTGCCAAAAGTTGAATGGAAAGGATGTATTACTTTATGTATTAAAGTACAATAACATAGTTGCAAGGTTGTGAATGCATTTAAGTATTTTTTGATAAATTCACCCCAACACCCCCACCCATCAACCACACCTCCCAAACCACACCCCCACCCATCAACCACACCTCCCAAACCACACCCCAACCCATCAACCACACCTCCCAAACCACACCCCCACCCATCAACCACACCTCCCAAACCACACCCCCACCCATCAACCACACCTCCCAAACCACACCCCCACCCATCAACCACACCTCCCAAACCACACCCCCACCCATCAACCACACCTCCCAAATTACACCCCCACCCATCAACCACACCTCCCGAACCACACACCCACCCATCAACCACACCTCCCGAACCACACACCCACCCATCAACCACACCTCCCGAACCACACCCCAACCCATCAACCACACCTCCCAAACCACACCCCCACCCATCAACCACACCTCCCAAACCACACCCCCACCCATCAACCACACCTCCCAAACCACACACCCACCCATCAACCACACCTCCCAAACCACACCCCCACCCATCAACCACACCTCCCAAACCACACCCCCACCCATGAACCACACCTCCACCCATCAACCACACCTCCCAAACCACACCTCCACCCATCAACCACACCTCCCAAACCACACACCCACCCATCAACCACACCTCCCAAACCACACCCCCACCCATCAACCACACCTCCCAAACCACACCCCCACCCATCAACCACACCTCCCAAATTACACCCCCACCCATCAACCACACCTCCCAAATCACACCCACCCATCAACCACACCTCCCAAATCACACCCACCCATCAACCACACCTCCCAAATCACACCCCCACCCATCAACCACACCCCCACTCATCAACCACACCTCCCAAACCACACCCCCACCCATCAACTACACCTCCCAAACCACCAACCACACCTCCCAAACCACGCCCCCACCCATCAACCACACCTCCCAAATCACACTCCCACCCATCAACCACACCTCCCAAATCACACCCCCACCCATCAACCACACCTCCCAAACCACACCCACCCATCAACCACACCTCCCAAACCACACCCCCACCCATCAACCACACCTCCCAAACCAAACCCACCCATCAACCACACCTCCCAAATCACACCCCCACCTATCAACCACACCCCCACCCATCAACCACTCCTCCCAAACCACACCCCCACCCATCAACCACTCCTCCCAAACCACACCCCCACCCATCAACCACACCTCCCAAACCACACCCCCACCCATCAACTACACCTCCCAAACCACCAACCACACCTCCCAAACCACGCCCCCTCCCACCAACCACACCTCCCAAACCACGCCCCCACCCATCAACCACACCTCCCAAATCACACCCCCACCCATCAATCACACCCCCACCCATCAACCACACCTCCCAAACCACACCCCCACCCATCAACCACGCCTCCGAAACCACACCCACCCATCAACCATGCCTCCAAACCACACTCCCACCCATCAACCACACCCCCCCAAACCACACCCCCACCCATCAACCATGCCTCCCAAACCACGCCTCCACCCATTGACCACACCTCCACCCATTGACCACGCCTCCCAAACACACCCCACACCTCCCAAACCACGCCCCCGTCCTCTTTTCTGAATGGTCCCCCTAGTCATGCAGGAAGTAAGACTGGAGTTCCCAATGACTCGTTTCAGGAAGTTCAGTATCGGTACTTTCTTTTGAAAGACAATAACTCTTTTCATCATTTCTCAACATTTCTCATCAACAATCAATCTTTGAAACTTTGCAGACCTTTGAATAAAATACAATGTTCAAAAACAAGACGAAACGTATTTGGATACCTTCTGCTTGTCAAATGTTAGTAGAACATGAGTTTCCTCTGCCACGACACCTCTGTCTGTGAACTTGAAGGGATCTTACTTTGTATGTAGAGTTGTCCACTAAAAATAATCTTGAGATCTGTTAAAAATAACTCCCCTCTTGATAATACAATAAGTAATTTTTAAAAAAAAAACAAGAAGCCTCTTATAAAACTGTCCACCTTGGCCAAAACAATATGGAGGACTTGGGGCCTTGCATTTTTACTTTTACTTTCTTTCACAACAGTTAATATGTACCTGGACACTTACCTTAGATTCTCTCTGGCCAGACATACAAACAATTAGATATTAAGCATCTACTATTTATAGACAAATCCTTGAAAATGCACCCCTGTTACAAAAATAATATTTCCATATACCACAATTAAGGCCTGGTGGGAAAACGCACAATGTATTAAACTATAGCTTAGAACTATCAAATCATGAGCCACTGTGGAGCAATCCTTAATTTCTTATTAATAATAAACCCATTCATTTCAATATGGAGTCAGAGAGGAGTCTAAGCACAGTCACAGTCTTTTATATATATATAGATTTAATGGTTAAAAAACACATCATGGACAGTACTAAAACATTTCTGTCTGTTTACAGCATACAAAAGAATAAATAATAAAATAATTCCCCATAGACACTGTTTTCTCCATTCATAGTTCTGCTTTTCTCAAGGCCTTGGCCAAAACTGAATTTCAATAAAAAGATTGTATTCTAGGCCAACCAGTCCGAACTCTTTCCCTCTGCATCTGTAACGTCAGTCGAAAGAGTCAACTCCCTTCTCCTTTCCTTTCTGTGGTTCTGTTCGATCTAAGCTCTATATGGATGACTTTTTGGCATATTATATCAATGTCTATAAACTGGGTTATGTTTGCATGGTTACCACACAGGAATGTGTCATTATAGAATGCAGATTAAACATGGGCAGATTTTTAAGATACTCTTTCTTAAGAATTATTCCACTTTTAACCCCCAAGCAACATTCACACAACCTTTGCATAAATTGAATACCTCCAGTTTACCATTTGCATGAAATACTGAACAGAAACACTGAGGCTTAAATGATCTCAGTGCTTGCTTTTGCATGTGGATAGGTCGAGTTTTCTAATGGTGTGTAATTATGAGTTTTTAGGTGTGAAAGATCTAGCCCTAACTCCTCTTTCAAATCAATAACAGCTCGAGTTGACTATGGCCTGCTATGGGGTTTCAGTGACTACAGATGTCTCCATTCAGTCTTCTGAACCACAACAGGAAGCACGCTAACTATAAACCACTTCCTGTGTCAAATGAGGAGTAATGGTATGCAGTGTTTATGAGCACTTGAGAAGGGCAAGACACTTACTGCTAAACTCTGAAACCGATTCATGGCACCACAGGATTAAACCGTTTAAATCTTGATCTTAAGCTTAGCAAGATGATATGAATAAGAAGATAATAAAAATGAGAAAATATACGTGGCACTAGAAGAAATAATTTACATGGCAGACTTGCCTTAAACCTATTGCATTGTATGGAAGCCTGTTTCCGCCACTGAATAAAAAAAAAGAAAAAAGGTAATTGAAACTTTTTATCCAACAATTCTGACTATTTTCTCAGAATTGCGTGATTAAAAAAGTCGCAATTGCGAATTGGTTTTAAAATTGTATTATTTGTTTATAAAGCCCTAAACAAATTCCTCAGTACCTGACCGATCTACTTTGTCCATACACTCCTAGAACTCTGAGATCCAGTGATCACTGTCTACTCATCGTGCCTAGATTCTTAAAAAACAAGGAGATCGCACTTTTCGACTGCAGGCCCGAAACTTTGGAATAGTCTACCTCTCTACATTAGATTTGGTCCCTCTGTTTCACTTTCAAATCTTCTTTAAAGACTTCTTTATTTTCTTTGGCTTTTAATACTCCTTGATTCAGATACTATTATTGCTTATTTATTGTTTTGTGTTACTATATTGGTTGTTTTATTTTTATTGATTTTTCTTTTTTCTGCTCTGTACAGCATTTGGTCAGCCTTGGTTGTTTTTAAATGTGCTTTAATAAATATCGTATCGTATTGTATTGTTTAAAGTCGCAATTGCGTGTTATAAAGTCCGAATCGCATATAAACTCACAATTGCGAAGTTTTGTCAGAATTGTCTTTTTTTCCTCAGAATTGTACTTTATAATTCGTATAATTCGACTTTTTTATTTATATAAGTTTATATCGCAAAATTCTGACTTTATTTCTTGTAATTCTGATGTTATAACACAATTATATCTTGAAATGATGAGAAAAAAAATCAGAAGTGTGAGATAAAAAGTCTTTTTAAAGTCTTTTACATTTTGTATTCCATGGCGTAAACGAGCTTATACATAGCATTTGGATTGTATGATAAATAATAATAATATATATTTTTAATTAGATTAAAAAACAACAGTACACAAAACAAAATGTGATTGGGACTTACAAAGAAACCAGAATGAAATAAATTAGATTAAAAACAAACGAAACAGAAAAAAATCTTGATTGGGTTTTACAAAGAAACACGAATGAAAGAAATTGGATTAAAACAACAAAACAAAACATAAAACAACAAAAAAGCAACAAAAAAAAAATGTTTTAAAAGAAAATTGGATTCAAAACAAACTTAAGTGGGTCTTGCAAAGAAACAATTAAAGAAACTGGATTCAAAATACGTAATTGCATTTTACAAAAAAAGAAAAAAAAAAAGAAAATTGGATTATAAACAAAGCAAAACAAAAAAACTAAAAAGTCACCGCCATGATTAGAGGGTTTTCCGGGGTGTTAATAAAATGTTCTGAGTGGCATTTCTAGTGTGAACTGAGTGTTTGCTATTATCAAAAGAGCTCACTCATCTAGTCTATATATATATATATATATATATATATATATATATATATATATATATATATATATATAAATAATAATAATATATACGCACAGTCACATTTAACAGTAATTCTACAGAAATGATATTGGATTACAGTTCTACATTCTAAAGCATGTATGAAGTATCGGTTCAGATGACAGCATTCGACGTTGTTAACGTTGTTAGACTCACAAGTACAGGTTTGACCTGACCAGCCCTCTGAACAGAATGAAACCGCATCTGACTCACTCACACTCACACTTTACAGTAAGCGTCTCGTAAGACTGTTGCTAAAGCAATGGGAAAATCAAACAGGCCTCTGAATGAGTGTGTTCTGGGTGGGTCTGCATGTGCCCGTGGTTACACCCTTTAAGCAGAGTGAGTTAGCACTGAAAGAAACGCCAACCGATTAACACGACATTAACGCACTTTGGCTCAGTGGGTTGACTCACATGTTCAAACAATATCGTGTTTGTAAGGACTAGACAGAGAAATGAGGAAATTAGGCAAGTATGCTATGGCATGTTTGTTTCAATCAAAGCCCAGCTTTAAATATTGGCTATGGGATTTACTGCGAATCAAGTTTTTTTTAGGGAGGGAACAGTTCTCTACTAAAGGAATAAATGAGAAAGTGTTGAACTCTCACTGGCTAACAGATCCATCAGTGAGTCACCTGGGAGGAACCTTATTGGTTACGTAATCCATCCATCACGTCTGAACAGTGAAACAACAATTCTCACATTCCGCCTTCCCATTCATCTACTTTCCCTCTGACTATTTTCCGCTCAGGAAATCCAGCTACAGAATTCCAAATATTCCCACTGGAATGCTTCCTCCGGCCAACAATCCTCCAGCTACACAACATAAGCAGGACAAATTGTGAGAAGTTGCTGCATAATGTAACCATCCACATCCAGTTTGGGAATTAATGGAGACTGGGTTTGCTTGCAGTGAAAGAGTTTATATGGAAAGAGTTTATATGGTTTGGAAAGTGCCACAGTGTTCATTAGATTCCCGCGAATGGAGCTGGAGTCGGTGCTATTGGTGGTTTCTCAAGTCATCATTGCTAATATTGATCCTAGAGGTCGGCCTTTGACCTCTCCCACCAGATCCAGTGTTATCCGAGGACATCTGCAGCTAAGCTTCACTAGGGTCACAGTACACAGAATATAAACACTGCACAGAGCCACTAACACATCACTGTACTCTATTCTATATCTGTGGAATGAGTGGGAGCATTTATCGTTGCGTTCATTTCCTACTGGCAAAACAAAAAAGAAATTCGAAATAGTGCAATCAACATTTGCGATAAATAAATAATCATAATATTTGCACCATTATACTTTCAGGTCTTTTGCAAAATAATCATAGAAATATATTTGAAAAAAAAAAAGTATATTCATGTGCAAAGATTTCCACCTGTTTTAATATTCAATTCAAATTTCAATTCAGATTTATTTGTATAGCGCTTTTCACAATACATATTGTTTCAAAGCAGCTTTACAGAAAGTGCATATCAGAAATGTACATAGAAAAATACAGTTTGATAATCATGTATTAATTTAGGGCATAACATATCGCCGACGTTGAGTCGTCTCTTCGAGTCATGTAATAGAAGCCCATAGATGTAGTATAGAAATGTCACAGATGCATATGAATGGAAAATTTCTACGTGACAAAGTATTAAGTATTGCAGTTACCAAACCTGTCCTACAGAAACTAGCGTACAGAAGCCAACAGTCACCCTGTACAAACAATCATATTTACTGACGGAAAGATTAGTGTGTTAGATTGCTTGATACGACCACAAAGGGACACACAACAATGACCATACTTATGAACAGTAACTAAGAACATTATGGCATCGGTCTAACAACAAACTACATAAAACTTAGACTTCATCTATAGAAATACACTTACCGTTAGACAGTAATATTCCAATCCTTTTTTTTTTTTTGTTAAGGTGGGCAATTATAATTCATGCTTATTGTTGTGTCCTGCTGGAACAGGGAACTTAAGCCCTTATCCATTCAGCTTTTTCTGACATGATCATTTCATTCTAAAACAACAATAAATCAATACTATAGTCATATAACTGAAACTTTGCAAGAATTACTTTAATGTGGAACATCACACTGATGTCAGACTGAACAGAGAGAAGCACAACTTAAAAAAATTGTAACAAAAATAGTTCTAGAAGCAATATAATAGAATATTAAAACATTTAGAGGAACCACTTCAACGGTTTTATTCAATTAGAGCTACAAGTCCAGGAAAACACATAAACCTTTACTAGTTTATATATATATATATGTTTTTTTAATAAGTCAGATTCTGATTCATTGGGTTCTTATCCTCAATGTATTAGGCTTTGTTGCGCATTAAAGGGTTAATGTGTAGTGTAAGTTTGGAAGCATTACTGTTTTTAATGTTTTTGAAAGGTCTCTTATGCTCATTAAGCCTGCATTTATTTGATCAAATATACAGAAAAAACAAATATTGTGAAATATTATTTTAATTTAAAATAATGGTTTTCTATTATAATATACTTCTATAAGTATAATTTATTTCTGTGAAGACTGGAGTTATGGCTTATGAAAATTCAGGTTTGCATCAGTGTCACATGATCCTTCAGAAATCATTCTAATAACTGATTTGATACTCAGTTATTATCCATGTTGGAAGCAGTTGTGCTGCTAATTTTTTTATTACATATGATGCTTTTTTCAGGATTATATGATGAATAAAAACTAAATAGAAATATTTTGTATCAATATACACTACCACTACTACTTTTTTTAGATTCATTCAAAATTATTTTTTCTTTTTTTGAAAAAAAAACAAACAAACAAACAAAACAATAATGTATTAAATTGATATAAAGGTGATAGTAAAGATTTGTATTGCAAGAAAATATTTCTATTTTGAATAAATGCTGTTCTTTTTTACTTTTTATTCATCAATGAATCCTGAATAAATTAAATGAATAAAAAAATTAAGCAGCACTGTTTTTCAACATTGATAACTGAGTATCAAATCAGTTATTAGAAGGATTTCTGAAGGATCATGTGACACTAAAGACTGGAGTAACGGCTGACGAAAATTCAGCTTAGCATCACAGAAATAAATTATATTTTAAATCATATTAAAGTAGAAAACCATTTTAATTGTTAAACCATTATTCACAATATTGTTTTTTTATTATCAAATAAATGCAGGATTGATGAGCATGTCTTTTAAAATACATTAAAAAAGTTTTGTTTCCAAAATATTGACAGATATTGTATGATAATTTGTTTCACAGAAGAAAGTCATACAGGTTTGGAGTGAGTAAATTATGACAGAATTTTCCTTTTTAGGAGAACCATTTCTTTAATATGAGTTATAGGAGGTCTTCTTTCCTCTTTTGCACATATTACGTGTTAAAGATTTGAAGTGGTGTTTCGTTTACACTGGTATTCTGAGGGGTGCGTTCTTGTCCTCTTACACATGGAGACGACTATTAATAGTGTGTGTGTCATGAGCACAACACCGGCATCAGCAGAGCCATATGAGCACCACCCAACCTCCCAGCCCAGGCCTGACATCACACTGACCACTTCCCTTTAGATATGACAATGAAACCAGCTCGGCACGAAAAGTTCCTGAGCAAGCAAACACGCACACACTGAGAATGTTACGAAAAACTGCTATGAAAATGGAGAGGAAACATTTGTTAATATATTTTTGCCTTCCATTTATCATGTGTGTGTATATAACAAAGTATTAGGATCCTTTCATATAACGCAAGCATAATAAGCATTTCACATAATACACCCACATTTATATACTTTCTATTTAGAAATTTCTATAGAATGATTTCTGAAGGATCATGTGACCCTGAAGACTGAAGTAACGATGCTTTACCATCACAGGAATAAATTATGTGTCCAAATAGAAAACGTTTTAATTTCTAATATTTTATATTATGTTTTTACCGTATTTTTGATCAAATAAATGCAGACTTGGTGTATGTGTGCGCATATATGTATATCCACACAAGATTTTGGATGAAACATCGGCTAAAAGAGCGCATGAATGAGATCATCCACACTTTAGGCCTCCACAGTTATTCATAAATCCACATGCAGCACAATACATGCCAATGAAGAAAGATAAGACGCAGCCATAAAACACATGTAGTGTGACAATCACCTGCTTTGTTATTCAAACAGTTCTGATCTTGTAAATGTGACTAACAAACATGCAAATGTCTGTATTTTGGTATAAGAGCGAGTCTCAACAAGTTGGACCACAACAGTAGCTGCTTTATCCCTCAGAATTGGTTACAGTATGCCGTAAGTACAGTTTTTCTCACTTTAAAAGGAAGCGGAACAAAACTTCAGCTAAAACAACCGTCAGTATGTCAGCAGTCAAGCTCATTTCCGCTATGTGAGCGGCTGATGTGGCCCTTGTGGCTTCGACTGATTTGAAAACCGTCGAGTGTGAGAGAAGAAACAGCCCAGCAGTTTAACAATCATTCAAGATGGCGTGCAAAGCAACAAGTGAGCACAGCACTTGTTATCAACAGCTGTGTCAGCAAGAGCAGCATTTGTGGCGTCCAGCGCCGCCCGCCCATTACTCTCCTCTGTGCAATAGCTTAGCAGCTGTGCGGCCTTTAGAGAGTTAGCGGGAGACATCCTGTTTTTACAGTGGGATTTGCTGGGGGGTGTAGAGCTGACCTGTTTCCAACACGACACTTCAAAACAGCTTATTTTGGGAGATTAACTACATTGTAAACATTACAAATATTTGCGATAAGACGTTAAAGGAAGATCCAAGTGTACCTACCGCACTGTGTAAATTAAATCACTCATTAAAGTGTGCCATTTCACATATGTTCCCTTTAGTAAGGTGTCTGGATTCCTGTGTGCAAAAGCACATGATGAGGTCAAACATTAAACCCAACAAACATTCTTTACAATCTTATCTGCTGTGGATTCCAAAGTGCTTGGATTCCCAGGTTTGGAAAAATTTGTGCAAATATAAATGGGCCTCAAACTCCGGGAAAGCAAACAGAGAAGATCTTCCATGTGCACTACCTAGAACAAAACAAAAAAGAATTTTCTAGCAGTGCTTAACATACTTTCCATCTGACTTTGGTTTGGCTTCGTAAATGACAGTGGAAACTCCCATGCATTGATAGGCATCAAAGACAGCATGAATTGGTCAGAACAAGAAGGAACTAAAAGCATTAAAATGACTAAGTTTAATTTGAAGTTACAATTACATAGCCGTTTCTGTACATGTTTCTCAAAATGATTAAAGCAAAGAGAGGAAAATGAATAGAATGAAACATTTCTCTCCAAAATGAAATTCAGTCCACTCTACCGCAAGCACTACACTTGAAATGCAAGAATGTAACAATCCCACATTTTAGAGACATATGAGTGTAAGTCAGAGACAATCTGGTCAATGCAATTAGCCTAAATGGTATTAGGGCTACAAAAGGAAACCCTCGATTAAAAAATGAAGTATCTTTAACGTTGAACTTGTTTTGGGCTACACTGCAATGCAGACAAAAAACTTTCAGTGGATTTTCAAGCTTTCGAGAGCACAAGACATCACCTGTTTCGATTATGCTGTTTGAATATAAGTTATGTCTGTGGTAGTAAGCCCGCCTTCCACAATTAGACTCTTGCATAAAATGTTCCATGGATTCATTTACATGTTGATTATCATTGGATGTCAGTGATATCACTATGGCACGGTTTAAAACCTGTTACACCACATGAGCTACCTACGATTAGTATGCTACAGCCTCCTCAGCAAAACTGTGCTTTGCTACAGTGGATGCCTGGACAGTTTCGATACTTGGTATAAAATGCCTTTAACACTATTGGACTGTTTGCTGGAGAAAAACTTTTTTTTTTACTCTGAAATCTCAAAGAAAGAAGCTTTAGAAGAGACAACAAATATAGAAAACCTACAATCAAACAAAAAAATAGATAATCTTCATTCAGGAATGCTTTATCATGTTAAGAAATAGTCCAAGGTGCGTGACACGGCTGTGCCACAGTAGACAGGAAACTAAAAGCAAGCCAAACCCATTACGTTATTTCAAAAAAGGTCATTTGAAAACTAACCAAAAATAAATGTTAACTCTAAATCAAAACAGCACAAATATTGGGTGATGTCATCTGATTTTCCCCATATTGAGTTCATTTGTCCTAAACAGTCAGTGCCAGTATCATTAAGACTTGTAGTTAGATGTTAACCAAGTTAAGCCTTCGTACAGTCCATCTCCGGTGGTCGCACATGAGGGCTGCACGTACCAATTCCTATCGCGGATGCGTGTCAGTCCCAGCTTCTCCTGGATCTCGTGTGGCTTCATGGCGTCCGGCAGGTCTTGCTTGTTGGCGAAAATCAAAATGATGGCGTCCCGCATCTCACGGTCGTTGATGATGCGGTGGAGTTCCTGCCTGGCCTCGTCTATGCGATCTCTATCAGCACAATCCACCACAAAAATTAACCCCTGCGTGCCCGTGTAGTAATGTCGCCAGAGGGGACGGATTTTATCTTGTCCGCCCACATCCCACACGTTGAACTTGACGTTTTTGTAGGTGACCGTCTCCACGTTGAAACCGACAGTTGGGATGGTGGTCACGGACTGGCCGAGTTTCAGCTTATAAAGGATGGTGGTTTTCCCTGCAGCATCCAGACCGAGCATCAATATTCTCATCTCCTTGTTGCCAAATATCTTTGACAGCATCTTCCCCATTTTGCAAACTGTTCATAAATGGTTACTTCCCTCCAAAAGAAAAAAAAAAGTTTTATATGGGTAGATCAAAAGAAAAATAAATTGTCTTTTTCTTAATGATTTCTTCTTGGGAATGTCAAATTTAGAAGTGAACAGAACAAGTGTATAAAGTTAATACGCTGCTGGGCATAAAGTCACTGTTAATTTTTTTTTTTGTTTGTTTCCAGACGATACGGTTCACTGTTCAGCGGATTAAATGACAGTACTGAAAACTTTCAGTAAGTTACTAGACGAAAAGGTCAAAGCTCGATTTGCAGCGCTTTTGCTTCGGTTGTAGGGAGGTGCCCGTTTGAAAAATGCCAAACTCACTATTAATCCACAGAGATGCGACAAAAACAGCGATTTTTCGGTGCTTTTCCCGTGGCTGTTAAGTGCTGGGGCCTCTTTAAGAGCCTGCGGTGTTTCAAGACTTCCTCTTGGCGTGTGAATGTCCGTCTCGGGGGCTCTCACGTCCGTCCCCCAAAAATGTAACCGGATAGCAGCTGAAGACGTTCAGAGCCTCGGCGGAAAAGCGTTCATTTGGCCAGCCGGTAGGTCTGTCATCTGGACTGTCTGAAGCGGAGCCGCATCGATTTCAACCGTCCTGAATTCGACTGTCTCACGTGTCCCTGAGAGACAAGAGAGGCTCAGAGGGAGTGCCAGAAAAGAGCAACTTAGCCTCCTAGCTTAGCCGTCCGAACAACCCACACAAAATCGCCACCACAGACTTTTTACACATATTTTCGACAGGATATGTAAAATATAACATTTAACAAGTTATTTTCATTCATTTTAGAGCGACTAAATGCGTTTTAGTTACCTGCGGAGGGCCACCATTCTCTAGCAGTCTCAACCCCGGTGTTCACTCCTAAAATCAGCCGAGTTCTGTGTGAAACTGACTACGTCAACGCAAACCAGCGGAAATGGCCGTTACATCGCGTATTTCATAATAAAGGTCTTTGCAAACGTCAAACCCCCACATGTTCTTGTTCTGTTTTATCTCTTTTTTTTACTGCATTTTAATAATGTAAAAAAAAAACTTTACTCCAAAAAACACATTTCAAAATACACATAGGCTACAATATTCAGTATCACACAATTAGAAAAGGTTACTTAGAAAAAGCGACAGTAGCCTATTAGTTATTACAATACAATAAACAATAACAACACTAACAGACAAATCTACTCCAAAAGTGAACTGAAAAGGTCTTAAGCAATAAACCATAAAATAGTTGTTATGAATTGTGATGAGAAAAAGTGGACTGTGCTTATGAATGGCTTGACTTGTTAAAGGGACAAGTCAACATTACAGTTCTGTCATTATTCACCCACCCTCATGTCGTTTTAAAACTACACAAAAAGGTGAACACAACAGGAGATATTTTGAAAAATGTTGGTAGCCAAACCACTCTGGTGACCATTGACTTAGAACAAACTAACAAGCAAGACATCCACCTAGTCCTAGACCCATATGCATGAAGACTGAAGACAGTCACTTGTCACCATCTACTGGCGTAACAAAGTAACCTACAGAAAGGGTCACATCTATCAATCCCCACATCTCTAGAATAAACATGAAAAATGAGAGTGATACAGTACAAACAGTAAAAAGTCCTTATGCTGTTTGTTTGAAATTCAGCACTCTTGGAACTAATGACTGGATGCTGGAAGTAAGGACTGGAACTAACACAACGATATAATAATATCTGAATAATGGCCCGTTCACACCAAGGATAATAACTATAATGACAATGATAGAGATATAGCTTTAAAAAGTCTTTCTTAATTTAAAAGAATAGCTGAGTCCACACTCCACACCGCATCTATACCGATAACAAGTCATCCGTTGGTTATCTTTATTGTTGGTGTGAACAGGCCTTAAGAAAGAGCAACAGGTTAATGGCTAATGAAAAATGACCCACAAAGTTCTGTTCTGGGACTGTCTACATTCTTACAACTTTCAAGGAGCCAAAAACATTTGTTATGCATTGCTCTCTCATTGGTCCAAAAACACACATTTGCATGATGTCTGCAACAAATAAGAGAGTAAATGTTATCTTCAGTGTGTATGTGGTGTGATGGAAATTGTAACTAATCATGAACTAACGTTTCTTTTTATCAGGCCAAAATATTTAGCCTTTGATTTCTCTTTACAGGCCTAACATTTAACATTTGAAAATAATATCAGCAGTATTTTTTTTTTAGCAAGTTTGCTGTTTCAGAAACTCTGAAGATATCCTGCTAGACAGTTATTCTGAATTGAATAGTCCCATAATGAGTGATCAACGATGAACTAACAATGAACCACCAACCCCATGATTTTGTTGATTCAGATGATTCTAACATCTAAATTTGCTTTGCCATTAACAGAGGGTGTGGGTGCATGCTGTTTTGCACAAATTGAACCAATCAAATACGAGAAAAATGACAATGATCACAAGTAGTATGTCATGTTATTTTGCTATGTTCTGTTTCTCTATTCTTTATAAACGTTTGCATTTTTGATGAAGCTGGGATTCTCTCTGAAATGCGTCTGAGGTCCTCCGGCGGTGGTTAAAGCAGGCATTGTCTGGTGTCTGTAATGCTGTGCAGCAGGTTAATATAACACTAGAGATCTTAATCACAAAGGGATAGTGTTCAAAAAGGTTGAGAGGTCATACAACTCAGAGTGTGACTCTTGGCGGGGTTCCAATGCTGTCAGGTATAATTCTTAGGCATCTTATGCAGTCAGAGTGGCGTCAACCAACGCGGTCAGAGTGGGAATAATATTGTGGGTGTCTGGGACACCCGGTTTAACTTAAGTCAGGTGTGTAGGGGAATGTTTTTACCGCAGTGGTCAATTCATGAATGAACTTCAACTAAAATGACATGGGTCCTACTCATTGCTTGGTAAGTCTAAGGATTGAAAAAAAAACTAGTTATTAAACATTATTTATTGTTATTACAGTGTTTTTTATTAGTATTTCAATTAAATGTTCTGATAACGATACGTTCATTTGTGTATCAGCATGTGTGTTTAAAATCGATGCACTGTCTCTTTAAGAAACTGCGTCGTTTGGTTTTGGGATAGACAGTGTGTGTCCGATATGGCGGAATGGAAACACACTGCTCAGTCTTCTACAAGCATGACCTCGCTGGGTCGAGCTCTTTCTCGCAGCAGGTTAAGTCAGCCTGATGTGTTTCAGTCGCAGAAATCTCTCAGCCGGAGCGCCACGGGTCAGAGGAGGTTCTCCAGCAGCTCGGAGTCTCCTGATAACAGCCCAAATGTCGAGGCGAGGGTCCTGGTCATAAACACCGGCGGAACCATTGGCATGACGTATCATAATAACGGTAAACACTATCATCAGCAGCACTCACACACCTGCCAGCATGAGGGTTCACATATGATATACGAATAATATTGCGCACTAGGTAGTTTTATTTCAGACACGTTTATGGGATAATTTGTTTGCTGATGTCATATATATACACACACAAACATTACCGTTCAAAAGTTTGGGGTCGGTAAGATTTTTTTATGTTTTTAAAAGAAGTCTCTTCTGCTCACCAAGGCTGCATTTATTTGATTAAAAATACAAAACAAACCCAGTAATATTGTTAAATATTATTTCAATGTAAAACAGCTGTTTTCTATGTGAATATATTTTAAAATGTAATTTATTCCTGTGATCAAAGCTGAACGTTCAGCATCATTACTCCAGTCTTCAGTGTCACATGATCCTTCAGAAATCACTCTAATATGATGATTTGATGCTCAAGAAACATTTATGATTATTATCACAGTTGACAACAGTTGTGCTGCTTCATATTTTTGTGCAAACAGTGATTCATTTTTTTCAGGATTTTTTGAAAGTTCAATAGAAAAGCATTTCATTAAAAAATAAATATTTTGCATTATTATAAATGTCTTTACTGTCACTTTATATGAATTTCATGCGTCCTTTCTGAAGAAAAATATTAATTTCTTAAAAAAAAAAAAATTGACCCCAAACTTTTGAATGGTAGTGTATATATATATATATATATATATATATATATATATATATATATATATATATATATATATATATAAAACTGATTAAGAGGGGGCAGTTTAAATGGTGGGTGTAAATATTAATGCACGGGTCTTTTTTAAAGTAATAATTATCTTTTGGATGAACCTGGAATGCATTAATGCCGTTATATGTGATAAATATCAAGCCAAGTTGAAGTGGCATCTGTAAATAAATTATGCATGCCTTTCTGGATCCAATTCCAATTTTCTGAGCATGTATACCATGACTTAACGAACCTGTAGATGCAGGCAATTTCTTTAATACAATATATATATATTATTACTAAAATATATAACTTATTCATTTATTTTCAGAATAATCTTTTGCAAATATTGTAGGCCTATATCTTACAATAAATGGCACTTGATTATGCACAGTTTCTTTTGTTTACATAAGGTTTCCTTGGAATAGTCTGTTAAGTCAAAACTACAATAACAGAACAATTAGACATGCAAACAACTTCACAGTGAGTGAGAGCTATAACATGAATTATCATTAACCTTTTATGTATTTTTTCGGTGGATGATTTGGTAACTTCATCTTTAATTTCCCATCATCAGTCTAATGATTTTAACGATCATTTAATATAATTTCATGAATTTCAAGCATGACTTGTCCAGCCAATGGGGATTTTTTTGTTTTCACCAATTGCTGCATCTTCAGTGGACGTAAATTAGAAGCAGGACGCATATCAATAGATGTAGGCTATATTAAAAGCAGGAATGGATTACACATCTGAAAGTCTGAAAAATGCACACATGGTGACTTGATTATGTAAAGTAATAAACGGCAATGGGAAGAGTGTTTTATGAGTGCTGATCTTGTTTTATGACTTAATTAGCAAATTCTTTTAATAGAATGGTCCATTAGAACCATTTCCTGCAAAACACTGTTTTATCTTTCTTTCTGTAATCGACTTACAGACGTGGATCTTTATCTTTAAAAAGTATCTTATCTAAAATGAACACTGATAAAAAAGGATATCATCTTTTAAAGAATTTGCGAGATCAAACACAAAAACATTCAGCTCTATTTATCAGAGTTCAAGGACAGAGTGTAAATAACAGAAATACAATAACACGGACTTTTTCCACCCTAACTTGGTTTTATCTTTTATTCTGCCATAAACACATGCTCTGTGAAAATCAATCTTCATGTGGACAGAGGTCCTGTTTGAAAGTCCTGTGGTTTTTTTTCTTCCCCAATGTAAACCTGGACACATTTTGTTCCAAGACTCTACAAAATGGCGTGTTGAACACATGAACAAAACTGGGAAACAGTCCACTGCTTTTTTTTGTAGACTCCTGCCATTACGGGTCTTTAGATGCACATTTTCTTTCACCTCTCCGGACGTTTTTAGGTTTTTAGTGTTTCGGCGTACATTCAACTTGTACCACATAGTTTTTACAACATTACCACATAGTTAGGCCTGTCACGATCATTAAGTTTTGTGCCGATGATTAACTGTCATACAAATAATTGTGATCAATGATTTATTTATGTTTAGACATGTCATTTACAGTGTAAGCCTAATACCTTCTTTTTTTTTTTTTTTTTACTTGGGATCGTATATAATATATAATAATAAAAAATAGAATTAAATTGGCCTAAATAATATAATATAATATTATATTATATTATCTTTATGTACTGTGTATTTATATTCTTTGGCAAAATGTGTTTGAAACTTAAACTGCAAAATTATTGTGTTTATTAATTATTAGACCGATTAGACTGAATAACCACTATCAAATGATTAATCAATAATCATGACAGGTCTACACATAATTATTTAATTTCATTGAACTTCTAGCATAAATAATATAAAATCAGTTATACTAGATACAATACATTTTTGTGTAAAAATGTGTAAAATTATACAATATTAGCATAGTACACACAGTATCAAATATTCAAATATGGTCTCTTTGGCTTCATTGCTGATGCTGAATTCTGGTCAAAAGAACCTGAGGGATGCAAACATGAAATATGGATTTGGTGCATTTATTCATAACTTTTTACAGGTTTTTCGTCTATATTTGCAGTTCTGTCTCCAGAACCTAATACTCTTGTTGAAACTCTACGCAAACTCCCTATTCTGCACGATGAGCAGTACGCACAACACACCAGACTGTATGACTACTACAAGCCTCCGGAGAACACGCTGGTGCTGCGGTAAGTTCCCACACAGAGGCACACAAATGTGCCATCAACATTTGGAGGTGTTGTCCTGTTTATAGATCCGCACACTAACTACATTCATCTATTTGTATACAAAATAAAGGATTGAATTGTTGGTCTCTACTTTAATTACAGTTTCAATGGAATTTCCCTCTTTTTTTTGTTTTAAAGACTATATGCACTCTTTTACAATATAAATCTAAAAATTAATCTTTCAAAAAATAAAATAGAGAAATTAATGAAATTGTCTTGTAATTGAAATGTAATTGCACAAGTTGGCTAAGCTACATATGAACAAGTTTGCTTGATTTGTGCAATATATTTGCTGGTTAGTCTTAGCACAATGGTTATGGCTATAATTTTTCACGCTATGAAAATAGCAGATGATTGATGGTAGGTTAAACTGTGTTTCTGTGTATCCCGTGTAATTTACTGTGGCATCAAATGACTAAATGACACCGTCTAAAAAAAATGTATACAGCATAATATGGCAATTATAATATAGTTAATACAGTATATAACAATTATAATATAGCTTAATTATAATATCGTTTTTATATCTGAGAATAAGAAATAATGCTTGCTTTCTCTAATAAATATTATTCCACAGGTTTTATAACTGTTTTTAAATTTTTTTATAAGCCAATTTTATTTGAGATGCTGCATATATATATATATATATATTACAAATGGATGGGTTAAACATGTCAAATAATGTCTTAATAATGGAAAAGAGCAAGCAAGTAAACTTTAAATTGTGCAATTCCAGTTTCACTTCCTGATAGGTTTGTATCTGTATAATGCCATGCTATGATCTTCATTGGCTGCAAGTAAACAACTTCTACTTTGACCCGTCCTTAAATACTGTAGTTGTAGCTGAGGCCTGTAAGGGTTTGGTTTGTATCATCGCTGTTTTCTGTGCTGCAAAAGCAAATCCACTTTGCTTGCACTTCCAAAGTATGAGGATTCGTGCTCGAGTTTATAGAGTAAAAACGACGAGATTTGTGTGTATCTCTGTGTATGAAGTGCTGAGGAAGAGAGAAACAAAATGCATATTACCATATTTGAATTTCAGCTCTGACAGCTCTGACCAATCAGAGCAGAGTAGGCTCCTGGAAAGGAGGGGTTTAGAGAGCCCGAATCCTTGATCGAGCTGTTTAGACAAGCGGTTATGCTGCAATGTATGTTATGAGAAAATGAACTTGCCTATTGACCTTGGAAGCATGTAAACCTTTTGTTGGAGACCTCCAAAAAATGTGGAACCTTTAAAATAGCATAATAGGGGCACTTTAAGGGGGTTTTAACTCATGCACTGCTAAACAAGGCCTGGGCATGTCTTTAGTAGATGTCATGTGGGTTGGGATTTTTTTTTTTTTTATCCAGTAGGTCTATTGCTCTATTAGCTCATCTGTGCGACTAACAAGGGCGGCCCAATATAACATCATCATGAATATGTATGTGGTCATGCTAATCTGCTCAGTCTGTTCTTAAAAGTGTAAACCCCCCCAGCGCTCCCCTCTTCATTACAATAACACCCAGAGCGATGAGCAAAGTCTGAAGTCTGCTGCTTCTCAACATTTACTCACCTACTGACACACACATGGGTTTCCTTTAACTACAGGGAATCAGTCAGACTCTTGCTGTCAATAAATAATCGATCTTTTTATTTTATTTTTAGTTGATCTAACTTAACTAACCAATGTTTGCCTAATGGTCTTTGCTGGCTTAAATAAGAAGTTTTGCTTTACTTTTAGAGCGTGTTGTCAATGTTTGGGTGCCTTTTTTTGTTCAATAAACTTTAAAATGTAAAACGTGTTCTCTCTTTTTTTCCACCCCAGACTGTCCAAACAGAATAAGAGGATTGTATATACAGTTTTAGAATACTCTCCCCTCCTCGACTCCTGTAATATGACCACAGATGACTGGGCCACTATTGGAAAAGACATTGAGGTGCTTCCTTTATAACCATCTTTATGTTTGGCTTTGAGTTGCAGGGCTTTTTGCTTTCATTTTTTTTTTTTTTTAATTCGCTGGCTTGCAAATGTGACTGAAAAGGTCACACTGTCGAGTACTGCGATAGACATGACTGAAAATACTTATTTGTGAACAGAACTGATCTGATAAATTATTTGATTCTGGTATTTTTTTTGTTTACATTTTTTTTACAACAATTTGTAATTGTAGGTAATCTTTGAATTTCGTGAAGGTAGATCAGTGAACAGGTCAACAAATTTGTATGCAAAGTTTTTTCCTCGTATTCACAGAAACACTATGAGCAATACGATGGTTTTGTCATCCTGCACGGCACAGACACCATGGCTTACACCGCCTCTGCCTTATCCTTCATGTGTGAGAATCTGGGAAAGCCTGTCATCCTCACTGGCTCACAGGTAACGTCTTTTAAATGGATCATTTACTCACCTTGTTGCACAAATTGAGCATTTTAAGAGCGTTTTCACACCTGTCTCGTTTGGAACGTTTTTTTTGGGAACCTGGTATGTTTCTCCCTAAGTTCGGTGTGTTTAGGCACATATGAACATGGCAATCGCACTCGGATCCGCGCCAAAACAATGTCTCCGAGATCGCCTGAACAAGGTGGTCTCTGCCCTATTGAAAACTAACTCTGGGCCGGTTCGGTTGAGGTGAGAAAGCAATCTGACCCAACAGACCAACGAACCAAGCAGTATCATAATTCATTACGTGAAATGTGTTATATAGAAAGCAGTGTAAGCTTATTAGTTATCATATTTGAAAACCAAAGAGCGCCTCTTCATCTTAAAGTGTTGAGTGATTGCTCTTCTCCTTGGATTGCTGTCCCAACAAAGCCTTGATTCCAACTCTAACTGCATTATGCATTTAAATTTTGTAAATATAATTAAATATATATAATTTATCAGAAGGGAATGACGGCTACATATGTGTTTGTATGTGTCTCGACAGCTACAGATAAAGCCACAATAAGGTCACGAAGCAAACTTGTCAATCCATCTTGAATTTGATCCGCTTTAGGTGTGTTTTCGGAAATGTCACACTACTAACACAATTCAACCATGGCCTTTTATTTTGAGTATGCCTTGGGCGGGAATTATTAAAATGAGGGATATTGTGACAGGTTTGTTCTCGGAAGACAATTTAAGACTACAATCGAGGCGTTTCAGGGAGTTCAGAATCAGTGCTTACTGAAATAGAGAATAACTCTCTTTGGAGTAACTTTGTGCTTTGTAACTTTGGAGACATTTTTCATCCTCATACAGCAACATTAGTTGAAAATGTCAAAAAGCATAATAGGACCCTTTTAAAGTTACCTCTATATAAACATTTAACTAGTGTCATCAAAAAAAAAAGCATCATGTTAACTTCGCTGTTCGCACAAGCATGTTATATGTTGCAGGTGCCGATCTATGAGATGAGGAATGACGGGCGGGACAACCTCTTGGGAGCGCTGTTGATAGCCGGACAGTTTGTCATCCCTGAGGTGAGTTTTGTAATCTCTGTGAGTGACTCCTTTGTAGCAATTACAAATGCGTTTTAAAGGAGGATGTTAAGACTGCAGTTATTATCAATTTCATTATCATTTAGTTTTAGCATTTAAAATGATTTAACATTTAAAAAAATGTATTTTAAATATGGAATAAAAAATACAGGAATTGATATTTGATTAAATGTGGTTTTAAGTGTCCTTTGAAATTATTATGTTTTGCAGTACGTTTTGTTTCTGCCATGCCAATGAAGCACGTTGAAGATTCTTTGTTATAAAGTTATTGTAATGAGAATAACATTATTGTAATCATTTTATAATAATTACTGTTATAAAAAGTAATTCTAAAGAAGTTTAAATTAAGTAAAGGACCAGAAAAAAGCCCTTTGTGTCTTTCTTCACAGGTTTGCCTGTATTTTCATCATAAGCTGTACAGGGGAAATCGTGTCACCAAAGTGGACGCTGGAAGCTTTAACGCATTTACCTCACCAAACCTGCCGCCATTAGCCAACGCTGAAGTCGACATCAAAAGTGATTCCAGTTCTGCCAACATTTATACACAGCCTTAATCCCATGTCTTTTTAAAAATGGAAAATGCACACAAAATGTTCTCATGTCTTTCCTGTATTACTTTTTTTCTGCCATAGAATTCAGTATGTACTATTTGTATGTACGGGTCACCCAATAATGACAATTCTGTCATCATTTTCTTTCTTCTGCTGAACACGAGAAGATATTTTGAAGAATGTTAGTATATACTTATATTGTAAAAGTGGTCCATGAGATTTCTGTTTATCACTTAAATGGCTGTTTTTTGCATAAAGCTGTTATATCAGAAGATTTGGAATAGATCATACAACATATAGGCTACTTTTACAATACTTTATGGTTCTTTTGAATTGTGAAAGCCTAATTGCATGGTATGGAACAACACTTTAACTTGTTATTCTTTTTAAAAGCAAACATCTGGAGTAACAAATGTAGAGTAGATGTTACCAATATTTGGTATATATATATATATATATATATATAATACAAACAGATCAGTTCAATTTTAGTTAACTTTTTAGGTCTTTTGTTGTGTGTTTTTGTCCTTTTTATTAGTTTTTGCTTTTTTTTAAATGTCTGTAGTTTTAATTATTTTTATTTCAGTTTTAGTTTTTAGTATATCGAGGTAAACTAAATTAAAATGAGAAATGTTGCATTGGCTTTTTTTATATATTATAACTTTTTTAGTTAATGTTTATTTTATTTTTAGTAACAAAAAAGTTTGTTTATGGTTTTAGTTTTAGTAATAAAGAAAGGAGAATTTGTAATCATTTGCTGTTCACTTTTAAAACCACAACAGGTCATAGGACATAATATATAATTTAATATCAACTCCCTTATTAGTGATGCTGTAGAATTTGTTTTATTCAGATGTATTATGCTTTATTTCTTACTCTAGTTAACTGGGACACTGTGTGGCGAGCAAATACAACCGCCAAATTCACTGTCAGCACACAACTGAACCGTAATGTGGGTCTCCTGCGACTCTTCCCAGGAATCACCGCTGATACAGTAAGGCCGTGTGGTAATGTCTGCCTTTATTTGACACATATTTTTGCCAAATCTTTCAGTGCATGAACATGTTCATTATTTTCAATTATTTAGTAACTAATGACAGAAGTTTGATTTGTGGCTGAACTTTTGCAAGTTTCAAATGTTTAAATGTGATCCATTCTCTCATCAGGTCCGGGCCTTCTTGCAGCCGCCTATGGACGGAATCGTGTTGGAGACCTACGGCAGCGGGAACGCCCCTGATAACCGCGCTGACCTGCTGGATGAGATCCGTAAAGCGACCGAAAGAGGAGTCATCATGATCAACTGCACGCAGTGTCTCCGGGGATCGGTCACTACCTCATACGCCACTGGCCAGGTATGGCAGTTTGCTTAAGAAAGGCTTTATGTGTGTGTATTCCAGGAGTGTGTAATTTAATATTCCCTCTCAGGCTCTGAGTGATGCCGGTTTGATCGCTGGGTGTGATATGACCCCAGAAGCTGCTCTTTCAAAACTCTCCTATGTGCTGGCGAAACAAAACCTCAGTACAGAAGAGAAGAAGAAGGTATGGAGAAATGTCTCTTAAAAAATACATTTAAACCACTTTTGGGTCATAACATATACACTACCATTCTGAAGTTTGGGGTCAGTGATACATCGTGTAAGGAGCACAACTGATTTCAACATTGATAATAATAATAATGTTTCTTGAGCACCAAATCAGCATTTTAGAATGATTCCTGAAGGATCATGTGACACTGAAGACTGGAGCCCAAAATCAGCTTAGTATAATAATATAATAATAATATAGTAAATTAATATAATAATATTTCACAATGTTACCCTATTTTTTTATCAATTTGGTGAGCTTCTTTCATTCAAAGAGACTTCTTTCATTGAAAAAATCTTACCGACCCCAATTTTTTGAACAGTCGTGTATTAGTGAAAATCTAATTTAAAATACAAATGCCAAGTTCTTTGCCATATACTCCTTTAATGTTTGTTTCATATTATTTCTGACTTTTATACCGTTTTCAAGAAATGTTGAGAACTTTCATGGTGTAACATAAAAAAAAAATGTTTTCAATATTTTTCAAAGCTAATTTAAAAAATAAATAAATTACATGAACTATTTAATGTCCCACTACGTGACCTTTTACAACCTCTTTTCTTTCTTTCTTTCTTTCTTGAATTTGAGTTTTTCCAAATAATAATAAGCAGTAAAGTAGTTTTATTGTAAATAATAATAATAATAAGTTAATAATTATTACTTGTTTTAAATCACTTTAATTAAGCATGTTATTTGTTCATAAGATGCTGAGTCGTAATCTGCGTGGAGAGATGATCGCTGACCTGGGCGGAGCAAAGCTTTCTCTCAGCGACAGTCGCTTTATTCAGGTCATCGCCAAGTCCCTCAGCATTAGCTGTAAAGAGGTAATGTTACCAGTGCACTTTCTCTCTTCCTAAGTTTGTTTTGCTCTGGGGGGTGTGATTATTGACAAATAGAACCAAAAAATTCCCAAAAATATAAATCACTTTAGAGTTCCTATACTGGTGGTGTGAATGTAACCAGGAAAATGACCGTAGGGGAACATTTAGTTCTTGCAGGACCATTCTGGTGGCTAGTTCCTATAACTGAGTTCCTATAGCTGTATAGTGTACACCCCTACTTGCAAGTGATTTCACTAAACAGTTGTGCCAGTTTGGTGCACTGTATTTTAGTATAAACTATGATGTTTAAACATACAACCATATAAAGAAGCAGAAGAGGCTGTTATGAACAATTGTGATCAACTGTAATATTACTGATGTCCACAGGAGCTCGAAGCCATACGAGATGCACTAACTCCCACTCTGGTCTGCGTTGCTGCTAAGATCGGAGACATTGAAGCTTTAGAGGCCATAAGGGAAATGGTAAAATATTGATACATGTTTGGACCCCCATTTAGAATGGCAAACACTACCTGTAAAAAGTGGAATCGTCCAACTCAACGTTGCACAGTTTGCGCTAATGTATGCCTGTAAATTTTTTTGTAATTGAATATTTTTTTATTATAATAAAAAATGTATGTATGCATGCAAACAAGGCAGTATTAAATGCAGCAAAATAAGATGTGGGTAATGACTCATATGTTTCTCTACAGGGCTCTGACTTGAGCATGGCAGACTATGATGGGCGCACTCCTCTCCACATCGCTGCATGTGAGGGGCATCTGAATGTGGTGGAGTATCTGCTGAGTAAAGGGGCTACAGTCTATGCCAGAGATCGCTTTGGCGATACACCACTTCGCAATGCCGTTCGCTTCAGGTTCGTAGGACTGATTTAAGTGGGCAACAAAAAGTAATTGCCATAATTTCAAAGTTTTGACTTAACTATTTTCTGCGTAATTTATACAAGGTGGAACTAGACCACTGGTTTTAAACTGGTGGTTGCGATCTGTAAATGAGTTCTGATGCAACTCGCCATATAATCATTCATAGTTAGCATAGCATTTATTCACCCTCATTCCAAAACAATAGTTTTGTCCAAATTCAGAGGCTGCATCCTTCAAAGGATGCAAATTTCAAAGGCCACGCCAGTGGTGAAGCAATGAACGTCACGTGGCCAGCGCGCAATGAATCTTGGGATAGGCTAGGCGGCCAAGGATCCACTCATTCTATCTTTTGTGGCCCAGGAAAAGATGGACGCATTTGTAGGCCGCATTAAAATGAGCCTTCGAATGCTGCCTTTGAAATATTCAACCTCTGGTTTAGGACAATGACCTTCTTTCTTACGTAAAACACAAAAGGGGACTTGTAAGGTGAAGTCAATTAAACACATGTGACTGTAAATGTTTTTTTATTTTTGTTTTGTCTGTAGGCATAAGGGTGTTGTGAAGTTGCTGAGGAAGACTGGAGCTCATTTTGCCCCGGATGAAATGGTTGATGCTGGAACGGAGTTGTGCAGGTCTCATTTACATACACACATTTCCTCTCCATCCATCCTTCTCTTATTGCTTTTATAAACTTGTGGACATAACAATTTAATAATTTTCATTTTTATTAGTAGTAGCAGTAGTAGCACTTTTTTTTTCTTTTTTAGTACTGATTTATTTCCTTACAATTCTTCCGTTAAGTAGTATAGTTAAGCTCAGGGTGGATTTTTAAACGGCACAATAATTTAGTTCACGTTCAATGAATATGTGGTCACAAATATTAAATGTATGTTTTTATTAATATGCAGATCAGTGTATTGAGCACATACCAGAACTGGTTGTCTTTAGTTTATGAACTTTCTGGGTTAAGGTTGATGATTGCCCATTTAGCTATTCTAATGTGTGTTTTACAGTCTTGCGGCGTGTGGCGACTTGGAAGGATTGGAGACATGGCAGTTAGCTGGGGTTGATCTGACCATGACCAGTTATGATGGACAGACACCCATTGAAGTGGTGAGTTAATGATGGAGATCTGTGTGGAATACACAATTATAACCAAACATTTGATGCCTTCAGTAACATTATTATGACTGTATGAATGGAGATACAAGACATTTTTTGTTGCATTGGCTAAAAAATGACTTCTGTATTGTCAAAGCAATGACAAATATGGTAATATATTTGAAAGATGCTTCCTGAGTGTAAACTTTTATCAATGGGCTTCTCCCACATGTAGGCAAAAGCCACTGGATGTGAGGAGGCGATTAAGTTCTTACAACAGTACCTATTGGCTCAGCACCAAACTCAGGTAGGGGACAAAAACGTATATACAGTAGTCAACATTTGATGTTGATCAAAACCTTTCATCAAAGTTATACATGAATTTTGAACAACACCCGTTCTTGTCTTAGGACAACTTTGATGAACTTTTTTGATCCACTTCAAATGTTGACTACTGTATATATTAATTATATAAATAAATGCAACATTTCATGTAAAATGTCATGCGGTTTTTACTTTTTTTTAACATTTTTACATATATTACATAAATATTTTACAATCTTAACATTACATAAATATACTTATCCTTTTTTAAAGAAAACCTTTTAAAAACTTTAAATAATGATATAGATACACTTACAGCGATAAGAATATGTTATTACCTTTTACTTAATGGTTTCACCACATGCCATGTTTTAGAGTCATTCAATTGAAACGTTTTAAAAATGTTCAAAACCATATGAAACCTAAATTTGAAGTTTTTGTTTAAATTATTCTGTGGTATGACATGAATTTTTAAAAGTGCATGTATTCCATTAAAAGCTGCATACATGTTAATAAATGTGCTCTTTGACATCTTAATTTATTTATATAGCATGCAGATTACTAAAGCAAGTTATGCATGTCAACTCCCCAAAATAATTTTGTTAACTGAAATATATAGCATATACATACATACATAAGGGTTTGGTTTAGGGTCAGTAATTATGCATTATAGTAAGTACATGTAGTAGTATAACAACGTCAGCTTAAAATAAAGTGTTACCTAAATCTATGTGTATGTCCTGTACACACACAGTGTATGTATATGTATGTACATATTTTGTTTTTAATAAAGTGCATGCTTCAGAGTGATACGGAAGTGCATGTCTCAATGGTAGGGTTGTGAGTTGATCACCCATGGTAAAACGATACAGGTTCAGGCTTACAGTAATTAAAGCTTGATGGGCATCTTGACGTTTCAGACACACATTGAGTGAATGGTCCTGTCTTGTTTGTGAAACATCCACCTTTGGGAACACTTAAGGGAATGTGCTCATGAAATATTCAGTCTTTGTGGCATGTTTACTGTGTAATTGAAGTTACCAAAAATCAACAGCTTTAAGTTAACAAAAAATGCCTCGTCTTTTTCTTGCAGCCAGTATTTGAAGGGGATGAGGAGGAGGTAAATTGTGTTGAGCTGTATATATTTCAGTACACTTAATGTGTATCTGTTCAGGTGCAGTCATACTTTATGCTGTTTGACCATTTTATATCATAAATTGTGAATGATTGTGAATTAGCTGCCATAATGACACATTGAAATTTCACAGATAGATACAGAAGATAGTGCTGAAAACGGCATGAATGTTTCTTAAAAAAAAAAAAACTGGTTAATGTGTATCTTAATGTGTAAAAAAAAAACTGGTTAAAAGCATTAAAATGTGCATCTAGATCATTCCATATAATAAACATTGTGACTGCAATCTACATTTTGCATATTGAACATTGCCTAACTTGTTGCAATTGAAGTGCAGAGCTCATGTAATGCTTCCTCTATTCTCTTTCTGTCTGTTCTCTAGAATGGCGAGTTTGAGTTTACTTGTCCATGATCTTGAGGAGGCCGTCCTGCTACCTGTCACTTTCTGCCCTTATCATCCATCCAGTTGCTTATTTTTAGCAGACGAACAGTAGATTTTCCTCACTTAGACAATTATAATCTTAAAGGGGTCATATGATGCTATTTTAAAAGTTAATTATTTTGATTATTGGGTGTAACAGAATAGGTTAACATGCTTCAACGTTCAAAAAACACATTATTTTTCACATTATTGCAGCTCTTCAAAACGTTGTGTATAGGCGGCGTTGTACTCTCCCAGGTTCAGGAAGCTGTCCTCTGTAAAATGTGCTACATGCACAAGCAAACTTTTGGGTTGTACTGATTAACCTCTGAAAGCAAAAGCAGTTTTGCTCACGCATCCAAACACACGGCATCTCTGCGACATGACGATAGCACTTCAATTCACTGAAGCCTCATCCTCTAACTTTGCTCTTTGTAACTTTGCAGATCGTAAACAGATACATTACACACTACAGGAAAACATTAAAAAGCATCATATGACCTCTTTAAAACATAAAGAGCACAAGCCGTAATGTTTTAGATCTATCCCTCTAAAACAGTAAGCATTCAGATATGAATGTATGTGATGTTGACAGTAAAACAATCATAAATACTATTTATGTACAAGCACATTATTCAGACTACATTACAGTACAGGGTACTGTAACTCCTGATATCCAACAATCATTTGAATCTATATTTCTTTATCAAGTGTTCTTGTGTTCATATCAGATTCACTATCACCTCAGTGCGGTCAGCTTTATAGGAATGTACTTTTAATTGCAAATAATACAGCTATAATTGCAGTGAAGAGTATGGTTTTACAAACTGCATTTACAGAGAAGCAAACCAAACAAATTGTCTGATGTTTAGGAAATGTTTAGTTGTCTGTTAAACTAAATTAACCAATTGCTCTGTGAGTGACTACACTGAAAACAATGTTTGTAAACCAAAATGTAGTGGACCGTCCGGTACTTTAGTGTTGTTCTTCAGTAAATCTGTATTTTGTATTCATTCGTTATTGTTGAATTTTAGTGAAAGTTCAATCAAATTGTTTTATTGATCCATTTTTAAAATGTTGTTGCAATAAAAATACAAAAGCATATGGTTATGCTATTTAAAACATGCAAATTAACATGCCTGCCTGTACTTTTCTTGTTCTTTTTGTTGTGTCATTATGACCAAATGGCAATATGTTTTGTTGCTAAATTGTGAAATGAAATCCTCATGTGCAAAGAGAAAATGACAACAGTGTCCAACAAAACAATTCTATTCTGGTTCGGATGGGTTGAACAGCTTGCAGCTTTGTCCGGATAGAAGTGATATCTCAAACTAAGAATCATTATCGAAATTCTCCTTTTGTGTAGTCTTACAAGCTCAAATCTTAGATTAACAAGTTAAACAGAGATATTAAGTAGCCATTTCGTGCTAGTCACTCTGAAATTGCCTACCCAACCTTTTTAAGTTTTCTTAAATTGGCCTAGAAAGTTTCCCAATATATTCAACAAACCTGAAAATTAACTATAACATACAAATCAACTTTAAATAACAATTAAATACAAATAAATCAATAGTTAAACATGGCCTTATTTACAAAATTGCTATATATATCTGCCATTTATAGACTGTAATCTGTTTAAACTCACTCATATTACTTTGTGCTGCTTTTATCACATTTTTCTGACTCTTGACTTCTGTTGTAAAATTCTTATAACACCATGAAAAGAACTGTTTTAGTTGTTTCCTGTGTTAGCAGCAGGACAACTGTTTTCAATACTGATAATATAAGTGCTAATAATAATAATAATGTTTCTTGAGCACCAAATCAGTATATTAGAATGATTTATGAAGGATCAAGTGACACTGAAGAGTTATGATGCTGAAAATTCAGCTTTGCCATCACAGGAATATATATTTTAAAATATATTAAAATAGAAAACATACAAGTAATATATAATATACATTGTATTAAAAACAATAGCATTGATTTATATTATATAATTATTATATAATGAAAACATCAGCAGCAGGGGGCGTGTCCACTCATTGGGTGAGGAGAGAGCGTGAGCAAGAGGGAGATTTGATTTTGAAGAAAGACTGTTGAAAGAGAGATGGCTGAGAGACATTACAAAAACCTTTAAAGTTGGTTCGCAACCCGCCATAAAACCAAAAGAAGAAGACATTACAAAAGAGAAAGGTAAGAGGAATATCACTGGGAAAAGAAGGGTAATGATCTGGCAAGAGTCTCTAGGACCCGCGTTAAAACGCTTTCCAGCGCTGGAGAGACCAAAGCGGGAAGGCCTGAAAACGGATGTCGAGGTTGTGTTGTTTCTGCTCCAAAGGTGAGTAACATTTCATGGTTCTGCTGTGTTTCACAGAACCAATACATGTTTTGTTGTAATGTTAGCTACAGTACGCTATAGTAACAGGGCAGTTGAGTGTCTTTGTTTGTCTGGAGCTGCTGGCGACTCACCAACAATTGTGTAGTTGCTGTATGTTCATTTGTTGTTCCTTGTCACTTGTCAGTGGACAAGTGTATTTTACCCAAGAATTCGTTCACTCACAAATGAAAATTCCGTTACTCATGTTGTTCCAAACCCATAAGACTTTAGTTCATCTTCGGAACACAAATTAAGATATTTGTGATGAAATCTGAGAGATTTCTGTCCCTCCGCTACACATCTACCACTTTGATGCTTCAAAAAGTTCGCAAGCAGATCATAAAACGAATCCATTTTAATCGAGCGGTTTAATCCAAAATGTTTTGAAGAAACATAATTAATTTATGATTTTATTCACATAAAATCACTCATCAACTATCAGTTGTGGTAAACGGTTGTTTATGTTTGCTTGACTTGCTAGAACCAATGAGATTCATTCTCTGGTTACGCATCACCTTTGAGCTTCTGCAAGAGGTTTGTTTTTGTCAAGCAGGTTCAGTTGAGCTTCTGTTTATGTTCACTGATCAATATTTATGTGAATAAAAGCCTGAATTAAATCTGTTCATCATATAAAGTGATCGAGTCTCTTCATAAAATTTGGACTAAACTGCTCAATTCATATGGATTAGTTTTACTATTTCTTTATGACGTGTCAAAGTGGTAGTTGCATAGCTGTCTGTGGAGGGAGAGATATTTCTGAAATTTCATTAAAAATATCTTGATCTGTGTTCCGAAGATGAACAAAAGTCTTATGATTTTGGAATGACATGAGGGTGATTAAATTATGACAGAATTTTTATCTATGGGTGAATTCTCCATTAAACACTATTGGGCACCTGTGGGGGATTTTGTTGACAAGTTGAGCAACACTCCCCATCAAACATCATTCAGGAGATTGTCCTCCAGGAACAGAATAGATGTGACATTTTTATAGGCCTACTACATTAATTATTAGATTAATTACAAGAAGTCAGTCTGTTGTAAAAATGTTAGGCTAATTTATTAGGCATTACCTAATGTTAACGAATTGTTAATTATTACTACTTTATATTATTAAAGTTTGGGGGAGTTTCCACATTAGATGACTGACTAAAGTGATCAAATGACTAATAATCAAAGATGATTTATTTTGTGAATGACATGTCAGACAACACACTGACATTTAAGCACACTGTATGTTTTTCTTATGGCACACTTTCATTTAAATGATCACAAACATATGTTTGGGCTCCTCTGAGGGAGGCTGCTTTGAACAGTTGGGGGTCTTGCTGTGTGTGTGTGTGTGTGTGTGTGTGTGTGTGTGTGTGTGTGTGTGTGTGTGTGTGTGTGTGTGTGTGTGTGTGTGTGTGTGTGTGTGTGTGTGTGTGTGTGTGTGTGTGTGTGTGTGTGTGAGTGAGTGAGTGTGTTGGGCTGTTTTCGCCCCTGCTGTTCTATTGATCCACTGAACAAGGCCTGGGCTGCACCCTCCTCCATGCCTTTATTCACTGGGAGGGATTTCTGTTTAAAAATGGAGAGATTAAAGAAATCTTTTCAACAAGCTTTAAGCAGCCACATGACACTATTAGCTCATCTGTGCACCTTACAAGGGTAGCCCAATGTAACGGCACTTAGGGGGCCACATGAATATTTATGCGTTTTACGGATAAGCCGTCTGTTTTTAATTCGAACATGGAGGTTGTGCAAATCTGTCCTCTAAATGGGGACAATCCCCCAGTGCTCCCCAAATAACCCCCACTGACACAATGCACATCCAAAAAAATCTGAATTTCGCATCTTTACAACATTTGCTCATCTTTTCTCTCACTCTCTAAAGACAGTAATCATCGTATCTGCACTTTGCCTTTCACTTGAGGGGACGTCCCGCTGCTCAGGCAGACGAGCCCCTGAAATGGATTAAACCCTCACCCCTTACCTTTTTTTGTCTGTGAATCTGAAGTTTCATCCATTTTTCATTGTCTACAAACATGTCCATTTGAAAAGATTTTCGTTTTTTGGTTTGTTTTAATTGGCTTAACTTGTGTTGCTTGACTTTTGAAGGAAATATAAAATGTGTGTTTACTGCAAATGGGTCTCGTTTTGTCATTTTCTTTCTTTTGCTCACCTCAGACAATCTAAACTTACTGGACCAGAAGGTTGTACGTTTTTCAGAGAACTGCTCGACTCCAGCAACATTAACCCAAATGACTGGTCAACTATTGGAAAAGACATTGAGGTTCACTTTTGACATTGGCACTAATAACAGAATATGAATTTGTTCTCTTAAGATATATATTTTAGATTTAAATTTTAGATATGAAGGCAAGATACAACTGGCAAAACCATTGTTTTTTTCATGCACTGGTCAATTTTGAATTAATTTGCATTCATACCTTGTCATCTTTCAGACTAACAGAAAGAAAACATCCAAAATAGACATTTAAGTGTTTATTTTATTACACTTCTTTCACTCTTTTTGCATATGGACATTTCAAGTACAAAATATTGTTTAAAGGCTGTTAGTTACATAGGCTACATGTTATACAATGACTGTCATCCTTCATGGCAGACCACCTCTGCCTTCTAAATCATTATACATTATCCAGTGTTTAACAAAACAAGCAATTTCTACATAGGTTTAAAGTAGGTACAGTAAATGTTTTATATACTGTAAAAATTCTGGTTTTAAGACTTTTCATAGCAGCAGCCAAAATTGTGTGTTGTCTTTTTATGTGGCCATCTTTGAGATGAGGAGTGATGGGAAGGTCAACCTCTTGGTGGCGCTGTTGATCGCAGGACAGTTTGTCGTCTCAGAGGTGAGAGAGGCATATGTTCACAGAGATGTTTTTGTGGCATTTGCAAGTGCAGTATGTGCATGATATAGGCAAATATTTGTCGTGTTTCTTTTTTTTTTTGCATAACACATAATTTTTTACCGAACACTTTATTCAGTGTTGTACAAACAAAGAAAAACACCACATTATTTACACAAAAATCTTGAACTTACTGCTGATTCTGATTTAACTCTTTGATTTGTCAAGTCTATTGCTCAGTGACGTACTGTAAACACAGACAGTACAAATGTACCTTGTAGATTCGTGAATCAAGTCAGAACATGTTCATTCGGCCCATGTTAAGGTGTTCTAATGAAAGCTGACAACTGAATCTGAGGGAAAATACTATGACGTGCAATAAAGGACATTTATGAATGTTTATGACAATTATGAAACACAGTTTGGACAAGAAAAGCCCTCTCACTATTTGTCACCAAAGTGGATTCTGGAAGTTTTAAAGCATTTGTCTGATAGAACCTGCAGCCTTTAGCCAATGCTGCCGAGATTGACAGTGATTCAGTTCCTCCATTTATGCACTATTGCAATCAGCAATCTGTCTAAGCTGCTAATGCTTCTAAGTTTACAGAAACACAAGTATACGATTGTTGGATGCACATAATAACTGAGCATAAATAGCAACAATTAATTGTTGGGCAGTTTAGCTACCTTTTTAACTAACCTTTCTTATGTTTATTTTCATATTTAGCCTATGTAATTATATATAACTGATAACCACTTTTTAAATTTATTAATTTATTTATTGCTGTTCACTTAACCTTCAAGCGTCCTTCGTATAGCAGCTCTTAATTGATCCCTCATGGACATGTTTGGGCATGAAGGTCTCAGGTGTGATCCCAATTTTTATTTTATTTTATATATGTCATATCACTATCTTTGTGTACTCTAAATGTCCCATATTTGTTATATATAGATGTATATTAGTTAGTATTATACTTTTGTATTTAATACTTTTTTAACCTCAGTAAAAAAATTTGTTCCAGTAAGTTTCAGACAGCCAAAACCTTGGTGACATCTGGTGATTATATGTTGGTATAAAAATAGCAAAAAAAAAAAAAAAAAAAATCATTAGCCACTAGAGTCATAATTTAGTTTTCATCTTATAATTTCATCTTTTTGTCATAAAATTGTCTTTTTAACTCATTTGTACTTTTTGTCAATTTAAACTTTTTTTAATCTAATAATTATAATTTAGTAATCTCATAATTGTTACTTTTTAAAATATCAAAAAAGCATGATTTTCTTCTTATGTGGCAGAAATTTGCTTCCATATGATAACTCTATGACTGAATTAGATGTTTTTTTTTGGATGAAATTCATAATGTCACAATGCACTGTTGCCACGCTTTGGGATTTAATGTCAAGTCCCCCATTACTGATGTAATTTTATTTTGTGTGTGTGTGTGTGTGTGTGTGTGTGTGTGTGTGTGTGTGTGTGTGTGTGTGTGTGTGTGTGAAATTCACTGTCAATACACAAATGAACCACAATGTGGGTCTCTTCAAGGGATTGCTGCTAATACAGTAAAACAGTGTGATACTGCCACATATTTTTGTCAAATATTATTTATCTTGAGTGAAAAACCGGTGAGTTGAAATCTGCTACGTATCATGAGAGTTTAATTCATATGCAGACGTTCTGCTCTTTGAGCACTTCACAGATTTGCTGAAGTGTATTATGTAGTCAGATGCTGTTATTTGGCCTGTATGTAAGAGACCGAGTTATGGAGCATGTCTAATTCTTTACAAAAAAGCCAGGAGTTGGCATTAGGGTTTACGCCACCTCTATTAAGAGCAGCATGGGGGAAGGAGCAGGTATTTACTACCTCAATCTGGCTCTTTTGCCATGTGGTGCCTCCCATTTTTTTATCTTCTTTTATGACCTCAGTTTTTATGGCAGATCCTACAAATACGCTTCTGTTTTTATGATTCCTCTTCACATTTATTTATAGTCCTCCTAACCCTAATATTCTTGCAACACTGCAATGGAAATATCAAGTATTAAATGCTCATTTTGGTTGTTACAATAGTGTAAAATTTAAAAAGACACAAACAAATTGTAGATATTTACTACACAAAGAAAGTTGCATGGATATGTTGTAAATGACCTCCTATCAGATGTCTGTAGGTGCTGACTAAAGTTTCAATATTCATTCACAGCTATTGCATTATATGCCATTTCTGTAGTTTAGTGAACTGCCTAGTAACTTGTAAGCTATAGCATCAAGTAGATATCTCCTCGATTTGATCTTAAACCACAGGACCTGTGTCTACAATGTGATAAATAAAATAAAAATAATTTTTAAACAAAAAATAATTGAACAAAAATACAATGTCTCTGAAATGTCCTTGAGCATGCTGATGTTTGGTTGCTGCTCCAGATGTGGCGTAGCAGGCGTGGGCTCCACCACGGCTTTAATTTAATCTTCAGCGTCGTTAATTCTTTTCTCAGTGGGACTATTGGGCCACACACACCCTGATGGACTAGTCATCCCAATGGGACACTTCACAAGAAAGTGTAAAATTAAAACATTAAAAAGCTTGTGGTGTCTGTTAATAGATGGATCTTACAAATTTCTCCACAAGTCAGCATAGAATTAAAATAGACATTATCTATGACAAATAAGAGTGTCCATGAAAAAAGGACAATATTTTTTTTAAATGTAGTTTAAAAACATTTCTTAGAAACATTCTGTCTGTATTTATTTAGGTTTTATATTACTCATATTATGTTACATTCATAAAATAAATAAATAACAATAATCATAATCATATATTATGTCTCTTTTATGGTAACTCTTTTAAGGTGTTTTCTTCATTATAATGTCAGGACAATTGCACCATAGTGTCTTTAATGTGTTTTAGAAAAGTAATGCAATGTCTGTTGTCATTACTCTACTCTACTTAAATTATTGCAATGAAAGTAAAAAAAAAAAAAAAAAAAAATTATATATATATATATATATATATATGTGTTTGTGTGTGTGTATTCCATGAGGTAACGCTTCTGAAACACGTTGGAATATATATTTCAAAGTGTTTCAGAAGCATTACCTCTGGAATACATCAATCTCTATGGATAAAAGGAAGTCCCAACCTACATATTTTTTCTTGCACATTATTGTTTCACTCTGATTTGTTATATTATAGATATAAAATAGCTTTTGAATGCTGTTTCATGTTGACTTTATTTTGTTCAAATAATCTTGCTTTATATCGACATTAATATGTTTGACGTTGCTTCCCTTGGGATGTATCTGAATAAAAAAAAAATGTACAGGGACTTGAGTTTGTCCATCGGGAATTGATTGGATTGGATCGTTGTGGTTTGCTATAGAATGCAACAATGTCCACCCCCATTTTTTCCATTCAGTTTTACCATATGAGTCTATGTTAAGAAGTTATAAGCCATAATCCAAGCCAACCAGCTATACGAGGTAAATCACAACACTACAAACACTACAAACTTTAATTTGAAGCAAAAAAGAATTTGAAAATCAGTGCAAAAGACATAGGTACAATAATGTGTACTTAACTTTAGCATTGCGAATAGCATAATTTAATTAAAAACAATGGAGAAATATAAAACTACTAATTTACAAATGCATTGTGTATAAAAACAATATACAGTATCTCACAAAAGTGAGTACACTCAACCCTCACATTTCAGCAAACATTTTTAGTATATCTTCCCAAGGGACAATAGCCTAGGATACTATTGATGAAACTTGTATTTTAGAGTAGTCAATGTGCTGATGTATAGCAGTGTATTACTGTCCTCTGAGAATAACTCAACATACAGCCATTGTTGTCAAAAGACACCCTAAGTGATAACATTATGCATTATGCCGTTTAACTATGCAAAGCCACATGTCCTATTCATCATATTCATGTTTTTGTCTGCTTGACAGGACCATACAAATTGGTGTATCATGTATTAGAGCAGTAACTTGCTTTGGTGCTTTGAGAACCATGTCCTTAAAAAGTCTTCATTTAGATTTTTTTTATTTAAGGCCATAAAAAAGTTGTATTTTTACTTATGTAATGTCTTCAATTTAAGATGACACTTTGACGTATCTAAAATGAGATATCTTTCCAAAATGAAACTATCTAATTAGGGTATATTTTTTTTTTATTTATTATTATTTCTTTGTGGATTTGCTTGTTCACGTGACAATTTGCGTCATTCGCGGCAGCATTTTACGTCTGTTTCCTGCACGCAGAGGAGAAGCAGCAGAAAATTGGTAAATGTCAGTTCAATTGTAAGTTCATTGTTTATGTGCGTACGGGCTTGCGATAGTATTGTCTGTGATGATATTGCAATCATTGGTATAACGATGTGCGAGGCACTGCGAGCTGATATCGCATTTGTCACTCGTGCTTTCACTGCGTGATGTGAGCAGTATAAGCGGTTACTTATGTAGCCCCGCCCCTTTTCATCGCTGCGCTCGTTGTCTTTTGTCTTCCGGTTTGTATTTTCACATCTATCTTGCGTATTTATGAATGAACGGCTTGTTTTAAAATCTTCCTTGTCGACTGACATTTGTTAAGACATCTGCTTTAAACATTACAATCCTCACGATAACTTTTGTTAACTGTACATTAAGTAAATCCACTTCAAAAGCTAATTACTCCTGGACAGCAATAGAAATATATAGAGCGACTGCAAAAACGGAAGTTCAAATACAATATTCTAAAGATGGCTGCACCCTTGTTTCTCTGGTGCACAGGTAAGATCTGTAGGGAGGCTATGTCCCCAAATGAGTTTTTGTCCTATATTTATATCATATTATGAGTAAGAGTGCTGTTTTTCCGTGCACAATTGCAAATGTGATATTTATTTTATACAACTGTTAAATTAACAAAAATTAACATTGTGAGTTACATTTTATAAACAATTTTGTCAATATTGTGTTTTGTTTTCCCTTTATTTCGCTGACGAGAATTTCAAAATGAAACTATAGCAGAGTCTCAATGCAACAGTCAGCGATTATTTTTTTTACTGAAATCCGTGTTTTGAACGAAACAATTTAATGATTTGATGGACCATCACTTGCTTCTTTCAGAGAGTCGAGTGGTTATGGCGCAATCGTTAGCCTATTTTTACAAAAACGGCTTCTACGGGGCCATAACGTAAGATACAATGGAGCCTTTTATACATTGCCGTGTTTCTTCAGAAATAAATAATGGACAAATGGAGTCTTTGGACGCCTCAGATGTAAAGTTATTCGCTGTCAAAGTGACGCCAAAATGAATGGGAGTCAATGGAATGCTAACAGCAGGTGAAGTTCTGCTGCAATGGCGGCCCCCAGGGAGGCTTCAGCTTCCGGAATAATTCAGATTTCTCTTGGCACAGCTACTATAGGAGACAGACAGGTTGTTCACGTCACATCTACGTCGTCAAGCTCAGTTTGAGTCTGCGCAGTACGTTCAGCCATCAGGAAGTGAGTGCTTCTTAAGGGCTTCAATTCTCTCCGTTGAAATCAAAGGGGTCGCTGTGTCCATTTCTTTTACTGTCTATGAGATCGACTCAATTATGTCATTCTCACAGTGCTTCATAGGAGTGCGAAGGGAGTAATTTTCTGTACATCATCATGGGTAATGTAGTTTTTCACCCCGGATGCTGTTAAAAGCTTACAGCTTTAGCAGAAACAAGTACCATGGATTAACAACCTCATTGCTCACAGTAGGGCTGTCTTTAAAGGTTTACAAGTTAACTTTGAAAATGAATGGAGTTCTTCCGGAACCCAACTGTTCTACTTTATTGCTGTGATCTCATGTGATTGAAAGATTTTCCCGCCCTCTCCCCAAAACACATAGTCAGTGAAGAGAAGAGATGTCGCTGCAAGAGGAAGGGGAAAATATTTTGATTAAAGATTGTGAGGGCACATCAATAAAAAACAAAACAAAAAAAACAGAGGGGGTAATTTTGGAGATGTGGTAATGCCCCAAACAGCCCCACTGACCTGCTGGATGAGATCCATAGTGAGGGTTTAGAGGCCATACAGGGAATGGTGAGCATTTATGGTAACATACCATAAAACCAGAACATGCCTATGCAATGACTGTACTATATAACTCTTTGTTAAAGATGTTTGCTCTCAGGGTGATTCTTCAAATTTCATTACAACACAAACTGTCAGTCAGGTTGGACCATCTGGCATACAGCCACTTCCTCCAAAAACACATTTTCAAAAACCTGTTTTAGTCAAGTTTTTAGACCTGTTCTGACAATCATTTTAAAGGACACATCACACATTCTTTAAAGCAACTCCATGTCATTGACATTGGTAAAAAAGAAAAGAAAAAAGATTATATTCAGATAAGGCCTGTAGTTCACTGTTGAGCTGTCCTTCTTTATATCTATAGATAAGACTGATAGCCTTAATCCTGATTTACTTGAAGTTATGTTGTATATTTGAGTTTACGTCACAGTGATTATTTCAAGGTTATGCTAAAGAGCAATTTATTCTGTATGTGAAGCAAAGCTGAATTTTCATTACTTTATAGTCTTCAGTGTCACATGATCCTTCAGAAATCAATCCAATACTGATTTGATGCTCAAGAAACATTTATTATTATTAATGATGAAAAGAGTTGTGCTGCATAGAAACTGTGATTGTCACAAGTGAGACTGGATCTAATCGCAGTAGACACTTTATTTAACAATACATACAAAATAACAAACACGCAGGAGAACAGAATAAACGCACAAGTAACACAGCCAACTTAACATAGACGAGAGTGGACAAAGAAACAACTTAAAATGTCAGCTATCAATACAGACCTAGGGTACGTTTACATGACAACGACACTAAAAACGTGAAAGTCTTTCCATATCTATTTTCACATACAGACAACAATGATGACAATATTCTTCACTTTGTAAAGAAACACTACACGCCTAAAGACCAAATACGTAATGTACGTGCATGTCGTCACCGTTTTCATAAATCCTTGTTTTTTAAGTTTACACGGAGACGATAATGGTATTGTTTTCAAAAACTTGCACTTTGAAATCCGTTTCAAAAGTTTGCGTTTTCACGACCCTGGTTGTGTAAATGAAAGGCCAAAATGCAATGTTTTACGTTTTTAGTTGAAAACTGTGCTGTTTTGTAAACAACCCCTTAGTGAAGGGAGAAAACAAGGAGCAGGTGAGGTTAATCAATTAACAAATGAGAAACCATGGAAACAAATGGAACATACCTATAATGGAAAGGAAACAAGAATTAACACAGGTAAACCAGAAACCTCATGTGACAGTGATTTTTTTTTTTCCAGGACACTATGACGAATAGAAATTTGTACTGATAGATTATTTTTTATTATAGGGCACTCACTTGAGCATGGCAGATTATGATGGCTGCACTCCCCTCCACAGCACACATCAGGGAGTATCTGTTGAGTGATGGGGCCACCGTCTATGCCAAAGATTGCTTTCGTCACTTCTCAATGGCGTTCACCTCAGGTAAGGCTGGATGGATTAGTGTAGGACCTTATGCATTACAAAATTGTGTTGTGTATGTAACTGAATGCTGTAACTGTATATAATGTCGTTGTTTCGCCTAGTTGTTGCACAGGTGTGGAGATGTGTATGGGCATGTTGTATAACAGGTCTTTTTCATCTAACACATTTCTTTCCTTTACTCAAACTGAAACTTTTAATGTAATTACTTAGTTTTGTTCACCTCATTTATAGAGGCATTGATCGCATCCATGCCATTTCTTTTCTTGTAGAGCTTAGTTTAAACATTACTCCATAAGTCTAAAATATTACATTTCCCATGTTTCTTCAACTTGTCATTCTCTTTCTCTTAGTTTTGTACTTGCATGAGAAATCGATGTCCCAAAGCATTCAGGAAACATTTATTCAGAGCATGTGCGGAAACTCACACAATCGTCCTGCTGATCTCCCTGTAATTCTAAAATTGATTCTCAAAAAATTCTCAATTGATAATTTGCTGACCCACTGTGTTTTGTTTCTAAATGCCTGCCCTGGGCCTTAGTGTCTGTGACTTCAAGAGGTCTGCATTTAAAATCACACCAATGTCACACAAATTTTAGTACATTTTTGTAAAATGTTAATTTTGTACACCAAATAATTAAATTACCTTGACAAGTGACATATATAAACCTTTTTCTAAACAATATGAAACCAACATGAATGCAAAGGTTATACTTTACACATTTTAAATAGATAAAAAAACTTAATTGTCTTAATTAAGGAATATTCCTGTTAAAATGTGTAATCCATAGTTTTGTTTAATAAAAATGTATAGTTATTGAACCTTATGGGTAAACCAGATTTCACCAAGTCCTGGATAAATATCTTTGTTCAGCCTGGAACATCCAATCAACCAGTCAAATTTGAGTGACAAGTATACAGTTTATGTTAAGTTTAGGCTTAAAACCAGGGTGGTATACATCATTATTCACCTATCATTTCCCTAGAAGTTATGGGTAGGGTTGGGTTAAGAGTAGGAATAGGACCAAATTTTCAGACATGATTGTTGTTCCAGGATCAAAAAAACATGTTGATCCAGGAACAGTCTTAATTGGCAAAATCACAAGGAGTGTTTCCATTACAGATTTGCGCAAAACTTTTGCGATTGTTTTCTAAATGTCGACCAAAAACGATTGCGAAATGACAGCGTCTCCAATTAACTGATGTTATGCGACTTAATCGTAATTTTTTCCTCTCCCGATAAGTCATTCCAAACATCATGGCGACAGATGTTGGTGGGTTTACGTATATCCCAGCCACCGCACTGGCCATTATTATTAACCCCAGTGTGTGTGTGTGTGTTATCCCATCATTAATGGTAAGGAAAGACTCTTATACTGTGAGCGGCTCATTTGAGGAGTTTCTGGTGTTTCTCCTCAGATCTGCTTCCAGCTCATGGTTGTGGCGTTTCTTTGAGGTTTAGAATCCAGTATTCCTGTAATTCTTTTGTCTTTTATGAATTTATACTCTCGTCTCGTATTCTGTCCAATCACACCGCGTCATCTACGTCAGGTGACGGTAAATGCGCAAAAACTGTTTCCGTTGCAGTTTTGCAAATTATTTATTTTTCGAATTGCCTGAAAAACCTTCTCATGCGAGCGTAAAAACTTTGTTGCGATAAATGGGAGTTTTTGCGAAATTGACGCGTTTCCATTGGGCGTATTTTCAATTTGCAATTTCAATTTGAAGGGTAATGGAAACGCGGCTACAGTGACATTATGTTGACCGTAGCATTTAAGCTTAAGGGAAATATTATTAATTAATCGTTACAGGTTATAATTTGCTACATAGTTAACCTATTGAAGGGCTTTGCTTAGTTTCCATGACTCTTAGTCATTTTTTAAAAATGTTTTTAGTTTTGCACATCCCTGTTATCTAAAGAATGACAAACTTAAAGATACTTTGCTATTCAGTTAAAAAACTTCTAATAAAAAACGAATAAAATATTAGTAGTATTTTACAGATCATCAAAACCTGCTCTTCCTGTAATGGTCATTTTCTTGTGTTCTTCATCAGCTTGGCAAACTCGGCAATTACAAATCTCTCCTGAATGCATGTCAAGTCTATGTCTGGCCTAATTCCTCAGACTGATAATAAGAATTTATCTTAATGACCATGTTGCAATCTGTCGAGCAAAGCAAATTATGGCACAACACAAGAAAGTAGGATAAAATCTCCCCCTCAAATTCTCTATGGACCATCAACAGCCTTTAAACGTCTTATTCAGTCTGTCTCTGTGGAGCAATGCATGATCAGAACTACATGTGGTGTCAACCTCATTAAGACAGTTTAAGAACGAGGCATTAACAAAATCATGTCGAGAGACAGACTGGGATTCAAGTGACTATAAATGCTTAATTAGATTTAATCATGAGGTAGATCGTTTAGTATGTAATATGTATTATTGCCTTCTTTTGTGTTCAAAGTCATTAAAGAACCTGAAAAGAAAACCCCCTGAAAAGTCTGTTTTGTGGTTCATGTCTCAAAATAAGCATTCTGCTGCTCGAGTTATGTAGGCTAAATCTAGTCATCAATGGAACGCACGTCTTTTCTGTTTGCCAGGCAAGTCCTGACATGTCGCCCCTTTTTTAAAAACAATGACAGGTTCAACTGACCTGGGAGCAACGCTCAGTCTCGCTCTGAGTCATTGGAACCTGATGGAAAACACTTTTCTTTAAATGCAGTGACACAGGGTGACACTTCCTGTGGGGATTGTCTGAGCATACAAGAAATGTTTGATTCTGTGACCTTTTTTATGATAAAATAACAAGGATAAATCTGAAAAAAAAAATGCAACGAGAAAGAAAGGTGTGTTTTCTAAACCAGCCCTACCTGATTCAAGTTTCATGTTTGGCAGATACTCTGACGAGTGAAGAGAAACAGAACGAACTGGAAGGGTGACTGTCACCAGATTTGTCAGAGCTCGGCTGGGAAGGGCCAAACTGAGGTCTTACCTGACATAGATTAGGGAACAACTACACCCTGATACTATGTAAGACTGCTGCATTATTTCATATTAGCACAAACTAAGTGCCATTCCTATTCATATTACTAAGATTAATAAGACTACTTAAGGTTTAATTTGCTGTCTTTGCTAATGACCTTTCTATGCTATTAGACTTTCATCGGGTGGAAAATAAAGTAAAATCCAATAGACATACTCACATTGAAAGAGGGATCCAAACCATTGGACACATCTTGAGGGTGGACTTAAATTTGGGCCAGTAAGCAACAACTTATATCACCATAGCAAACAACTCCGGCAATTGCTTAGCCACATGCATATTCTTTTTAAAATGTAAAAAACTATTTTCACTGTACTGAAATATATAGAGTTCTAATCGAGCCTGTATAACCAATGACAGCAAGAGTTCAGTCCCATAATACGTTTCAAGTCATGCTTCAATACTCTTAATTACCGACTACACCTTTGCTCCGCACCCTTATCCTATGGCTGGTATTGAAATGGACAAATGGCACTTAAATGCAATTAAACTGAGTAAACAAGGATTTCTCAGGTGTCCATGCTTGTCCCTGGTGTCTAGACATCTGCTGCCAGTGTGCAATGGGCAACAATTCATTAAAACCTGAGGGTTATCTGCTTTAGCAGCGTTTATTAGTGGGTTTACGGAGTCAAGTACTATAACAAGTATTATTGTTAAGGATTTTAGCAAACACTAACTTCTAAATTTAAATTTACTCACTCATGACCTTCAAAACCCTAAGACTTTCGTTCGAATCTTTTTCGTCAACACTTGACCCATTAATACTAACACTTACTAATTGTGCGCTGTGCTAGACTAGTCACAGAACTTACATATTGTTGCCATGTTGTCAGTTTGATTGCCTCTTTTGTTCTCCTTTGTAAGTCGCTTTGGATAAAAGCGTCTGCTAAATCATTAAGTGTAAATGTAATGAGACCTCAGAGATTTGTGTTTCTCCATTGAAAGTAAAACTCGGACACTTCAAAAAGTTAATTTAGACATTGTAAAAGTAATCCATATAAAAAATTGAATCCAAGTCCGTTTACCATATTGGATGTGCTCTATGTAAGTGCACTGATCAATATTTAATGTGAATGAAAGCCTTGCTTAAATCTGTTTATCATATGAAGCGATTGTGTCTTCAAGAACTTTTTGAAGCTTGGAAGTTTTGGCGGAATGGACTTTGAATGGAGGGACAGAAATCTCTCAGGTGTCATTAAAAATATCTTCAGTTGTGTTTCAAAGATGAACTAAAGACTTCTGTGTTTGGAACGGCATAAAGGTCAGTAATTGATAACAATTTTGGGTGAACTCTCCCTTTAAACGTCAGAAGATAACAGGTCGTGTGCTATTTGCACTATGAACATGAGTGATGCCTCAAATCATATGGCTTTTTGAGGAGAGGTTTCACAAACAACATGTTTAAAACTTCAAAATTAGTCAAAAGACAACATTTGTTTCATGTAGTTTGAGGGATTTCCAAATTCCAGTTAATTTTGATCCATATTAAACTTGTTGAAACACTGTAGTCTAGAATATCATGGTGACCCAAAAAGAGACTAAACCAATTCTAAATTCTCAAAACCACCAACAACACCCTAGCATCATGGTGGCAACTTTTGTATGATCAAGCACCACTGACAAGTTCTTTATATAATGTAAAAATGTAGTTCATTTTGCACAGATGGAATTAAATAGATGGTGGAGTGTCGTAGACCAACACACACACACACACACACACACACACACACACACACACACACACACACACACACACACACACACACACACACAGCTGTGTTTTTGTGATTTGTGAGGACATTCCATAGGCGTAATGGTTTTTATCCTGGACAAACTGTATATTCTATCCCCTTACACTGCCCCTATGCCTAAACCTACCCATCACAGGAGACATTCTGTATTTTTACATTTTTAATAAAACACTGCTTAGTATGTTTTTAAAGCCATTTGAAATATGAGGACTCAGGAAATGTCCTCATAAATCACGTTCAAGTTGTAATACCAGTGTAATACCCATGTTATTATACACATTTGTGTCCTAACAAATCACAAAAACAAGAGCACACACACACACACACACACACACACACTTAAACACTTCTTCTTACCCTGGCCTCTTTTTCATTCACTCAGGTCTGACCAGTCATTCAGGGACTTCCATGAACTAGTAAAATGCTCCCAAACAACATTACGTTGAAACAAAAAAGATATTTCTGGTATCTGGCCGTAAACATGCACGATTCTTGTGGCCTATCAAACCTTCAGTCAGTCAGCCCTAATGAGCACTCGTGGTTGAACTGTGTCGTCAAAGCAAACGCTGGTCAGATATCAGTATGATAAAAAGCAAGAATGCTCAAGTATTAATAATAATAGTATTAAACAATTCTCCACCAAATAGTACTCTACTATTAATTTACTGAAGTAACATCAATTGAATCAACTCAGCGACTTCGCACATGGCTCATCCAGTCAGAATTTAGAGTCTGAATGATCCGTTTTATAAAACAAGACTGCAGTCATCACAACCATGTCTGGATATGATGGAACGATGCTGGTTGAAGTGTTAGAAACATAATCAAATCTAAAACAACCAATTCCTGCAATGTCATTTCATTCATAAAGGTGTGTCAGATATATTTGCTTGTGATGTTCCTTATTTGTAAGTCGCTCCTGATAAAATTATTTGATAAATGGCTACTTGTAAATGTGTCTTCTGTGTTGACTTGACAAAACAAATATGTATGTTAGAAAATGTTGAAATGTTGTCATTCTTCCTGTAATCTTTCATGAATTGGCCTCTCTCATATTTAGGCAATATAGACTTTAAACATAAGGAGGTTATGGATTTCCTGAAGGCTGCTTGGTGACGCCCCCCCCCCCCCCCCCCCCCCCCCCCGGTTACCACCAGGTTGGACCCCTTTTGCCTTCAAAACTGCCTTGATTCTTCATGGCATGGATTCAACAAGGTGCTGGAAACATGATAAACATCACACAGTTGCTGCAGATTTATCAGCTGCACATCCATTATGTGAATCTCCTGTTCCAGCGCATCCCAAAGATGCTCTATTGTATTGAGATCTGGTGACTGGAGGCCATTTGAGTTTAGTGAACTCATTGACCTCTTCAAGAAACCAGTTTGAGATGATTTGAGCTTTGTAACCTGCTGGAAGTAGCCATCAGTAGATGATACACTGTGGTCATAAAGGGATGGACGTGGTCAGCAAAAATACTGTTGTAGCGTAAAAACAAAATGTGCCAAGAATATATATATATATACTTTTATTTCCTTTGGAGAAATGATACCAATTAGTTTCAAATACAAATTCAGGAAAACTTAACACTTTAACAAATAAATAACCATTCAACTGTATGTGACCACACTTGTTTTTTTCTGTCTGTTCTCTAGAACGGCAAGTTTATCGAGTTTACTGCTTGTCCAACAAGATCTTAAAGAGGCCGTCCTTTCTGCTGTCACTTCCTGCCGTTATTGTCCAATCCAGTTTGTCATTTTTAGCAAAACTGAAGAAAAAAACTGCAACAGTAAGCTATCGGATTTGAATGCATTGTGATGTTCACAGCAGTAATAAAAAACTGTATAATTATAAATTTAAGGGAATTGTATTGCAAAATAATAGAAGTATTGGGGTTTTTTTTCTGGGAAAGTGTGATGATCAGTGCTATCTACTTGATGTTAATGTATTTTTTTTAAATATGATATTATTGTATTTTTAAAATGCTTTACATTCACATTAAAAACATTATTTATTTATTTTAAAACTTACAGTATTTCAAAATTTACAGCATTTCCCATTGTAATGACTGAAGCGCATTGATGTCTTTACATTCTTTATTTACAAAGATGTTTAACTAATCGTTTGGATTTTCCTTAAAAAAAAGTAAAATAAATGATCATTGGTTAACTATCAAAAAAGTATGTTCATAAACCAGAATGGATATTAAATTTAGTGATGTCAGATGTTTTTCTTGTTCTTTAGTTTTGTTCTACGTGTACATCTGTTTCTTATTCAGATTTAAGTCGTGTTTGTATTAGATTTTAAAGGAAAAGTTTATAAATTTTAATTGCTGCATTAATAAAATGCTCCTAAAAATACCAATGTTCCAACACATCTCTATCTTTTTCCTTTTATACTGTCAGGACATGAGGAGCATAACTATGTTTTGATACTAAAAATAATTGCCAAGCACAAAATAATTTACTTGTGAAAATTCTAGTGAACATTATTTGCCTATTCTGAAGTCAGATATTGATTTAAGTGCAAATGCTTATTGCCCAAATCATTTTTAACCTTTTAACAAATCGCAATCTGAAGTTTGATTTCGTTGTAAACACAAAGAGAAAATGACATTTTCGAAATGATTTACTTATATTCTATTTCACATTATAACAATCAGCAAAGTTAAATATTGTCTTATCAAAATCAAAATATGAAGAAAACCTACAGCGGTTAACATATGAAGGATCAAAACCTTTCATCAAAGTTATAGCCTACATGGATTTTGAACAACACCCGTTCTTGTCTTAGGACAACTTCGAAGAACTTGATGAACTACTATATAAAATGCTGTTTAAGTGTCCAAAAACTTTTTGGGGCCACTTTATATTGACTGGACCATGCTGATAATTAAGGAGGATTTATCTACAGACTAAACTGACCTTTGAAGAGAACCGTATGTAAGGTTCACATTATGGTAAACGGTCGTGTAAGATGCAGTGCTGATTGCTCTTTCTGCCCAGGAACCCAGTTGAGCCGGTCGGACCTGAAGAGTCGTCATTCCAGTCTGAATGAAAAGACCAGTGTGAGTTATCCACGCACCGCACAGTATAAAAGACTGCACACCCAACTTTTACATCGCCGAGGCCAGACCGTTCAAGGAGAACTGCTTGCGCTTTCTAAACCGTCTTTTCTTGGGACGCTTATATCGGATGGTAACGCGAACCAGGTGCTCTGCAAGATATTTGTCATTGATTGAAGAGATTGTTTTAAAAGAAGAAATACCTTCGCGAAAGTTATGGTGCGAGCTTCACGAGTTTTCGCGTTCCGTCTGAACCGTTTTTAATCGTTATTCTACGTCCGTATCTGTTTTTAGGCATGAGCATTAAACGTGGTTCAACTCCTGGAAACACGTCTCGAGACTTTTCCTCTCCTTGCTGCTGTTTATGAACGCATTGAACGCGTTCTGTGTGAACAGGTGAAGAGGAGGACCTGGACGGCTTCAGATGTGGATGTTCTTGGTCTCTCTGGTGCAGTGGTTCTTAACAGTTCAACAGTTCTATCTCAAAATTGTGAAATGTTTAGGACCACTTGATCAGGGAGACACTGTCATTGGTTCTAGGACAAAGAGGACATGATAATATGCTTTGGGACGATTTGTTCGCTCTATAAATGTTTAACAACTTTTTAAAATATTTAAACAGTCAAACGCTTGAGATGGAATTATGACGTCATTTGTCCACTAAAACAGTTTTAATTGTTATAAAGAGTAAAATATTTTTTTGTTGTTAAACTGATTGGTTCTTGTAGACGCTGAAGACTTACTGACAGTGTATTTGAGGTCGAAGATGTAGCTAAAACCTGGGACAACTTTTCTGACTATGTCCCCATTAATTAGAGTTGTGTGTGTGTGTGTGTGTGTGTGTGTGTGTGTGTGTGTTTGTGTGTGTGTGTGTGTGTGTAGGCCTATGTATGTTATTGTTTTCAAACATGTATGTATATTTTGTGTGTGTGTGTCCCAAAAATTAAGGTTGGGTTTGGGACAGGGTTAGTCTATTGCAGGACATATTAGCAGTTTCCCTTTTAAGTTGGTCAGCTTTTTTTCTTTCTTTCTTTTTTACTTTATGCATTTAATTAATTAAATTATTCTTTAGACATCATGTGTATAGGTTCGTCTGACACATTAAAGACATTTAAAACCTAAAAAATATATTTTAAAGACTTTCTCTCTTGTGCCCCCTTGTGTTTCCCTGTGTAACTTCTAATGCTGAATTGTAATTAGTTGCTCAACTTACATTTCCATTTTGCCTATTCAGTATCAACATATCGGCTTCTTGCCCCCTAAAACACTCTTCACAGCTAAGGTTAACAGGACACACACACCAAACTGACCTATAGTCGTGTCTTCAGTGGTGTGCTGTCCGTGGTGCTGAACCTCGCGTCTCTTGGGGACCATTGACGGACTCTGCTGGTTCGTCGGTTGCCTACATGATTAAATTGTCCGAGACTTAAGATTTAACGCGTTGTCTTAAGCTTTGACAACGGCACGACTAGGTAACAAGAGCGAACAAACACAGATGAGCGCAAACGGTCATGCAAATCAATAGTCACAATTATCGTGTCTCAACAGTTTCATCAGTTCATTAAGCAAGCAAAAGACCGACCTGTGACCCTGCTTTTAATTAAAGAGCCCGATGAAACCAGACAGAGAGGCTCGAGCTGTGCGTCGTACAACTGTACACATATCAAACTCTTTGTGGACAAATCGATTGTGCATGTGTCTCGTAATCAAGAGAGGCAAAATAGAGGGGACTAGAGAAACATCTCATGAATTGCAAATTGAAATGGAAACCTTTAAGATTAATCTATGCCACAGATGGAGAAAATAAACAAATAAAAGGCTCTATCAAATAGCATACATATAGTACGAGTTCCTTATGTAGCATGCACAATCTTTTTTTATGTATAATAATAATACAAACGATGAAATATTATTTGATCATTTGCCAGGTATCTATACCACGATACCTATAAATGGTACGAGGAATTAAATTCGTGGTATAGATACGCACTTCTATGAGATCGTGTTGGCAGATCATCATAGGTATGGCCTACAACGATTTCAATTGAGTCCGTAAAGAAAAGAAAAAAGAAACAAAACATGCAACGAGGGGGTCACACTTTTTCCAAGACTCAATCTTCAAATATTTGTCGTCTTTTGGTCGTCTTCAACCACAGCTAAACATCAAATTGATTTTTTTTAACCAATAGACCTTATTCAATGTAGCGCCATATTACTTTTTTTTGTTGACAGGAATGCAAACAAGGCTGTGAGCCTGAGGAATATAAAACTGTTCGTTCATTAGATTGTACTGTTTAACAGCAATCCGATTGTTCAACTGAAGAAACGTCTTTCCGGAAAAATAAATCAGTAGTCAAAACTCCATTTAGGATTTTGGATTAAGGACTTTAGGACTTTTATACAGTGCGTGTCATTGTAAAGACATCTATTCCTCACAGCCTCGTTTTCATCCGGGTTAAATATGGTGTATACTATACCAGAATATGATAAATAGTGATCCTAACAGAAACTGCTCATGCGGCCTACAGTTATGCTATGAAAATATGCAATCTGACCAATTTGTTGGGTGTATTGTAGGGGTTCATATATTTAGGGTGAATTGAGTTAAAATTTGACACATTTTTCCTTTTAGGTGACTGGGAAAAAATGTCCCACTTATTTTGAATTAACCCTAATTTTCAAGATCCACCGTAGGCTAACCTTTTGTTTGAAGCTTGTATGTCACGTACCCCAAAACCACCCCCACCCATAATTCACTCCATAAACTCGCTCGAATCGAATGCATCAGTGGAACCATATAGCTGTATTTTGTTATTGATAAATTATTCATGAGCGTTCAATCCAATCAGTTGTTCTGTTTATCCGAGTCCTCTCGGCCGTGCGTCGCGTTCTTTCTTCTAGATCTCAGAGGCGCGTCTTAAATAGCGGCAATATTCGCTAAACGCTCCGTCTTGCACCCCACTGGCGGAGCTCAGTATGAGTCAGGGTGGAAGATATTTCAACAGTCTTAATGAGGAGCCCGGAGCGATCCGCGTACATGCGCGAGGGCAGCAGATGTCGAGCAGCTCCCGCGAGACTCGATCCGCGGAATTTCATCATCGTGTCGGGATGACCCTGCGCTATCCCGGAGAGGAGAGTGAGAGAAAGGCTTGTGTACGTGGTATAAATCACCTTTACAATGGATTGTAATCATGAGGTCCTAAAGGACTAATGCATGAGCGACCCCCTTCCCCATCCAAAACTAATCTGAAGCACTCCTTGCGCGAACTGGCTATCAATGCAACTTACGACTTAGTATATTGGCCAAGTTGATGAGCCAATATCAATTCTAATTCACAATCAGACTTGTCAACAGTCAACTGCCTAATTCCCTTTAATCGGACCGACAAAACCTCGCTCCTTCAAAAGACAGTTTACAGGAACGAGTATATTATTGCAATAAAGCCTGTCTGCTTATCTACTGCATGCTCCTCTGTATGCTCGAGATAAGAGGTTTTATTAAGAGGGCAGCAGTAATGTCCCGTGTTCGGCTTTCAAAGCCCGGCAAACAACCGCCTTTATCTAGCATATTAAGCCTCGCATTTAAACTGCTCAATAACAGCCCGGGTTTGCATTCGGCTGCTCAGAAATCACGCACCAGGGAGCCTTCTGGTGGATCCGCTTTGGTGTTGAATGATCTGGCGTTCAAAAATAATGGCAAGTTTTAAAATGAATCTTTCAAGCTAAAAAAATACATTATAAATAAATAAATAGGCTAACATAGATAGGTAATACATTGGCATTGCATACATGTTTAAAAACAACAAAACAACGCATACATATGTTTAAAAACAAAAAAACAACATATACATACAAACTACATACATACATGTATGTTTTTAAAACGACAAAAAACAACATACATGTTAAAACAACAACAACATACATACATGTATACATACATACGTACATACAGACATACATGTTTAAAAACAGAAAAATAAACAACATAGCCCACATACATACATACATTGGCCTACATACATATATATATTTATACACACACATACATCTTACTGTTTCAAAAGTTATACTTTCATTCTCCTTTTACATGGCGTTTAAAAGCTAGATAGTGCAATTCAGATTCAATAATATTGTTTCAATTGTATGAAATGTCTGTATATGTTCCTTTAAAAACACCCTCTAAACTATGGAATCTCAAATAAGCATCAGTATTAATCTATAAGCATTGGAATATAACTACATCTTGAAAATTAGCAATGTCGCATAATAAGTCAAAAATTAAGTTAACATTATTTAAGCAACCGTGTCTGCAATGAAGGATACGCGTCACTCACAGCGCACGCAAGGAATTGAAGAGCGCACTGGTTGAGCATCTAACGCGAGAGCGACACACTCGCCATGAGGATGTTAGAGCGGAGAGAGAGAGAGAAAGATGGAGAGAGGGGTTGAGAAAGAGGTGGAGTTGTTCAAGGTAGTCCTCAACAGGCTCGGACGAGTTCACTCCTAGACCTGCAGTGTAGACAAGACAAGGCGTGGACTGCCTATCCAACAAGGATGTATGACAGAAGTGCGCGGATCATGTATGGAGTGTATGGGGTTCTTGAGAGCTTTGACGAGTGTCAACATATGGATGTATGATTTTATACGCGTCAAGTGATTTGGAACAGAAACCGGACGATCTAAATGAGTCAACAGTTGGATGTACCTGAGAGGGACCCTCTGGCTAAGACCATGACACCGCTTTGGAATCAGAGAGAACCATCTGTAAAATGACTCGGAACTCCAGAGCGCGCGCTATGACTTCTCCACATTTGCTGTAAGCAGGGCGAGGAAACATATTTACAGCTGCACAATGGATTTACAAAACTCTAACGGGTCATCTGGGTCGGACAAGCAGAAGCCCAGTCTGATTGACCTGGGGACGTTTTTCGTGGACGCTGACATCATTTTTGGATTTACTAGTCATCTGTTAAAGCGAAAAGCTAAGGTAAGCATATCGAAGCTTTTGAGAGTATACAAAAGAATCCACAAGTTGACTAATTTAGAGCTCATTATAATCTATGTGGGATGTTTTGCATAAAACACTTATTGTCCTATTAAAAGCTATACAATTTTGAGGTTAACAAATATGAATAGTACGTTGTCGTTGACTTGTGGTGATTTATACACTTCAGCACCACGAACAGCTCTCAGCGTCCACATCAATTGCGCTTTTAGCAACTTCCTTTAAAGCATCCGAAATACATTAAAGTGCTATCGCAACTTAAACCCTTAATTTTGCATATCATTTTTTCATCATATTGCGAACTTTGCGCTTGATTAAAAGTTTTTCAGCGGTTAAGATTTCAGCAATTCAACTCAGTTATAGGCATTATGCAACTAGGCTTCCAAAACCTGAAAATAAAAAAAAGACTTCGAGTAAAAAACAACATCAGTCTGAGGTGTTAAAGGTGCACAAACTGACATTAATGCTCAAATAAAGGTTTTGAAGCAGGCTGTCAGAGAGTTTAATTTATATTGGCTAAAATGTTATAGAGTTTAGACGGTCACAAAAAAGCCGAATTTCTGTCAGTATAGGTTGAGCTGTTTTGTTTGCCCACGTTAAACGGTCCGTTATTGATGGTTTATTGGACTGCTGGCTGGCGCTCTCACCGACAAAGGTCTGAATGTGGGTTATTAAAGGCGAATTGTTTAATTGACAGTATTTGGGATGCAATTTAAAATCACGTGATCCCAGCATATACCTCATCAACATAAAATATTTAGCAACGAGTAATTAAATATTCAAACATTCCTACAATTTCTTGTAAACCAAGAGGTTTGGAAGATGTAGTTAAAGAAAATACCAGAGGGTGGCGTCAGAGTAATATGCAAACGACATCAGCACACCCGTAATCTCACAGTCGACACAAGTGAACTGCAACATTAAAGATGACGTAATTTATGTTAGCGGCAAACATTTATTTCTTATTTTTTTATTTCAGACATACACATTGTAAAATAGTAAAATGAGTTTATAGGCTGTTCCTTACAACAATTCAAATGTTTTTATTATTATGAATTATTGTACATCAGACAGACACGATTTGATCATTTGATTAGGTTCACATGAGCACATTCCTTATCACAATTAATTAAATGGTGAATTCCCTACAACTTTATATTCACGTTTAGTTTGGGCACAAGCCACCTATAAACTATCTGAAACAGCATATTCTCAGTTTGAATAGCTACTGAAGAGCAGCTCCACCCCTCTAACCAAGTGACCGAGCCGAGTGAATCACACACGCATTGACAGCAGTCAAACTATACTCTCTCGTACGCGCGTCGTCATGGAACTACAGCAACGCAAAACTTTAGGGGGAATCTTGTTATGCCTTTTCCTTTGCGCTCCCACTGACTATTCATGAACTGTGTTCCTAATCAATGTGTGTAGACAAATAGAGGCGCAATAAAGTAGGCTACACTAGACATCCGCAGTGCTTTGATCTTTTATACCGAGATGATGGATTTAACTCAAGGGAATGCGCGAGGAGAGTTCCAGATCAGCCGGTCAACTGTAAGTCTTCTTACAACTGATGCTGAGAAGTTACAGTAATCGAATTGAATGCCAACGTTTTCTGTTTGTTCATTGTGGTTGGATAACTTGCAACACGTTAGAAAGTTTAATCACATTGTGTATAACATGAGTTAAGAACTACCTAATATTTAGTGATGCTAACGTGTACATGCACTGCCTTAAATTTTTAGGTGCAATCAACCTGGATATTTAAGTAGTTTCAACTTAAATTACATAAAACGGACTTTAAAAAATTAGGTGAATCTTAAAAAAAATTATAAAAAAAGGTAAAAATTGCTTAACTTATTTTGATGAGTTAAAGCAATGTAAAAACACATGTTGTCATAACTTATTAATCATATCATTTTCATAGTGTGGAATGGGTATTAATATAATAAACAATTTGCAATATGCAATTAACTGTAATGTTAAAGCTCTAAATGTTAGCAAATTTTGACAGGTGTTTGAAAAATATATGTGCTCTTTCTGCATTGTTATTTTGCTGTCTTTCAAAAAGGTTGAAGGCTGTTCGAGCCCGAGGAGGAGGCTGTCAGCGGAGGAGGAAATGTGTGCCGGCAGACCAGCACCTGAAGGCGCAGGAGCCGTGAGCGTCTCGGAATCAGACAGGGACGAGACTAGGCCAGATCTGTGCAAGCAGTGTCAGATGACTGTAGCTGAACTGAGGAGACAAGCCCTCGCTCTGTCCGACCCCGCTTCCTTAAAGGTCAGTGAGTGAAAAGCATTATTAAGGATGCCACTGCAAAGTGCATCCAAGACAGTGGAAATCTTGCTGCTTTGTTATTCGCAGCTTTTTTTCTTTTTTTTTTTACTTATAAAGATATCTTTCGAGGATCTGTTTTGACTCATGCAGAAATGGATGACTAAGAAGCTTTTGTTAGTCTCAAGAAGCACTTGACTTTCACCTGAGCTTCAAAGCTATGGAAGTTGTTCTCTTTGTTACATTCTGTCACTCTGCTCTTTTCACAGCATTGTGAAAGCCTCACCTAAATCAGATGCAATGCAGTCAATGCCTCTTAATGGCCATTTTTGTGTAAAATCTGAAAAGTTGACACAAATAAGCCCTGTCTTTCTAGTTTTATGACCCTCTTATCAGAAAACCGATATCCTATTCAGGCTCCTATTCACAAAGTTCACCCAGTCATCAGAAGGTTAATCTTTTTACTATACCTTAACAGAGAGCAAATATTTCAACAACCTATTTTCAAACTAGGCTTTGTTGTACTTTAGAATGCTTTCAAGTCATTATTATAATATGTTTGAAATGCATACAGGCTTGGATAAAAGCATGATCATGGCTTCACTGCACAACTTCCTTAAAATGCTGTTTGAAATGTCTCATGGCTGGATATTTGGTTTATGGTCAAACTGGTGATGAAGCCTCATCAAGCCTTGATTGGGATGGTTGGAGTGAGATGTGAGAAGCTCAGCTGTGTGGTGTGATGCGCCCCTGTGCTTGCCAATGCAGTAAGTGGATGGGCATGATATACAGAGAGCAATCTGGATGCAAAAAGGAACTATTAAGGTTGCACTAAATTGACTGAAACAAATTATTATCATTTGTGAGGTTACATTTCTAGTGTAGATTTTTAGTGCTGTTTAATCAATATCACATGAGCAAGAGTGCTTTTGTGATGAATTATTCAACTCAACTCATGAAAAGAGTCACTTGTTTCGTACCTAAATGATTTAGTGCTTTTGAATGAATTATTTGAGTGAATGATGACTCAATGACTCACTTATTAAGAACCTTACTTGTTTCGTTCCAGAATGTTTTTTATTTATGAAAGGATTGAACAGGATCATTAGTTGAATGAATGAATCAATTATGAAACAAGTTTAGTTCCTGAACGAATCCGTGTTTTGAGTGGATGATTTAAAGACAACCTCATAAAGAGAGTCATTTGTATCATATATGAATAAATCAGTGTTTTTGAACAAATCGTTTGAGTGAATGATTCAAAGACTATCTCATATTATTTCTGACTGAAACAGCAACAATTGATCTATTTGGCTGACTGAATGGTTCATTGACTTTTTAAACAAATCATTTGGGTGAATGATTCAATAATTAAGAGTCATTGAATCATTCCTGAATGAATCAGTGTTTTTAAAAAAATTGTTTGACTGAATGATTTGTGACCCACTCATGAAGAGTCATCTGTTTCATTTTTTTTTTTTTAATCTTAAAAAAGTTTTGTTGACTCATTGAATAAATCAGTGTTTTATTAACAAATTGTTTGAGTGATTTAATGAGGTACCACCTCATTAAGAGAGTACATTTTTTCATTACGGAATGGATCATTTTCTTTGAATTAATTGGTTGAGTGAATGATTCAAATGATTCACTCATAAAGAAAGCCACCTGTTTTGCTTCTGAATGCATCAGAATTTTTGAATGAAGGACTCCATGACTCACTCATAAAGAGAGTCACTTTCAGAAAGAGTATTTTTTAAATCCCCATCGTTAATGCTCGACTAATCAGCTCGACTAATCAGGTTTGAGGCCTGGAACTAACTGTTCTTTATTTAATAAAACCAATGCTTTTTTTTATTGGAGAGTAATGGAACATAATCAATCAAATGGAGGACAGAATTCCATAACATTATGTATAACAAAAGCTGAAAGGAAAAATCCCTGGTACTTTGAAGTAATCCACAATATCCACTCTTGCGTTACACAAGTCATTTGCCATTGTTTGTTTGGGGTGTTTACAGTCTATCTGCTCTTTCCTAAAGCCAACAAATTCTCTCTTTTTTTCTCACAACCTTCCGTTTCTAGAATTTTCAACAGCTTTCCTTACTTTCACACACTGTTTTCATGTAGAATATGTGAGTGCCAGTTTCTGAGAGTCTGTGGATAGGGGAGGGGCTATTGCAAGTGGCCCATTGTTTTGGGAAACAATGCTTATCTCCCCCCTTGTCCATCGACATTGGGGGGAGAAAACAGTTGAGCGGACTCGCTGTGGAGTCTGTGGAGGAAGTGGAGACCCAGTTGACCTTCATCATGCATTCAAAGTGTTCCTGTATACTCCTCACCAAATTCCCACCACAGTTAAATATAGGCTGTCGACTTTTTATTGTTGTCTGACTTGCTGCTTGGGTTAGCCTCAGGTTTTCCCCCTCCCTTCGCTTTCTTTTGTGGTTGTGTTTCAAGAGAGATCTCATGCTTAGGTAGGATTACAAGCCCTCCGGTTTGCTTTGAACCCCCCCCTCAAGATCTCTTCTCTCCAGGTTACCTCAGGGGATAAAGATAGGGCTTTTGTGTGGGTGTGCATCAGTGTTGGTGGATGCGTATAACCTCGTCTCACCCTAAGATGTGTTATTTGGTTAGTACTCACTCATTCTCATCACCAGTGGTTGTCTGAAACCATCCCAAGTTTGGCTGGCCGTTTCACTCCTGCTATTTGCCCTGTGTGGTCGTCTCCAGGTGTGGGGAATAAAGCGATGGGGTCAAGCCGGAGAGGTTAGGTCTCTATCGGCCCCTCTGCTGATGGCTTAATGAGACTGTGGAAGTATTGGTCATGGGAGTCCTGCTTTCCCTGCAGTGGGGAAAAGAAAGGAAGCTTTGTCCAGCTGGAGATGTGTGGTGGTTACCTGACCTGAACTTAGAGACTCAAGTGAAATGGTTCTAGCTGAGAAGCTACAGAGGGTTACTGTTTATCAGCTCCTGCCAAAGTGTGGGTGGCCTGTGGGCTTAAATCCTGGGTTTAAATTGGTTGAGTTTTCATTATTCTTGATTTTCAATTGCGATTCACACCTGCTCCCCCCTCATATGTTCATTATGAAAATTGCTCTCAGTTTGCTGGTAAAGTCTGGGAACTGCAGCACTCAATAAGTTTCAGATATCAGGCTGCCCTAATGACCCAGCTGCACTTCACTGGTTCATACTAGATCTCATTTATTCCCAGCCAGCTTGCGTTGGCAAGGAGTACTGGCCTCTTAGTCAGTTATTTTTGTGTAATTGCTGACATTTATGTTTTTTGTTTTTTTTTGCAGTTTAACAATCAAGTGGCAACATTCAAGTAGGCTTGCAAATCCAGACTTTTGAATATTGGAAAAAAAATTTAGGCTGCAAAAAGCTGCAAACTTTACTGACTGACATCTAAAGTGACATTAGATTAGATAAAATATTATAAAATATGATTTTACTTTAAATCAATTACAAAACAAACAAATAAACAAAAATTATAATATAACAAAATTATTGGTAATTAAATAATACATTTTACTGTAATAAAATTATATGATAAAATCATTTTATTATAAAAATTTTATCATGCATTATATGACATGTTTATTGGTCAATTGCTATCTATCTATCTATCTATCTATCTATCTATCTATCTATCTATCTATCTATCTATCTATCTATCTATCTATCTATCTATCTATCTATCTATCTATCTATCTATCTATCTATCTATCTATCTATCTATCTATCTATCTATCTATATCTAACAATCACCCTCTTTTAGATTTCTCTACTTACTCTCTACTTTATATAGTAATCTTAATTATTTATTATTGTGCACTTCGTACTATGTATGGTGTGATGGTTTAATACAATTTACTACCATTTAATATCAATTAGATTGAAATAAATGCACAGCAGTAGTGGTCTGCAAATGATGCAAATTAATGGCGCTAAATTCTCAGATTTTGGCAAATTGAATGATAATTTTATCCTCAGAGGGGCTCAATGTACCAACACAGTACCCTGTAAATATTACTTTACTTCTAATGGGTGTTCTATGAAAGGCTGAGGCTAACACGCAAACTTTAGGTAAAAATGTGTACATTAATAATTTAAATCAATTTTCACACATATGTAACGTCAGGGACTGACTTAAATGTTATGTTTTGTGCATTTTAAATACAGACAAACCGAAAACTTTCTTATATATGAATGTATTGGCAAGTGCACCAAAGCCAACTATTCAGAAGTGAAATCCTCATTGAAAAAACTTGAAAGATTATAAAATCTTCAAATTTGCTCCTGAAAAAGTTCCAGGAAATGCATGGTCAGCAGCACTGCAGCCCGGCGTGTGACAGGCCGTTTCTTTACAGTCTTCTGCCAAGCACACGCTCACAGGTGGCAATTAGTCTTCCTTCACGCCCCACAGCTTTTAATGGCTTCACTCTTTTTCACCAGGTTTGCTTTCAGTCCTAGCCATCCTTTGTTTTATTATTTATTACCAGTGATTCCTTCGCCTGATATCAGTGAGGAATGGTCTCTTCTCTTCAAACAATATAGAAGCTTTCCCCTCAGTAGTTCATTCACTTCAATGTCAGGGCACTTAACACCTGAACAATGCCTGAGGATGGAATGCCTGGAAGCTTAACACGGGACAATGGACAAAGACTTCATTGCCTACAATGATTGGCACTTAACTAGTCACAAAGATCCAGCACATTACCCAAGACTCGCAATTTTAAAAAATGGCCAGCGTTAACCCTAAATATGATAACCATTAACCGTTGAGAATGAATATGAGTCGTCTAACGTCAAACTCTTTCACTCCACTGGCCGTCCGCATCTATTACAGGATCATTCAACAAAATTTAAGGGCATTCGCACCTGGGTTAGAACAATCTAGCAGTATGGAATGTGGCGTTCCCAATCCCATTATTGTGATGATGGACTACAAGGTATCACATTTAATAAGATAAATATGCGCTTGGGGGCGGCCGTTGTTTCATCTCCATTGTCCAAAGAAAGGCACTGAAATGGCTGTCATCAATTATAATGACCACTACAGTTCTAAGGGTCTATAAGCTCTCTGTTGTGACATGTAAGAAGTTTAAAGTCCGTTCACAGGGCAGGTCGAAAACACCTGCATCCCTCCGTCCTTCAAATGCTGTGTGAAACCTTAGATGATGGTTGTAATGAGAATACTTAGCTCTCATTTGCTGTCAGTCATCTCCTTGAACTCTCTTGTGACCAGACCTCCAACCCCCCCTGGGAGGATCATCTAAAGCAAAGCTAGATGGATTTGCAGTTTGCCGTTTTCATTTCGAACACTTAACCCCTGCAGCTGTGTGTCTACATGTGCGTATGAGCGACACTGGGGCTTTAACTACCGCATGAAAGGTCAGTGTGGTTGGCTGCTATGGGATAAGAATCATAACAAAGTATGAAAATGGGTGGACCATGCCTGATTAGACTACATTGTTTTGGACAATAAAGATGGAGATCTTTTAAAGGGCATTGGCTAATTGTCTCATTCAATTTGTTGTTGTGTAAGCCACTTAGATGTTGTATTGTATGCCAGGGCTCAGAAGAAGTATTATGAAAAACCTCTGAAGTATATACAGGCTTGAAAAGACATGACATTTTAAACCGATTCCAGTTTGAAAAGCACTCTACGTATACACTCTTCAAAATAATGGTTCCAAAAGAGTGTTTTCACAGAAATGGCTTTAAAAAACCATTTTGTGTTTCTCAAATAACCTTTCAGTGAACATTTTTTTTCTTTGTGTGAAGAACATTTTAATAATCTGAAGAACCTCTGTCCACTCACTCTTAAAAATGAAGGTTCTTTATTGGCTTTGATGGTTCCATGAAGAAACTTCAACATTCATGGACCTTTTCCATTGCTCAAAATGTTCTTTATAGTGTTCTTCGTGGAATCCAAAATGGTTCTTCTATGGCATCACTGTGAAAACTCCCCTTTGGAACCTTATTTTAAGAGTGTATAAATAACCTTTTTTCAGGTTCCATGGATGTAAAAGGTCCTTCATGGAACCATAGGCCCTGTTAACACATGGTATTAAGATGCATTTTGGTCAATTGGATCAGAAGTAGACGAGGGAGACACATACCCGTTTACACCTGGTGTTTTAATCCGCTTCTATTGTCCACTTTCACCCACTTCTGTCCTGATTTCTTCGAGGGGGAGGGTCTATAGGACGGTAAATGTATGGGCTTCTTTCAGACCTTTCGTTCTTATGGACATAATACTCACACAATTTACATATGAACGTGACCGGAGACGGAAAAACACAGAGCATCAGCTTTCATTTCTGCTCTGACAGCCACAAGATCACGCTGAACGCTGTGAGTGTGTGTTAGATATCAGGAATGGTGAGAGAACTTGTCGTCGGTAACTTTTTCGTCTTCAATTCAAACTTCGGTCTTCAACTAAAAAAGTTTAAATCCCGTCTTGCTAGCGCACTTCCCATAATGTTTACACGTTAGGTCAGTAGGCGGAGAGTAGGCATCTTTTGTGGCTGTTCGCACACATTCGACCACTTGAGCGTTTACGCCACGAAAGCAAGCGGGTCGAATGCGTTTTCGACTACCTCTGGAAGTGGTCGAAAGTGGACAGGCTAAAAACGTCTTTGACCCCGCTGTGGCGAACAGGACGGCCGAGGGACGTGAGAGAACGGCGCGAGGCCGGTGGTGCGATTGCTAATGAGCAACACCTGTGAGGCACACCGGTCTCGCATCTCTCACGGAGGAGCGGAAGCATAAAGGAGGAGCGATGACGTTGATGATGGAGAGAGGAACAGGCCTGTATTTTAGTTGTTTTGTTTTTGTATTTTACTTTAGCCAGCAGTCGTCCGCGAGGGGCTGCTGGCAGTTATATTTATTTTTGGTAGCCAGCAGTCGTCCGCGAGGGGCTGCTGGTGGGATTTTCGTTTGTTTGTTTTATTTTAAATGTTATATTTTGATTGTTCGCCGGTTCCCGCCTCCTCCTTCCTTGAACATTGCTACACTGGTGCCGAAACCCGGGAAGAGGGAGGAACGCGCTGTCAGAGAGTCCTCGCCGATGTGGGGAATCCGCGGTGCCATCGAGCATGGTGCGCGAGTCGCCGCCGCTCGCCGTGGGCCGGAGCCTGCTGCCATCCGCCGAGCGAGGGGAGGAGCAGGGAGCGGGGGACTCGCGGCCACGGACGCTCGAGGCGGTGCGCTGGAGTGAGTTGCCGGTGGGACGGTCGAGCTCGCTGCCGGCCGCCTGGGTATTGGAGGGGCGGCTGCCATCCGGGAGGGAGAGGAGGAGTCGCCGCCGCTCGCCGTGGGCCGGAGCCTGCTGCCGTCCACCAGTGAAGGGGGGGAGCAGGGAGTGGGGGACTCCTCCCGTCTGCCCAAGGCACCCGAGGAGCCGTCGCCCGAGGGCTACCCAGCGTCACCGCCAGGCACCGCGGAGGAGATCGCCTAGCTGGTGGGGGACCAGATGGCAGGGCGTTGTGGGAACCGGACCAAGTTTTTTTTTTTTTCTCTCCCCTCTCTCGATCTGTCGCTCCTCATGCTTCCGTCTCCGTTTCCCTCGGTTTGTCTGTCCATACTCCCCAGGGATCGCCGCCGCCGGGGGGGGGAGTAGGCACAGGCTTGTGGGTACCCCCCGGCCTGTGAGGGGCGATGGGGGTATGTGGCGAACAGGACGGCCGAGGGACGTGAGAGAACGGCGCGAGGCCGGTGGTGCGATTGCTAATGAGCAACACCTGTGAGGCACACCGGTCTCGCATCTTTCACGAAGGAGCGGAAGCATAAAGGAGGAGCGACGACGTTGATGATGGAGGCCTGTATTTTAGTTGTTTTGTTTTTGTATTTTACTTTAGCCAGCAGTCGTCCGCGAGGGGCTGCTGGCAGTTATATTTATTTTCGGTAGCCAGCAGTCGTCCGCGAGGGGCTGCTGGCAGTATTTTCGTTTGTTTGTATTATTTTAAATAAATTATATTTTGATTTTTTGCCGGTTCCCGCCTCCTTCTTCCCTGAACATTGCTACACCCGCTTACACCTGTATTTAGCATCTACTTGTGATCCGATCGACCAAAACGCATCTTAATTCCTGGTGTAAACAGGCTCATAGATGCCAAGAACATTTGACTGTATCCTCTTTTTATAGAGTAAAATGCGTCAATACGCCTGACGTTGTCATGAGCTCATCTGAATTTTCATGTTACTTAATAAAGTGAAATCTGTCAAGAAGCCTTTTGCTTTCGTGAGCTCATCTGAATTTTCAGGTTACTTTAAATATGAGTGCGTGCCCAACGGCATTGTTGGAATGTTTATTCCAAGGACATCAATTATTTCCTCACACCCCAACCAGAGAAAAGCTCTCGGTTCTCACGAGAAGTGAGGCTGGTTGAAGTGGAGTTGAAGGTCTACTGGAAGTCCTGGTTCGACTTGCTCGTCCCATTCTTCACTCTTAACCCTGCAGGGTAGGTTTGCCTAGCACATGCCAGAGCAGTCACTATAAATCACTCAATTTTATTGCCTTTATTAATTCTCCTCCTGTGCACTTTTCTCGTACTTTCATTTGGTTTGGTTTACAAGAAATTCAAAGCCGTTTATCAGAACATAATAACAGCAGACTTGTGACGAACTTGGGGGCGGATGGCATCCAGCAAACATTCTTACGTCAACCCACACCTGATTGTTATCGTTACGTGTCACTGATGTTATTTGAAAGAAACGTATTTTATGATTAATGGGTTAATGACATAAGAAAAGAAAAAAATGAAAAAGATTCTTGAAAAAAAATCTATTTTTAAAACCCACATGCCAAGTTCTTAGAAATGTACATTTTGTATTTATGCTGCTGCCATATGCTTTTGAAAAATGTTTATAACAATTTCAAGAAAAGTTGACATTTTTAATGTATTTATTTTAAATTTAAACATTATTTTGTATAATATACATATATATAGGCATATAATATATATATATATATATATACATATATATATATATACAGTCGTGCTCAGAATTAATGGTACCCCTGGTAAATATGATAAAAAATGGCTGGAAAAAACAAATCTGCATCATTTATCCTTTTGATCTTCCATTCAAAATATTGGAAAAAATCTAAACTTTCATTGAAGTAAAAGAATAGAAAGTGGGGGGGGGAAGTCACATTATGAAATAAATGTTTATCTCCAAAACACGTTGGCCACAATTATTGGTACCCTTTTATTAAATACTTTTTGCAATCTCCTTTTGATAGCTTTTGATAGTTATCTTCTCCAAGATAACAGCTCTGAGTTTTATCCTATGATGCCTGATGAGTTCGGAGAACACCTGACAAGAGATCAGAGACCATTCTTACAGAATCTCTCCAGATCCTTCAGATTCCCAGATCCATGTTGGTGCTTCTTCTCTTCAGTTCACTCCACTCATCAGGTCTAGGACGGTCATGGCAGAAGCTTCATTTTGTGCTACTTAACACATTTTTGTGTTGATTTTGATGTTTGTTTTGGATCGTTGTCCTGATGGAAGATCCAACCACTGCCCATTATACGATTTCTAGCAGAGGCTGTCAGGTTTAGATTTTTTATCTGTTGGTATTTGATAGAATCCACGATGCCATGCATGTATCTGAACAAGAAGTCCAGGACCTCCAGCAGAAAAATATGACCACAACATTAAAGATGGTATATTAAATTGTACACATGGGGTACTTTTTATCCTTGTGTGCGCCAAACCCATCTTGCATGTTTGCTGCCAAAAAGCTATTTTTTAGTTTCATCTGACCACAGAACCCTGTGCTGTTTGAAGGTCCAGTCATGTCTGACAACTGAATTTGCTGGGGTTTGTTTTTGGATGAGCAAGGAGGATTTTTCTTGAAAACCTCCCAAACAACATGTGGTGATGTAGGGGTTGTTCAATTTTTTTTTAATAGGCTTTCTGAACCCAAGACTCAACTAATCTCTGCAATTCTCCATCTGTGATCTTTGGAGAGTCTTTGGCCACTCAAACTTTCATCCTCACCATGCATTAAGACAATATAGACACACGTCCACTTCCTGGCAGATTTGTAACATCTTTAGTTGATTGGAAGTGCTTAATTATTGCCCTGATGGTCAAAATGGGGATTTTCAATGCTTTAGCTATTTTCTTACAGCCACTTTCTATTTTGTGATGCTCAACAATCTTTTGATGCACATCAGAACTATATTCTTTGGTTTTACTCATTGTAATGGATGATTAAGGGAATTTGGCCTTTGTGTTTCCCCATATTTAAACTCTTGTAAAACAAGAAGTCATGGCTGGACAATTTCATGTTCCTAGTCACCCTGGTGTGCAAAAAAAGGTAAATATGAATGGGAATATACTTAAGAGATATTTTACTCGTAAACAATTCTATAGGGGTACCAATAATTGTGGCCAACTTGTTTTGGAGAAAAACATTTATTTCATAATGTGATTTCCCCTCCACTGTCAATTATTTTACTTCAATGAAAGGTTCGATTTTTGCCAATTTTTTGAATGAAATATCAAAAGGATAAACGATGCAGAATTATTTTTTACAGCCATTTTTCATCATATTTACCAGGGGTACCATTAATTCTGAGCACGACTGTATATATATATATATATATATATATATATATATATATATATATATATATATATATATATATATACAATTATTTATTTATTTGTTTATTTATTTAGTGAGAAATTAACAACATGTTCTTCATAGAAGAGGTGTATTCAAGATATTGGTCATATGATTTGCATTTTAATGCATTTTTTTAATAAGTCAATTTAATAGATCAGTGTCACTGACTCAAATGCAAATACTTTTTTTCCTAAAAAAATTTCTCAAAAATATAATATAATTCAGAAATTATACCCCAATCCAGAAAGACCTTGACAGGATGACTTTTTAAGCTGGTCAGCTAATGTGAAACTGGTGATACTGGTAGCGTTTTGATACCAAATGGTGAGTTTGAATAATATTTAACAGCCGTAAATATGTCCGTAGCCCTGCACTCACCTCATCTGAACCTTGACGTTTTTTGCATACCGCTCTCATCTTCCTCTTAACCTTTTAACCAGACGTCGACCATATAGGAAAACCAGAATGTAAACCACAGGAAATGATGGGTTGAGAGAGCCAAATACTACACTGCATTATTGATGTTTACTCCAGTGAGCCCTGCTATCTGATTCTCAATCAGTGAGTGTTTAAACTCATTGTTTGCTTCCGGGCTGTTTCACTGTAAAGCTGTGTGTTCAGCTGATATGACTATGATAAGCTCTTCCCAAATTGTATTATTCTCAGTCTCAGGCTTTTAATGTTGAAACAAAGCATTGTTTTGCATTTGTCTATCTCAGGGAATGCACTGATACTCGCACACACACACACACACACATATATATATATATATATCCTAACAAATTTCCAAGGAGGTCCTTTGCATATTGAGACTTTGACCAATTTACTGTTTTATGTAGATTGTTCAGACATGTTGTTTAAAGCTGTCAAATATAAATCATGAAGCATTTGAAATTCCTATTTTGTCCTCTAGAGGCATATAGGCTTCTTTTTTAAACGCACTCTTGACCAGTGGTTTTATAGAAGGACTTGAGCTGGTGAAAGTGGTTTTATCTTTTGCCAATCAAATCAGTTTCTCAATTGAACCTATTTTCAAATCTACTGACTTTTATTCTCAACAAATAAATGAAATGGATTGTGTATTTGTTACAAAAGACAGTAATATAAGTGGCCAAAAAAGCATTTGGACACATAATAATAATAATAAAAAATAAATCAATTCACTTTTCAAAGTCCCTTTTTGCAGTGACTTCCAAGCAAATATCTATGATATTTTCCAAAAATAAAAAAATTACATTTTGTTCTATATAATTTTTTTTTTATTAAGATTTAGATCATATTTTGCTAGAAATGTGCTTTATTTATTTATTATACCACTTGGTTATGATATTTTCAGTGTGCATTTATAAGTTTGGGACTTTATGTACAGAAAAGTGTAGCACAAAGTTCAAAGTTCAAACACTGCTGGATATGCAGTGAAAAAGATGTCAGAGAAAAAAAGAGCTCACACTGGCCAGTTTACAGCCATACTTTCTCTTATTCTGTATTTTATCCCAGGCTGCCAACAGCCAGAGGAAACTTCTCAATGTTGTAGGGTGTGACACAGGAAACCGGCTGAAGAGGGCTTGAGCTGAAGGCCGTGCAACTGTGTGTGCATAAATGCTCGAGTGCATTGGCATATGTGTGGTGTCAGACTGTTTGGGAATCCACACGACTCAATCTGTGTGGAAAAAGAACATCCAGGAATGTTCCATCCAACATAATTGCTATTGTCTGTCATTCCTCTCTCTGTCCAGTCCTGCCCGCTATTACAGTAAATGTCAGGCGGACTGCAGGCTAGCAGTTAAGACATAAGCATTGCGACGTACCGAATCGGCTCTGAATTTTGAGATTTGATCACATCTGGCCATAAGCTGATCAGTGCAATGTCTCTTTGATTTTGTTCTCATAAGCTGAGTGAAAAAATAGCACTGAAAAGGCGTGGACACAGTCATTTTTTCGGCTGACTTTATTGCATATGCATTTGTAGGAGTTTCCCTTTCAGACACAAAATTTATGGGAGGAGAATATTTTTATGAATCATGCAAGGTGATATACTAAGGTTTGCGCTGGTCAATATACTGGTATTTGCACCATTATTTTCCACCCAAAAAAGCATTTCTTAACCCATATGCTAATTTGCGCTGCTCTTGGTAGATTGCGTTGGTCATTATGGAAGTTATCTGGCTGTGTCTGTTTTTTTTTTTATTATTTGTGTTTCCTCAGTAGATCACGCTCGGATATTTCCACTACCATCAGCGCTTTTTTCGAATTACGCTCTCATGCTATTTTGCTCTGATTACTGTGGTGAATTATTTGCTTCAGAGCATTAAAACACTTTGGGCCTAAATCTGGGCCTTTTCATGCTCTGAAGCAAATAATTCCCCACACAAAAGATAACGTGGTCAGCACCAAAAACATCATGTCTGTCTTTTTTCTTAAGATCAGATGACATGATATGTGAATAGAATAGAATCGTAAGCTATCACGACATAACCGCTGTCGCCTATTTGACATGATGTCGCCATAGAACAGCACAAGGACATTTGCTTCTGAGCAATCAGAGGTTAAGTGCCTTTCTCATGGTCCAATGATGATGGCTCACTTCTTGTAGAGATTAAACTAGAAGCTACACAACAACACGCTCATGTTAATGTTAATAACCCCATGAAATCAAAATGGCAGTTTTGTGGCTTTTAATATATCTCTGTGAGATTTGAGGCCATCTATATGCTAGTGTAAAACTAAAAGAATTTTTTTTTTAATTTTTTTTTTTTTTTTTGGTTTTTAGCACTTTAAGCAGATTGTACAGTTCAGTCTGCAGCTCCTCTTTGGGCCACCAGAGGGAACCTTCACCAGCATTCTAGGAAGTCAATTCCTTCCTCTACTTTGTCTGAAAATCGCTGTCTATACCCTTATATGCACTATTTGAGGACATAGCTATTTGTAGTGGTGTCCAAAACCATTGTGTGCATTATCAAGTGCACTCATTCAATTTTATTATGCACCTCAACAAGTTCACAACAGATGTTCACTCAACACCCGGTAGCTAGAGAATATTTGTGCACTGTTAGCTTCGTGTTGAATGACTTCCCTCGTCTTGACAGAAGATGGCATCTGCAGCACATCATGTGCACTCAGTGTCTGAATTTGCTCACTCGTTTTAATTACTTACTGTATAAGTGAAGTAATGTAGGGAATATGAGGAAATTTTGGATACAGCTATATTTTTTTTTAAATAGAATATTTCAGAATGTATTATAGATGATTTATTCGTGCACATCAAAAAAATTTTTTAATTCATATGTCCTCGTAATCTTTAATCAAATAATTTCCCCTCTCTTTTGCTGCTCATCTCTTCTCTGATGACACGTTTACTGGCATGAGGGCGGGACAACCTGTCACTCACATGAGATCCACCAATAGCAAACCACAACCATCCAATCAATTGCTGATGGACGAAATCAAATCCCGCCCTACATTTTTTCTAGTTTGAGAAGCTGTTTCAATCGGATGTATGTCACAATAGAAAAGAAAAGACCATCACAACTTCGGCGCTGACTTTTACAGATTGTGACATACAGTTACAATATTTACAGGAATTCTAGGAAGTCACTTGCCTCCCTCCAATATACCAGCCTCTGACTAGCAATAACAAATAGCTAATGATCCCAAACCGAAGTGAGGGTAACCGAAGGTTAGCTTTAAAGACATAACTAGTATATCACTAATAGCTTACTTTCATTTTTTTTTTTTTTTTTTTTTTCCTTTGAGTGCTTAGTAAATTTAGCAGATTGTGACAGCCTCCTCAACCATCTCCATTCCACCAGAGGGAACCTTCTACAGGTTTCTATGAAATCTCCATCTAATACACCTACCCCTGACTAGCAGTAGCAAATAGCTCAGATGTTAATACGCCCAAACAAAAGGGATTGAGTAGATTTGCAGCCACTGTGGAAAGAATATGGCTACTGCTTATAGACTTGTCATGACTAGTGATGGAAGAAACAAAGCTTTTCAAAGCTTTGAATCAATAGAACCAATTTCTTAGCAAAATGATTCATTGTTTCGAAGCGTTTGAAATACAACGCGCTGGTGACCCCTGCTGGTCTTTTTACTTTACTTCAATTAACCCAGCCCCGTTCAGCACATAGGGTGACAATCGGCTTCTATCCGCGGCGGCGACTTGAGCCTCGTCCCATGGAATGTCGACTGGTCGTCCATAAAAGTCCTTCACCAGGTGATGTTTGGTCGTCTTTGTTTTCGTTTGCCTTGTATACGCCAGCAGAGTATTGTCGCCTTGGGGAGCCGGTGGTGGGAGAGGCTTAAGACGTGTCCAGAGGAACACCATCGGTTAGAGCTATCAACCTTGTCGTACGCCAGTTTCGATCATGAAGAAATCCGTTACCCCTTCTTCCATCCATACACAGCAGCAAGAGCCCTGGTACAGGTTGTGAAATGTCAACAAATTGAGATGCGATTTTCACAAGGCCTTCACAAAATCGCTAAAGTTCTGCTGCTGGTCAGAACACTGAAAATGCAACAAAAACTCAGACCAAACATGCATAAAAAACAGCTTTTACAAACCCATTGCAAATGTTTTATTGAAAGTAAAATCTATCAAATGCAATAAACTACTCATCTAATAATATTAATATTACTGTAAGTATGTGATGATGTTCTTTTATCATTTTTTTCAGGGCTTGTTTTGTTTGTTCCATGAATGGCTCAGCTAAACAGGCCAATAAGAGACTATATCCTTCTATTACTCCTACTAATGTCTTATTAAAACGTTTGCAAATGTATGCAACTGATCAGAGATCAGGTAAAAACCATAGACACTTGTTTAATGTTTCGCCTGTGGGGGGCCATCTCAGTGACTCCACATGTTTCATGGGTTCACAGAGATCGTGGTAAACTATTGAAATTTCGAAACGTTTCGAAACAAAGCCTCGTTTACTGAAATCACGTGAGTTTGGCTGTTTGATTCATGCTCCTAACCACTGACAAAAAAAAAAGATTTGTAAAGGTTTCAAAGCTTCATGAAGCAGTGTTTCAAAATAGCCCATCACTAGCCATGACTTGAAACCATTTAACAAACCTGAACAACTGTAAACTCCTTTGGAAGGAAGGACTCTGCATCATTATGGCTTCTCTGGCCTTGACATCAGTGTCAGTGTCTGCTGGTCAGTGGGTCAACTGTCAGCACAAACTGTCATTGTATTGTTGGCATACGTGTAAGTTTGGCTGGATCCCCGTGGTGTTTGGCTTGGCATGTGTAAGCATGAAATGAGAGAGTGTGTGTGATGCTCTTATTTATTCTCCATTCTGCATAACTCATTGTGAAATGTGGGCCCCATAAATCTGCGCATGGAAATGCCAGTCAAAGTTCACACCTAAGTTCATTTCACGCTTCACTGTCTTCCTCTGTGTGTGTGGTGCAGCATGTTATCGTGTGTGGGATTTTGCATAAAAAATATGCTGGTTTATCATAGAATGATAATCGTTTATTCTTTTTGTGTTTGAGCGTATGTGCGTGTTCAGAATTGATTCAAGCTCTTCTATGGTAAATGTGCTATGAAAAGGTTTTTCTCAAAGATGGAAGATTTAATCAGCCATTACAGTAAAAAATGATTTGTCTTACCTTTAGTGACAGGATTCACTGGGTTAAACAAAAGCCACTGCTTCCAGTCCTTTGTCATTCTGGATAACAGTCTAGTTCAGAGGTTCTCAAACTTTCCAGGTAAAACAAAAAATTGTGGACCACCTACAACCCCAGCAACTCAGAACAATTACTAGTTTTAACTTCAAATGTAATCAAAAAAACTTATAAAAAAAAGAAAGTTTAACAGGTAGAAACTAACAGACAACAGAAAGATGTATTACAAATTTACAGTCAGTTCATTATTGTTATGAATTGACATATCAGTCAATCAATTAATGTACGGGTATGTGCTTTTGATTGGAAATTATTTTCAAATTTTTGTAATCAGCCAATGAATTTGCCAACCATTTTGAATCTTTTATGGACCACATTTTAAAAAGCTCTGGTCTTGTCACTTGGGAAGACATGCAATGTATTTTCCTGTCAGGTAATCTTCAACCACTTTAAAGTTTCTGACTCTTGAGTGCATTTCAGCTAGTTCTCTGTTTCCGCCACAGTAAAAAGTTCATCACTTAATTTAGCCTATTACTGTCATCGTATGATAAATCGAGACTTCCTGCAAGGATCTTCTAATCTCTGTTTTATAGGCTTGCAATTTCATGGCATCTGGCTTCTTCTCACATTTAGCATAAACAGACTTTTTATGACAAACAGCGGATAAGAATCACTTCTGCTTTCTTGTTGTGGCTGTTCTTTCGTCTATAGTGATTTTATTTTATGTGATGAACCTGTAAGCCTTTGATAATTTGTAAGACAATGTGTAATATCACAATTTATTATAATGGCTTATTATGAATAATGTCCTAATGCTCTTTGAACTTTGATTAGAGCAGATGACGGTAGTAATGAATCTCTTGCATGTCTTTGAGTGCTGTGAGAGTGCCAGATCTTTGCCCTTATTTCGTTTTCCCCCTTGGAGGCAAGGGTTGGTCACAGTTCATATACCGACAAAGAGAATTTCCTAAACCTGTTCCTGCAATTTACATTTTGTTCTTTTGAGTATTCTGATAAAACCTTGGAGGTTATGCAATATGCTGCTCTAGACCTAAAGATGTAGTCAAGAACCATCTTTAACATTGACTTGGTTTAAGAATCATTTACCGTAAAACATGCCAATCTACAAATAATTTAAACTGCAGTCAAGACATTTTTCTATGCTAAAGTGCTGCTTGTTAGAAAAAAACGAGCTTGTTACTTGAAAATTTGGAACAAATGTCGTCTTTATAATGTCAGTGCCATAGTAGACTGCTGGTTGGCCTGTAATTGCCTCTCTTGCTAGTGTTCTGTATAACCCAATCTGTTACCATGGCCTTGCTAATGATGTCACAACAAAAGTAGCTCTGTATTAGCCCATCTGTTACCATGGCACTATTTATAATGTCAAAAATCTACCGTCCTTCTCCTAGCCTGAGGTTACTACAGCGGGCTTTTATGATGTCAGATTGCAACGTGGTCCTGGAGAGCTTGTGTTTTATCCTTGCAGTGTGTCAGCTAGTTTACTTCACAGCTCCCTTTATGAGCCCCACTGCTATCTTTCCCACAGACATCAACCACTCTCCGGTCCTCTGTGTAGAAGATAGTCACTTTTGGACACTTAAACAGCGCAGCCGGGAGTTTCACACAGGACTGTGAAGTCGCAGCCTTAAAACAGTTACAGTTACAAGCTGCATGTTATCCCTGTGGTCTTTCCATTAAAGGAGGAGTTTAATTATCAGTGACGCAGCAATTAATGTACGCTTGTTATGCTAGTAAAGGGGCAATGGGTGGTGTTGAGCAATCTCGTGTTCTACTTTCCCACACTATCTGAGCCAGGAGCCGTTGATAGAGTTGTTTTGTCTTTACTCTTTCATGTTTTTTTGGAAGTGCAGTTTGTTTTAGCAGTTGAGGAAATTGAGGAAACAAACAGGAATTGGAACTAAAATTATTTGAAATTCATAAATATTTTTATTTTATTGTCGAGACTTTAAATGTTGGCTTAAGAAAGCCTTGTTTGAAAGTTTTGAAAAAGGTATAAGTTTGCAGGTTTATAGGATAAACCGTTAGATGGATGGATGATGTATAGATGTTTAGATAGATAGATAGATTTTTTATTGCTGCGAACAGCTCTTATTGGACAAGGTCCAAGCACCGACATACAGAGAATTGTCCGGGACCACCTGACCAGATTAACACAGAAATTCTCGTATTATTTTCCCAACGACCGAAGAGTTGGGGATGCATGAATTCGAGATCCTTTTTCAGTAGACACAAGTGATGTGGATGTTGTACTCCCCATTAATTTGCAAACACAGTTAGTGGAACTTGCATCTGACTGCCACTTGCTTTCGCAAGACAGACCTGAGCTCAAACCAGACACAAATATCCAGAACTCGCAGACGGTGCAACAAAGTTTCTCTTGCCATTTAGCTCTACCTATCTTTGCGAGTCGGGATTTTCAACAGTGACTGCAATGAAAACAAAAATCAGGAATAGGCTGACAACAGCTAGTTTGTGTGCGACACTACGAGTCTCCCTTTCTCAAATCCCACCGCGTCTGGATATCATCATTTCAGAGCGGCAGTCTCAAGTGTCACATTAACATGAGTTTGCCTGATTATTGAAAATGTTTGTGTGTTTTCGTGAAATTAATTATAATAAGCATATACGGTGCAGCCTAGGTCTAAAGAGGCATTTCAGTTATTGATTTATTTCCTGTCTTAGTGGGTCGTATGACTGGCATACACCAAAAACAGTGGGTCGCAGTAGGCAAACGGGTGAGAAACCCTCACCTAGAGCACCCTAGCATTATGACAGTGTGTTTTGCATGGACTTAGTTAAATTAAGTTATATTAAGCAGCAAATAGGAAAATATGCCTGCGGGTATAAATAGACAATCAAATCAGTTTTGTCTGTGTGTTTTTGAGGGCTCTGTGAGAGAGTGTGTGTATGTAGTGCCGTTCTGCGTGATTCTTAATTAAATCTTGAACAATGGACCAGTGAAGATCAGAGAGGCAAGTGAGGGGCTTGTTGTGTCTCCTTGTGAGCAGCTTCCTGAACACATGAAAGGAACACACACTGCCCAAAAAAACACGTGTGGAGAGAGGAGGAACTTCTGTCAACACCAAACTATGGCCTTCAAAGTGAACGCCACCCCCTGCTTCACCTCCCACCCGTAAATGCAGACAGCAGAATACATTCATTAGGATGCTTTAGGCACACACACAGAATACACATACATGTTCGCATTGTTCTGTCTTTCCCCCCTCTTTCTTTTGTTTTGGCACTCTGTCTATCTGTCTGCTTATCATTGTCGAGGGTGGGGTTGTCGGAACACCAACATTTCCGTAGTTGACACCATTAAAATTGAAATTTCGTGATTTTCGATGTCATTTTCAGAATATGCAAAAAAGTATATGCTAATTACCAAATTCCTTTATTTAAAATGTTAAATGTTAAAGCAAATATATAAACAACAAAACAATAGCATGCAGTCTTTTGTTTGTCAGTTAAGTAGTTATAAGACAAGCAAATACAATAATAATAATGGAACAAACATAAAATAATTATTTTTAAAATTATATTTCTATGGAGTTGAACATTTGGATGGAAATATTTTTTTGTTCATTTGCAATACTGGTGATTTAAATTATTTGAAATGGGACAAAAATATATATTTTAATGCAAGTAGATGTAATTTTTTTTTTGTGGAAAAGCATTACAATATCATTTTTCCTATTATCTCAGGTGTTGTCCATCAAGTTCTCTAGGGGCTCCATACATTTTAATATCAAAGAAATAAAAAAGGCATAAAGGCATAGGACATAGGCATATGTTCTCAACCTGATTGGTCAGCGTTTATTATATATACTTTGTGACAGAACTTACCGAACATCCAAAACAATGCTGTGTGCTGGGCTAAATGTGCTCGCTGTATGTGCGTAGCCAACATATGATGGTATTTTGACCAGCTGAGAACTCGTGAAGAGCTTATAAAATGTGTAAAGGAGTCAAAGCATCAGCAGGAATCGCTGTGTCACACACAAATGAAGATCTGATGCAAGAAAACACGATTCTGATGCCTGTCCCGAACCGTGATGGGCAACATCACGACTATGATGAGAAAAAACTGGTATGATTGAGCATTCTGTCCTTTTAGGGTAATATCTTGTGACATCATGTCCTGTTTTTGGTATGTTTATGTCTTTCGTCTGTGTCGTGTTCAAATTTAATTCGTACCGCACCAGAGTTTGTTTGGAAGAGGACCGAGACCCATCTTTCCAGCGTCTCAATCCACTCGTTTGGTGCACCAGGGTTCAGATGGCAGCGTTCACACTTATTCAAATGAACCACACTAACAGTAATCACACCAGGGTTCGTTTTAATCTGAACAATCATGCCAAATATGAACACATACTAAATGTATCATTTTCTTTTTTGGTCTGGACCAAAAGAACTGAACTACAAGTGTTAACTACAAGTCTTTTGGCTTTAGCTAGAGGCATGTGGTCTTTACATTTTCCGATCATGAATGTCTGATCCACAGTCTTTGATTCACAGTCCAAATGAATTCTGGGAAATGAATTGACTGTAGTTGACTGTGTGCCGTGGGTCACACCCTTCATATCCCTGTTTTCTGAACTGTGGAAACAAGAATAGGATTCCAGCAAATACACATCAATACAGCAATTTCCTATTTGCTCATTTCCTGTTTTGACAGGAAGCAGAGGAAGATGGCTTGCTCACACAAACAGCGAGAGCAATGGACTGCTGGCTCGCGCAAGCAACTGTCCTCAGTTCGTTCGGCACAGGCGTTGATGGACCTCTTACACCCCGTTAATGAGATTGGCCTGCCGCGTGTGTTTAGGAAAGGAAGCTTTTGTGGAGAATGCTGTTAATCATTTCTGAAGTGGTGCCCTTCTTCCCAGGACGCTCCTTTTGACCCGAACACAATGCAACGCTTTTGAAAGCACCGGTTTCTTTTGTTTTTCCATCACATTCCATCCATCACTGCAATCCATCTTTCTGTGGGCAGGGAAGTCGTCTCCTCTGTTCACACCTAGCTAGTGGAGTACAATTGAGATGTTACATTGTACCTAGGAACCATTTTTCAATTGACATTTCAGTTCAAACGTAAGAGCCTGGCTGCCCTGTAGAGATAAACACCTGATGATTCATAAACAATGGATCACATGACCAGTCAAATACGTACTTTATCATGATAACTGTTATGGAGTCACATGACATGGGAAAAAAAGGTATTGTGGCCACTTGTTAAGATTTTGGTCCTACAACTTATTAATAAGTCCCTCATTTTAGACTAACTAAATTAAAACTTAACTTAATTAAAACATAAAATGTTTTTCTTTGTTTAGATTGAACTGAAACAAGGGAATGATATTGTATATTTAATGCATGCTAATATCTCCTATTTTACTTTTGCCATCCACTATTGCTCACATAAACTAATCTTTTAAAACTCTTATACTAACACTATGCAATGTAATCTCAAGCAAATTAATATACATTTTTCATAATGTACATTATTATGTTGTGATGCCTCAAATCAATAGTTGCATGTAAAATGATTGCTTGTAGTTTATATATATATTTTTTTTCTTAAGACAAAAAGTAATGGAAAAGTATTGAATTTCTGCAAGTAAAACATGTTTTTAATAAAAAAATTAGATTAAAAAACTATTTTCCTAGTCAGTAATAAATATAAAAAATAATAATAAATAGTTTCCTAGGCAGTAATAATTTTTAAAATTATTAAAATATGAATTAAAATGAAATATTCTCAGTTCCACCATGTTAATTATTTTATTTTTTTGGACACTGCGTAGAAGTATTTGTGATTAAACTAATTCTTGAGACTAACCTCTTTCTCAGATTGCAGGGCAGATACACTGACAGGCAGCCAACCCCCCACCCCCCCCCCACCCCCCTCCCATTATGCACTGCCTCAAATTGCTAATTAGGAAATTCAGTGATTATTAACCTTGGCACTAGACAGCGATCTCCTCATTTCTTTCATTACAGCCTGGAGTTGACTTACTCTAAATGCTACTTTTAGTTTGACTGTAGAGAGAGAGCAATTGCACGCTGTCAGCTGCACACAAAAGCCCTCTGTTTTATATTTTTGGAAAATATGATGCTTTGACCTACTGTGTACAGTACTCCCTTTCTCTCTAGCAGTTTGACCTTCTGTTTGCTTTTAAGTGATTTAATGCTGCATTATTTTAGTTCTTCTTCTTTTACCAGACGTTTATTGTACCAAACCAATTTTACAACCCTTGAACCAACCTAGAGTTAAATATCTTGCTCAAGAGCGCAGTGGTTTAACTGGCCCTTCTGGAGTTTGAACCAACAACCTTTGATCTACCAGGCCAGATCTCTGAGGTGCAGTGACGGATTATGTACAGTCATCCAGTTATGATCACAAAATAAACCTGTACGTTTTTTTTATTATTATTTTACAACAATGACTGGCTGACTGTTCAGTATTCTGCATATTTCAGTGCTTATTACCAAACAAATAATGGATATGAACATTTGATTTTTTATGTGAGAAGAAGCAAAGACATTTGACCAATCAGAATCAAGTATTCCAGAGAGCCATATAACTTACTTATAGACCTTATGTAGCCCTGCTGTTTAATCGACTCTTTTGAGTCGATCATCATGTATATAAAAGGTTTGATTGCTTACTTTAAGTGTTTTGTATTTATATATGTTTGTATTTGAATGTACGATCATAGGTGGGTTGATTTATGTATTGTAAATCAATTCTAGGACAGGAACCCAGTGAGAATGTGCCATGTGTGATGAAGGTGAGGGGTCAAAGGTCAGCGCTCCTGAATGTTAAACTCTGTTGAAGCTGCAGTTCACTTCTACCCTGACCTTCAGAAGCTGCACAATTAGCTGACCTTTGACATCTCATACTAGCCAATGAACCCCTAGGCACAGACAACATACTTCCACTTTCTTTGTCCTACATTTGTGTGTTTGTTTAGAATAGGGTGAACATCTTAATAAGGCTGCCTAGAGAAAAAGAGACAATACTGTTATGGCTCTAATGGTGTCTTGACTCAACGTAGGTTTCTGCATCCAACGCAATTACTGTTTGCTTTAACCTTGCACATTATACTTATAAATATGCCTGTGCTTTTTATGTTCAATATACAAAGCTGTCAGTTAACTTTCAAGACAAAGTGCCCAATTTATTCACTTTTGTAGCATTTTGATTCTAAATTCAGAACTGCAGGAACAGGATAGGGTTTAGAATCACTCAAAGTCTTCTCTGAAACTCCCTCGTGTGGATAAAGAGAATGTCCGTAAAGCCGCTCAGCCTCGCTTTAACCGAGTACATGACTAAATGTGTCAGGCCATTAAAAATAATGTAATGAACTCTCAATGTAATAGGCTCTCATTCATATGCAAATCAGAGTGGATTCAGCCTTGGCCTTTCTTGCTACCTCATTGCACAGTGACGCCTGTGACATCACTGTTGGAGATTTTCTCCGAACGCTTTCGTGTTTTAATTGCCTTGATGAACAGAGGACCAACAGGCGGAATTAATCCATCAACGTTTACTGTAAGTGCAGGAGAGATGTGTTTATGTAGGTGTAGTGCTTCTAGGCCATGACAAATTGAACATGTTTTGAATGGAGTTCAGGGAGAGAGTTTAAATCAGGATGGAGAGTTTAGTTTTTTTTTTGTTTCCACCAAATGAAACATTTTATCTCTGATAAATGACAGTGATAATACTGGTTCAGTAGAAACAATCTAAAGCACCTATAGGTAATCTTTCCTTTTCTCTCTGTCCTATCTTCACAATCCCTGTCCTTTTATAATTTTGTCGTTTCAATTCTTCCCATTATAAGTCAGGATTGCCTCATCCTTGCTGCCATTAATGGGTAGCAAATAGATTTTGCTTTTGTATAGTTTACTTCAAGGCCATTTATAGTCGTTCCAATTGTGTCACACAAAGTGACTAAATGCCTTTTGTTACTATTTTTGATAAGCAAAGATTTTAATAAAGGGAGAGAATGAAAGGGTAAAGCATTTTTATAGTCATTAAGGCGATTCGTTTGTGTGTTCTGCCTTATGTCTGCTCCAGACGGAGAAGGGTTCGGGAATCCTCCGTCTATCTTCCTATCTTTATTCGCTGTGTCTAGACGTCTCTATTCACCCAAAGAAAACATTCAGACCTGCCAATCTCCGAGAGTCTTGGATGCCTTCCTTAATGTGTGTCCAAATATCTGCAGCACAAAGCCGTATTAAATTTGATGTCTATTGGATTATTTAATTGACTTTTTTTAAAAACACAGATTTAACAGCCAAACAAATCATACAAAATAAAAAAAGTCTCTCTTTATTATATATAATCCCTCTCAGTTTATTTATTTATTTAGTAATGTTTCTCCTAAAATTCATATCCTAATGAAAAACATAGGGCTGCTGCTGAATAGCATTATACAAATAATTTGATCTTCGGAGAGTTGCTGAGAAATATTTGAGTTTTTGCGATGTCTTCTTACACATATGGAGACACGTGAGATTTTGAAGGGTTTTAATGTAGTTTTATCTACATTAATCTGTCTTCAAAAAGCTCAGTTTTATCAGGACAAAAACGCTGTCTTCAGGGTGGAAGGACGAAAAAGATGCTTTTTCAAATGAAAACATTAGTGTGGACAATGCTTAAACTCTTGCTGAGAAGCTGGAGAATCAAGCAGGTTTCTCAATTCATGATTTGCTGTATAGGAGAAACAAATGAGATTTATGATTAACAAGACATGATTTTTCTTTCCTATGTGTACATCCTTGTGAACTTGGCCTTGCTCCAATTGTTTTGACAGATTGAATTACATTTAATTACACTGAAAGGCAATTGTTGTTACCAATGAAAAATGATTTAGGTCACCGGTTGACATCTTTCATCAAGTGTTGTTTCAAATTATCTGTATATATTATCTGAATATAAATTTTATTTTAAAGGACATTTTGACAGTAATTTTAAGTTAACCAACCCACAAGATACACACAAGAACACACACACTCTGCAAACCGTTGACACACACACCCAGAGCACTGAGCAGCCATTCACTGCGGATTGGGGGTTATGTGCCTTGCTCAAGAGTACCTCTGTAATTTCCTGCCCGTATTGAGAATCGAACCCACAACCATAGGCGGATTAACCAAATGGGTAATTGGGCAAGTGGACGTGCAGAGAGTTCCTAAAGGGCAGGGGCTCAAAGGTAAAAAAAAGGGGCATGTATACACATACTGGTCAAAAATTTGGAAACATTAGCCTACTATTTTTAATGTTTTAGAAAGAAGTATCTTATGCTCATCAAGGCTGCATTTTTTTAAATTAAAAAACAGTAATATTGTGAAATATTACTACAATCTAAAATAATGGTTTTCTATTTAAAATATTTTCTATTCAGGATTCTGAGTTAAAAAGTTACAAAAAGAACAGCATTTATCTCAAATAGAAATATTTTGTACCAATATCCACTATACTCTTCAAAAGTTTGGGGTCAGTAACTTTCTTTCTTTCTTTTATTCAGCAAGGATGTTAAATTGATGAAAATTGATAGTAAAGACTTATAAAATAATTTCTATTTTAATTAAATGCTGTTCTTTTTAACTTGAGTCATCAATGAATCCTGAAAAAAGTATCACAGGTTCCAAAAAAACATTGAGCACCACAACTGTTTGCAACATTGATAATAAATCAGCATTTTAGAGTGATTTCTGAAGGAACATGTGAAACTGAAGCTAGGGTTAGTAATGATGCTGAAAATTCAGCTTTGTATCAGAAATAAATTATATTTTTTAAGTAGGCCTATATTAAAATAGAAAACCATTTTTTTAATTGTAATAATTGTTTTATGTATTTTTAATAAAATAAATGCAGGCTTGAAGCGCATAAGAGGCTTCTTTAAAAAACATAAAAAATAGCAATGTGTCAATTTTTGACCGGTACTGTGCTATTATCAAAAATCACCATTTCACGTGTTGTTGTCAGCCTACACTTCACATCATGGCCTGTAGGTGGCGCCTGGGCTTCATTATTTTGAACCAACTATGATAGTTTTCAAATAGTAAATGGTGTATCAATAACTAACTTAGGCTAAATACATGTGACTTGAATACTACTTACGATTAAAGCGACTTTTGGTGCTGATTTTGTGCAGTGCTTTGTAGTCAATTAACATCCATTGTTTCAACGACCCAGGTCGCTTCATAAATGTAAATTCATCTGTAATTTTTGTAAGTTTTGTAACGATTTCTGAATGACTAGAAAATTACCGCTCCATTACCGATTTCACATTGTCCAATGAAATTTGAACTTCTTGTGCCAGATGGCGATTGGTCGGTGTATTATATAACAAACAGTCATCAATGAATTATGTAATATTTTAAAATATGTAATATGTGGATTTAAAATAAATAAATAAATCAACACACTAAGTTAGCCTACCTTTGATTATTGAAAAAAAGAAGTTTAAAAATGTTTTTTTTTTTTTCCTGTTGTCGAGCCTATATAGGTTACTCACTGCTGAAAGAACCATATATTTTGGCTCGAGCGTATCAGTTCGGTTCCCGAGCAGACTGTGGAATACCTACGTGGTCGTTTACACTAGTCCATTTTCGTTTTAAAACGCATAACAATTGCTACGGTTACGCGCGCCTGCCATCCTCCAGAGTTTTAGTCCCTCGAAAACGGAGACTGACCCCTTCAGTCGAGTCCGAAGAAAGACACGCAAGTGACGCAACCTATAGCAACGAGTCATGGCAACGGCACCTCAGACTGACAGAAACGTAAAAATAAATGAATTTAGGCTACTTTAGTTTTGTACACATTGTCATGTTAATTATAATCAAATGCATTTTGTTTTACCATTTACAATATTACCATTATTTGTTTGATAGGGGCACTTTCGATTAATTTTGAAAAAGGGCAGGGGCTTAAGCACCCAAAGCCCCCACCCCCCTCTGCACGTGCCTGACCTTTCATCAGAACGTTCTAAATTCCCTGAATGTTTTGTTGAAAGTTTATTATTTTCATTATTGTATCCGTTTTTGTGGACACGCGATCTACCGCCAGATTCACATTACTGCGTGAGCGCTCTAGGTGTCAGTGCCGAAAGTTGGGTTGACGTCAACATCCGACATCGTACAGACAGATTTTTGGTTGAAAATGAAAGTTGTATTATTAATAATAGTAATAGTAATAATAATAATAACTGAATGTATTATTTGGTGTCTAGGTGTCTCTTAACACCAAAGAGTCTTAATCCGCCACTGCCCACAACCTTCAGGTTACAAGTCCCGACTGTCTAACCCTTAGGCCTCAACTGCCTCTTTTGTCTTTTATCTAGCCAGAGTCATCGAATCACATTCCACTCCAGAGTTTGCAGTCTAAGACACCAGTCTCTTGTGGGAATGACTCTTCCTAATTATGCTGATGTGACTTTGGAGATTGAGTTCCAGGGACGAGTGCTTTAGAGCGAGCAATCTCATCAGTTCCCGTGCTGCTGTTGCAGACGAGTGGAGCTCATGCAAATTACCGACGCATGTGTTTGTGTGTTTACCTCTTCCTGTTTGCATTTTTCACTAGGTAATTAACTTCTCTTCTCGCCCACACGGGCTGGTGTGTCTTAAAGCCGAGAGAAGAGGTCTCTGTTGAAAGCAGATGGCTCTGGGAGGGCTTACAGGAAGTTGAGAGGAGGCTTAGAGCTGTGGAAAAGTTTGTGAAAGTTGGATAGAAGCTCTGTTCAGAGTTCAGTGTTTGCAGATTGAGGTACTTTGATTTTTCTGGATATATATGTATAATAGGGGCACCGGAGTAACCTTTTCATAGTTCCTAGAACTATTGGCAAAAGTACCCGGATTTTGGCGTGTTTGCAACTCAGGAACTAGGAGCGATTTTAGTTCTAGAAACTCCTTTTGGAGGAACTAATTTAGCTCCTACTTCAGAATAGGGTCTAAACCAACACTATAGGAACTACCAGTGACGTTAGTGTACTGGTGCTGATTGGCCGAACGCAAGCGAAACACCAGCACCCGCCATTTATAAAAAAGCTGTGTAAACACACAGATTATATTAACTTCACAAACTAACTCTACGAACATGGAAAACAGTGATAGATCTCTTAGCCTTTACGCTGAGGAGAAAATTCAAATTTGAGGGGACCAGGTTTTCTGATCAGCTAGCAACACTGGACATCAACCACACGGCATACGCTCATACCTTTTCATAGACTGTCTACTTTCTATGTATTACGTAATATAATGTATTAGACAGGACTGTTAGATAGTAAACTAATGAACACAGAGAATGTGAGCACTGTGAGCTCAGGCTCTGGCTGCCGTTCTCAGCGCTGTCAAAAGTCACAACAACAAGCGCAGCCTAAAAATGTATAAGTTCCTAGAACTACCCGGTGCAAAAGCCCCTATAGAGAGAGAGTGGATTTTTTGCCATGACGCACTCACACAAGAGAGTAACGTCGTCGCAACACATGAGCAGTGCCATGACATCGCTCTCTATTTTTAGCGCGTTTGCTGTGCGTCTACATTTTTTTGGGAAATCCCTACCCCTAAACCTAACCCTACCCATAATTTATCCATAAAATCAGAGGGAAATAACAGGTGAATAACACTGATATAGAAGCACCTAACCCTGGTTTTAAGCATCAACTGTGAACTTGTCCCTCAAATCTGATTGGTTGATTGAAATGTTGTTCCAGGATCAACAAAGATGTTCATCCAGGAACATGCTGCACTTGGTCAAATCACATTCATCATACTTTGAAAGTCTAGGCATATGCAAAAAGTTTGCACCAAACCATAAGGTTTTAGGCTGTTTCCGTGTACTAGATCAGACATTTTTTGTAGGGCTAATGGACATGATATTGGATTATGACTGATTAATCATTACTTTTGATGAGAATGGTTGGCTGAAACATCCATTCACGGCAAATGTGGCAATCAACAGTACAGCCTCCAGCGACTGAACTGCTGTCAGTCTGAACACACATTGACTCTTCACTCAAGTGCTGCTCTTTCCAAGGTGCTCAGTGGTGCCATCCACCTTGATTAGCTTATTAATAGTCAAGAACACCCATAATCCCTTGCAGCAATTACTTTTCCTTCCATGTTCTTTACCTTTCTGCAGGCAGCTGCACTTCTAAACAGATTAAAAGGTTGATTTATTGTTTTTATTTCCATAAACTCTGGCTAAAGAGATAAATAAATCAAGAGCAGTCTGGAGAGTTTCCAAACAGTCTCTGCACATCAACTATTTTAATTAGTTGCTGAAAGTAAGCCGGTGAGCATGTATAAATATGTATGTGCAAGTGAGTCTCTAGTGCAATGTAAGGTGGCATTGTTAGTTTAACTAAGTTTAACTGCTGCATTAGCCCTGGGTCACATAAAACTCTATGTTGTGATGAGGAGTTATGAGTTCTGCTCCAAAACTGAGTGAGCTGCCTATCTAGACTGCACTTTGAGGCCAAATTATTGCTACTGCATCACCTGTGGGCTTCATGTAGAAAGCAATCACTGTAATGGGAAAAAACACCTAAGATTGACAAATTAGACTGTAAATATATTTCATTCAATACTGAAAATATTTTTTTGTGTGTGTGTTTTTAACTAAGCAACATGCTAACTCTCTTTGTTGTGAGTTGCCTCTCTTTTAAACATAAATAATAATAATAAAAATAATATAAAAAAATGTAATTGTGACTTTATCTCACAATTTTGACTTGATTTCTCGCAGTTCAAGTTTATATCCTGAAATCGTGAGTTAACATCTCAGACTTTCAGACCCCCCCCCCCCCCCCTCAGAATCTCGCAGTTCTCACTTGTTTCCCCTCAAACTTCTGTTTACATCTTGCAATTCTGACTTTTTTCTTCTGAATTCTGGAGAGTAGAGAGCAACACTGAGACACTGTGATTTTATCTCTCTTTTTTAGGGGCACCTAATTTTGTGGATTATGGATCTGAACAAAATATTCATTTCATGAACATAATATGTGATTTTGTGCATTAATATGATTGTACCAAAATATTTCTCTTATGTGTTAACTCAACAGTGCAAGATATAAACTAAAAAAACTGCGTGAAATAAAGTCAAAATTGTTATATATAAACTCAGTGTTTTGTTAGTGTGTGAAAAACTTGTGATAAAATTGTGTGATAAACTCGCTATTCAGAGAAAAATTGTGAGATATAAACTCGGAATTGCAAAACATAAGAATCGTGAGATAAAAATGTGCAATTTCAGTTTTATTTTTTATTCTATGGTGGAAGCGGGCTTTCATAAGATGTAGCGAAAGCAAGACAGCTCACAAGGTTTGGGAACATGTTGAAGTCAAACATACAGACAAGTGCTTATAGTTTGTCTTGCAGCAATAAACTGCTATTTAAGCTCAAAGAAGCTTTGTAAATAATGGTCTGTGGTTAGAACAGCCTGAATACTGACTGACTGGCCATCCAGGGTTTGACGAGGCACTGACAGCTGGAGTGATCCATGAGGAGTGTGAATGGGAGGGTGACAGACAGATGGGAGACAGTATTGTGGGTTATCCAAACAATTTGGGAGAAAGCTGGTTTCTTTCTCAAGCCCCAGTGAACTGGAAAAGCAGTTGAAGTATCTTACTGTTGAGAGCGATCTATGATGGATAGGTGATTGGGACATACCTGCATTCTTTTTTTGCATGGACCCTGGAGATTGAAGATGTTCATGTCAATATACAACTGCACAAATAAAGTCAATCGACTGTGAACTACACAGGTAAATATTTGGCTTACTTGGAGCATACTTTTAAAATCTGGTAGACATTATGACCATAAGACATTATGATTTTCTTTTCTTGATCAAATAGATTTTTCAGCCAGGATTGTTTTGCTGGTCAGTAATCAGGATTAATATAACATTATATAGCATTTCTCAACAACAAAAAAAACCATATGCTAGATTAACTTGAGCACAGAAATCAAGTTTTCTTGGCTTTAGTAAGATGGAGTTCAACTGATTTATCGCAAGCAGGCCCATGTTTAGGAGAGGTCTTGATCTTTTGACTGTGTACATAAATATTCATGCATGTTAGCTTTGATTTATGAAACCTGCCACTTTTTCAAATTTATAGACATTTTAATTGATTAATTGAAATTGGAATAATATGATTAAATTTGTGTAATTTGGGGATTTTTTTAGAGGCTTTTTAACCAGCACTCTACATAAAGTGGCTGACTGTAAATTTTCTCCTGCTTATGCCACAGCTATTTAGACAGAGAGATAGAGAGAGAGAGAGAGAGAGAGAGAGAGAGAGAGAGAGAGAGAGAGAGATAGATAGATAGATAGATAGATAGATAGATAGATAGATAGATAGATAGATAGATAGATAGATAGATAGATAGATAGATAGATAGATAGATAGATAGATAGATAGATAGATAGATAGATAGATAGATAGATAGAGGTCAATTATAGTTCAGTGGTCACTAAAAATAATGCCATGATTTTAAGAAAGCTGTGTAATAAGTAGTTGTATTATACGCTTGCAGAATACAAGAAATATTGCCACTGACAGTGGGTATAATCAATCAGACAGTAATGAGAGACTGTGGCCTGTCACTCAGCAGACTGACAAACATCTGTGTTTCTAATGACCCTCTGTCTCATTCTCCCGCGGTGTGTGTGTGTGATCATCTTACTGCTGTAAACACATGTTAGGAGCTAAGGTTTGCTATTTCTTTTTTAGATGTACATGTGTAAAAATATAATCATAGTGTTTTCTTTGTAGTTTAACATTTTCTATTCCTTTATTGGTAGACTAATTTAACCCTATATCTTTAATTAATTAATTAATTAATTACTTCTTGTCACCTTCAATCAGTTTAATGCATGCTTGCTGAATACAAGTAAGATACAAGTGAATACACACACACACACACACACACACACACACACACACACACACACACACACACACACACACACACACACACACACACACACACACACACACACACACACACACACACACACACACCTACCTGCTGCTGTCCTATGCTCCTGTAATTACACCCATCTCAGAGCTCCTGGTCTATAGCTCACATTATGGCCCTGCTTGGGAATCCCTCCTGCAGTGCGTTTGGGTAGATTGACCATGGCATATGTGTGTGCGTTTGTGTAGAGGTCCACAGGGACTAGAGTTGGATGTGGTCTTTAGCTTTTTAGAGTATGGTGAATGTAATCTTTATTAATGTCCTGCTGTGAAAAGACCCAACACTCACCTTTTCACTACAGGGTGTGTAGGAACAGCTGTTCCTGGGACTTTCATGCCCATTTCTTTTCCTTTATTTATATAGTGATTTATACAATTCAGATTGTTTCAAAGCAGCTTTACAGTGATAACAGGAAAATAATGATGCAAACAAAATTCAATTGTGCTGTAAAGCAGCTCTAAAAAGACAACAGTAAACAGTCATTATTCAGTTCAGTGTTGATTCATTTTGGTCCAATAACTGAGTTCAATTCAGCTATAAAGCAGCTCTGCAGAAAACAGTGATGTCATCATCCAGCTGTGCTGCGTTCTCATCCAATAATGTCAGTGCAGTCAGATCAATAATATCGCTGAATATTAAGTGTTTCTAACTGAGCAAACCAGAGGCGACTCAGTCAGATGTGTATTTATTTATGAATACATATAACTGTAGTGTTAAAAACCTGTATTCTGTTATAATACAACGTATTACTTTAATTTGATGAGACTGAAAACTAGGTTGTAAGAGATAAAAGTACAGTCAACATGTCGTTACAAACCTGCTTGATTTTCTTTCTTCTGCGGAACACATATAAAGATATTTTAAAGAATGTTTTGTTCATACAATGAAAATCAGTGGGGTCCAAAAACAACAATGGATCCATTGACATTGCTTCTAAAAAAAAAAAAAAAAAAAAAAAAAACAATGATACATTTATCCAGTATATCGTTATTTGTGTTTGGTAGAAGTCATAAAGGTTTGGAATGAGTAAATGGTGGCAGTATTTTCAGTATTTGGTAAAATATCTCTTTAAGGCAAAAGAGTTTGACGCTTTCTAGGCTTAAAATGAATATATATATATATACACAGTATATTGTCTAATTAAATATGGCATCTAGCAATATTTTTCAGCAATGGTGGTCAAATATCATAGATAAAGTTCTTGATCCACATGTTACAATCTCATCAATCATCATATGTTTTTTTCTCTCTTTTCACCTTCTCATTTGTCAGCTTTATCTTCTGCGTCTCCCTTTCCTTTCTCTTTTTTTCACTCACATGTATATCTGTAGCTCTTCCCCCACCCTTGTATGCTCTGTGCTTTCCCCACACTCATATCTCATCATCATTAGTTTTAGAGACAGTCAGGCTAGCGGGCTGAGGGCACACATGTAGTCATTTATCCTTCTGTTGGCTTTCTGTTCTTTAGTGCATCACTAATCAGCAGATAGGCTCCTGCATTCATCCCCAGAGCTTCATAAAAACCCAGAGCTGACTGCCAATAAAGTCACACAATGGCCAACTACAAGCCCCAAGGCCAGGGATCCAACCCTCATCTTACCTCTGATCCTGTCTCTCTCGCTCGCTCGCTCTCTCTCACTTCTCAATTTTTTATAATTCTCTTTGCCCTGGTGGATGGCGGCACATTTTACATTAACTTAATGGCGGTACATTTTACTTTACCGCAGAACATACATGTATGTCTTCAAGTCAATGTGAAATCAGAATTCACCCCATTTACAGTTTTAAAGTGCCCCTATTATGCTATTTTAAAGGATCCTTGTTTAGATTGGGAGGTCTCCTACAATAGGTTTACATGCGTCACAACACTTTCCTCATAATATTCATCACCTCATTTCTCAAATAGTCTGAAACCGGTTTGTATAAAGATTCAGTCTCTCTAAACCCCTCCTTTCCGAGAGCCTACTCTGCTCTGATTGGTCAAACGGCCCAGTTTGTTGTCGGAAACGAAATGGCCATTACCACATCTGAATTTCAGCTCTGGATCTTCTTCGGCACTTGAATACACAGTGATACGAACAGTAACAGTGGCGTTGGTTTTTCCTTATAAATTCCAATGCGAGTTATCACCCTTTTGAAATGCATTCATAGTGGACAACAATTTGTCAATTTGTCGACAACACGAACCAAACTCTTCCTGTCTCAGCTACAACTACAGTGTTTGAGAGCAGGTCAAAGTAGACATTGTTCGCAGGCATCCAATGAAGATCATAGGCTGGCATTATACATTGTTACGCAGGTATGTAACAGTGAGTAAGACTGGAATTACTGACAACTCGCTTCAGGCAGTTTAGAATTGATTCTTTCTTTCTAGGAGACAATAACTTTATTTGAGTTGCACTTTGATCTTTAAAGCTTTGCAGACCTTTATCATTTGCAAAGAGCTACTGTATATTACACACTGCATGAAAGATCATTTTCAAAAATATCCGAAGCTTGTTGTTCAAGATTCTGTTCATGTTATTTCAAGGATTTAAAAATAAATATCTGCAATTTTCCACAAAAATATAATAACTTGCTCCACTTCTGAAAGTACTTACTCTTTCAAACCCCTCCAACCACCTGGCTTCAACAATTATGCAGAAACAAGAAAACAATTGTGCAGCGTAATATATATATATATATATATATATATATATATATATATATATATATATGCAGGGATGTGCACAGGGGGGTTGCTCAGGTTGCCCGGGCAACTGCCCATATGCCCTTCTCGACTCGCGTTGCCATTCCGAGAAAAAAAAAAAATCTTATGGAATTCAAAAAAAAAAAAAAAAAAAAAACGCAAAGCCTCATTCACTTCCATTCAGGCACCGAAAGTGAAAGTCAGAAAGAAGGGCAAACTCTGTTTATGTGGCTGCAGCGCTGCACGTCAGTCGATTCTGTTCCCTACCGGAATTCCTGTTCCCTTTACGCAATCATACTACAAATCATGCGTAGTTGCCCAGTTACCATATGTACCATCAGAACTGAATACGAGCAAGAAGCACAACTGAATGTACGGGACACCAAAAGGTTAAAAAAGGATTGTATTTTTTTCCGAAATCTAAAGTTTTTTTTTTTTTTATCTGTCAATTCAATCCAGATTATTTATTTTCAAATAAAAAAATTAAATAATAATAATAAAAATAATAAAAACAATAAACAATAATATGAGGAACTCTTTTTCTCATGTGTATTTTGGTGACATTTAATATATTGTTAATAAATTTCCTATACTGTTTACAAAGTTGTATATCATAATCCTGCCATCTCTGACTTTTGCAATCTTTATAAATAATAATAAGACCATGAGGCATTGAGTTTGGACATAAACACGGTCAGATAAGGCAATTTGTAAGGGCAAAATTCAACTGAATATATTCAGACATAATACAAAAACTATGAACAAGTGCAAGATTAATTCAATTCACAGAAATATTACTGGAGTGTGAGAACCATTTTATTATGCTGCAGTGTAGCAAGACATATATTGTGTGTATATATATATTAATAAATAGGGGAGAGCAGGGGCGAAAGTAACATTTTTCAGAAAAACATCATTTTAAAAGATGATGGTTTAGACAGAGATACATTTTTGATGTGGTCAGTCACTCACAAGTGTGGTCTATCAATACCAGGTGGTATTTTGTAAAAATGTAGAACAACTTAATTATAGTTTCACTTTGAACATAAGACTGCTCATGTTACTTTCGACCCCGTCAGTTGGGACGAAAGTAACACAGATGTGGGTCAAAAGTAACAACAATATACAAGCTAGATTTTTTTGCTAGATCTTTTTAAAAAAAAAAAATTATTGTTTTTTTTTGCCTAAATATACCTGAGTGACCTTGTTATATAACTGCAAACATATTTTGGCCTTTCTCTTTGCAAAAGATAAAATAGCAAAATAGGTCATTTACATTTTCATTTTAAATTTCAGTTCAATCATATGTTTCAAAAGTAACTGTTTTAATAATTTTTTTATGTCAATCCATTTTATAAAATGTTTTTTCAAAATGAAAAATATGAAAATTAAATTAAATAAGCATAACATAACTTCTCAACATAATGTAACTATATGTTTTCACTGTAGCGGGACAAAAGTAACAAGTGTTACTTTCGTCCCGACAGGAACTCCTGACATTTAAACCCCGATTTACTTTTATACTGAAAAACTCTGACAAGGTTGCTCTGACCTTTTTTCAGGTCAGAACAACTGCCCCCTCAACATTCCTGTGCACGTCCCTGTATATATATAAAAATAAATCTTGTGTACATACAGTGTAAATCATAAACGTCATGAAAACATCTGTAGAATGTCGTTCTACCATCTGACATAGAATATTTTAGAAATACATTGCAAATGAGCATGCATTCAAAAAATCTAAACACACACACACACACACACACACACACACACACACACACACACACACACACACACACACACACACACACACACACACACACACACACACACACACACACACACACACACACACACACACACACACACACACACACACTTCTTAGCACTAGCTGGTCCCTTCTATATCTTTGAGTATTTGGCTGGCTTTGTTCCAAGCCATCTATCTATCTATGTATCTAAATTATCATTTTTAAATATTCATGTGCTTTTGAATAGTCCCACAGAATATGTAGTAATTGGACTTTAGCACACCTGAGTTGAAAAGTTTCAATTCAGGGTGCAAATCATAAACCTATTCGCCTGCATTCCCAACCGTCTGTAGGAGACCCCATATTTTATTTAACAGAGGAGTTTTGCTTGCATATTGAAGTCTGTTTTAGTAGTAATTATGAATTAATTGCAATAAATATCCTAATTTAGTGGTAGTCGTTTTAGGCTCTCGTTCATCCAGGTTACTGTGGTTCTGAGAAAAGCAGGCTCCATAAACATCAATGCTGCCCTGGGCTCCAGTCAGGGTCTAACCTCCTTAATACTGATCTAGAATGTGACATTTGTCTTTCAAAAGAGCAGAATGTAATTGTGGATGTAAAAGAGTAATTACAGCATTACAAACAAGTGCTGTGAAGGAATAGTTTGCTCTAAAATTAGCATTCTGGCATCATTTACTCATGCTCATGTCATTCCAAACCAAGTTTCTTTCTTCTGTGGAACGTAAAAATGCCAGGTAGCTTTTTTCCATGAATAGAGAAAGAGGGTGACTAAATAATGACAGCAGTTTCTTTTTTAAGTGAAGAATTCCATACAAGCATCATGCCATTCATTTCTACATGTTCACCTTTTATATAAGTGTTTTTATACCGGCGGCTGATAAATCCTTTATGTTCAGTTGTAGTATCGTGATAAGTGATCTTGTACTGTAGCAATAGTTACTACTCCAAGCACTTGATTGTCTTTGAGTGCGCGTACACAGACATAAGCCCTGTCCATCAGGTAGACTGGCGTCATGCCCCTGGCATTGAATGGGAGATGATTATTTTCATGCTGGGTCTCTTGTCATATCTCTCTCTGCTGGGAGTCTTATCAAATGTAAATACACGCTGCAATGTGCTTCATGCCCGGGCTCAGCTGTTGTTTTCTTTACACCCTACCACCCCCCCACTGCTCAATCCCTCCACCCACAAAACTCTCACTTTTCAGCTCTGCTTAGTTTGAAATATTATAATGAAGATGAGGCTTCTGGGAGAACTGGGAATATCTTGTCTAAATGTCTGCAGGTTATATGGCTGTGCTGTTTTTATCAGCAAAACTCATCCAAATATACATTTATTTTGCATATTTTTAAATGGCCTGGTAATAAAATGTTGTTTATTGTTATAGCATTTAGCATTTTTAGTATTAATATCACAAATTATTCTTTATTTTAGACTGGCAGCTCAGATAAATCTGGAAATAAGAAATTGTATCTATATTTTAATATTATTTTATTCTATAATATTTACAACATAAAATATATGTTACATTATAAAGCAGAAACAGTATAAACATATTTGTTGTTGATGTTGTTAATAAATAATTATAATTCATTTTTTATTATGATTATAAATAAATCAGATTTGTCTTTACATTTCAAGATTTACAGCATTATATATATATATATAGTAGTGGTACTAGTAGTAATAATAATAATAATAATAATATAAAAATAATTTATTTATTATTAGTATTGAGTTTTGAGATTAGAGTTATATTATCATATTTGTATATGATGTATAGCTAATATATAGAATATATAATTATGTCACTATAATTATAGCTAATATACAGTAATAAAATATTGTTGATGTTGTTGATCACAGTAGGAGTAGGGTGTAGGGGTGAAAATAACAGACATATGGATGCACTTTTGCTAAGTCAAATGTGCTGCTGTTATTGTCATATAATGGTTGATGATGATGATGATAATAATGATATTTTTTTTAAACCTTATTTAAAAAATCTGAGAATTTTTTTAAATAATTTTCACATTTCAGAGATTTATTGGTTTGTATTGTTATTTTATACTTTAGACACCAAGCCAGAATTCATCTGGAAACCAATAAAAACAAGCATAATTTCTTGCAATAACAGCTCTTTTCGCCTCTTTTGCTCTCTGTAGGACCCTGGATTTGCTTCCTTTATCATTGACCAGCTGCAAGTGCCTGATTGGCCGCTGAAAGGAGGACATGAAGGAAGGAGGTGTCAGGTGTGTGGAACACCTGCACAGCAGCTAAAACAGCAGGCGCTTCAGACTCTCCAAGAACTGTACCCTGGTTCCCACATGCCATCCCTGCCTCCCAACACCTTCCCTGGGCATCCCACCAGGCTGACGACTCACAACGTGGTCACTCTTTCCTCCAGACCTACCAAATCGAGGATACCTCACCCGGCGCATAGCGTCCTGCCTGTAGGGGAGCGGCAACGTGAGCTGGGCTGGTCTCAGAGCCCGTCTCCCAGCGCTGGTCCACTGAAACCCAGCGTGCAGGTGACCATGGGAGGAAGACCTCTGACGGGGACCATCGGCTCAGTCACCATTCAAGCCCAGCAGTATTTAGAGGGCATGTGGAGCATCTCACGCGTCAATAACTTCCTGCCTCAGTCAAATCCGGTATGCAACCTTCCATTTCTCTCACAAGATCCTTTGTTTATGCTTTAAATTCATTTATTGGTAATCAGCTGATCTGATGTATCAGATCACATTTACTACTATGCTAAAAATCAAACTCCTGTGTTCAATTTATAAGTGACCACGTAAGTCAGATGTGCTGCTGTTATTTTCATATAATGGTTGAGAGGTATGGAAAAGTTCACTTTGAAGGGCTTTTTGAAGCATTATTGTTTCGATGTGCTCAGCATAGGCATCAGTTATAACGTTCGGTCCGGTTATGTGAGCTACAGGTGTGTCTGAATGAGTCGCAGCTGAAAACACCTGCATAACTGAATCACATGCACTCACTTAGACATGGAGAGCATGCTTGAAACATAATGCACTAAGACTGTGTGTTAACATTTTATGCAGCCCCATTGCCAGATTTGTAAATCTCTAGTGCAGTTTCACATTGTCAGTGCACCTGTGCTTTATGAGTGAGTGTTTTGGAAATTAGTATCATGTTGTCAATGAATGTCGAAGGGATCAGTATTGCTGTTTCAGTTACACTTTATCATGAGGTTTACAGTGAGGTATATGCGCAACCATTCAAAAGTTTGGAATGTACTGTATATATTTTTTTTCAAGACATTCATACTTCTATCCAACAATGACACATTGTATTGATCAAAAGTGACAGACTTTTACATTGATACAAAATAATTATATTTTAAATAAATGCTGACCTTTTGAACTTTCTATTCATCAAAGAATCCAGAGATCACAGTATCATGGTTTGATATTAAGATATTAAGACACCAACCATTTTCAACTCTGATAAGAATAAGAAATGTTACTCGAGCACCAAATCAACATATTATAATGATATCTGAAGGATCATGTGACACTGAAGACTGAATGGAGTATATTACATTTTTATTTTGTAATAATTGTTCACAACATTACTGCCTTTATTGTATTTTTGATCAAATAAATGCAGCCTTGGTGATAATAGACTTCTCTCAACTTACTGACCCTAAAATTTGAACAGTAGTGTATATATAAAGCAATTTAAATAAATGTAAATATTTATTTTTAATGACTGGTGACAATATTCTCATAATGGCTGAATGTCGTGTGATTATCACCTGTCTGATATATTGGTCTCAGTCATATATCGATCGATCACCAGAATGCAGGTTTGGCAGATTGACAGCTTGAGGAGTTCATTTTATTACTCCTACGTTTTATTGACTGCCTGCCTGCCTTACTGCACTGTTACATTCCACAGTGGACTGCTGAAGCTGTATAAGTGTACAGCTTCAGCGTGTTAAACTAAACAAAACTCACCACCACAGGTGGACAGCTCAACTATTTCTGCCTGTGTTCCATTGCAGAGTCTCTGCTGCATCAGAGCGGAATCTAATTATAATACATATCACATCTTTTTGTGGTGTTGACAATCTTTTGCAGTTGCCTTTGATAGAGCCTTTTTGTTCCTGCCAACAGTTACCGCTATTGACGAAAGGGGATTATCAATAGTGACGCCAGTGCATTTTCTTTTTGCACTAATGTCAACAAGTGCTTTTATTCCAGCGAGTGAGCCGACACAGAAGCTTTTAGCAACCAGCATGTGCTTGTGCACAGACAAAGCAAAAAGCCTTGGATAAAAAACAGCCCCAATGCTGGCCCAGTACGTCTTGAAAAACTAACTGAAGCTGTCTGCCTTGCGGTACTTACCCAAACACACCACTCGCACATGTAGTTTGTGCCTGAACGGGAATTGCTCTGAGCTCTATGTTTCCCTCTAGTTCAAAGATGTGCCTTGTATAATTTGGAATGGCTCCTTCCTTTCATTAGATTGGAGGGATGACAATATTGCATGCAGTGCGCTGGGATTTCAGCAGAGCCTTGAGCAAAGAGCTTTAATTCATCTGATTTCTGTGGGGAGAAATGACAATTGGCAGGAGGAAAGAGGAGGAGATAAAGCCTTTGAGATGGACTGAGTCTGACAGTAAGTCTTTGGAGGGGCATTGTGTTCTGTGAAGTAGATTTTTATGTCTCTTCTAGTGGGTAAAGATACATCACTACTTTTGAAGCAGGCGAGAGTTCCTCAAAAGCAAGAAGTCAAACATCAAATGGCAAGGAGCACTTTGATGGAGAATCAGGGCATTCATCATCAACACATGATGAAGAAGTTGACATGCAGCCGTCAAGTTTAGATTCAAACGTACGCCTGAAATGCTTAGACAGACCGTGTGTGTGTGTGTCTGTGTGTGTGTGTGTTTTGAGCACTTACTCTGTTAATACCATTGCATTCCTTTTAAGTCCTTTGGATTACTTAGATAAATACCATTATACATGGATATGTGTAACAGATATAGACCAGTGTGTGTAAACCCCACTCCCCTGTCCTGCGCCCTTGTTAACCCATCCGCCTTCCACGCCGGAGACCCGGGTTCGAATCCCACTTGGAGCAGGTCGAGCGGGACTGGTTACATTTGGTGCCAGAAGCCGGATGGGAGTCAGGTTTAGGGGGTGAGTGTAACGGACGTAGGCCAGTAGGAGTTGTAAACCTCACTCCCCTGGCCTCAAGAGGCTGCGGTCTTTAGCGTCCTTGTTCGCGTGCCCAGCTCCCACGCTGCAGCGGGTCGAGTAGGACTGGTTACAAATCTTCCATGGTAACAAGTGATTACAATATTCAAGTACCATGGTATTACCATTTGATAATATCAATGTATTACCATCACACTACCTGTTTGTATAGGGGCATAAAAACCCATTCAGACCAACACTTAAGAAAGTGTATATAATTTTCATGTTTTTACACATAGCCACACTTCCGACATGTAGGCTGCACCAAATCGTTAGCTTAATCTTGATTCCTCTTAAGCTTGTTTTGGCCAAAAAGTTTTGGATACTAAGGCAGTATCGCATTAATCATTTTCAATGAAGACATTTCCAGAATGCATTACAATGAGCACAGTGAAGTTTGAAAATATATATATAATCTGATTAGAAGCACCTTTAAAAAAGAGAAAGAAAGACTGTCTTGAGAGCATGTTACTGTCAGCTTTATTGCTCTTTGCTCGAGCTGGCAGATAAAATTATTAGAGCATATCAAGGTGGGATTTTCCACGTGGGCTTCATATGGGCTGGAATGACCTAGTGGCCTACTGGGAGCCCAAAACCAGGAATCCTTAAGCAGCGTGAACAGACTGTGATCTACCGCCCTCTGAGCCAGAGAGAGAGAGAGAGAGAGAGAGAGAGAGGGAGAGGGAGAGGGAGAGGGAGAGGGAGAGGGGGAGGGAGAGGGAGAGAGAAATGATGCTGCTTCTTTCTATAAAGGAAAGTGAAAGACACAGACCTTCGAAAGGAGATGCGAGTAGTAGGATTTTCTGGATTTTGGTGGGGTGTTTACTGGGTGTATGGTGTAGCATAAAGAGAATACCTGATTTTATTGAATGCTAGTCTGAGCTCTTGCAGCTGTACTTTAATGACCCGACCTGGGGATACAGCATGCGCACCTCGTGCTCTGTGTCTGACACTCATGAAAACAGCTTGACTGGAGGGCTTAAGTCCTCAAAAACCCATAGTGGGTTTTTTGACAGCTGCTTCAGTGTGTGTGTGCGTGATTGTGTGTCTAATGTCTGTGTTTGTGGGTCCCAGATTCGGTCTCGCTCCGAGTGCGTAGCCCCTTAAACATCCTGTTGATGTGAAACCTGACACTCGTTTCTTCTTTATCTGTACGTGGGCGGATTACCGTCCTGTCCAGATAGACACCATTCACTGTCAGTGTGAGGCTGTTTTGATTTATCACGGCTCGTCAGAAATCGGAATGCCATGCGTTGTGATATGACTTTGTCATGTCACAGATCCAGCATGGTTTTTTTGTGTTGATGAATGCATGAGTGCAAAAGTTCAAATGAGCCCTTTCTGACTTCTCACAGACATAAAAACCTAGACACTGTAAAGCAGCACAGATAAAAGTGGCAGGAACAGCTATTGTGTATATGTAGACATTCATAGAAACAAATTTAGTTTAACTCGTGTCCACATGAATACTTTCATGAATAATACTGACAGACATAACAATTTTTGATTTCAACCCTAAACAGAAAGCAATTATAGACATAAACACAATACTGAGGCATCTGAATAAACAGACATAAACAAATCAAACAAAACAAATCCATTTTTTTCTTTGCTTTGTTTAGAATCCCCCATCCCTCAAGTTGAAGCTTATGTTTTAGTAAATATTCCACCAAATGTCACAGTTCAACAAAGTGCAGACTACAAACATATCAAAATGGATGCTACTTGTCGTAGTCTGTCTCATGTGAGTAATCCTTCCATGTGTCTGAAGGTTTGTGATGTATGAAGCTCATATGTCATCCTAAGTATATAAATATTTCTCCTGTCAGAGTTGCGTCGACATATCACGCATGGATGGGATATTCTTTGTGAAAAGATTGTTAATGATGTTATTTTAGTTGCCAGACATGAATCCAGAGCAAACACGAATCCAGCCATTATGCACAACCACCACAACGTAGCTGACATGCCACGCTAAAGCCATGGTTGTCTATTGCTCAATGTGTTTAACTCACGATAGTCTCTGGAAAATGGTCCAACCTTACCTGAAGCCTTTTAGCACTCTGCCTACTTTCAAAACAAGCACTTGACAGATCATATTGATTGTGGGTTTAACTACTTAGTTACTCACAGACCTCTGAGACAAAGAGGTACAATTGACTTTGGTTCAATAATGAATGAATGGGTTCCAGTGCAGGGATATTTAACAAGCTGCAAAATAACTCTAAAAAGTATTCATATTCCTTATCTGCGAAAAAGCAATTTCTCACGGACTCCATGCAAGAATTATGTAACAACATTTAAAATGTCAGAATGTATAGTTGATTCCTAGAATCATGCTCTGTTCAAGTCACCCACTTGCCATCCCTTCACTGAGCTTTTGTGTGGACACCATTGGAGACACTGACAGAAGACTAGTTTCTTGAACTGGCCTCTTTCTCGAGTGCAGAGGAAGATGTGCCTATATACCCTCGGGTCATGAGAGACCTGGTGGATCCATTTCTGGATTGACAACCCCTGCATCTTGCTAAGGATTTTACATTTCTTGTGAGCCCGTCTAATCTCTACTCATTGAAACCCTATTCATACCTTTAGCACAGGGATGAATGTTCCTCCCTGGTTGCTAATTATGTACTCTATCATAAATGCATGCGAGTAATTATTACCACCTCCTTTTTATATGTGACCTTTGAAACATAATTTGTAAGGGAACTGCCTCTTGCTCCTTGTAAGGACTTGCTGTCTGTTTCTTCTAGAAGGTGTAGCCTATGCATAGGATTCTTGGAACTGTGTAAGTTAGCGAAAGATAATTTAGTATCTCATTATTGAATTTCAATATTTTAAGCATCATATATCCTGCTTCTTCCCACTCCAGTCACAAGGCCTCGTGGGTCAAGCAGATCAGAGCGAATGGTCTTCAGACACCACCATCTCCAGAGTGTCCATGACTCCCTCCAGACAGAGAAGTCAGGTTCAGGTTGGCCAGGCTGTGCCCTCTTCCTCCGACCATCCCAGTTCAGCTGCGGCATCCTTCTTCATCAGGTAAGAAAACACATTTACCATAAATCACTTAATGGATCCTCAAGCATCTGTGTATGTGAAGTTTTAGCTCAAAATAGCCCACAGATATTTTTATATTGCATGTTAAAATTGTCACTTTTTAAGGGTGAGCAAAAACGCACCGTTTTTGTGTCTGTTCCTTTAAATGCAAATGAGCTGCTGCTCCCAGCACAGAGGGCGGAGCTTCATGAGGTCCTGTGTGTTAGCAGCTCCGATTACCTCACACAGACACGCATTGAAAATTTCAAAAACTTTCAGCTTTTTTGTTCAAACTGAAATCAGACAATGATGGAGAGACTCAAGAAGAAGTGACAACATGTAGAATGCAACAGGACATTTCTGATTGGTTTAATCAAATCAAATTTAAATAATGAACCAATACATTAATTCTTCTTCCAAAACTTTTTTGACTTACCATGATGTTTTGACTTACCCTGATTCACTATGGTAAGCCTATTATAAGTGTTTATATTTTAGACCTAGCGGGATGGGTTTCGCGGGACATTGCATACATACGTCACTCCCCCGTGCGTGTCTCGTCATATCCATAAATAGAGAAATGTTGCTCCGGCTACTTTGACACGTGTATGGTTTGGGAGTGGCATAGGTTGTAAGTGCAACAAGCGGGAAAGGTTGATGTGGAGTCGCTAAATCTCCAACCTCTGGGGAATCACCCATTTTAAAAGAACGCAGAAAAGAGGAGAGTTGCTGTGGAAAAGAGAATGGAAACAAGAATCAACATCAGCTTTGCTTTTGGGAGATGATGAGAACTGAGGGATTTGAAATGTTGTATAAGCAATGTGGAGATTGTGTTTTTATTACTCAACAGGTCAGTAAGGTATTTTATTGAACAGATAAATTGCCATATATAGCTCTCTATCAGAGTTCATTGTGAAGCATTATCTAATGTGAAGGGTCATACTCATCTACCTGATGCTCAACCAAAACAATGTTCTTTGGCAAAATGCATGCAATTTTATTTTTAACCTCTAGAGGGCCAAAAGTTACTGTACATAGTGTACATTTAACAAAATACTTCTGGATTTTTACCTTCAGAATATAATGTTAAGGTTATTGATTTTGGACCCTAGGTTGCTTCCGGAGAATTGTCCCTCTAGTAAGTGTACTTAAAGTTGCTTTGGATTGAAGTGTTGACTAGAGCACTGCCTAAATTAAATGCTGGCATGATTTTAGGAAGATGTATTCTAGTCTTTTATCAGTGTATTCTCAATTCCACTGGTATGTGGAAAGGAGTGGTGACAGGAATGCTCCTGGAAAACACATTTGACATATTTCTCAATCCAAGTGACAGCATGGGACATTAAAGATTTCTCAGGGGCTTCTCCCTTTGTGGAGAATGAGGGCTGCCGAGTTTTTAGATCCGCTTTGGATTCTGCCACCTGCCCGAGCACTTCCAGGTCATTCTGAGACAACAGACAGATGTGACCCCATGCAGGACAAGGTTAATTTTTGCAGTCTGATTAATAATTGCTTGTCTGTTTTCTTTGGAGTTGATCTCAAAAGAAGCGGATAGCAGGGAGGCTGTTGCGTCATAGAAAGAGAAAGGTGAGGAAGAGAGAGAGAAAATAGATTTGTTTTGGCCTCTTAATATAAACTCCTGGGTGGATGAACAGAAGAAGTAGGAAATCATGTTAGGTACCACCTCTTGTTTCATCGCAAATAGTAGTGCCTGCCAATAATTTTATTGTTATGGTTAGGAATGAGGTCAGTTATCATTTTGGACACCCTTTTATCCTTGGAATACTGGTTCCAAGACTAGGACATACTGTACATAACTTTGTTAATAACATCCACTAATTTTCTAACTGTCATTAAATTAGTAACCAAAGACAGAGAAATGTAATAACTGCACTAGATCAGGGACTATATATGGCATAGACATTCCACTCATACATACATGAGTGGTAAAAATCCTAATTCTAAATATTCTCAATCTGTTGCGTGTTTTGAGATACTTTGACTAGATGCGGTTCGACATGAGTTTGCATCAATGTTAGTTTTCTATAAGAAGTCAGGCTTGATTTAACTGCATGTTTTAAGCAGTATAACAAGTGCAAATGATTCATTGCTATTTATTTTAAAACAAGACCATTACTATTTTAATAACATGTCTTGCTCCACCTAGAAATTTACTAAGACTTTCAGACATCTTTCACATCAAAGATGTTTGACCCGATCAGAGTATGCAGAATAAGAAATGCCAGTGCAATACCTTGCTTTTAGGCATGCCAAAAAAATGTATGAGGGGCATCCTCTAAATTAGTCATTATCAAACTTCTACATTTAAATGAAGAGCTGGTAGTGAACATCCAGACCTGCAGTTATTCCTCTAGTGTGCACTGGGCCTTTAAACTGTACAACAAGGAGGAGGCTGGATCCTCTTATAAGTCAAATGTTAATTAGAGTGCAATTAGAGTTGCACAGCGGAGAGGAGAGCAACGGGGGACAAAGTAAATCTTTTTCCAGACATCCATTCAGTGTTATGATCTTATCCATTTAATTCCAAAACATTTAAAATAACATTTCAGAAAAGCAGTGATCAGAATCCATCTTTGACCACCTCTGAATATGGTTTTAGTGATCTAATCACAATGTTTCTTGGGTGTGGTTAATATACACCTGGCTTTTACTGCTTATCTTTGTGCTATCTTAGTTCTTCTTGAGGCCAAAATGTTGCCTAACAATTGCCTTACAATATCAGTATCTCAACTTTCATCCCCAAAAACTATATTATGGTATTACATTATAAACGGACACTACTATAATGGTATTGAAGTAACTTTTAAATACATTGATCTATTAAAAAGGCAATCAGTAAGTTCCATGATATTAGATCTGGTTCTTTTGCTAAACCATGCTACTGCCACAGTCCTTTTGTAAGGCATATTTGGCTATAGTAAGGTGATTTATCTTTCTTTTATTCAGACGGTACTGTATTTATTAGCGAGTATCTATTGAGAAAATAGAAGCGGACATTGAGCAGATGCATGGCTCAGAAGTTGACTTTTCCCTAACCCCTTATTCTCGGCATATGCTCCAGAGTGACGGAGCATATGATTAGTGTATTGACATACTAGCTGGCTCCTGTAATGAATACAGACACAGGGCCCAAAGAGATTCCCAGAGCTTTAGGATGCCCTGTCACACTCAACAGCCTACCATGCTGGGCTATTCCAACTCAGTGCTCCGCAAGATGAAATGGTACTGAGCATCGAGTGCAGGGTCATGTGAATGAATCATCTGAGCTTTTGCTAGGTGGGAGATGGGGTAGAACTGATTAAAAGGATATGACTGTTTTAGACGGCCACATGCTCTATTGACTCCAAAGGCAAAGGGGATGAGACAAAGAGAAAGAAAATTAGGTTGAGAGATTTGTCTGTCTAGAGATCAGAGCGACTGTCCACGTGGGTATAAAATGAGCAATGAATGCTAAAAGATTTGGGGCCAGATTTACTAAACATGGCAAATTAGTGTGAGACCACAATCCCATAAAAGTGCCTATGGGAGTGGAAAGTTCTGTGTGTGATTACTGAAAACGTGCAAATTAAAGAACACAGAAACAGCCAGATCATTTCCATAATGATCAATGCAATCTACCAAGAGCAGCGCAAATTAGTGTCTGGTTTAAGACATGCTTTTTCTGGGCGGTAAAAAATGGCTCAAATAACAGTAAATTGACGAAAGCAAACCTTAGTAAATCGAGCGCAAACCTTGATTTATATAAATACTCTCCTCCCATAAATTTTGCATCTGAGAGGGAAACTCCTACAAATGCATATAGATTTCAGTGTTAATTTTTCACTGCGTGTCTTTAGTAAACCCTGACTAGTTTTTAAATGCCAAAAGAGGGTTTGCGTTGGCGCAAGTAAATCTAGCCCTTGGTGTTTGTGTTTGTGTGTGTGTGTGTGTGTGTGTGTGTGTGTGTGTGTGTGTGTGTGTGTGTGTGTGTGCGTGTGTGTATGTGCGTGTGTGTGCGTGTGTGTATGTGCGTGTGTGTGCGTGTGTGCGTGTGTGTGTGTGTGTGTGTGTGTGTGTTTGTGTGTGTGTGTGTGTGTGTGTGCGTGTATGCATGTGCGTCATGGGTTTTAAACGGGAAAGTGCCGAATACAAATCTTTCACTGAAGGTTTAGGTTAGTGGTAAGCACTCCTCGGAGAGCATTGTAGCATGCTGAGAGCATGCTGTGCTTTAGCATGCTAATAGTCTAACAGTACCTGTTGTAATGTGTCTACACTGGAAGTGAGTGGTGCATTGTGACGTGACAAGACTGTTCCTGTTCCTGTCTTATAAGCACTGTGATTTCACTGTCTACATATTATGCATATTCACATGCAATATAGACATTGTGTGATTGTGAAGTAGTGCTAAAATTCATTCCTTTTAAAGTGCTGACACAACTCATTAGTTGACCACCCAGTCCAAGTTTAGGGTTGCAATTTCAAGGTGTGTAAACGGAGGGTATATGTTTGTACATGCATGTATGCTGGTCAGCATGTAAGAAGCACAGCTGTTTGATGGAATGTGAACTTGCAGTGGCATTGAGCACACATAGTTAAACATTTTTTACGGCCTAGCATTCATCTTTAGTTGCCTGTCCAGGTGAGCTTTAACAGTAATGACTATGATTGAAGTAAACATTCCACTGTAATTACTTAAACAACAATCCAGACTTTCACCAGAGAAAGTGCTTTGTTGCGCTGGTCTTAGGGAGTAACCATAGAAACAAAGGGACGTTAATTCATGGGATGTTTATGTTGTGGCTTCAATAAACATCATTGCCAGTTGAAGATAAAAGGAAGGGAGACATTAGCCCACATGAACTACGAAATGACATTCTTTCTTATGACACATCTGAATTGCTTTCACTAGTTCACAGTGGTTCCAACATTTTAACATTTTTAAGTATTATTATTTAATCACTGAAATAACCTCATATCCTGTATGTATTTGTTACCAAATACACAAGTCCAAAATAGATTTACATTCTTAAAATCTACCAGGGCTGTAACGACCATAGGCATAGAGGGAGACAAGTCTCCCCCTCAAAAATTGGAAATGGCCATATTGTCCCCCTCAATATTTTATATTTCTTAATGCTGCTCTCCATTACGCATCACTCTTTTGTTGTTAGGATGGCAGACAGTTTTTAAAATTTACATTTTTAGGCTGATCTGCCTCAGCGGTCTTATAGCTCTCGTCAATGTGAAAATGATGGCCAATCAGATCAAAGGCGGCAGGACTTAATGTTCACTGAAGATGAGTGTGAATTCCAAATCGCCACTTTTAATTTTTACCCCCCCCCCCCCCCAATTTTCAAGACATGGTTATGGCCTTGGTTATGGCCACACTGGTTTTAGATGCTGCGCTGCCATGTACATGAGTAAATGAAAATATATATCTATCTACATAGTTCAAGAATTATCGTCTCTGGGTTTTTTGTTAATTACACCGAGATTTGATGATGAATACTGAGTTTCCCGTTGTCTCTGCTGGTAAAGCGCAATAGTAAGTGTGTTCCATTGTCTAATTTTCGCTCTTTTCATCACCAACACTACGCTACAAGAGAATCTACAAAGCCAATGAGCAAAAGGATTCTCTACAAGCGGGTCATGTGATTTCAACATGGCAAAATACATGGAGGGTGTTCCCACACCATACACAATTAAAACACTTTTTGTAGAAACACTTTTTTTCATTCAGATGAAACTTCTTGTAAAACGTTTTTAAATTAGCACCAAACTACTGAACACACGTTTAAATATCTTTCATTTGTTCTGTATTTTTATTTGTTTTGCATGTGTATAGACTACAAAACTTTAAAGTAACCTTTCATGAGCGGCTAACTGCGCATAAGTTAGTAGATATTTAACAATTATTCCTCTTGTAATGAAAGGTCAGTTGATGCATTTTGGTACCCCTTTGGGCAACCCTTTATGACTAGCATTGCCCCTAATTCTTGAGTTCTCACTGTGCGTTCCAATTTAAAGTCAATTAGGTACATAAATGCATAAGTTTCATCTCATTGTTCAGACGATTTGCTTCCTTCTGGTGCTGTAGTGGGGCAATAATGATAAAGCATCCCAAGAGTTGTAAACAGGGGGATGCCATTCACCTTTCCACCCACATGCTGTGTCAATGCTAATGTGGACAGTGGTCTTCTAATGGGTGGGACAGGGGGGCGGGGCTCTAATGGAGCCGATGGGATGGTGGCATGGGGGATGGTTGACTGTGGAGTAGAGAGGTGAGTGAAAGAGAAGAGAGGGGTTGCTGAGAGTTCTTACACACAGTCACAACAGCTCTCGGCTAAAGCTGATAACGTCGGCTCCGTAGGCCACCCATCACAGCGGAGGATTACAGTGAGAAAGAGATCCAGGAGGGGCAGAGAGATGGAGAGATAGAGAAAGTACACAGAGGAGAACAGCAGACGAGAAAGAAACAGGCAAATGATCCATGTGGATGGCTGTTTTTGAGTGGCAGCACTAATCCCTGACAGGGACAAATTGGGAAAACAGATTAATGCTGAGTGGTCGGGCCCTGGAGCGGAGCCAGGCCCTGCTGCGCCGCTGAGTGACGGGAGCTGGGAAACAGGAGCACTTCAGTTAAGGCTGATAGTGGTGGACTTTGAAAACATTGATGCAGTGAGTTGGTAGGCAGTGAGGTGAATCCACAAACATATTCTCTCATGGTGGGCAGACTCGGACTAATGCCCCACACCAACACTCCCAGCTGGAGGGAGAGAAAATCATGGACTATGGAGGAAAGTAACTGGAGCGGCACCATGAAACTGAAGTAAGTCACCATATAAGAAAAACTTGTGTTTTGAGATTAAAAGGTTTCGACTTCACATTATTTTCTTACTACCGTTGAGTTGAGTAATTATGTCTTTTTAGGATCTTGCAGAACATAAAAGTTATTTTCAATGATTCAGTTGAACCAGTTTGTCAAGCACAACTATTTCTCTACAAAACTTTTGTCAAAACATTTGAGTGATTAATCAAATGAATCAGTTAATAGTTTTTTCTACTGGTTCAGTGAATTCACTGTTTCTCAAACGAACTGGGCTGTTCAAATACTTCTATATGACTTTAGTTTTAGTGATGACTTAAATGAATCAAATAATTGTATTTAAACGGGCTCAGTCTGAAATATTTCTCAAATGAGTCGCATTTAGCAAATGCTTTTCCATGAGTTTTTATTTTTTAAAGAAGTAGAGTACTCTCCGTTATCATTGACTTTAGCTGTAATAGGATCAGTTTTGTTGACAGTGCTGTGTTGAGATGTGCCTTGTTGTTTTACTGTGTATTTACTCTGGCTGAACCTCCAGCTGCTGGTCTCTACTCCTAATCACACGGTCAAGCTTGAGTTTGTCTGTAAGTTTGTGTTTGTGTGTGTGTGTGTGTGTGTAATGGTCATTGAGCAGCTGAGGCTGGTACTCGAGAAGTGGAGGCTGGGAAGGAGGGGGCCCTCTGGGCAGAATGTCCAGGTGTGAAGAGCCTGCGGTGGGCCGTGAGATGTTCTGGTTTGTGGTTTTGGGTGGTAAGGGTGGATGACGGAGGTGTTGATGGATCTATCACTTTAGGCCAACAGCCCCAGGGATCTGCTCAAGCCAAGCCCACTTCCTGTCCTCAGGGTTTTGGGCTGAAGTATTGATGTGCTCAAATGGGCTGATCCACAAACACAAGATTTTCTGTATACACTCTTTAACACCATTATCCCCCATATTTAGTGTATAATTCACCTTTTCCCATCTTAATCTATTGCATCTAGTGTTCTGGTATGAGTGAATCTTTCAAGAAGATGCTTTTTTTTGCATTGCGGTAAAGAGCATTGGATGAGATGTGCTTATGTGTCATGAAAATGATGTTCCAAAATATGGTCAATTTTATATTAGAGCTTCATGTATATTAGGGGTTATTTCGATTTTGGGATGAAAAATGACCTGAATACGTTCTTGACTGGTTTCGTGAGCTTCACACACAGGAAATATAGATACAACCCAAGGATATAGCCTTCAGATTTACTGGTATATAGTAAAAAAAAGAGATGCGTTTCATTTCCAATGCATTAGTAACATTATTTATACATGCACAAACACATAGATGTACAGAATATAAAAGTAACTGGAACAAAAAAACATTGAAACATGGTACAAAAAGTAGTGGTTTGTTATACTGTGCACACATTGTTGATGTCAAGATGGTGTTCCTGTGTCTTCTGTCCTGTTACCACCCCCCACACCTTTACAAGATGTCAGCACTTAAAATCACTCCTCGTAACCTGCGACCACCTCCGCTGAGTGTCTCCCACCCACTCTCTCCATAATTCCCCAGATCTTCCTGCTTTTTACACCCCCCAGGTTGTGTGAATAACCCCCATTTTGTGAGTCTCTCAGCCCAAACAGTTCTCACTGGGGTGATTATCACCTTCGAGAAAACACGAAGAACACTAAAGCTTCTTTGTTTTGTCTGGAAGGAGGCAGACTCACCTTTGAAGCACTTGTGAAACAAATGTACTGTCAGCGGGTTAACATCACAATGGATTCTTTCTCATATGTCACAATCTTGAAGCTTTCTGCATTTGCTCTACACAAATTCATTTCTGTTAACTGTATGTTCCCACTCTGTGTAGTGACAGCAATTAATTTTTATGCAATATAGACAACCAAATATCTAAACCTCATAAGCTATGTGAACAGCTTTTCGCACATCTGTTTCTCAGAATGAAATGTTCTTACAGAACATGATACAACAGCATTCAAACCTCAGTTTACTGATCAGTGGCAAGACATCTGGACCCCATTTTCACCTGGTCTTGACATCTGTCTTGGAAGATCGGATCACAAGTGGTCAGCCGAAAAAAATTAGTTTACTTCTGGTATTAGCATGTTTTTCATATATTACGTTTTGTTGCAAGTGGAGAAACACTATACCGCTCAAAAGATTGGGGTCATTTTTTTTAAATAAAATTAATAATAATTAAATTGACCAAAAGTGACAGAAAAGACATATATAGTAAAATCATATTTGAATAAATTTAAATGAAAACGATTTTTATTTTAAATGCTTTTAAAAACGTTTTTCAAACGTTATACTTGAACACCAAATCAGCATATTAGAATGATTTCTGAGGCATCATTTGACACTGAAGACAGAAAAATCAGCTTTGCTATCACAGGAATAAATAACATTTTAAAATAAAAAACAGTTCTTTTAATTTGTAATCATATTTCACAATATTACTTTTTTTATTGAATTTTCAATCAAAGCCTTGGTGAGCATATGGTACTTTCAAAAATATGACTAACTATTTAAAGGTAGTGCATCACTTTATGTCACTTTGTTTTGGCACAATGGTTGTTTTACGCAAGTAAGGCACAATGCAGTTGTGACAGTGCATTAGCATTTGCAATGCAAATGTGCAAATACATCCCTGGATGGGTCCAAATGTGGTTTGATGGAACCCATACAGATCCTGTATTTTTATCGGATCACATATGATAGATTAATACCAAGTATAAAACGGCTCAAATTAAATTTGAAGCATGGAACAGGGCAGAACAGAAGATACAGAATATGGCAAAAAATACCGTTTTTGGGGAAAATTATGCAAAGTGGTCGTAGTATAGCACCCACCTAAACCTTTTTCCTGAATAAACAAGGACGTAAGCAGCAAACAGTTGGTGTTTTTCATGCATACAGTTGGGGGTCTGTGACAGCTCAGGGAAAAGCATGAAAACTGCTGTGTCAGGAAGCCAAGCCATCCCACTCGCATACAGTCACCACAGGAAGAGAAGCAGGCATCAGCGAGTCCCCCAGACAGCATGGATCTGCTGATCCATGTCTATGGACTCAATAGACGTGGGCCTGTAGGAGAGCTGATGTTTGCTGCAACAATATGGAAATAAATGTTGTCGAATCAGTCAAATTCCAAGTGCCTTATGGCCTGGGGGTCTTTATATGTCAAAGTGAGGTTGTTTGCAGGCCTTCGGGTTCTTTAAAAGGATTTTTGAACTGGGATTCTAGTTAATCTTTTGTATATTGTTTGAAAATGCATACTTGGTGGCTGGAATTACATACTAGCACTCTGCATAATAGCTGTATATATATAGTAGCTGCTTTCAGGCTTCCCACGGTGCGGCGGCGTAATAAGGATTGATTCTTAATTGCTTTAGCACTGTACTTCGCACAGTAAGCATGATAGACAAGTCATCGTCGCCACCTTATTAGTCATCTCAAAGCTTGCACTTCTCGAGAATGCTGATTAAAACAAACCCCAAATAACAATTGAAAGACATTTCACAAGGGAAAACAGTAAATAAGGAAGAAGAGGGAAGCGGCTCTTCTAAAGAGGTCTCCAGTTTGCCCGGATTTGTGGAATACAGATCAGATCAACTAAGGTTATTAATTGTGTTACCAGACCGAGTGGAATATACATTTAAAGGTTTATTACCTATTGTCTTTTCAGACAGCAAATGTGGTTGAAGTTGAAAATTCCCATGAGGTCATCCAGCCTGAATATCCTCTGTTGTGGCTGGAGAGAACAAAAGCAGCAGCTCACAATCCCACCACAATCCACCCGGTTAAGCTTTGAGCCTGAGCAGAAAAAAAAAAAAAATGAAAACAGCGTTATGTCTAATTAGTGTTCAACCTTCCCCTGATTTCCCAGCCCAATACCACCCAAGTGCACAGTTCATACTTATTCATGTAGCATGTTGTAACGCAACTCAAGCAAAATTCTAGACTACTTAATGAGATCCCCGTTGCTTGTCATTACAAACACACACTACTGATTATACACATTCTACTGATTCCATAAAGAAAAGTTTTATTGTCAAAGGAGGAGATGCTATAGCCTAAATCTCTCTACAGATGTTGCCTCAAGGATGTCTATAATAATTGAAGAATATGTTAGTATTACTTTGAATCTCTGTAGCGGTTGCCCAGCTGGGGCAGGAAATTCAAATTTGCCATCTTTACTCGTGGGTGCTTGATTTTGCTACCAGGGTATTTGCTAATGCTTTTTTGCTGCCCCATGATAGTTAGCATTCTAGGAACAATTTGGTTCAACTGCTGAATAAAGTTGAATCTTAGCTTATGTCTTGTAAGCTAGCCGCGTTAGCTCACATCATGTTAGCTTAGCCTGCACATGATTCAACTGGTGGACCAAATTGTTCATGATACATCTACTAATAGGACAGGACCAGTGGGTTGATTTTTTCCTTCATTTTGGTTAATTGAATAGTAAAGAATACAACATTGTTTTCATTGCATTTGTTTACTGCCCCTAGTATTTTTCCTAGCATTTCATGAAAAGTTTTGTCCGACTGTTGAATCGATTTGAATCTTAGCTTTTTTGTGTTAGCTCATAGCATCCTAGGTAACAAAATTGTTCATTACATGTTAGCCATACATTGACTTGCTGTTCCTAGCCCATGGAAATGTTCAGGCAAGTGGTCTGTATGTAAAACTAATCTCAGTTGGCTAAAGTTTATCCATTTTAGTTCACTGAGTTTTAATGTTTATTTTTGAGGATGTAAAATTGTTTTCACAGCACATTAAGGCAGTGAAGGTTTGTGGTAAAGAGGGGGGTGGAGTGGAAATGAGAGACAGCGAGGGAGTTGATCTGCTGTTTTTATTTGTTGAAAGCTACTCTGCATGCAGATTGTCTGAAATGGATTACAGCCTGTAATCAGTTCATGACCCAGCATGTGTGAGAGCCTGTTGCAGAGAGCTGAGAATCCTATTAGCGCTATCTCTCTCTATTTCAGTAGTAAAGTTGTTAGAACCAATAACCTGAATTCCTGCATTAGCACCAGAGCGCGCTCATAAAAGCTTATGTGTAGGGCCTGTTATTAATGAACATACTTTGTGTAATTGCTATAACCTATGGGTTTCTTAATGGCAAGTTTCTTGGATTCTATCTTGGATTCTGATAATGCATCACATGGTATGGATTGATTGCATTTCTGCCGTCTAAGAGTGCATCTATGCACATTGCAATGGTAATGATTATATTGCAGTGTGAAGGTCACCACTGAATGTAATAATCTTCTCATACATTAGTGGCTATATGAAGTCAATTGAATGATATTATTAGTCATATAAACCTGGCAGCTGTATGGTTCTAATCCTGTATGGTTAGGGAAGCATCCGTCTTTCTGTCTATGACAACATGATCATTAGTCAGTAAAGACTATTGACATATTTATTGCATTTTTGAATGGGATGTATTATGTAAATGGCATAGATGGATGTTCATGTCCCTTGATGATTACACTTCTTCTTGTCTTTACCCACATATTTTCTTTTTCTAGGGTTGCCATTTATTATTATTATTTTTTTTTACATTCTCAATGCATCTTTTCAGTTCGACATTCATAACTGTTTCTTTCATTAGAGTGAGGTCTAGAAACTGATTGTTGGTGCAGTACACACAAAAAGTCCCATATAATAGACACACTTTATGGTTTAATTATTTATAAATCAAACGCAGATGGATATTTAATATAATTTGCATTCTTTGCATGGTGAAATTTAATCATCATCAAAAAATACCGATTCTTTACCGACATTGCAAAACACCATAATTCATATAAATTGAATACATTGGGAGATGGCTGCAACAATTACACACGTAATAATATGACCATCGTTTTTTTCCTCTCATATTTTATCCATTCAGTTTTGTGTTCGCATTTCCAGTGAATCATTTTTTTTATTTTTATAAATGTATATTTTTTATTATTATTTTATATACATTGAACTTTTATATATAAATATTTTCAATGACTGTCGCTCAGCCCTTAATTTAACCTATAATAATTGTAAATTCCCTTTGCTTCCATATTGTCAACTTTAGCCCACGACAATCAAAAGACAACCTTTGTTCCGCACCCCTGTTTCCTTAACATCTGTTTTTCCCCTATCCCCTAACCTTCCATGGTCACTTCTTTCTTTATCTCTTTCTCTCTTTCCCCTCTTCACTTCTAAACCCTGATGTAGGCTGTCTCTGATTAATCATGCAGAGATATTCCCAGCAGCCACTGGGGTTGATTGTTGTAATAGCCTCAGAGTAAAAGTGTGCAAATAAATAAGCGTTAGGTGTCCTCCCTGCCAGACAGTAATTAATGAATGAGAGCTAAGGCAAGGTGGAGCGGTAGGATGCTCTTTTTGACTCGGCTACCCGACATTGCAAAGCTTCTGTTTGTACCTAGTGGGCAAAGTGACCGTAATTTATAAAAGTCAGTTATAAGCAATTAGTTTTAGGTCTGAAATGGCTGAAACATCTTAATCACGCAAGCATAGTTCAAGGTCCTGTTCAAGAGCACGTGTGGTCAAGTGTCTGATCGGACCTTGCGGTGTCAGTTAGTTTCACCGACTCCATGGGTTGCGCTTTTTGTAGCGTGTGTAGGCAGGATTATCCCATTCCACACACTTGTCCTGTAATTAAATTCCTTTTCCTCAACACCCTTTTAGTGATACCTGATGCTGCGGGTTGTCAACCTGTAGAACAAATCCCGGCGGTGCAAAGGGAAGAGATAGAGAGATGTATCATGGATGAGATGAAAGTAGATGGTAATCTTTGTAAACAGGGAGAGAGAGAGAGAGAGAGAGAGAGAGAGAGAGAGAGAGAGAGAGAGAGAGCACGAGAGAGACGCGAGAGAGTCTTGGTTATCTGTCAGTTTTCTGCTAAAATAGAATTGATCTTCCTTAAACGTTAGCTTGCTGTGCTTTTAAACAAACTCCGGAAGAGCAACCAGGCTACACCTCGGATGAATAAAAAGAGAATATCTTCAAAAAATGACAACCCTATTACTATCTTCAATTTGTGGCTTTCCAGAGCTTTTTCTCCAGGGGCTCGGGATTGAACGCTGCAACTCATTAAATAACCAAAAAAAAACAACAACCTGGACACGTTTATGGCTTCTGTTCTGCCCCCCACCACCCCCCACCCACCATGGCTAAGTCACAACAAGCCAAGCTTGGATTAGCTACACATCCTGTCTGTTCAGCGATGCTATTGAGGGGGTAATTTAGGAACAGCAAAAAGACAACAATGCTTCTCTCGTTCACTCGCTCACCCCTCTTCAAAATGCTTTAGCTGCCTTTTTTCATGCACTGTAAACAGAATCGTGCTCTCTTTTCTTTGCTGTTGGTATTAATGAAGGTGATAGGCTTGACTTTGTGGACATGTTTAGTGATACTTTGATTTTTATTTTACTGTTTTATGAGCCACAAAACTAGCACAGGAAGCAGGAACTGTAGCGTTAGCACCTATCTGCTAGTCAAGCATGCTAGTGAATGCACAATAGGCCGTAAACCTACTGTAAACACTTAAAAAAAAGAATATGTTTGCTAAATAGAGCATATTGGATGACAGTCTTGTAGAGTGGGCTACTAGTTAAACATTGGGACGTTAAGTCCACGCAGACACAAATATAGAGCTGTGCGTGAACATTATTGAACTGTGCTAATGGCAAAAATTATGTCATGTGAAATGTCTGTAATCTGGACCGACAAGGGAAGTATACTCTCGATTTAACCCTAACCAAACACACAAACAATCTAACAAAACTACAGACAAATGGGTTAAATTGGGATTGGTACTAAGGTCTGCATATGTATGAACATCTTGAGAAAACAATATGTTTAATTTGACCAGAGTTTGGTACGCCTGTTAAAGTTGAATCTTACCAGATTGGCCAAGCTGATGTTGGTCTCACTGCCTGACCAGCTGAAAAGTGCCCCAAACCCCTCTGAAACCAGCCAACAGAGTAGCCTGACCAGGCTGGGAGACCAACATAGATGAGAAAACCAGCTTAGGTTGGTTTAGGGAAAGATGTTTGCAACTACCAGCGTGCATGATAACTCCTTCAATGCTGTTAAAAAGCATCCCTGAAGGCACCTCATGGAGTTTATTTTGAGAAAAGCCCAGAGTGGGGAGAGTTTTCAAACTACTTGCAACTATTTGCTTTTATGCTTTTAAGGAAATTTTAACAAGTCAGCCAGCTAGTTGGTGTAGAATTTTGCACTTTAAAATGTAAAACTTTAAAAAATAAAATAGATAAAGGGATTAACATGCAAATATAAACATACAGTCTAAAGAAACCGCATTCCCCAATTCAGTAATTCCTGGGGATTTTCTTGTCTTTTTTCTTTTTAATTAGAAGGTTTTCAGACTGCTTCATTTATTTGGGTCTGGCTGGGGATTTCCACCCTTGGCCCGCTGAGGGAACGAGACAATCCCTAGCTGAGCCCGGCCCGACTTGAGCGATAGTTTTTCAGTGTGCTACTCTCGGGCTCAAAATGATTTACCTCAGTTCAGACAGCCGCTGACTGGCTCCCAGCCAAAACACAAAGACCAGACTGATCACTCAAGCACTCGAGCTATCTACCTTTGAGATGACTCTCTCTCTCTCTCTCTCTCTCTCTCTCTCTCTCTCTCTCTCTCTCTCTCTCTCTCTCTCTCTCTCTCTCTCTCTCTCTCTCTCTCTCTCTCTCCCTCTCTCTCTCTCACACTTTCTGGATGTGTTCTGTCTCTCTTCACTCTCGGGAGGTCCTCACCCTCTTTCTTTTTTAATTTCCATCTCATTTTCTGATTTTTTGCTCTCTGGTTTTTCACCTCTGTGTCTCATACTCAACCTCCCCTCCCTTCCTCTATCCTTCGGTCTCTCCATGTAAGTCTCTCTCTTGCTCTCAACACATTTGAGCCAATTTTATGCATTTTATTCTCCTTCCACATTGTCCTTTGTCCCTACTTTGTTCTTGATTTCACACTCTCTCTCTTCACCTTTATGCCCCTTTGAATCTTTGTGTTGCGTGAATCATTTTCTTTTAATCTTGGTGGACTGTTCATATGTTGGAAACATTGGTTTTCTCTGATTTTTTGTTTTATTTACAAATAAATATCTATGGACTACATTTTTGGCATGTTGTAAAAAATAATTTTCTATAGTTTTATTATTTATTTATTTATATATTATTGAGATGACTTGGAATGGCAAAAATGTCCCCCAATCAACCTGAACTCTAAATGTTTTTAATAACTGTAACCAGGCCAGCTTTTATAGCATATATTCTTTCCATAAGGCTAAGGACTAAGTAACTCTAGAGTGCATTTGATCTCATTTACACTGCATTGCAATAACACAGTAGCTCATCACTTTACACATCTCAGTGACTTATTATAATTATGAGCTACACTGCATTATGATTAGGCTATATTTTACAGTAGTAGCTCAATGAACAGCCAAAGCTGCCCTGTGGTGATTTCTGTATTGACATAATGCTCCAATTTTACAGATATCACACAGCATGCTCTCATGTACACTCTGTTTTAATGAGGGATAATGTTACCGGGTGACTGAAGCCTCAGGTCATAAGTGCTCCAAGGAAGTGTTTAGTAATGGAGGTTGAGAGCACCCCTCCTACAGCTCATAAAAAATAATATCCATACCATCCCGTCCATCTAATTATTCCAATGAATGAGATTTACAATATTCTTATCTTACTTTTGTACACGTCTTCTACAGACAGAGATTTTTGCTTTGTACTTGTGATTTGACCCTCTTTAGTACTAAAGCATGATGTGAGAGAGTATTCTGCAGAAAATATACAAACGATTGATAATTTCAGTCAATGTGCAGCTGTGGACCAACACAAAACTTTCTCACATACTCTTTCTGGATTTGCTACTGTCACTACACCATTTCTTACTTCCGTGGGAAAGAAACTTAAGACTCCAGGTTAGTTGTATAACCAACTCCATATGTCTTTGGTTATTTAAAGAAATCCTGTTCACATGTCTTATGTTGCATCTATGATTCTTATTATGGCTTGGAGAAACTTTAAACGGTATTAGATATTAGGAGAATATTGAAGAAAGTATGAGAGTCAGTAGGGAGAGTTCATCCCAAAAATGAACATTCTCTCATTGTTCCAAACTCGTATAGTCTCAGCCACGGACCGTTGGCTGAACGTCTGATGCATATGGAACACTCAACTGGAAACACTTCAGGATTTTCGAAGTTGTCATCTGGTTGGTTGAATTCTACATGATTTTCTGGGAGATGTGTGTGTGTGTGTCACGTTCTTTAACAGTCTGCCTGAAAACAATGAAGAAGAAAGCCATTATGCTTACAACTGTGACAATGAGAGCATACCAGGATCAACTAAATGATGGATTTCCTAAAGTATGTGTAAAGTATTCGAGGCTCCATTGTTGCAGTGAACTTGTACAACGTTCTTGAATTTATCATTTATTAGATTTATAATTCATTTATTAGAAGCCGGTCTGTTATTGTAGGGACTCAACGAACTGTGATTGGTTGCGTTACATGTCAGTCAAATGTCCTCTTGGGCGGTCCTTGGCCAATGCAAGCTGCAATGGAGTCCATACCTTCTGCTGTCAGCCTGAAGGTCTGGCTACACGAGACTAAACTCTTATGACTCGCTTTCTTGTGTTTCTTATGTTTAAGAGAATGTCCTTACTGCTTTTTACTATGCAATGGAAGTGGTTATGGACCAGAGACAGTAGTGGTCACCATTCACTTTCATTGTATGGAAAAGAGCATCTTGAACATCCTCCTAAACATTTATTTTTTGCAAGAACAAAAGTCAGATTAGTTTGGGTTTAATAAAATAAAATATTTTTAAGAGCCTGACTAAACTCAACATACACATAAACACTCTCTTACTGTACTATAAACTGTTGCAATAGCTAGATGAATCTTGTTGTACGCTGAAATCTATCTCTGTGACACATGGGCTTCTATTCTCAGCCTCTTGACCTGACTACTAAATCTTGTTTCAGGCCAGTGGCTGTGGGTAAAAGAGGATGACATCATCTTTCGATGCCCATGAAGCGATGTCATAGTATCTTAATCACAGGAAAAGGTTAAATGGTGAAGCTTTGATTGGCACATGCTTCAGTAAGTGATTAATGGGTTAATGCACCTTCATTGAAAAAAAAAAAAAGAGAAAAACACTGTCTGACTATAACCTGTTCTACTGGATATTATTTATTGTTTTTCAATTACTTATCCAAATACTGAATATGTTTTGGCTCTGGTTTCAAAATGAAGATCATTCCAAGCTGGCAAATTGATCTAGTATCGAATCGTTTCTCATTGATTATTTGAGTTTATGGAATACTATTCGATAATTTCTTAATCTTTTTAAAGAACAAGTACTATTTGAAAGGTATTAAAAGCATTGTATTAATTGATCCCAGAGCAGTTTTTTAGTTTGATAACTCATTGAAGCTGTACAAGAATCAAAAGCACATGTGTTTGCTGCAAACAACCTGCTGATCTTACAGTGTTGAATGAAAGTTGGAGAGATCGGTATGGAAACGTTGGTAATGTAGTCTGATATCATTCACGGTGATCCATAGCATCCGGAGCTTTGTTATCCTTTGTCAAGAGAAAGAAAAAAGACCTTGTTACTATAAAAGAAAATGTCAGGGATGGTAAATAGGGCCAACATGGCAATTAGCTACAAAGGCTATCTGGACGAAGAGAGAGACAGGCTGAAATCCCTACAAACAAGTTAATGGCTCTCGAGGCTAATGATTCGGTCAGCTTGAGGAATTCCTCTTTCTAATTTGACAAAGGCTGAAAGGCAGACAGCCTACAAAGATTATTGACAAACAGCCAAATGCTTTTGGCTCTCACAACGGAACATAAGCAAGCCAGGCATGATACGTGCATTGGTTCACACATCCACACACGCTCAAAATCCCCTTCCTCAGCCCGCAACCCTACGTCCACACACACTCAAGTCCATTCTGATTTCAGCTAAAGCTCAAAGCACCTTTTATGTTGCTTGACAACCATCCCATTTATTTGAGCCATTTCCATGTTTCCATTCTATTTGTAGAGGAACATCGGAGAACCCGATTTATCTTGCCTTTCACTGATTCTTGAGTATTGGGACAAGACGTCATGCACCATGGAATTATATATGTTGAAAGATACAGTACAAATTACAGAAATGTATTCTGTCTCATGCAATTGCTCAATCAGTGTTTTAACCCTGGAAAGATGTCAATAAAACAGCTTTAATGTAGCATTTACCTCAGGAAAGTTATCCAATGTTCACAGTTCGTTAGTTAGCTATTTAAAAACACTAGAGAGGAGCTTATTTACTGTTAATTGTATTACTTTATTTGTTGTATACAAACATTTCAGTTTTTATTTGAGTGTAATTCTTATATCTGAAAATAAATAGCGGTTAAATATAATAGCTCTGTTGTTCATTTTAACCTTTAAAATTACAGTAACGTACCAAATGAGAGGGTTCCTTGTATAGTTCCCAGCATTATTTGGGAGATTTTCCTTGAGAAAATCAAACTATCGGCAGATATCATTCTGGATAATCGGCTATCGGTATCGCCGGAGAAATTTAGTATCGGTGCATCTCGAGTGTGTATACATATATGTGTATATATATATATATAAACCGACAAAATGCCGACAAAATGAGAGAAACCGACAAAATGCTCTAATTTATATATATAAATTAGAGCATTTTGTCGGTTTCTCTCTGCACCACTGTTTTTTTTCTTTCTTTTCAAGCCAAAGAACATCTTTCCAGCAAACCAGATTTTCCTTTTAAAGCGTCATCACAGTACATAATTCCAGTCATCTATTCTGTGCACCCTGGGAGCTTTGATTGTACCCGTCTCTTGGCTAGCAGTGGGCGGCAGTGGGAGTCTGAGTTTGCTGTAGATATGTAGGGCAGTGTGTTAGGGGGGCGGTGGTGTGCGAGCCGTGCTACAGACCTGACAAAAAATGAGTCTCTTTCAAACATTGTCTCTCCTTTTCTCTCTCTTGCTCTGTCTCACTCCTGCTCCTCAGCTCAAATTAGCAGTTTAGGGAATAGATCTCTCTCACATAAAGAGCTTAGACTTGTTACAGCTGCTGCTTTCCCCCCATCTTGCCCTTACTCACAGGCCAAGGGCATCTCTAAGCACTGTATGTGTCTGGAATATGATTTTAATGTGGTGGTCGCCAATAGATGTTTCACCCCCCCCCCACCCCACCCCTACACCTACGCCACACCAAGCATATGCTGTGTGCTTATTTCACGTTTGTGATAATTAATAGCTTCATCCCACCCGTCAGAGCAATTATGTTTGTCACAATGCAAACACTTAATGAGATTTTCAGCACACACTGAAACACAGGTGCAGGACGTGGACAAACACACTTCCTCTCGCCCTGTATTCTCCTTTTGTTAGTGGCGCTCGCTAAGGCTAATTTGAACAAACACCTAATGCACAGTATTAACCTTCGGCGCACAACTCCTCCCATATTGTTTGTGGTACAGGCGTGAATGTACCTCAAATTGTGCGGCTTGCTAAAGAGAAGTGTGCTATTACTGTTCTAAGCGAATAAAACTTGTGATTAGAAGACAATAAAACGAGTGGGGGAAAAAAACCATACACTTACATTTGAGGAACTTAACATTGTTCAATATTGTAGTGCCCAGAACACCCTGGAAACCAACTAACAACATTTTATTTTAGATTACGTGATCATTTTTTTTAACCACGCACATAAAACAATAAACATTCCCCTCCAAACACATTTGAAAAACCTAGGGCAGATATACACACACATGCACTGTAAAAATTGTTTTCCCAATAAAAAATCTGAATATCCTTAAAGCAAATAATAAATATTTATTTATTTATTGTAACAAAAAAATCTATTTATTATTTAATTATTTAAATCACACACATAAAACAACACACACTCATTATCCTCCACACACATGTACAAAACACCTAAAGCAGATAAACACACAGAGAGAGAGAGAGAGAGAGAGAGAGAGAGAGAGAGAGAGAGAGAGAGAGAGAGAGAGAGAGAGAGAGAGAGGCATGCAGCACATACTAAGCAAATCTGTTTGAAGTCTGGGGTAGAATAAAAAAGAGACCCCTTCACACATGAAGAATTCATGCAGTAAGGGGCATGTGTGTGTGTGAGGGTGAGTGAGTGAGAGAGCGAGCGTTCGCAAAGCTCTCATTCCTTTTCTGGCCGTGGGGAGTGAAAGGGGGCTGGACTGTGTAAAGAAAGAGAGGGAGGAATCGTGCGCGTGTGTTTGAGTGCAGTGCAGCTGCCCGCACTCCTCCGGCAGCAAGAGGCGAATCCTCTCCTCCGCGAGAAGGAGAAACACAGGGATAGATGACTAAAAGGACCAGGATGCCTGACACAAGAGGTGGACTACCTGGCACAGAGTGTTCTGGGGAGATTAGGACAGAGAGAAGTACTAGTAGGGTTTAGTGCTCGCTGGATGGTGTAAATAGGAATTAAATGACAGACTTCAAGAAGAAAAGTTCTGGAGATAATGTAATGACTTATTTGCTGATGTTTGTGCATTGAGAATGGGCAGTGACCGACGGACAACAACTTGCAAAGACTTTAGGAATAGTTTGTTTTTTAATTGCTCCTTATTGTTGGAAAAATGTGGGAATATACACACAAACAGTGCTGTTTTCTTGCTTCCCGCCTGCGTCGTTCTGGCAATGAGTTGTGAATACATTAGATGATGGATTGGAAAGAAGTGTGAGTACTTTTGAAGCTTTTTTTTTCTCTGTGTGTTCGTGTGTGTGGTGGGTTTGGACCCATAGATGTCAGTTGCAACACACCCGTCTTAACGCCAGGAATTCTCGCTCCGTCCCCTGAGCTCACCTGCCAAACTCTACAAAGGCTGCTGTCTGATTGTTTATACATACTTGAGATATGGATTGCTCTTTAAATGTGGAACATGTCAAAGCATGTTTGTTTAGCATTGCGTGTTGCAGTGAGTTTGAGCAGGTGGACAAGAAGAGAGTGCAAGCACGTGGACGTATGCTTTATGCTCTCCATTCATGAACCGTGGCAGGGTTTTTTTTCGAGGAGATGGAGAGAATGAAAGAGAGAGAGAGAGAGAGAGAGAGAGAGAGAGAGAGAGAGAGAGAGAGAGAGAGAGAGAGAGAGAGAGAGAGAGAGAGAGAGAGAGCATGTGTGCTTCAACAAGCAATTAATTTCAGCATTAGTGTACAGGTGTGCGTGCTGAGCATGCTTGAGCTGTTATTGTAGTTTCATGGAGTGCTTTATGACTGTACAAGCATTTAATCTCAAACCTTTCCAACTTATTGGCTGTATTTTTGCCACCCAAATGTTAAAATATTTACCCAAAGATTGAATATAGACTAACATAATGAATACCCCCCCCCCCCAAAAAAAGAATGATTTACAATAAAAAATACCTGAGCATTACCTGAAGCAAGGTAAATATGCATTTATTAATTATTTAAACAATACAATTTTGTTATTTTTTTTAAATAAATTGCCAGCCTATTTTTATTTTAAATTATTATTATTTTTTTTCTTCTCAGTTATTGTTTTGGTCAAAACGATGATCAATATAGACCTTCTTGTTCTTAGCTTACACTTAAGTCAAATAACTTTTTTAGTTTAGATTTGATTATATTTCTTATTTTATCATAAGCGATTCAATTGAATACTCTTTCGTTTCATATATCTATAGCTTTTTTTGCAGATAATTGTTAATTATTAATTGCTGAAAATGTTACATCACATACACAAAAACTCTTGCTGTGTCTGATTCTCTCTCTCTCTCTCTCTCTGTCTTTTGCTTGCTTATTTTCTTGTGTTCTTTCATGTCTTTCACTCATAAAGCCTTCTGAATGCTCTGCTCACACATTTCTTCAATCCCCTACACACACACACACACACACACACACACACACACACACACACACACACACACACACACACACACACACACACACACACACACACACACACACACACACACACACACACACACACACACACACACACAATTGCTTCCTTTTGTGTACGTCAGTTCCCTCGGGAGTGGCTGCTCCTGTATTCCTTGTGGATGTTATAATTATTTCATCAGCCATCGGTGTTTTCCCTGAGTGCGCTCTTGTGCTGATACAGGGGGCCAGACGGAGTGAGAAAAAAAAGGGGTGGGGTGGGGGTGAGAAATGAAGGGAGAGAAAAGGGTAGGCAGGGGTTTTCACTTCTAGAGGTCTGGAGTGATGCAAAGAGAGGAAGAGAAAGAAAAGGTGTAGAAATGGCAGAAATACTGGGAAACACACATGCATGTCCAAAGAGCTAGAGCCTACACTAATGATCAGGTCTTGTGCATCCCCGAAAAAAAAAGAAAAAAGACTTTCACTGTCTCCCTCGTGTTATTTTCGCCTTTCCCATTTCCTGACTTTCATTTGATTTGATCTTATCACGGGATATACAAACATTACTACCACACAAATATTCCATAATTTCCGTAATTCTAAATCCATCACTTTTGAATTGTAGGAGTAATTGAGATTAAGTGCATAATTGTGTGGGAAACTTTTGAAAACAATGGGTTAATCATGTGCCTTGTATCTTAATTAATATATTTAATAGATAATAGTATCTACTAATTTATAAAAAATATTATTTATTTATTTTTGCGTGAAAATAATGGTTAGGATGTGTACAGTCACATTATTCAAGATATTAGAAAATTGCATATTACTTGATGGTTACACCACATGACTATTTTTCCCAGTCAGTAAATGTAAACTTTTCCTAAAAATGGCACAAAAGTTTTTTTCAAAACTTTTTCTATCCAAAATAAATACAAACATTATATGTAATTCACCTAATGGTCACATTAGTCATGTAGTCACATCTTACTTGGTTATCTGATGTGTCAGTCTTCTCTTCTTTAATAACATTCACAATATGTGTAAGGCATGACAAATTAAGACTGGCATAGCAATTACATTTGAGTTCCAATGTGCTACTATAATGTGTACTCTTAGCATTGCGATTTTCATTGTACTTCACTTTTGATTATTGCTGCATTCAGTTTGATTATGTCTGGTTATGGTTAAAGACCGCTGTGGACAGCTTTCCTTTAGTTAATCCTCCACTGTTACATTTCAGCCCAAGAGAACAGCCTTAATGTACCACTTAATGTGAGCTAAGGCCCCAAACGTCACTTGATAGCCTTTGGTTTTTCACTTTTCTTTTCTCTCCCTCACTTCTAGTTTTTCTCTTTCCCCCCACTTATACTCATTTGTTCCTCTCATTTTGTACTTTTACTCATAGGTTTATTCAATCACCAGAACAATTTTCAAGTTCAGTCTTACGATAGCTTGCAGGGAAGGTAGCTGTTGCTTGGGTAAAGACATTACTACCACTTCATCTACTGTTTCTGGAGTCCGGTAGTGACATCTCACATGGATATTCAGATTAATTTCCACACTGTAACTGGGTCACTGTAAAGCCAGTCTTAGCAAATGGCTAATGTTAAGGCTAACTGCAGGGCTGACCCCATTAACTTCAGTTTTACGTTTTAGAGGACATTTTTCAAGGGTTTCTGTGCACAGTGTGCCTATTTAGTGAAATAAAGAGGAGGAAGGCTGCCTGTGGAGAAAGACGGAGCTGGTCTGTGTTTACTTTGGCAATGCGATAGGGGGCTTTTGACCTTTCAGGTCTGATTTTATAGCATTGAGTTTTAAATGTCAAGCTCTACCATTAAATCAATCAGGAAAATACCAAAATGATTTCTTCTGTCTAAATGAAAAAGAATTTTCTGAAAACATGTAGGGTTCCTTGGAAAATCACTTTTCGCTGTGGTGACAAAGAGTTTTGACTTAATTTTAACGGGACCCCCTTTGACAGAATGATTGGGTTTGAGAGATTTAGGCTGACTGCTTTGTTGAACCTTTTTTTAGGCTAAAAATCTCTCATTCTACACCTTTGTACATCATATTTTTTACATATTTTTTTTATCGCTGGAATCTACAATAAATTCTGATAGTCTCTTTTTTGCACCAAATCACCTAAAATTTTTTTTTTTATAAACAACCTTTGCTCAACCATTAGAATTCAACAGGCTGTTTTGCTAATTTATCTTTAAGCTTTCTATATGTAAATGAGCTCTGTTATGATTGGATAACCACAACATACATCCAGAGTTCATCAGGACGGTATAGTTGCTGAATAGATGTTGTTTTGTGAGCACGTGTGGTCAAATGTTATCGGTCTGACATGAATTGCATGATGGTCTGTTCTAAAACTATAAAATAATGAACAAAAGTAATACAAAAATATATAAAAAAAACATTCTCTCATTGATCATTCAGTCAATATTATAAGCTCCTAATCCATGACATATTTTTGTCTGTAATCCCAGGGCTGCTCAGAAGCTGAATCTGTCATCCAAAAGGAAGAAGCAGCAGACGCCACAGGTATACCCCCAGGAGCCCTCCATCTACCCTACTAACTTTAGTGCTGTCCTCCAGTTTTCCCCTCCACCTGCTCCACCATGTCTGCTCAGGGCGGGGTCAAAGGCCAAGGAGAACCCTGGCATGGGCAAGGTCAGACACTCTTCCTCTTTTAACTGCACCATTCAAGTTGCTGAGTAGGAATTCTCACTATTAGTCTTTTATGAAATATTTGAAAAACTAAGTATCTATCATCAGGGCTTAACATTAACACCTTCCAAACCTGAATTTTATATGTAATATATGCATTTATCAACTGTAGTCTTTTTTTTTCTTTTTTTTTTAAAGGCATCTGAAATAATAAACCAAAGCAATTCAGTGTTGTCAAAAATATGCATAACGATACTGAAATATCTGAAAAGCTTCATTTTCCGTTAAATAAATACACGATACCAGCTGCTTTCTCGCTCTCTCATCGCTCCGACATCAAGTTGACACACAAGCCGTCTCCTCTCACTCACTCATTTCATTTGATCCGGATGAATATTGTTGGTGTTACAGGGCTTGAATTTCAGCATGGGATTGCGTGTATTTTGTGGTGCGCTCATAAAACCACCTCTCAATATTAAATTGAGTACCTTTTCACTGCTTATTGCACTTAAACAGTCAAATTGACACAACATAATGTCAGCATGTAAACATACAGTCATGTTTTAAGTGAACGTAAACAGTTGAGAAAGTAAAACGAATGTGAAACAGTATAATGTGTCCATGACGTGAGTCAGGTCTTAATGTGACAGCAGCTTAATATACCTGCTACCAAATTATGAGATCATATTAAAAATATCTATATGGCCGTTTTTCCCCATGGTATCAATGTCAAAATTGTGGCCAGTGAAAATGCTGAGTGGCTAGTAACTTTGGAAAACCACTAGCCGCAGTGGCTGCTGAGCAAAAACATCATTGTCAAGCCCTGTCTATTATCCTGTCGTACCCAAATAGAAAGCAACTGGCTTTTTTGCTGATGGTGAACAGATTGTGTGTTTGAGATCTCGGATTGGGATCCTGGCCAAGAGTTGCAAGTTGTTCAGCATCCATGCACCAGTCCTCCTCATTGTCCAGAGGGTTTGTCTTTAGGACCATATTACAGTATATATAGTGATGAAGAGGATTTGTTCCAGATTAGATGCCACCTGCTCTGAGAGATGATTGCAGAACAACATGCCAGAAGCTGTAGCCTGCTGAAATGATTGATAAGTACCCACTGAGAGTGGACTCATTACATCCCAGCCTCACTAATGAGCTTCCTTTTCCTACTACTGCAAACACGCATCCGATGCTGCCTGAATGGACTCCAGTTGTTGGCTGCTTTTGGGAGAACTATAAAAAGCAACAGGCATTAGAATAATGGCCCAGCCGTCTGTGTAACCATTTTGTTTGCACAATGACCAAACTGTCCAGAAGGATGCAAGACATGTGTCGTAAAAGCAGTGGCTGTCAAGCTCCAACCAAAAAAATAATTCAGAAAAAAAGAAATCAGTTTAAAAAAAGCTGCATAAAAGTGGTTCCATGACTTTTGCACTATATTCCAAGGTTTCAGAAGCCATGCAATAGATTTCTTTGAGAAATAGACAAAGAAATTGCTGAAAATACGTCACCCATATCTCTCAAATACCACTGGTCCTCACGCCTCTCAATTGTGCCAGGTTTGAATGGGTGCAGAGAGCTACGGGTGATGGGTGCACTCACCTTCATGTTGTTATTTATTACTTTTTTTCTTCTTCAGCAGAACACAAAATATAACGTTTTGTTTAATGTTAACTCCTTTTGTCTATATAATGAAAGTCAATGGGGTCCAAAACAATATTGGTCCCTCCCTACTATATGGACAAAAAAAAACCCCCTCTGAGAATAAAACTGAAATAACTTATTTTGTGTTACGCAGAAGAAAAAATTACTTCAGTTCTATTCATTGAGCAGGGAAACCAGAAAAGCTAGAACTGTGGGTATACAAACCGTAAACAAATCAACACTTGCTTACCATTTTCACACCAGTCTCACTCACCACAGACAGATTTGATCATATTTATCACAGATGAGATGAAGATGAGAAGAAAAATAAGAGCCCTTTGTCTTTGCTTACTTTCATCATTTCAGTTTTCCCTTCTTGTGCATTGGTTCGGTATGCTAAACAGCCAGAGTGATCGCTCTCCGTCTGCTGTTTTTATGGCCAAAAAGCCACGACAGTGGTCCAACTACTGCAGATCACCCTGAACTAGTCTGACATACACTAAATGGCAGCTCGACATTGGCGACGAACAACCATTCACTTGGTGTGTCCCGCCCTTTCGTCTGTTCCTCACATAAAGCTATCGTATATGCCTCAAACTGTTCTTTTTAATTGTTCTTTTCCACACAGAATTATTACAGAGCACAAGTTATTGGTAGTTTTTGACACATCAAGTTAATTGCTGTTTGGATTGCCTCAGAAACTTGTGGGACATCATTTCTAGACCAGAGTTTAGGAGGTGTGAAGCCAGCAGCCGCGCTAAAGGGATCTCGTCACGTATCAAATTGCCAACAAATGTAAAACTCAACGGTTCAACCCAAGCCCACATTTCTGTGGTGTCTCAGTGGCTGGCCCCAATCGAGGGCCAGTCATATATGGAAGACTATTTCCAATGTCACGGCCGGCGTAATTCGTTCACCACGTGCACATGTCCATCAGTGTAATCGGCCCCTGTGGAGCGGTGAGGGGGAGTTTGCGCAGGGCCGCCGCTGTGGCGCAGGCATGCTGCTTGGCCCCGGGTGTCGTGGAATAGGATCAGCAGTGCAGACATTGTTTCATAGCACTGGAGCCCGAATGTTGTAATTATATCTCTGCTACAAATCACCCATGGAATACTGTGGCTTTGTGCAGCTCTGAATGCTGTATTAAGGGCATGAAGTTCTCCTACAGTATGTTTGTTTTACTTTACTGTATTTGCTGCAAATGGTTTTCCATGACACAATCTTGATAATGTGTAGTATTACTGAAGGCAGTCTAATTGTTAATAGCTGGTTTGTTAGGTTACTCTGTGTGTGGTCAACTGTGATGATACGATAATGATATGACGAAAGTTCCCTCCCTTTTTGTTTGACTTGAAAAATGAGTTGTTGTTGAAGCAGTATCAGCTACTCCACAGTCCTAAGTGCCAATTGGCCAATTTATTTATTTAATTATATATATATATATATATATATATATATATATATATATATATATATATATATATATATATATATATATATATATATACGTATATATAGTCATAAGTCATACAGACAATGGCTTAAATACACATATTCTATGATTAGCAAGTTTTTTATTTCTGTATACAAATGATTTAAAAAAAATGTTTTATTAAGTATAAAATGTGAGGATACACTTGATATCAGATTGAAGAAATAATCTTATTAATAGTTCATTTCTTAAAATTCAGGGAAAATATGTTATTGATTTTTACCTGATAGTTACACCACATGACATTTTGAGAGTCATTAAATTCAAACTTTTCTTGAAAATGGTACAAAAGTAAAATAAATAATAATAATAATTTTTAAACCCCTATAAATACAAAATGAGTACATTTCTAAGAATGCAGCAGATACATTTTAAAGTAGGTTTTTCCTTGTTTGTTTTTTGGATACTCTTGCTTGTCATTGACCCATCGACCACTTTATGTGCCCTACAATGTTTTATTACAGCGTCATTGCCTTTGTTATATAACATGCCTGTTTGGAATTCTCTGCTTCTGCTTATAATTTTATCGTTACTCATTTCTTTTTGTTCCCCCATCTACCATTTCCAGGTCAAAGTGATGATGCGAATCTGTCCATCTCTGGGGGTTGTGGATTCATCGGAGTCCATGTCCTTTCTGAAGGTGGACACTCATAAGAAACAACTGACCCTCTACGATCCTTCAGTCAACACACAGCCCTCCTCAGTACATAGACGAGCAGTGCTGCCCGCCCCAAAGATGTTTGCCTTCGATGCTGTTTTTTCCCAAGATGCCTCTCAAGTAAGAGCTACTGTGAAGATGCTATCATTTTGTCTGCATTTCCCATTGAGTTTTGAAGTGAAAACATTTTGTTAGTGTCAAGACGATATTTCAGAAGCACACACACAGACACGCACACACACACACATTCTTTGCAGTGCATGGGGCTTAATGCAAAAAGGCCTGTTTTGAGACACCACCGTTCTTCAAAGTATGAGCCTAGCAGCTGTTTCTTTAAGTATAGAAAATAGTTTGAATTCCAGACTTGCATATCTAGCAGCTCATTCACAGTTCATTATCTGTCCTCCAAAGCTACAATGGCATCCATCTTAAGATAAGTGGCTAACAAATGGACACAAATAGGGAAGAGAAACTTCAGGAGACATACAAACTTGATTAAGTGATTAAGTGTGAACAATTTAGATTTGACATAGAGCTACTTCAAGACTAATAAGGTTGTCATCTTGAAGTACTTATGTAAAGAGCCATAAGAAAAGCCAAATATTCCAAGTTCTGCTTCAAAATGTATCATAAGCAAAGGCAGGCAGAGACATTGTGATGGCTTTTAAGATACCTTAGAATATATTAGATTTGTCATTTTTGCCAAATTCTAAAGACCAAAATATACAGTATGTACGTTTTGCAACAAACGCTTAGAATACATCCGAATTCATAACCACTCAAATATCGTCCCTTTGAGAGTGTGTGTGAATACAGTCACTCGACACATGCAAACTGAAGTATAATTTGGGGTTAAGGCATGGACTGCAATGAGTTTAGTAAAAAAATAATCTAAGATGACAGACAACTTAAGAGAAATTTTAATAAACAATAAATTTCATTCTATACTGAAAAATAGTAAATAGTAAAAAGAGGTTCAACCAAATAAAATAAATTACAATTTCACCCGATATTTGTATATGCAATGCATTTTTATGTTTAAGTAGAGTGTTGTTAGCTTAGCAACATGATAACAGCAAACTCTATTAGAATCAATTGTAAGACTACTCTCTTCTACACTTCATGTTTGGAGCTTAGTTTATATGACGCCAAAGTCTCTTTAAGACAAGTAATTTCAGTCGGCAGCCATCTTTGAAACACCTCTTGGGCATGCTCCTATCTCTTTGAATGGAGAAACATCAAATTCTCTAAAACTTACTATTACATTTCATATTTGAAATCACCAATGAAATCTGACAACAACAGTGTCATAAATTTTGTTTCCAAAGGCTCCAATCATGACAAAAAACTGAAATTTTCAGGCTGGATCAAGCTAATGTGCATGCGCAGTCCTAAATGTGCGTCTCAGAACACTGACTGTTTCTATAGAAACTGGAGCTCCTTTTTTATTTTCTAAATGTATTTATTTTATTCGACATGGAACCTGAGTTTCTAACGGCAGTTGCAGTGATGCGATGACTTTACTATTCATCGATTGGCTCTTTTTTTAGAAGGCGGGACTTATTCCACCATGCTGCACTTTCTCCCATTCATAAATAATAGGAGTGAACTGTCTTTCTGTATATAAAGTCTTTGGTGGTCCTCAAAGTTGCTGCCTATGAAAAGGGTTCCAAATCATTCATTTTGAGGTTCTGTTTCAGTTTGCATGCTTCTGAGCAGTTCCCTATGTAGACCGAGGACAGAAAAGCAATTCGCTGGGTTTAGGAACTGAATACTCTGATTTTTAGTAAACTCACATGCACAAGGCAAGATATAGACACCAGCCCATCGATTATGAGTTCCTTTACTCAGGGCCAGCAGAAAGCTTTTAGATCTCAGTACCAGACCAGTGAAGTCGTGTAACTGTAAATCCTCCAAATCTAGCATGTGTGTGTGTGGTTTAGTGAGAGCATGGGGACATATTTCTTAGCAAAGCACTGAGCTGTTGTTCTGTCTTTTGTGAGAATGTGTGTGTGTGTGTGTTATGATGTATGGGAGGAAATTGCTGCAGTCCCAAATTGTCTCCAGGGACTTGGGCTAGTGGAACAGATTGTAGCGTTATGGTCGTACAGTGCAGCCAGTGTAAAGCCCCACATGTCTGATGAATCTGTGATGAGGAGCTGCCTCGTTGATGCTTTCTGTGGTTTTCTTCTGCTAGTGAAAAAATCAATGATCTCCGGATCAAAGACAAGATTAGGTACTTTCTTCTCTGCCAAAATAAGGTTTGGTTACATTTTACAACTCAACTGAATGTTAAAAAAACATTAGAACAATGAGTATTAAGACTACAATGTGCACTTTTGATTAAATAAACAGTTCTTTAGATAAGTGGCTTATCATAGTGGCTAAGTTTATGCAACTGGCCCCTAGGTCTAAAATGAATACTGACCAAGCAAGCAAATGAACTTTGGCGAGTAAATAAAACCAGTTGTCTGGTAACTTGCATTGAAAACTGCAGTATCGTACATGTTTTAAATTGATCTAGGATGTCTACATGGTTTTCATCTATACCACCACAAAATGTTGGACCCTGTTGACTATATTCATAGTTGACTTGCTAAATAATGATGCCATGTGTTAACTGATAAGAATCCCAGATCTGAGTGTTAAGTGTTCCACTGTTTCCCACAGGCTGAAGTTTGCTCAGGGACTGTGGCTGAAGTTATTCAATCAGTGGTCAACGGAGCTGATGGGTGTATTTTCTGCTTCGGTCATGTCAATGTCGGTAAGTTATTCTTAATGTTTGGAATTTAGCTGAATATGACACTGATCTTGCACTTCACAGATTGCAAGAAGGGCCAGATTTACCAAACGGCAATTTAGCATGAGAGTGCAATTCCAAAAAAGCGCAGATGGGAAGGAAAGTTCTGTGTGTGATAACTGACAACGCACAAATTAAAGAACACAGACACAGCAAATAATTTCCATAATGACCAACGCAATCTACCAAGAGCACTGCAGATTAGCGTCTGCTTTAAGACATGCTTGTTTGGGTGGTAAATAATGGCGCAAATGGCAGTGAATTGGTGAGCACAAACCTTAGTAAATTTCCTCTCATGATTCATAGAAATATTCTCCTCCCAAAAATTCTGTGTCTGAAATGGAAACTCCTACAAATGCATAGGTAATAATGTCAGCCGCAAAAATAACCCTGTCCACCCCTAGTTTTTCACGGCGTAGTTTTTTAACACTAAAAGAGGGTTTGCACTGGACCAAGCTGTTAGTAAATCTGGCCGTTATATATCTAATATTAAGACTGAAGATCAAAAAAGTTTTGTGGGCAAGTGTGGGCATTCAAGTCTGTGTGTGTGTGTCTGCATGAGAGGCCCGAGGCTAGAGAGTGTAATTAAAAGCGGACTAATCGACCCTCACAGTAGACTGTACTGTTGCCAATTATGCTTGTAAGACATTTCAATGGCTTCTTCCATTATTTACTACATGTGGTCTCAGCGCTTAAGCATTATTTATGACTCTTTTAAAGCCTGGACTGTCCATATGGAACCGTATTAATCTCTATTTTTCTTATGTTTATAAATTATGCTCTAAACCATGGTGTTTTTTAACTTTTGTAATGTGACATACTGTATAAAACAGAATATTTAAAGGTAGGCAATGTTTTTCATAAACACTTTTTGTTGTACTGTTTTTTGTTAAACTCTCTTTACATCCTAATAGCAATCAATTATAGAAGTGGTCTAAATTGTTAAAAATGTACATATATCTTCTGTGGAAGTCTCAGGACCATTTTATCTAATAATAATAACAATTATAATAAAGTGTATGTAAGGGTATAGCAAAAACAGAACAAAAAATCTGATCATTTAAGAATTAATACTCATCAGATTATATTCAAGTACTAATAATGTGTTATGAAATCAGTTGTAGAAATACCTGTACTTGAAACAGCTCATTGAGTGCTCATCATCATCTTGGCAGAATCAACAGCTTCTCTCTCTCTCTCTCTCTCTCTCTCTCTCTCTCTCTCTCTCTCTCTCTCTCTCTCTCTCTCTCTCTCTCTCTCTCTCTCTCTCTCTCTCTCTCTCTCTCTCTCTCTCTCTCTCTCTCTCTCTCACCAGGCAAGACATACACCATGATTGGCACAGACAGCTCCATGCAGGGCCTTGGCATTGCGCCCTGTGCCATCTCCTGGCTGTTCAAGCTCATCAACGAGCGCAAGGAGAAGACGGGCACGCGATTCTCGGTACGGGTGTCAGCCGTGGAAATCTACGGCAAGGATGAGAGTTTGCAGGACCTGCTTTCTGATGTCCCCACAGGCAGTCTGCAGGACGGCCAGTCGCCTGGGGTCTACCTGCGTGAGGACCCCATCTGTGGCACACAGGTCAGTAACTTCATGTCAAATTTAGCTGCTTGTTCCTGATGAAGCACTTGCTTGTTATGTATTAACATACAGTAAGTGGAAATAAACAGTTGTTGCCAATTTGTTGCCGATAAAGGCTTTTCAGTGATAGAAGGTAACATGTGGAGGACAGGGAGGGAAATGGCAATTATACTGCCAATATATAGACAATACAAATAAATGAAAGCAAATGTGAGGAGACTAAAAGAATGGACATGGTTTTTGGCAGTTATTATACTGTAAAAATGTATTATACATTTGATATTTTTATATAGTGTTTTTTGGTCAATTTTATATATTTTTTGTTATATATTTGAATATTTTAAATCTTTGTATTGTAATGTTCTAATATTTATTATACTATAAAATGTTATTTTCAGAATCTCTCTCTCTCTCTCTCTCTCTCTCTCTCTCTCTCTCTCTCTCTCTCTCTCTCTCTCTCTCTCTCTCTCTCTCTCTCTCTCTCTCTCTCTCTCTCTCTCTCCCTCTGTCTAAATAGATCATTTAAATGCATTCTTGCTAAATAAGTTTTAAATTCTGGTAAAAAAAGAAAAAAGAAAAAAAAGAACTTACTGGCACCATTCTTTTGAACAGTATATTTTGTAATGTAAAAATACATAAAATAAAAATAAAATAGTGGAAGTTATTACAGAATATTTTTAGCTGATTTTAATCACAAAATCTCAAATTAAAGTCCAAGTGTTGTGGTGGAGCTTTTTACTCAGTCCACCATCAGGATCCATCTGGGTGAGCTGCTGCTCTGTTTCACCCTCCCCCTCTTACCTTCCACTGGAAGGGGGTAAATATCAGGAGGGGGTAGGTAGTGTTTGGGGGTAGGTAGAGGGTAGTTAAAAGCCCTGCCAGGTGTTGGCATCAGATGTTGTTTTTTTGGGGGTCCATATGAAGCAGCACATCAAAGACTGCCTAGAGGCCTGTGAAGTTCAAATCTGGGGAGTGGGCCTATACGCCCATCACTTCTCCCAGCATTCTCTTCTCTTTTTAGTTTTAGAGCGGCTCGTTGGGCACAGGCGGTAAGCGAGCACTGGTGGAAAGTGCCCGCTATTTTTCTAAAGGAACCTGCTTTTGATGGCTGCTTTTTGAAATATACAACCGATTAAGTCAGTGTTTTGTCACATTGAAGATATTTAAGTATAGCAGGAAAATCAAGGAAGAATTTCCAATTTCCAGAATTCAGCCAAATTGCTTGTTTCCTTGAAGAAGACCATAAATATGCCCAACACATGTTTTATATTATTTTTTCCATCAGACTTTCCACAGGATCAGAGATGTTGCCCTCTGCCCTCTTTATCCACCACTCTCTCTCATCAGTAATCCTACTATGGATGAGCCATATGACAATACACTGAAAAATAGCACAGGGACTAAATAGTTTCAAAATAGTTTGAAATTCACACTTTAAGATTAAATCTGGCCTTTAAAAATTACTTTAATGCTTTATCACATGATCACACTTTTAGTTAAAATACTGCTGTAAATTACTGTAATATTCCATAGTAAATTATATGATAATTCATAATTTTACTTCCGAAAGCATAACTTTTAACAGTACTTTACTGTTAAAATGTCTATTGTATGGTAATTTAGACCCTGTTTACATCTTGTATTAAAATGCGTTTTGGGCGACCGGATCACAAGTAGATGAGGGCGACAGATTCCCGTTTACACCTGGTGTTTTAATTCATCTCTATTGCCCACTTTCAACCACTTCTGTCCTGATTTTCTTTGAGGGGAGGGTCTATGGGCGGGTAAATGTACGTTTTCTTTTCAGATCTTTCAAACTAATGGACAAAATAAGCTCATGCAATTTACATATGAACGCATCGAAAACAATGGAAAAACATACAGAGAGCAGCAGCTTTAATTTCTGCTCTGATATCCGCAAGACCACACCAAACGCTGCGATTGTGTGTTAGAAATCAGGAATGGTGAGAGAACATTGTGCTTTGTACGTTTTTCGTCTACAAACCAAACTTGGGTATACAGCAGACAAAGTTTAAATCCCGCCTTGCTACCTTGCTTCCCGGGATGTTTACACGGTAGAACTGGCAGTCTTTTGTGGCTGTTCGAACGCATTCGACCACATGAATGCATTTTCAACTACATCTGGAAGTGGTCGAAAGTGGACAGAATAAATCCCACACTTACTCACAGATAGACTTCAACATCCTTTTCATCTTTCAGCTCCAGAACCAGAGCGAATTAAGGGCTCCCACTGCCGAGAAGGCCGCCCTGTTTCTGGACGCCGCCATCACAGCACGTAGCACCAACCGGCCGGATGCAGATGAGGAAGACCGGCGCAACTCGCACATGTTGTTCACCTTACACATCTATCAGTACCGCATGGAGAAGAGTGGGAAGGGTGGAAGTAAGTCTCGTGTTTGCACTGTGGGAAATGATACTGCTACTTTTGAAGCCTCTGCATGTTTTAAATCGATTATACTCAGTCTAGTCTAATTTCTTCTCCTCCTCCTCATTTACCCAGTGAAAGGAAAAATGCATCTCAAGCTTATTAATGTAATAGCTGTGATATTACAGGCCAAATCAGAGAGTTACCAGAATCCCTTCAATTTTCCTCTCGCTCCATCATGGTAGGAGGGAAATCAATCATGTCTGCTTTGACCACTTCATTAAACTTTAATGGGAATTTTAACAGAGTAATAATTCATGAGCAGCTAACAGCTCTAATCATAGTAGAGGTACCTGTCACTGCGCCATCACGGTGCTAATTTGCATAGGTAAATACAGTGTTGGTCTCTATCTTTTAACAGTGGAATTGCCATGGAAGCATCTTTGAATGGCTTCATCAAGTCTTCTGATTTTAAAAGCTGATTTTCAAATGGCAAAGGGCAGACAAAAATGGCTTGGAATGGAGTAAACAGGTTCCTCCTGCTTTTCACAAACGTAATGATATAGTGTTTCAAGGTCTAACATTTCTCTATAATATCTTGTGTAATAACAGTGTATTGTCAATTTACCCTTTGTCATTCTGTATTCTGTGCTGTGTGTTCTGCCATTGTGTATGAACGATGTCTGTTATTCTTACTAGTAGTTATTTGCTAGACATAGCTGAGGATATAATCATCGGAACAGTTCCTCATCTGTACAGCAACCAGATGTGCATGCATTTAACCTTTGTTACTCCAAGTGTATATCAACGGTCTGTTATATTCATAGGGAAGAGAATGAGTAGACAGCACATCACAGACTCATATGTGTATTTATGTCTCATGTTGTGTATAGTATGAATATAGGTGTTTATCTAGGCCAGGTTGATCTGTCTTTGAATCATAGTGGGCTGCGCAACTTACTCATGAATAAATCACACACAGTCTTGTCAGCCGCAGGTCTTCTCTGGGGGTGTTTATTAATATGTCTGTGCATTTGCCACTCCTCACTCTGCCTGACACTACCCCAGTGTGGGAGTGTCATCAGCGTGGTATAACCACACTGGCAGCATCTCAAACTGTCAGTGATATCAGTAATAAGTGGGGTTGACAGTGTATTTTTATCTTCCATTCCGTTTAGGATGGTTAAACTGGTATTTTTACCAAATGAGATATTACCTCTCATTTTCTCTCTCTCTTTTTTTCCCCTCCAGTGTCTGGTGGTAGGAGCAGATTGCATCTGATTGACTTGGGAAGCTGTGAGAAGGTGCTTTGTAAGAGCAGGGACGCAGGAGGAGGTCTGTGTCTGTCTCTCACTGCTTTGGGAAATGTCATACTGGCTTTGGCCAACGGAGCCAAACACGTTCCATACAGGTAAGAAAATGTAAATAAGATATTGAAATGGGTCCTGTTGCTTAAAATGTGTAGATATGGTGCTAGCATCTTTAGTATAATTTTTTCTACTAGTAATCAATATTGACAAATTGACATATATGAAAATCGACTAGCATAACTGCCAAGTGGAATATTGCATAAAATATAAAGTATTTTTATAATGTCAAATACATCACTTATGCAGGTATGGCCATTAGCAGAATGTTCATGATAATTCTGAATGTGTGCTTGGATCTGTCACGTTTACATAAAATATGTAATGCTAAAGCATTTGAGAACATAATCAAAGATGCCAGCAACAAGCTTGAACCTGTGATCTTTGTGTTGACAGGTTTATTGTCTGACTGATGCACTGCTGTTTATCTGTATTTTGCTGAGATCATAAATGATGAGCTCATAGATCATTCATCTCTTTTTGAAATAAAAACTGATATCTTTTCAGGATCCCATGTAGCTTATTTCTCGCCTTTCTAAAACCTATGCACATTTGGAAGAATTGCAATATAGACATTTTTGTAGCTTTTTGATTAATATCATGGCAGAAGAGTTTAGTGAACCTTTCGATGGTTCTGCACTTTTAGAGAACATTTAAAGGCCAGGCTCCATCAGTATTTGAGTAAACGGCTCACTTTCTGCTGACAATCTATCAACCTGTGTTTGTGCTGACAATGAAAATGTATTTTTCTAGGGATAGCAAGCTCACAATGTTACTGCGAGATTCCCTGGGGAACATCAACTGTAGGACAACCATGATTGCTCACATCTCTGACTCCCCTGCCAATTATGCTGAGTCTCTTACCACCATTCAGCTGGCCTCCCGAATCCATCGTATGAGGAAAAAGAAATCCAAGGTAACTTTTTAGAACTAGAATTAAAAAATTCATGAACTGACTAGAATTCAAGAATACTCGTAATAATAATTGTATATTCTACTTAGAAGATTTCAGTACGATTAAAATTGTATATATGTTTTTCAACTTTTTAGAGATCACAACATAGAAATATGTTTTGTGAATATTAACAGCAACGATGATTAAGATTAAAATTGAGTATTATAAGTTTCACTGTACATTCGTGTTTCATACTGGACAGAGAAAAAGTCACATGATGTTTTTACCTTGAGGTAGTCCTGCAACAGCTAAATGGTTTTGAAAACTGTTTACTTTATAATTAAGCAGTCATATTGTTGTCTTGGGATTTGTATAACACTTTCCCTCAGAGTAGTCAATGCATCAGCTTCTTAGACATAACAAAATGTGTTCGTGCATACGTTTTGACAAGGTCACAACAATACCATTACATCAGAGTTCCATATTTTTTAGTTATTTTTTAAATGTTTTTTTTTTTTTGTCTTTGTCAAGTATGCATCAAGTTCTTCTGGAGGGGAGAGTTCCTGTGATGAGGGAAGAATCCGTCGACCACCACATTTGCGGCCCTTCCATCCCCGGACTGTGGCCCTTGACCCAGATCTACCATCATTCCTCAGTGATCCTGACTATTCTTCAAGCAGCGAGCAATCATGCGACACTGTAATTTATGTTGGCCCTGGTGGTGCTTCCATCTCTGATCGAGAACTTAGTGACAATGAAGGACCCCCTGCCTTTGTTCCTATCATCCCTTCTCTTAACCGTAAGCAACGAGGGAAAGAAGGGCCAGTTGACCATGATCATTTCAAATGTAACACCTTTGCTGAGCTTCAGGAGCGATTAGAATGTATTGATGGTAGTGAGGAACCTACAGCCTTTGTTGGTGAATCTGGAGAAAATTCTGGAAGCCCTAAAATGGACCGTAGTGCAACCAAGTTGAAAGAAGGTTCTAGTTGCATTTTAGTTTCTCCCAAGACTCCTACCAAAGCACTCTCATCAACACAGGACAGCATATCCCAAAAGTCAATTTATGTGGCCAATAAACTGCCCAGCAGTCCAAAACACAAATTAGAACATCCCAAATTGCAAAGTGCCCAATCAGACAAAGATCTCAGAGACATGTCTGAGAGTGTGTGTAGGACAAGTGCAGATGGTGAAAAGGTGCAAATGGATACTGGATCCCTATGTACTCCAGGAAAACCAATAGTATCCCAAAACTCAGAGCCTGTGGTTAGGGAAAAGGTTTTTTTCAATAAAAAGTTACCCAAGCCTGCTCCTCCACCACCACCACAACAAATAGACTATGGCAGGGTCAGTAGTGAAACTGAAGAAAAGTCTGCCACAAGGATACCACCAATTGGGATGAGCCATCAAAAAAGAGGTGAATCAAATGGGAACTCACCTGTCAAAGTCCACCATCTTAATTCTAGGACTCCTGGGGAAATGAGGTCCAATCTTAGGGAGAGGTGCATGGAGAAGGACATATTAAGGACAACTGTAACCCTCAAACAGCCAGTGGAGCTAAACGGAGAGGATGAGCTTGTATTCACTCTCGTGGAAGAGTTATCAATTGGTAGCATTGTGGACAGTGGGAGGCCCTCAAGTATTGTGAGTTTCAATAGTGATTGCTCATTACAGGCCCTTGCCTCAGGGTCACGACCAGTAAGCATCATTAGTAGCATCAATGATGAGTTTGATGCCTATACATGCAATGTTGGTACCTCTGAGGCAAACATTAAAATGGTGACTCCATTACAGGATAAACCATTTGCTTCGCTTGGCAGCCGTGGTTCTTCTATCACTTCATGGCTCAGTGAAGTAAGTGTCTGTACTCTGGAGAGTGAAGGTGCCCAGTCAGCAGATGTATTTCTCCCTCAAGGTACTCATACTGGTCTAGACAGCAGTTTCTACCTTGATTCTCTAAGCATGTTTCAAAGCAGCCCTCAAAAGCAACCCAAGAACTCTTTGAATGATAGTGGCTGTAGCTTCTCATTTTTGGACAGCGACAGTGCTGTATCAAGCAAACTTTCACTTAGCAATTGCCCATCTTCTCCAGAGGCCCCACAACTATCTGCCAAAAATTTGCCTAAACTTGCAAAGGCAAATACCATTCATTTAGCTGATCCCAAGTCCTTTCAAGACTCTCAAGTTGTCCAGTGTAGTCTTTCCAGGAAATTAAAACCTACCTCATCTATAGCCCATAGTAGCAGTATCAGTGGAACCAGCTCCAGTAGCAACTGGAGACGTGAGCCACCTAGGCAAGACTGCATCCCTGATCCATGGCACCGAGTAGACAGCTCATTGGAGTCTTCTTTAACTTCTAATTCAAGTTCTTCATCCAGACTGGTAAAAAATGGAATGAGTGGAATTCCTGCAAGAAAAGCAGGAACAAGCAGCAGTGTACCTCGAATGCCCAAAACACTGGGGTCAAACCCATCCCAAAGGGTGGTGGACGGATGTGAAAAAAACATCAACAACAGGAAAATGGAGTCCCCAAGCAGGATGCCACAGTTCAGACGAGGTGCAACAACGCTTGGGATAATTCCAGTCATCCATCCGTCCATTGATGTCAAGCTTGCACAAGATATTGTTTCCTCAACAAGCAGTTTGAAGTTCTCCTCTTTAGGAAAGAGTGGAAAAGCAAGCAAGCAAGAAGAGAGTATGTCAAAACCTGGAAATGTATCACCACCTCCACCTCCCGTTCGCAAATCCAGTTTGGATCAAAAGAATCGAAACCTGTTTTCCTCAAGTGCCTTAAAGTCTGCTTATGATGCAGGAAAGTCTTTAGCACCAAGGGCTACAGGTTTAGAGGATGACATTGATATTTGCTCTAGGGGTGATTCAAATAGTTTAAGAGCATCTAACTTAAAGGCAGAACATATTTTGATAAAAGCAACCTCCAGTCTCAAAGCTAGAGGAGCTAGAAGTGATACAGGACAGCTTTATGGGAGCCAGATATCTCTAGACAGATGTGACAGTTTATTATCTTTGGGGTCTAAACCTGCTCTTAGTCGAGAGAACAGTGGTGCTAGTCTCAATAGCAAGTCAAGCAAGTCTGTCAGTAGGTTTGGATCCCCTGTTTCCACCTCTTCCCCAATTGCTACCTCTCCTCCTTCTTGTATAAACCCAGTAAGCACTGTAAAAAATGGAATTGTCAAAGGCAGCCTTAATGCAAGACCAATACCTGCTAATGCCAACAAAGCTCGTACATTATCTGCAAACAACTCCAAAGCCCTTAGTTCATCCACTAAGTCTCTTGTGGCACCTGCAACAAGGAATGCCAGCCTTCCACCTTCAGGAAAGACTGCGTTACCTCGAGCAACAGTAGGATGCAATGGTAAATCCACAAGAGGAACTATCATGGGTACCAAGCAAGCAATGAGGGCAGCAAACAGTCGTGTTAGTGAGTTGGCCAACACTTCTGGGAAACATACAAGGGGCTCAGGTGATTCAGACAGTGGCAATGACAGTGGAGTGAACCTTAACGATGACAAGCATACCCCAATCCCCATTCTTCCATCTCCATATAGTAAGATCACAGCCCCAAGAAGACCACAGCGCTACAGCAGTGGGCATGGAAGTGATAACAGTAGTGTGTTAAGTGGGGAGATGCCTCCTGCTATGGGACGAACTGCACTTTTCTACCATAGTGGAGGGAGCAGTGGATATGAAAGCATGATCCGTGACAGTGAAGCTACTGGTAGTGCTTCTTCAGCCCATGACTCTATGAGTGAGAGTGGGATGTCCTCCTCTGGTCGCACACGGATCTCCAAAGCACCCAAGAAGAGGTCAAATGGTGAGTAGCACCTGTTGTTTTCTATGAAGACATCAAGCGTTTGAAAAGGTTATATTGCTTTTGTACTTTTTATATATCCCTGTCATGAACTGTGCTATACTGAAGTCCACACAGCTCTTTCTGGGAGCTAACCTGGCTATGAAACAGTGACATTTTATTACAGTTTTATTGTATAAATACGTGCCTATTTAAGACTGTTAATTCTAAGATCTGCTCATCACATGCAGTTAAGTAGGTTTGAATCTCCATCCAGCCTGCATCATCATACGCATACAAATAACTATCACATCTTAGTATTCCTCAGTACATTTGTAAAGCTCTGGTATAAAATTTGTACTTTATTTATGTATGTATTTTATGTAGACAGAGCTTGCTTTATTTTTCGTTACCCATCCATCGTTTTAAATACTCTTTTTCTCCTTTAGTTTTGCAATGTTTCTGTGTCCCAATTACATTTGAACTTTTCTGTTTTCACATATTTACTTTGTCTCTTAATGGTTCAGGCCTCCAGAGGCGGCGCCTCATCCCAGCTCCCTTACCAGACTCCTCTTCCCTGGGGAAGTCTGGGACCACGGGCCAGTGGGTGGACCTTCCCCCTATGTCCGGACCATTGAAAGAGCCTTTTGAGATCAAAGTGTATGAAATTGATGACGTGGAGCGGCTTCAGCGTCGAAGACAAGAGAAGACAGATGAGGTTAGAATGGGATTTACTTTTTTGTTAGAATGCTTTATGTATCATATTCCAACTCTATACATTCAATGAAGGTTTTGGCTCTTTGCTTCTTATTAAAAGTATAATGATAATGTTGGGGCATAACCCTCTCTATGTATGCTAGTAGAAGATTGCATCTGAAAAGGAAATACTTTTTTGGTTATATTTGAAACACTGGAGGGATGAAAAGTTAACTATCTGGAATTAATTAGTTTGGGGGTAAAACTGCAGGAGAGAAATTCTGTAGTAAACTAATCTGTTATCGTTTCTATCATTAAATCAGCAGGGTGAAGTTATCAAATAGATTTATGAAGATTATCCTCAATTTTTCTGTCAGAGTTTTTAAGTACCAGTTGGTATTGCAATGGAATCATGTGCTGGGGTATTGTAGCATTATTGGATAATAGGTGTGCATGTATGATGTGTAGTATAGATTCTTACATCCTTTTCCTCTTTGTTACAACAGTCATTTTAGGATGTTGAGAAGGTATATTCAATAATTGGCATAAATGTTGCTCTACTGTATAAGTGAACCAGACTGTAACATGAGAAAGCTTATATTCTTCCTTTACAATGCCTGAAAAATATCACAGTATTAATATAGTTCTGTATCCTATGGTTCTTTTGTGCAGCAAATGTCATGGAAAGATTAAAGCAATTTAAGGAATCAGCATTGTACTTTTTTTCTTCTTTTAATCAATCCTGACAACACAGTGAAATGCAGTCTCACTCGATAAGCCCAACATTATTACAGGCAAAAAAGTCTGTGGCATGGAACTGTAATTTAACCATCATGTCCAACTTCTGTCCTCAGGGCCTGATGTATTTTAACACTAAATTGAAGGTTCTTGAGAAACGACAGCAGCAAATCAGAGATCTCACAGCCAAGCATAAGACTCTGAAAGAAGAGTTGGAGGACACCAAGTCTAGACTAATGATGGATTCCAGCAAGTGGATAGGAGAGTGTAAGTATTATATCTGTACATTAGTTTGGACACACTAACTTGTGACTGGTAGTGCTTCTAGTAGACAAAGGTGAAAGTTCATGCTAAATACTTCCAGTCCATTTCATGAAATAACTGTTCTGGTTTGTTTCCCAGTTGAGGTGGATCAGGATTTGGATCAGGAGTCGCAGGAGTACTTTGAAGCATTGGAGCAGGCTACGGCTGAACTGGAATACTGCGTGAACCTATGCAAGTCTCGCGTCATGATGGTGACCTGCTTCGATATTCGAGTAGCATCTGACGTGCAGCAAGGACCGCTAGAAGTTGAGGTTTAAGAATGTGATGTGGTGATCGATGGACAATGAGAAAGAGATGGAGGAAGACAGGACCCTGGATGTCTGAAAGGAAGGATAATGAAATGTAGCAGCCGGTCCAGTGATTCCGAGAAAACTCATGGATTAAAGGATGACCTTCATAATAAGATGGAAAACTGAATTCTGCATGAAGTAGGAACTTATTATCTTCTGGAGAAGACAAAACTGTTCTGGTTATATGCAGTGCCTCAAAACAAACATGGAACAGACTTGCTCAAAACGAAAGCCAACAAGCTTTGATGCGTTTGACGCATTTCCTTACCCAAAGGAAAAAGAAGAATCATTCTCACTTACCGAAGAGTTATTCAACCATGCCACAAAGTGCCTTTTTCATATGACTGTTTTGTACATTTGTTGTCAATCATTATTTTTTCTACTGGTGCTAGTGCTATGACCAGCATACTCAAGCCGAACCATTTTTTTTTATTGCATTGTATAGTGTATTTATATGAACTTACGGTGTGTGAAATATCATTTTAGGTGCAAAAGGAGAGCAATAAGCTGAACTTCCATGCTTTGCCTTTGCCTCCTGAACTATCACCTCTGTCAACATATTGTTATTAAACCTTTTGAGCCTTATGTTGTATTTGTAGTTACTGTTGGAGTGTTTTTCTATCTTTCAAAGGTCTTTTTAAGGAACACAGTATCACTCAGAAATTGACACTCATATGTGATGCAAGCAAGGTTTCATTTAAGTGTTTGGTTTGGTTTCCTTGGCTCCAAACCTTTCAAACTGTACTGATAATGGATGCATATGCACCTTTAACATATTTATTTCCCAGAGAATCCTGTAGGTGATTTGAATTGGTACTACGTTTGCTAAGCCACGTTGAATGTACATAAAAGCATTTTAATGAACAGCACAAAAATTCCCAAGAATTGAAATCTTTAGCATTGGTATTGGTTCTTATCACATAAACACACGTAAGTCATTGTCATTGTTATGCCTGCGCTGGCTGTGTGTTCCTAGAGAGGTGCAATCTATTAAAATGCAGATTGGCCTTTTGTTCATGTTTACTTTAAATAGACACTTTGGCAAAGGGCATTCGTCAGTGTAACCTGACATGTCTAGCTCAGCCTTTCTCAGAAGACACACACTGTGTGCTGCATTAAAAGAGCTGTGGTTGTGATTAAAGAGGGGTGAGGTGACATTTACAGGAAGGACTCTTTTCCATAACTTTTCAGATAACAGCATCCTAAAAGTAACCATAAAAATATCTTATGAGATTTTAAACACTGTGGCCCGCTCAATTGGATGCTATTTGATGCATATTGGATGCTAAAATACACCTTTTATATAGACTAAGGGAATGTTGATGCTGTCATAAAAATATTGACTGACAGTCCATGTCTTCAAACATTAATAAAGTCATGTTCATGATGCATTGCAGTTTTTTTTAACTACACTGTGGATGTATATCCAAGCCTTAGTCCTATGCATCCATGTAATCATGGTCTTGAACAAACAACCTCAGCAACTGCAACAGGAAGCATTTAGCACAAATGACTGTCTCAATGGCTAGCCTTCACAAGATCTTTTATCAATATTTTCAGCGCTCATTGTGCTGTTTAATAACTGCTGTAAAAGACCACCTGCATTTCTCTGATGTCAAAGACGCCATTACAGAATTTTGCTGGTAAAAGTGATTCAGTGTTTTGTAGCTGCCAGAATTACTTTCCTGTTACTTGTCTATCAAAGGCCACAAATTACCTTTAGATCTCATTTGACATTTAAGAAATTCAAACCTTTTTCTTGGATTTATTTACCTTTATAAACACTCTCAGGCCCTTTTTCAAGATGCTGGTGAGATTTGTATTTTTTTCTAGACTTTATTCTTCATCTTTGAATTTTGTATTGATTATGCTGTCATTCACTACACTTTATGAACATGGGTTTAAAAGACACCAAACTGAAACTTTTTTTTAATGAAAGCTGACAATGTATGTTGCGTCATGTTTCATATCAAATCATATTTTCTAACTTTTTTTTGTTTGTTTTGTAAAGAATTTTCTGACCCTCTGTATAAATGTATTATATGGCAGCTTTGGATAACACTGTTTTTCTTGTGAATAAAAATGTCCTTCTTATTTGTCTTTGTCTGTCCATTTATTTTAAACATTTCTGTGTGCCTGGAATATTTACATCATCATTAAGTTTCTTTTTTAGTGTTTCACAAGTATAAACTTGATTACAGTCTCAATTATTAGATTTTCTGAAGAAAATGTTAAAGTTATTAATTACGCAACCTCATGTCGTTCCAAACCTGTAAGACTTTCGTTCATCTTCGAAACACATGAAGATATTTTTAATGAAATCTGAGTGATTTCTGTCCCTCCTTTGACAACTACTCAAATACTTTGACTCTTCAAATTGTTCATAAAGAGGTTGTAAAAATAATCCATATGAATTTGAGCACTTTAGTCCAAATTGTCTGAAGAGACACAATCACTTTATATGATGAACAGACTGAATGTAGGCTTTTATTCACTCATTCATCAGATATATAACATATATAAATATAAAACACTGATATAGGCTAATACTGAAATATTATTATATGTTTGCAGTCTTTTTCTTGAAATACATTGCTCAACTCTCAGTTCTGCTATCTCTTCAGTCATTGGACAAAATAGTGTTGCACATTGGAAAGCAGCATGACCTGCACTCAAAAAAATAAAATTACCAGTGCTGATTTTGGTGTCTGAATGTATTTATCATATCAACAATGCATCCCTCACGGTATCTTTGTTAATAAAGAACACTTGTGTTATGTTCCATGTTTACATCTATATTATTATGAAATGCCTTTCAAATATGGTAAATGTCAAGGACAAACCTATGGCTAAACTAAACTAGTATATAATATATCTGCCAGAAGTTGTATAGTTCTGTTTCTATTGAGCCTTATTAAATCGTAAATAGTCTGTTGAGTATTAATACACACAAAGCTGAAATCCAATCCAATGCCGAGCTGCTATTAAAAACACACTGGAATTCTGGTTTATAAATCAATCACCCCAGTTTCGTTTACCCATCTTGGTAAACACAGCGAGACACAGAACTATATAAAGAATGAGGGACATGTCAGGTGTTGGACATAAATATATAGAAAGTGAGGAGCTGTGTCTGCAAACCAGCACAGCACAGATTCACACAAAAACACATGCACATGCATTCAACATGGTCCTGTCACCTCGTCACCTGCTCTGATTTCCACACACGAATACTCTATTTGATTGGGCGTACACACAAACGCACGTCCATGGGAGTGATTACTGCGAAAAGCACAGCTCTTGCAGTTTATCAACCTAACAATCTAAGATAACAATTTGGTTTTCTTCTACAAAGAGATTGTGTATGGTTCAGGTATTTTTCAATGCACACAGCCCATGCAAAAGACACAAGGCCATCATTTAAAATAAAATGCAGGTCTTCAACCAAGCTGCACAGCATGTTAATGCTAGCATGTTACATTGTACATATGTTGACATCTCCCTGGGCCCATAATTCCCTCACCCTTTCTGTCTTCATTCCACTGAAAGCAGCAGTAATGATTTGGCTATTGTGTTGCAGCAGCTGGTCACTGTATCGCTAATCAAATCTGTAGCCTTTAGCCTAGCGAGCCATGAGTGCTTTTTGACAGCAGGAAAGACCGCCAAATCACTCCAATGACAATGATTAAAATGTACACACAATTTATTCAGCTACTCTGATGTGTATTTTTGTGTCACTTATTGCTGGTATAATCACCATAACTGGGAGTGACTATATGGCTATAGTTTCTGGGCATATTACCACAGGATTTTAAAGCTTATATCTCCTCTTTTTAAAATCAATTTAAAGGGATAGTTTACTTAAAATATCATCAAGCAAGCCAACATTATTCTTACCTTCATGTCGTTCCAAACACGAATACTTAAATTTCTTGAATCAATATTTAAATCTCTCAAAGCTATCATTTGGCTTCAGATAGTTTGGAATATAGTGCAAGTTGAATTAACTTGTTTTTAAAGTCCTGATTGAATGAAATGTTTGTGTTAAAGGGATAGTTCACCCAAAAATGAACATTTTGTCATCATTAATCTGTATGTTTCTTTCTGAACACAAAGATATTTTGAAGAATTTTGGTAACCAGACAGTTGACGGCACCCATTGACTTCCATAAATAAATACTATAGAAGATAACTGTCCGGTTACCAACATTCTTCAAAATATATTCTTTTGTGTTCAACAGAAGAAAGTAACTCATACAGGTTTGTAACAACTTAATGGTTAGTAAACGATGATATAATTTTCATTTTTGGGTGAACTCTCCGTTAAAGATTCTTAAAAATTGAGCAATGGTGAATTACCAAATTTAAATTTTGGGGTATTTAAACATCATTTAAACTGGTGAAACAGAAGTTGTGAAACAGAAGTTGTCACATACTTTATTTCAATATTGTGATACATTATACAGCGTTTTTAGTCGTTTTTGGGGATCTGTGTGAATGGGGATCATTTTGACAACGTTGTCGTCTGTATACGAAAAACGCAAAGGGATAATGTTTCTGCTTATAGTACATTACTGTTCTGTAAACGTCCCCTAAATGTCATATTTTGAGTTAACTATTTTTTTTGATCATGTTATTGTGATATAATGTTAAAATTAGACTATTACATTCATAAGTCAAAACATATAATCTTGGGCTGATTTTAAACCAGATATATTTACTCTAAAACTAAACATTTCATGTGACATAGACTATCAAATAAATCCTAAGATGTGTGTCAAACTTGAGAGTAGCATTTATTTCTAATATGATTATTAAAACTTAAATTATGCTATTATTAGCTTATGTAAAAGTACAGCTATGCAAAATATAGCAAGAATTTGTGTACTGTTGGGAATGGGATTTGATGCAAAAGTCTAAAAGGTGACAGCCACTCATGAAAATAAGAGAATCCGGTAGATGCTGAAAAACTGTGCCTACAAACCTCTATAGCACACACACACACACACACACACACACACACACATGCACACACACACACACACACACACACACACACACACACACACACACACACACACACACACACACACACACACACACACACACACACACACACACACACACACACACACACACACACACACACACACAATTGCTTCCTTTTGTGTGCGTCAGTTCCCTCGGGAGTGGCTGCTCCTGTATGTTGGTGCAACAGCATTATGAGGACTCTCCATAGGCGTAATGGTTTTTATACTGTACAAACTGTATATTCTATCCCCTTACCCTGCCCCTATCCCTAAACCTACCAATCATAGGAGACATTCTGCATTTTTACATTTTTAATAAAACATTGTTTTTTATGTTTTTTAAGCTATTTGAATTATGAGGACTTTTGAAATGTCCTCATAAACCACCTATAAGTTGTAATACCAGTGTAATACACATGTCATTATACAAATTTGTGTCCTCATAAATCACATAAACCAACCACACACACACACACACACACACACACACACACACACACACACACACACACACACACACACACACACACACACACACACTGTTGTAGACGTTCACATAAAGCTATCCTAGTGTGTATGTGAACACAATATGTCCTTGTTTTTTACTGCATTTTCAGCAGGTACTAGATGATAGTACCCGCAAGATAGTAGAAATAATATTTGTCACATTTATGTCATATTTCCTGTTGAGTTTATATCTATTCATGCTCATGCATTATTAACTTATGTAGCACACTTCTCCGGTGCCTGTGTGTGTCTTACCACTTCAAATTCTCAAACCCTTCCAGCTCTCACTAAGGGATCTCAGCTTTTAGAAAGGGCCACTGCTCCTGAACTCTACCCACCAGAAAAGGACCCGTTATTACTGAGACATTCTCAATTTGCTGTAGGGAGATGTGCTACACTGCTGAGTCTACAGTTTTAAAGGGTCATTTTGACCCTGATGCTGAAATGAGAGCCTTTGGACGCTCCTGCAGGGTATAGAACGTGACAGCAATGCAATGAGGAGTTCAGGGAAAAGTCAGGAGGAACCACAGCAGTCAAAGGCAATTCAAGATATATTCAACTGAGTTTGAAGTGTGAAATAAATCTTTTAGAAACAATTTTCACTCAGAAATTGCTATTAAATTTCACAAACAATTACAAAGTAATGGCAAGTGACACATTGAATTAAACATGGAAGTATAAAACTGGTTATGTAAAATTTACTCCAATAATCTTTTTTTTCATCTTTGTTTTGAAGCGCTCTATCAGAGTTCCTCTGAAACCCTCCACCTCCCCCAGCACCACCTACAGATGGGATTTAAGCAGGGCCTAAGATTCACACTCGCCAAGCGCCAAACGCGAGTAAAAATTGGCATTCGCTCTTAAAAAGTAACAGCAGCCTAATATTCCTGCTGCTGTCTGTGTTTTCAATGTTAATCAAACGACAAAGGACAATAAAAAAATTACTCACTGCTCTTGACAGAATAACTTTTGTAACTTAAAAAAGGCTTAATTAACAAGGGTGTTTAATTTATACAGTGAAGTATATTTTTACATGTGTACACAGGTTGTATGATATACAATTAATAGTGCACAAGTTGTATGAACCACTTTTATGGACCTCTTTTTGAGCAAATTTTAAACAGTTTTTAGCCTTTTTTTATTACATGGAAGAGAAGAAGCCATTTGGATGTAAATTATGCCACAATGTTCATTTTTAAGGACTGTTTATGTAAGTTGTGAAGTGCTTTTACCAGCCGAGAAACATTATTGGTGCTCCCAGTAATATAGAGTGCACAGACCAAGAGCAAGTGATTGTTAGATTTACTTCCTCTTGTCATTTCTAATGAGTAGAGCCTTCAGCACCTTAATGACACAGGGTCTCTCAATCGGTCACTCCCATAAAAACGCACAGTTGATTTGTGAGGGAACTAAACCAATCCCTATATTGCTTAGGTAGATCAAGGAAACATTCTCATGCCCCCTATAATTTATTTTGGTTTACACCTAACATGATAGGTTCATGGTTTAATTTAGCCAGAGCAGTATTTACACTTCCATCCAAAAAGTTCTCTTCCACACCTTGACTTTTTATGCTGCATCATGTTTCTTGGGTTGAGTATAGATTAAAAGGATTTGTCAGAATAGAGGATCCAAAAGTTCTATTGTTCACATTAGTCACAGAAGACACATTAGAATACACATTCACGTTATTATTAGACACATACACATTAGACATTCGCAAAATTCACATTGTTAAATAACAAACTAAAGTTATTTTATTTTTGAAAACAGTCCAAGAGACACAAACTTTAAAACAGATAGTTTAGATAGTTCATATATAGCAATACTAATTACTAAATACAAAGTCATGAAGAATAGAATTATCCCCCACCCCTCTTCCAATTTAAATCTTAGGATATTTTTCCTTGCCTACCCTTTTCTTTTCCACATGCAGTCCTAGACTGTTTTTTGGCCTTTGATACTGGGGTTGTTTGTGCCACCCATTGTCTCTGCGAGTTGGAAAATTAAAAGAGAATTTACGAGTGCCCTCCAGTCAAGGGGTACAGCAGCCGGCCCGGGCATTGTTAGAGGAGCTGCAAGAGTAGGGATTTACAGCTTTGCAATCAGGCAGAGTTCGCGTTCTAAAGCAGGGGCCTGCGCTTTTAAGAAGAGCAATAAACCCAGCCAAATGCTACCACTTACTCTAAGTAATTAAGACAAGCGGGTTCAGAAAGAGACCTTAAACTACCCGAGTGTGCGGGTTAAATTTAATGCTCGCACATGCCTCGTCCTGCCTTGGGTTGCTTCAGGGGCGCTGTAACTATTGGCAGACCCTAACTAACACATATCACTGTCCAGCGGGTCAGTCATACCCACTGCTTTAAGCTGAGACTTCCCATGGGACTATGGTGCTCTCTTGCATGGTGCTTTCTTATACTGGAAAATATGGTTCCACACACTGAAGGTTTTATTCAAAAAGAGTTCACAGGCGAACATCATTTTGATAAGTATGTAATCAAATAAAAATAAAAGAAGTTGTACTATTAAATAAATAGGAAGGAACACACAAATGAAAAGTCAGCTATGTTCAAACCTGGTGTGTTCTCTATGAAGATCTCTATGTTCTCTAGACAAGCTATTGTATGCTTTAAAATACATATAATGAACTGCACTAGTCACACTGACCACTTTTATGATACCATATAGTATATTGAGCGTCACAGCCTACCAGACAAAAATAGCCTATTTCAAGCAACATGAAGTTTGATTAAATGACAGAATGTTTCATATTTCAGCAAACTATCTCTTTAAAGTCAGGTCATTATTAATACTCTATTCGAGTATAAATGTAGCTGGTCGAGTGTGATATGGACTTTGTGTGGATGGATGAGGACCTGTCAGCTTAGTTGGCATGCTAACGTTCACCCAGCCACTCTCAGAATCTGTGTAATAGAGATGTGTGGCAGACACAGGTCTGATCCGAGCTGACAGCAACCTGGCAGCAGCCGGCAAGGCTGGTGTATCCTCTTCATTATCCTTTCTGTCCTCTCGGCGCCCAACCGAGCTGCTGCATACAGTCAGACAGTATCACTGCTGGAGGAGTATTCAGAGAGAGGTGACCCTTATAGAAACTGCAGCACTGAGAAAGACTTGCTAATTAGGCCCACACAATGGCTTATAACCAATCAAACCTGAAGCAAACATGCTCATATCTTCATTGTGCTTCTCTGTTGTTTCACATGATTTTAAATAGCCTATATACAATTTAAACAGAGTTAGTGCATCATCAATCCTTCCAAAACATGCTTTTGTCATACCCTGATTCACTATGATAAGCCTGTTGAAAGTATTTTTTTTTTTTTTTTAAATTTTTTTAAATAATGAAACAATTGAGTTTTACATATTTCAACAAGAAAAGGCCTACAAGAAAAAAATACTTCAAAGTAGAAACAAGTAAGCATGCAAAAGGAGAAAAAAAATAATATTAACAACGATCAAAATAGGCCTAGTCCTTTTTGCTAGAGACATTAAAGATCAAAAGTATAGCCTAGACATAGACACGAGTCACAACGTGGTGGTTTTCGAGGGAAGTGAATAACGTCACTCGCCCGTGCGTGTCTCGTCATATTGTTCTTCATATTGTTCAAAACAATGTTCTTCCGCACAACAGTTTTGTTTTAAACCGCTAGAGGGCCAAAAGTGTATCTTTAACATATACAAATCTTATAATCAGTTTGTTTATTGCAAACCTTGGACAAACTTATCAAAATCCTTAAATGAGATCTGAGCAAAACCCCTCCCTTAAGAAACAAAAACATGGGAATATACTGGAAAAAAATAGTGCTACATATTACACAATTCCACAAATGAAAAAACTAGTGCTTATGTTATATTTTTCATTATACTGCAAAATATGCATGAACCATGTATGTAGCAATGAAGACAAAAATTGCACTACATTTTTAACATGTAATAGCATTATTGAAAATTCTATAAATTCAGTTAACGCATGGGTTTACATAAAGTTGAAAATATATTCATAAACTTTTAAATCACCTAATTGTTTACATAGCTGCACATTTCATACATGAAAATGAAAATATATGTGATAGTATATATATATATATATATATATATATTTATTTATTTATTTATTTATATGAAGTATATATTTTTAAAGTGTTTACTTTTTACTATAAATTTTTCAGTGTGGCGCTGAGCTTTGCATGGGCAAGCACCACTCATGTTTCCTTTAGAGAATGTAAAAATCCTGTTCTATTCATGCAGTCTAATTTGTACATGTGGTTTGCAAATTTTTTTAACTTGATTTTGGTGAAAGCTACCTGATATTTAAGCAATTTTAACAGTTAAATTATGGCGGCAGTTCAATAGACATAATGTGTCTGTTCTAAGAATTGTTTTTCTTTCTAATCTACTCTCCTAAACAGAAATGCACCTTTCGTTGGAAATCAAGAAGGAGAAATCATGGTGGCCACTGGTGTGCCATTCCATGCTTCATACTCCAGTCCTGTAGGTGGCGGAAATACACCTTTTATGTTTGTGTGTGAAAACACCAGAAGAAGCAGGTAAACATTTTTTAACATGTTTTTCACCTAAAAAAAACCCTTGAAAAATAATTAGCGTGTTCCATTTCCGTTTGCGAAAAAAATACGCTGTATGGTTTTAGAACGGCGTGACGGTGAGTTAATGATGACAGAATTTTCATGCTTCATGAGCAAATTTAGCATCAGTTGCTCTCGGTTTGAATTTTAGAACCTCACACCATGATGAACATTATGATTTAGGTTGCTGGACTTTGATTTGTGTGCCTCTTACTCTCTGTTCTTATAGACACCCATGAATCCCATATGTCGTGAAATATGTGACCTTCACACTACAGGGAACAAAACAGTTGTTGCGCGACAGCTACAGCTTTCAACGGCAGCGTTTTTCTCCTTCAGACCGCACACATGACTTCACTGTAATCAGTGTTTGGAATGCAGTCAATCAGAGCGCTTGAGATTAGCATCAGACAACTGCACTCGGATTGGTATGCAGTTTGTAGGTCTGGTCATTTGGGAAATGTTGATTTCAAAGCTTGAGTGTCTTGTGGTGAAAGAAAATAAATGAGAATTAAATTGTTTGCATATAAGGAAAGAAGTTGGCGAGAACAACCAGCTGTGATGGCAGATTCAGTGTGCCTTGCATTCTAATGACGTCTAGCCTGTTATTTAAGGCACTATCTCTAGCTGTCTTTTTTTTTTGTTTACGAAAAATGTCACAAAATTCACTATCATATGAGTCAAAGTCTGGCATACTTTCTGATCATGTGCTATTGATATTGTTTTTAAAATATAACCATGTTTACAATGATTAGTGCTGATTTTTACTTTTATATGTATTCAAATGTGCAGCAATAGATATTCTGGATGCTTATATATTCAGATTCATTGAGATTTATACAGTATACTAACGTTTAAATGCCTTTAATGTCACTTTTAATCAATTTAATGCTTCCTTGATGAATAAAAGTATTCATTTCTAAAATCTTACAGACCTAAATTTAATTTTATACTTTAATCAGGGAAAATACAATACTGGAAGGAACAATTAAACTAAGATTTTGAATACTTTTGCAGGTAACAGCCCAGAAGCCAGGTTATGAAATACAGTATCTCTAATCCAATAAGAGGAGTCCATATAATCGACACGCTGATACAGGGATTTAATGGCAGCTAGAGTGAATATCCTTACCAGAAGCTTAGACTCCACTGGGCCCTGTGCTACTAACAGATGGACTTCTTTAATGAAAAAGACCCTTTTAATTAGCCTGTCCATGGATGTTTATTCACCTCGTATGGCCATCTCCTCAATAAAGTTTCATTGGGCGGGCTGGCCTTGCATCGGGCTCCCGGCATCTGCCATCTGGTAGGCTGGGGCTCTATGATGGCAAAGTGGCACCCTTGCTTCTTCCCACTTCAGTGAGCCGGAAAGGGGCCGAGAGAATCGAGCGAGGAGCTGAATCTGGGAGGCGGTGTGGGGGTCTTATTTGTCACCATTCACCATCTTTGGTGGGTGGGTTATTCTTCATGCATGTTAAACTGCTTTTTGAAATAGTTACAACAGGAAAAGCAATAGGGAATGAGGGTCATGTAACCCCTCACAGTCAAGCAGAACTGATTAATACTGTTGTTTCTGATGACGTATAATTTCTCTGCTGAGATAACCAGCTTTACACCCTGGGATCATTGTTAAAATGCTTTCCATCCAACCAACCAACCAACCAACAAACCTATGATTCTAATGATGTTTGACTAAATGTTTTATTGTTAAAGGCAAAGCGCTCTCTGAAACAGTGTTAGTCTCGATCTCAGCCACAGGTTAACTGTATTTCGTTCTTCACAGCCTGCTCTACATTATAGAAACATGATAAGATGAATTGTATTCATGAGTTTTACTTGTTCTCGGATGGAATGCACAAATTGAGTCTATTTTCGTGTGCTCTTTGAGGCCTTCTTCTCACTGGAAGGCGTAGATGCCTGATTATGCTTCATTCGGAGGTGGACATTTGATTTGGCTGCGACTTGATTGCTTCCCCACCGTGGAATGCACAGAAGGTCATACTGTAACCTTCTTTGGCAAACAAACTGGCTGCCTGCACATAAAAAGCAAAAGAGAAAAGGGAAAGTATGTGCTTTGAACGTATTGAGATGCAGAAGATTCAACTTCACATGAGAAATGTTTTCTCTATGAGAAGAGTAGGTAAGGTAAAACTGGCCACCGCTCCTTCCTCCCTCAAAACACCAGCATATGAAAATGTTTTAATGTGTTTTGCAAAGTTGATCCACCATGAAATAAAAATCATGAGCTACCCCCCCCCCCCCAACAAGTATAATAAGGAATTTTATTTGCATATGTCTTGGCTCATGTCCGCTCTGATTAATACTGTTCAAAGGAACAAAGCTTTCATTGTTCCTCTTTGCAGTGAGGACAGATAGTGATTGATAAAATGATGCATGAATGTCTAACCCTCAGATGCAGCTGTGCAGAGCAAAAGTAATTCACACCGCATTAAAATAAGCAGAGAAATTATTCATTAAATTGTGCCTTCCTGTTTTTTTCCATCTCATCCGCATTATGAAATCATTATTATTTGGGAAACACGGGATGGGGAAACAAGGTGTGTCTGTCTGTCTGTCTGAAGTAGTGTTTCATTACTGTACAGTTTTTAATTACTAAAAAAGGAGCATACAAATTAAATATTTTTTTTGTTTATACAGCAATAGGTGCTATATATATATAGGCCAATTATATGGTTTCATGTTTGATCTTGCCAGAACATCTTATTCTCCTATTTGAAGCAAGTAGTGAGTGAAACACTCCATTTGACCTTTTATAATACAGCGAGAGTTTCAGCAAGGTCTTCAGCCGTTCTCATGCCTTCAATCAAAAGGTCTAAGGAAACTCATAACTTACTGGATAGCTAATTATTTTACTTTTACAGCGTGATTGCTTGATAAGAAGAAACGTAGGAAAATCCCCAAGGCCGCTGAAAATCAGAACACTACATTTAATGGATGCTCTTTCATGATGCTGACTTCAGCACTGCTGTGTGATGTGGAATTCTGTTTTACTGTAAGCTCAAAAACTGATCGGGATGAATAGTTGTGAATGTTCTCACCCAGTAGCACATATCACACATTGAAGTGCTGAGACCTGGAGAAATCAAACTGACGGCTGGAGATTTCAGTGAATATAGAAGAGCCAACTTGTGACATCATGTCATGGAACTAGAACTTGTTTAGGATGTTGCTCGGAATTTTAGTCAACAAATTTGTCAGCAATATATATATATATATATATAATTTGTTTGTCTGGCAACTAAATGTCATGGACCTTGTCATAGTCCAATGCAGCTTCAGCAAATATGGCTTAAATATTCAGTGTTAATTGGGGTCTGCTAATTGGTGACCTCTGCTCAATGCTATGAACATTTCAAACTCTTACAATTTCAGGTGAATGTGTGTAAAAATTAGAAAAAAAATCACCTAGAACTCTGTACAGTAAACATGTCAGATTGTTTTCCTGATAGCTTTATAAAAAGACATAAATCTGCCTCCTCCCCAAAGATGTGGCTGTTATGTTTCATTATTTTTTTTGTGTGTGTTCATTGTTCCTCAAGTGCTTGAGATGAAATTGTTCTATTGATTTGTCTGATGGAGCAAATTAGACTGGCTCTGGAGATAAGCAAACCATTCATTTTGAACTGTCTAGTTTACCTCCCACCTCGCTGCTCTGGACAGACATATCTTCCAAGGTTTAATTACCGCTGGTTACCTGACTGCTGTTACAGCCGAACACACACACGCATACGCACAAACGCTCACACACACTACCCCTTTAATTAGGTGTCAGCTGTTTTCAGACTACAGCTCATTGATCAGGACATGATGGTTAATAAGAAGTGAAGTTCTGGTGGTTCCTTCTTTCAAATAGATGATACTAAGCCGGGTCAGGAAGTGACATCGTATGGGGCACAGAGAGTTGGATGGAGTTTGTTTACAGGGCCCATTGGGATTAACCTGCTTTAACTTGATTTATTTATAATCCTGAAACTACTTTTTTTTATCACGGCTTAGAAATATTAGGCAGCACTTTTTGTCAACATTAATAATAATATGAAGTATTTATTGAGCCCAATATGAGAAACTTTGTATCAGACAACAATATGAGAATGATTTCTGAAGGATCATGTGACACTGAGGACTGGAGTAATGATGCTGAAAATTACATTTCAAAATATTATTGTTTTTAACTATATTTTTATAGAAAAAAATGCAACTTTGGTGGACATAAAAGAGTCATTTTCATTTATATTATATTAAATATACTTCCTACCCTGAATGAGACCAATAGTCAGCCTTTTAAAGTATTATTATGCATAGACTTTAACAATGGTAAATATGAACTCAAAAGCAATTAAAATGACAATCGTTGACGTAGTCACTGCAGTATTTCATGTTATAGAGTGTTGCCTTCATTTATTTTTTATTTTTAGCTCTGTTAAACTCATTAGTGTAGTCTTTTTGTGTCTCAGTCTGACTTGAGCACTTGGACAATCCTACTTGTGGGCACCTGGTTGTGGGCTGGTAAACTGGCATTGTTGCTCTCCAGGATTGTGCCTGCAAGAGTTTTGGCAGAATCTACATTCCCCTCCCCCTTCCTCTGTTCACCCTCTCCTCACAGTTGTTCATGAATATGAATGAAGGGTGAGTCTTGCTAGCATCATTAATGTGCCGCAAGTCCATATAAATCACACCAATATAAAACTCCAAATGCTTTGCTAGTAAAGGTTGGTGATAACAGGACAGGGACTAATGTCATAACTTGGCTACGGAAGCTTCCTTTCGAGGGTATTATGTTCAACGTCAAGCTTTTGGATTCCTAAAAACATGAGGCTAGAGGGGCGGTCATATTTACTGTTGTTAACTGAATTATCACAGGCAAAATCCATTCATTTTAATAAGAATCCAGGCGATCAGGAATTTTGAGAGAGCGAAATATTTTCCAACACCGATTTTGCAACGGGTTCCAGTTGGTCATGTTTGGAAGTGACTTTTATGTGAGCAGTGCTTCAAATATACCTACAATATTGACTAAAGACAACGTCGTACGATAACATTTAGAACCAACTAAACCCACATATAGACAAAAATCCCATACTCTTAGGCCTTAGAAACAAGTAATTTATTAGCCTGTTTTTTTTTTAAACGTATACCATCAAAAATGTAAGCAACCTGTGGCAAGCAGGATGGGGCTAAGAGCTGGTGCTAGTGCATGCCATACCGCTCTCGAGTCCCATGGAGGAGCTCCAGAAGGATAAAAAGGCCACTGTAACAATGTTAAAGGCTCAGAGGTGGGATAAAAAAATAAATGTAAATAACAATGAAAGTAAAGTGGCAGCCTCTCACGGACAACTGCTGAATAACTAAAATAAAGCACCAACATAAAGTCCAGGCCTGGTCCTCTCTCGTCCTTTAGGCCCTGTTTACACCTGGTGCATGAGGTATATATGAGAAACATATCCGTTTACATATTTAATCCGTCTTATTTGTCCACTTTCACCCACTTCTGTCCTGATTTCTTCAAGGGGAGGATCTTAATGTATGTTTTTATTTCAGATCTTTTGATCTAATTGACAAAATAAGCCTGCACAATTAACACATGAATTTGCCTGGAGACGTCGGAAAAACACACGGAGAGCTGCAGCTTTCATTTCTGCTCTGACAGCCGCGAGACGCCGAGTGTGTATTAAAACCAGGAATGGTGTGTGAATATTGTGCTTGGTACGTTTGAAGTCTTCAAACCAAACTTGGGTCTGGCTAGTGCACTTCCTGTAATGTTTACACTTTATGTCAGTTGGTGGAGAGTAGGCGGTCCTTTGAAGCAAAAACACTTTCAACCACATGAGCGTCTACACTACGAAAGCAATCTGGTCGAATGCCTTTTCTTTCTCTGGAAGTGGTCGAAAGTGGACAAACTCAAATCAGTAAAGGTGCACATTTACCATTGCTCTGCGAAATCTCATGAGTGAAATCCAGTCATTTCAATAGGAATCTGCACAATCTCTATGCTATTTTTGACTGCACCTTACATCCTACTTGTCAAAATCATGGTCAGCGTGACAGTAGTTTCACCCTAGTTTCATTAGCGTGAGCTGTTTTACTTCCTCAGCCTGAGAAGTGGCTGACACATTAAAAATAGATGCTTTCTGGAGCACTTCAGTGTCCTGGGTTAATTACGTCATGCATTGTTTCTTCAAAGAAGCACGTCAAGATGGAAATCTTTAAAAGAGAATGTCTCAGATTTAGGGCAGTGGTTGTGGGTTGCTCACTAGAGGTTTTCTATAAATATGGATGCACGTTCAGCTCAAGTTTAGTCCTGTTGCCCAGGCTTCGAGAAGAGAGCAGCTGCTAACAGGGGGTCTTGACTATAGGGTCCTCAAAGCTTTAGCCTTTCAAAGTCAATGAGAGGCTTCGGCACAAAATGTACAAAGCGCATCACATCCAAAAAAGGCCAGAAGGGGTAAACAACAGGGAAGAGAGGCGATGGTGGAAACGAAGCGCATTCTGACAGCAGTTTTGACTTCTTGTGTTTGTCTGGGATGCCTCACGTTGTTTTGCGTTGTCTGGCAGAGAATGATGTTTGTAATGATTCTCTTGTGACTGATGGTTTAGCCTCATCCGCTAATCTCTTCACATTCAAATCAATCATTTTCATCCACAGTGTAATTCAATACTGGTGAACAACTATGTGTTGTTTAGAGGCATCATTTGTTAATGGATGAGATGTTAATTCAAGTTTGCCTTTTGGAGCTTTAAATTGGAAATGTGTAATTAGTTTTCAGGATGGCCCATTTCTACACAACTGACAACTCAATACTAACATGAAAATGAGGTGAACTGTGTCTGTGATATATTCATTTTGAGTCACAAATTTATAAAGCCCTAATGTGTAATGACATTTTATTTAGTCTCATGATTAATAATTTATCTTTTTCATTTTGTATTTTTACATTCGAGACCATTGGGAATGGATGATTTGCTGTTTCTGAAATGAATGGAATCATTTGTTGTGTTAATTGACAAATGTAAATGGTTCAATGTGTTTTGATTGGTGTAGATTCTCAGGATTCTGTGTAAGTGACACACTTACAATGGAAGCACAGGTGACAATTTGGTTACACTTTATTTTGATGGTCCCCTTTAGACATTCAGTTGACTAAAAGTAACGTTTGCAACTAACTGTGTATTAATTGAGTATTAGTAAACTGTTAGGACTAGGGGTAGGGTTAGTAGAATAAGCTGATATGTGCTTGCAAAATTTCTTATTGGGCCCTATTTTAGCGATCTAAGCACATGGTCTAAAGCGCACGGCGTAAGTGCACTAAGGGCATGTTCGAATCCACTTTTGCTAGTTTAACGACGGGAAAAAGGATCGGCGAGGCCGGCACATGGTCTAAAAGGGTTGTCCCTATTCTCTTAATGAGTAATGGGTGTGTTTTGGGCATAATGTGCAAAAAAACAATCAGAGTGTAATTTCTCATTCCCTTTAAAAGCCAGTTACGCTCGCACCATGGCGGATTCGCTATTTACAATGATGGAATTTGCAGACTGAACGTTTCTCTAGTGAAGAAATGGATCTGCTCGTGCGCAAGATTAAGGCGCGCAAGCAGACCATATACGGGACAAGCCGGATTCCACCATATCTTTATGTACACAAGTTTAATCTTTTACATTGTAATTCTTTTATTTTTAATTTTAGGCTTGTTTGTGTGCTGCTGCACATCCCTGTGTGTGTAGTGAGCAGAATGTACACGCTTTGTGCACCTACCTATAGGCGCACATTACTAACGCGCTCTTTAAATAACAAAAAAAAATATTGCACCATTGACTTAAGACCAGGATGATGGTCTGATCTTTTCTCTGTAAAGTTCTATCCAATTTTTAACTTCATTGCAATAGCAATGTAAAGGCTAAAATGACTGTGAAAATGTTTACAGCACAAGTCACAATTAATATAAGTATAATTGGGCACATTAACGTCCATTGTAAGTGCCTCACCGATACTGTTCTTTAAATGTTATTTATTGTCATTTCTTTAGTAAAAATAAATGTTTCAGCCATGCCCTCACCATATGATCTTTTTGTCAGGATTAAAGTTTGGACATGTACAATGAGATGAATGTGAAAGGCGTGATGCAGAGGTTCTTGAGCGGATGATGGATTCACTGTTTTGATGGATGAATGATGCTTTTGATTCTCTCATCATGTTCGATTTGTTTTTGATTTCCTTGGGGATGCAGCAGGCTGGCACATCACTCATTGAACTGTTGAAATCCCATTGAATCGCTGAAAATGACAGTGGCTAACCCAATAAACCAGCTTTAACAGCTTGGCTCTCCCACTTTACGCAGAATGAGATTATGAAAGTCTGAACGCTGGTATTAACCTGGTGATGTAATTACCTGTGCAGGTTGAGTGCTAATACAGTTATCAAGCATGCTGAATATCCCCTAATCTGATTATGAACTGACCCCTCCTTTTTCACTGAATTCTGCTGTAAAGTGAACGACCTGCTAGGTCCGTTTGTCTTTCAGTTGACTTTGACAGGGAGACAGTCTTCATCTGACCCTGACCTGTAGCAGTCACATCCGTTTACAGTCAGTTACAGTCTAATGTGTGTAATTGGCTCTTTGGGCTTGAGCTGTGCAGACTGATGTTTACAAATGGGCGGAAAACACAGGATGGAAGAACATCAAATTTTCAATTGAAATAAAAATAGCTACACTTATTTATTAATTTATGAGTCAATGATGTGACATTAATTTTTTGCCCCGGAGTATTTTTTTTTTCTGTTAAAAATTCATTAAAATGTCATGCTGACAATTTTATGTTTTCCCAATCAAAATCAGTGAAGCTATTATCATTTTCCCTGAATTGTGAATATAAAATATTTCAGTTTTATTTGTATTGCGTCTGATGTGGTATTAGTTTTGCATTTAGGGATGTTAGATGCAATATACTGTAACCTGGAGGAGTGTGTAGTGAGAAACTCATAATCTGAAGGTGTGTAAAACAGCCGGAAGGTATTTTTCATAAGTGTTTCAGCAGGAGAAAGTGAGATTGAGAGATAAAGTGTGTGTGTGTGAGAGAGAGAGAATTTAATTATTTGTAGGATCCAGGGACAGAAATGTTCCATAGATAGGCTATAATTGTAACTCAAGGTTGTGAATTGAAAAACAGGGCCGTGACAGGTCAGTTTAAATTACACCACACAAAGAATGCAAAGCATAACCATGCTGATAAAACCATAATTGGGAGAGGATTATGGCGTCTGGATGTATATCATATTTAGAGTTTACTCTATAAAAAAAGGACATGATTCATAACAGAAGAAGACGGAAGGCAAATATTTGAGTCTCAGATATGGAGAACAATCTATTGGAAACCACATCATGAATACATTGATCCAATGTTCCTTCAATAATCTAAAAAAGTGACAAAAGCACATCCCATACAGCTATAGTTCATGAGAATGAGAAAATTATCCGTTTTTTTTCATTTTGGATGAACTATTCTTTGCAAAAAAAAATAAAAAATAGGCCTATCTCTATCTAATATATTAATAAAGTAGTTTATAGCAATTTATTCTGAATTAAGTAGGCCTACATCTTCCTGCTAATGGACAGTACAGCACAAGCACTTAAAGTACACGGTTTGCATTATGAGTCGTGTTTGTTCCCATCTCCTCCTCTTGTCTGGATGTCCTGGGTTGTTGTCTGGTACAGTGCCTCACTTCCTGCAGAGCTCTGGAACGACTTTCTGGATATGTTACAATAGCGAGCGACACCACCTGTGATTGAATCAAACCAGCATGGGGTTTTCTTCTTTTCTCATACGTGTAACGTGTTTTGATCCCACTTGCCCTAGAGCATATCGAGATCAATGCTTTTCTGATCAGTGCTAAAAAATATGAGTTTTAAAACATTTTACATTGCCTGTTGTTTAGCAATATTGAATTGAGGAGGCTTTGAAACATTTTCCCTTCTCGTAGCGTTACTGTCTGCAGGCACTATGTGTTCTTACTGGATATACTTGGGTGAATTAGGTTAAACGGCATTGATTTTACACTTTCAATTTCTGAAATTTACTGTGAATTCACTGTTGAACTTCAGGCCTCAATAACAACTAGAATATGGTAATGTTAACATGGATTGTGATTCACATTACTCATTGTCTCCAATTTAGCACAAAGGGATGGCTTAACCCCAAACTGTTGTTTGACATTCTTTTCCTCCAAAAAAAGAAGATATTCTGAAAAAACTTTTTTTGCCACTGACATTCATTGTATGAACAAAAAATATCTTCATATCCAAATGTCTTTTTATGTGATCAACAGAAGAAAGAACGTCAGGGAATGACATGAGGGTGAGTAAATTATTACAGAATTACATTTTTTGGATGACTACTTACTACTTAATCCTCTTCGTCCTGTGTGAGACGTAAGGCCACATTTTAGGATGATCTATCCCTTTATAGCTTAACTGGCTTGGGTAATTCTTATAAAACTTAAACAGTTTCTTGCAAAAAACATGAAAGTAAATTTAATTGTATTTTGTTAACCCTCGTATACTGAGATCGACTTCGCTGTCTTCATCTTTGGGATCCCAGAGACCCCAATTAGGTACGTGTTGAGTAAATGGTCAGGCTTCAAATACTCAGCTGTTCTGTGATGGTAGCGCATCAATAAAGCACAATCAGACCCTGCCAAATCAATAAAATCAAAGCTCATCCCGGTCAGACATTAATTATCTAATAAATGGCATTTGGTGGCTCTCCACATGCAAGTCAGTTTGAAGTGACAGTGTGTCCTCTAGATTCTAGCTGAGATTCGGCTTGTATCACAGGGTTTAAGTTGCACAATGCTTTTCATGCAGCAGTCATTTCGTTAGCTTTTGAAATATTTTGAATTGTGTCGATAGGATAAAGTTTAAGATGTAAATATGAACTGTTTACGCTGTTCACTCTCGTCTCGCATATGTCCTTTTGTTGGACAGAACGTCATACAGTAAGCGACTGATTTGGATTGTCAAATCAATTGATTACAATAGACTTTGACGTTAGCATGATGCTAAGCTAACAATGTAATACTCAAATAAGCATAAAAACACTTCACACACAAATATTTAGTATAACAGTGCATTTGTATTTATTGAGATTTTCAGTCATAATTAGAATTTGTAAGCCAGTTTATCAAAAACAGCATTTTTTCAAGTAAAAAATGTGAATTATTTTCTGAGTTTAAGATTACAAACTGAACAGCTCTTTCAGATTATTATTTTATATTATATTTTAATTTATTATGAAAAAGCACACTGACTAACCTACTTTTACAACGAGTGCTTATCACAGAAATAATATACTTTAAAAGAAAATGTGAGTTGAGATTTCTTTGGACTGGATTTTATTTACAATTAAATGAAAATATATTAGTTTAAATTTATATTCAATTCAATTAGTTAGACTTAAGGGTGCTTTTTTACCCTCATAGGTGGAACGTAAGAACATATTTATATGTACTTTCATAATTAGTTCTATTATCATTAAAATAGTATTAAAGTGTACTGCTGAATGTACTGACAAGCATTTATGGTAAACTAAAATATACTTTGTTGTTATTTCTTTTGAAACTTGTATGTGATGTATTTAAATATATTTGTAATCACACATTTGTAATGTTGCAATGTATGAAATTTAAAATATATGGTTACACTTTATTTGAAGATGTCAGTACTTAAATGTACAATTACTCTGTAATACTGAGTAATAATAATGAACTACATGTACTTACTATATAGGGTTAGGGTTAGGATGAGGGTTTGGGTTGGGTTAATTGCATGTAATTATGCAAAATGTGTAGTTATTGCTATAATAGCTACTTGTAACTTGTAAATATTACACTGGAAAATAGTGTTACTAAATATGTTAACTTTAAATGTAATATAAAATAACACACTTAAGTTAAAATGATGATCAAGTACTTTACATGTGCTTTAATTTGTTAGTCAACACATCAAAGTAAACATACTTTTTTTTTTTAAACAAAAAATAAAAACAATTACTTAAAATGTACCAGTAAATTGACGAGCTCATACTGTAGTAAATCACCTTGCGTGATTCATTTAAATATTCTCCTCCCATTAATTTTGCATCTGAAAGGGGAACTTCCACAAATGCATATTCAATAAGGTCAGCCGTAAAAATAACCCCGTCCATGCCTTTTCAGCGCAAATTCTTCACTGCGTGTCTTTAGTAAACCCTGACAGTAGTTTTTAACGCCAAAAGAGGGGTTGTGCTGGAGCAAGCTGTTGGTAAATCTGGCCCTTTGTCTGCAGATTCCATAGTAAAAAAAGGGAGTGCCAAAGCCTCATTTATGCTCTGATGTGTCAGCACTTCCTCACGCCTGATCCAATATTGTCGCTCTGACTTAATTACTCACGCTGCCAGTCAATATTCTCTGCATGATAGACATGACGTCTGACTGTCAGAAATGACATTACTGCTGATTTCCTGTGTAAATGGTGACGCTTATAGCCAAGTCTTGTGTTCTTTTGTGTTGGAGCATTTTTACTCAAACGTGCTGGATTCACTTCTCGGCTTCCTCCTTATTGCCTTTCAGTTTTCCAATTGATGGATGACATCATTTGTCACACTATGACCAAACTATTAATCACAATCATCTAAATCATGTTTAAAAGGCACTTACGTCATGTTTAAGTATAGAGTTTGACGGTTGATATCGGTCAATCAAATGCAGAGAAATCTGTCGTGACATGTTTGGATTAAGAAATGAAAGGAAGATTATATTTCTTTGGATTGATTGCGAAGTTAACCTCTTAAATCCTATGTGGTCGCTTGTTTGGGGTTTGGTAATTTTGTGTTGAAGACACTTACACAGCATTTCCTTTAGAATTCTCCATGGAACAATTCATACCGTGGCCAAGAAAAAACGGCACGCTTTATTTGACCTTTCTAGAGGAGCCTGGTGACTGAGCAAGTGTGCGGAAAACTAATCCGACTTTATGATAATTACTATGGCCAGGCTCAATGAATAATTTAGTGTTTAGAGGGAGGAACCGTTAACCAAGAGCTTCCACCAAAACATTTGCACACATGTTGTGACAGCCAAACACCTGCTCACCTCCACTAACATTTTATTACCTAAAACAGACCATTTTAAATGACCTTGTCTACATAAATACACTGTGCAGCTTCTAATTTCTTGGATATTGTGCATGCTACTTCATATCTTATGCATGCAGGCCTATAGAGCAGCGCTGCTCACAACATCTCACATGGTGTTGCAACAGGGCAACCTCTCCAAGGACCAGCTAATCACTAACACAAATATTCATTTTTTGTCTCCCTGGTTCTGTTTATGATTGCATACATATTTATATTGCAAGTTTTTTTTTTTTTTTTTTTTACAACCCATGTCTTGCTGTAGTTCTTGCTGTAGTGTATGAATTAATTTCGAGTGCTCACAGAATGCAGTAATTACTTGGGGAGTGGCTGGTGATGTGTTGCGCATTATAAGCAGTTTTGGTAAATAAAAAAAAAATATTAAAAATGGGATATACTTTTTGATGTTAGGGGTGGGGGTGCATGCATGGATTTCTAGTATGTTTTACAGTCTGTCAAATACATCACTGTTTGCTTCGAGTGAAGACTTGGCATGCACTGTTATGAAACTAATCAATTATATACAGTTTGTATGGACTGTAACATTTCTGCAAAGCAACATCTTTCTGTCTTTATATTTCAAATTTCAACAAAAAACAAGGCAGCAACAACATAAGTATTACTTATGTTATTCATGTGGGTTCCAAATGGTTTTGTGTTATTTATAATTAAACATTAAAATATTCCATGTTAATATTCAAGAAGTGTCATGTGGTGTAACAATAAAGTAAGAAGTGATAACATACACCTTAATTCATTTTAGGCTTAAATATATATTTTTTAAAGTAAAAGTTTTGAATCCTAAATATCATAGCATTGTTGCTGGCTTCATTTTTCTTCTGCATATTAGTCGCACCACATCACTTTGATTTTACTTTGATCTAGCAGACAAAACGTTTTTCAAATATTAATAAGTGAAGCAATTTTGTTCAATTATTACTGTATTGTCTTGTGTGTGTGTGTGTATTTATTTAGTATTTATGTATGTATGTATGTGTATAACAAACACACACACACACACACACACACACACACACACACACACACACACACACACACACACACACACACACACACACACACACACACACACACACACACACACACACACACACACACACACACACACACGTATGTATTCCATTAATATAGAATTTTTATATATTGAATTTTTTTTTATTATTCTTTTTTTGATGAACATAGATATCACCCTATGTTTGTCCTCTGGAGAAAAAAAAATCTAATTCAGAAATTGAAAACATGCTCATCATAGAAGATGTATCTATGACTTTTTAATAAATAATAAAAAAATGGTAATATTTGTCTTTAATTTTTCAAAAGACCTTAAATGTATTATCAGATTCATCTGGCCCATGCAGGAAGCAGACACTGACATGCACTCACCTCTCATATTCCATCTCATAAATGATTTTATTCTCTCATTCCAAAAAATAAGTGGGGGTTTTGACCCCCGTTTCATCCCAGTAATTTCCCCTCTTCTGAATATAAATATTCACTCTTTAAAAGCATACATATTCTGTGAAATTTACCCTGTTCTGAAATCACAAAGAAAATGCCTGAAATATAGATTTATAGATTTTTTTTGTCCTCCTCTCCTGGGTGGTTGAAGGTGGCAAAGTTAATTTGAAATTCTCACAGTCAACATAAAGAGGGCGGTGAAACTTTCTCATTCAAAATCTCATATCAGAGTTACAAGGCTGGATATATTAATTTCAGAATAAATATTTAACTAATCATACATTAATAATTCTACAATTGCAATAGTGTATTGAATGTCTGATTTATTTAGCACCATAAATCTGAGGCCAACCCGAGCAACAACTTGTGGGGTGGGGGGTGGGGGGGACTTTTGAAAGGGGGCGTTCAGGTTTTAATGGGGGGCGTTTACAAGTTTAAATATAACGCAAATGTTTATTAATTTACTTTTATTAATTTTAATAATGTATTTGTAATAAACACTTTAAGTGGGCTATTTAAAAAGTGTTAGGACTATTTATATGTTAAATTATGTAGCGTTATTTATTTATCTATTTATTTATTCGGGACAGTGCACATTAATGGACGATCTAACATTTCTGTAGAGACTGTAAATGAGCCAGGTTATAGCATAAATGCTAATTTTCACCTGTAGTCCCGAGGCAGGAAGACAACAACATAAAAAGAATGACAATATACAATATAAAGCAAAAAACACATTTGCACACATTCAGGCGTTAAATAAACATATGCGCAGAGTGTGAGGTCATATTGTGTGTGAGCGTCAATGGTGCGCATAGGAAAAATTTGTCAGCAGCCACTCAAAAAAAACCGAAACATTGGTCCGCAGCCGCTCTCCTGACCGTCAGTGTTGTAGGTAGGCACTAGGCAGGTTTTTTGTGTTCATTTCTATTGCATTACGATTGAAAGCAGTTTCAATAATGTCAAAAAGATGATATGCAGTCAAGTTCGGGTGTGTGTATGCTGTTTAAATAAGTGTTCTCACCGATACACTTGTTGTGATTCGCGCAGTTTTGACGAGTTGTATTTTGACGACTTGATATTATTTTTTATTCAAAAGTGGATATTGGATAGGGGGCGCTGGCCCAAAAAAGGTTGAGAACCACTGGTTTATGTGAATACTCACCAAACTGGCATTTTGGCATTATTTTGTGTTTTTGACTGTTTTAAGTGCAATAGGCAGCAAAAAAGAACTACATTTAGTACTGAGAAGCGGCTTTATGTGTGAACTTTGTTTTTATGCTTATTAGAGTATCATGTCTAACGATTAACAATTGTTGGATGCTGGTGTTTGAGGGGAAATGTGAAATGGCCAAAATCACATCACTCTGTGACGCTTTTCCCATAATCCCCATCATTTCACGTTCTGTAAACGTTCAGAAATGATCACATTCTACACAAAGCCCATTTCTCAGCACAATGGCATATTTGATGCGACACAAATGCAGAGCAAAACTTTTCCCCAACCTCTATATTTCTGCCTGTCTGATACATCATTTCAGTACAGCAAATCTGTAACATACTTCATCTGAGTCTTCAACCTCCATCCTGATCTGGCAGACATATTTAAACTAGAGATGGATGGAGCATTGGAGCGTGCCCATATGTCACTGCACCACTTGTAGAGAGAGGAAATAAATAACGCTAGCATTGAACAGTGCTGGAGACAGTGTCAGAGCAGAGCTTGATCCAGGGCAGTAATACTGTGAGGTGTTAAATCAACAGCCGAGAAATATGAGACCAAGGTTATTGAGTGTCGGGTGAGTGATAGAGACTTCAAGATGTTTGGCCTTAGAAAATAAAGTTCCCATGGAAATTGTACTTTACTTTGTACTTTTTCCATCTCCAATCCCATGGCCACGAGTGCATGAAGATATCTATCTATCTATCTATCTATCTATCTATCTATCTATCTATCTATCTATCTATCTATCTATCTATCTATCTATCTATCTATCTATCTATCTATCTATCTATCTATCTATCTATCTATCTATCTTCTATCATCTATCATCTATCATCTATCATCTATCATCTATCATCTATCTATCTATCTATCTATCTATCTATCTATCTAAAAAACAGTCTAATAAATTCCATCCCTTCATCCTGAATTTGTTTGTTTGTTTGGACCATCCAGTCCAATAAATTACTTATGACAACTAAAGTGTGAAAGTATGAATTAGTAATATTGTTTAATTCAGCTTGTTCTATAGAGGGAGGATATGCAAAATGTAAAAGGGTACAGCCCCTTTAAATGCATAAAAAGTTGAGGACTGAAGAACAGTTATAGTGTTATAAAGAGGGCAAAAGGTGATGCCAGAGTTTAGGGGGAACAGCTGCCGCCCCTCAAGCAGGTACTTTACTCAAACAGTTTCAGTAAAACCCCAGCTGTTAAAATGAGGGCCGGGGGGGGGGGGGGGGGGGGGGGTGCATGTGTTATTGAATTAGAATTTGTGTTTGTTACACCCTTGATCTGAGAAAGCGTGGCAGTCAGTACAATCTGTTATATTAGAACCGCTTTAGAGCCGACCCAAAAAGATTCATTTGAATTGTTTTGGTATTTGAGCATCAACAAAACTAAATCTATTTATCGTATGCATTTCAACACCATGAGCCCTTCATTTGTGTTTTTTGATGCGGCCAAGGCGTCAAGGTCTGCCTTGTGTTAGAATGATGCTTCTTGCCCCTGCTGGTAGAAGCTGTAATTACACCATTGTGTTATAAAATAATTGACAACCATTCGAAATTAGCCATATATTGTTTTTATAACAACTTAGTAATATTTAAACAACAGTTCCTTCTGGTTCTCGAATCTAATTGGCTGAGAGCCTTTTCCAGCCATGCAATATTCTGACAGTATCAGCATTTGAGCCGTTCCACTGACTGTCATGTATAATGGGGGTCGAGGAAATCCAATGTATTTAAAAAAAAAAATACTACTGTTGTTGTGTCATGAAATTTATTTATATGAGTTTTTAAGTCAAGTCACCTTCATTTATACAGCGCTTTTAACATTATAGATTGTTTCAATGCAGCTTTAAAGTGATAATAGGAAATTACAGTAACAGAGATTGTTTTGGCTTTACAGCATCTCTAGAATTAAGTTATTGTCTAGCCAAAATTAGTTTTGATTGATTGATTCACTTCCGTTGCAAAGATCATTAGTTATTAACTTGGGGGCCGCTAACACGACACTGTTCTACCAGAAAACACTTAACGCGCTCCGGCCCGCTCATCCGCACAAAACAGTGCCTGGTGTCTCGAGAACGCAAGCCCTGAAATAGATTCCAAGGTGCAAGTAAGCAACAATGCCGATGGTGTGCACATGCGCATCATGTGTTTAGTCTATAGGTATACGCTTTTGAATATAAATGTGTGCAGGCGTGTAGTCCTTCTTTACTAACCAACCCTCAACAAACTACTTGTCTGGCCTTACAAATTTATAATAAAGAATTATTGATCACTTCTGCGCAGCCACGAGAACCGGAATTATCCTGACAACATTTTATTTGTACAGAGGTAAAGGGAAGGGAAGGAGGCCTTCACTGGGGAGAGACTAGTTGACACATCAGGGTTGCGTTGTCGTCGTGTCCAGGCGCAGGTCTTTCAACAAATCTGGATACGCTTGGATCCAGCAGACTGCGGTAAACCTCAGGATAAACAGAGAGACTAATATTAGCGTAGACGCCGTTCTTCTTATGATGTAACGAGTACATCAGATTTATGGGAAGTGTTCCCGGTTCCGGCTGACCTTATCTATGCAGCCTAACATTGAATTATAGAAGTCTATAATGTGTTATGTGTATGCTAGGTCAAAGAGATGTGTTTTTAGTCTAGTGAATGTCTATGTCTAGTAGACTAGTCTAGTCGATGTGTTTTAAGGTGAGAATGTTGTTATTTAGTCCTCAAATATGTGACTCATATAATAACAGTGCCTATTTTACGATCTGTTAAGAAGCTTTTGCAGATGTGAGCTCCAGGCCGTCATCAGCTGTTCATGTACCGCAGAGAACAGCTTCACCTCGGCCAGTCCTTTGGGAATTTGTCTCTGGCTCTGATGTAGAAAGTGGTTAAACATGAGATATAATTCAGTTGGGGTATATCAAATGGGCAATCTTTGGGTTAAGGGGAAAATTAAGTTTCATAACTTTATATTTAGGCTGTATTTACCTTAAATCCTGTGCTGCTTTTGTAAGTTTGACTGAATTGTTTGCTTGTCTTTATTTCCTATTGTCTTTTATAATGGCTATTGTTGTTAATTTAAATATTTTTGTTCAATATTATTTTCTAAATAATATATGCCATATTTCGGATTGCCGTTTGTAATCGTGATGTGGACTTCAGTCAGATTCACATTGTTACGCCATTAGATGGCAACAAAGACTGTCTTTATGAGTGAGTCAGAACAAGGAAGTTCTTTTAGCGCTAGTTGTTTTAAGGACAAAGACTAATTAGTCTTCAAAGCAGTTAGACTAAAAGCAATTGCTTTCCTCAGCGGACATTCAAACTGATTTTTTGTATATAATTTTATGGACATCGACCTGAAAAACGAATGCTATATCAGATACAAGTAATATACCTGTTTAGCCGATCTCTCTCTCTCTATCATAATACTCTACATAATACAATAAGCTTCAATGAAGCGACTCAACGTTCCTTCGTTACTAGTTCTAAAGTGGTGTTTTAGAATTAGCAACAGAGGCGGGGGCTCATCTGTTAAACTGTCAACTTAAGATTTGAATCCGTGGCGGAAGGAAGTAGTTCTGCACAAAAGAAGGTTTTTAAAGACACTCCGTTGTTGTTTGTATTTACTCACATGTAGCGTCGAACTGTTGTATAAAGGCAATATCACACGTAGCCATGCGATATGGCTGTGTTTCACGCTGTGATTACCTAAATCCAATCACCATTTTCTACTGAATTAGCAAGGCCCTGCTGCTGCCAAAGTTTGTTCTGTATAATGTAAACTATATGAGCTGCTCAGAGCTGAAACTATTAGGCGGCCACTTCCTCTAGGAAAGACAATAGAAAATTGAAAGAAAAAACAAACAAACAGACAGATTACGATTCCACTTTTCCAACATCTTCTGTGCAAACTCTGTAAGCTGTGCTTCATAGTGCACAAGTGGTTAAGACGGACCCCAAAGGTGCCTTGAAGGAAGCCTTGGGGGAAAAACTTCAATATGGCTCCATTATGTGTATGAGTCCTTATGTTGTGTACAGTTGAAATGTTATCATCGAATGCATCAAAAAAGCCATTTCTCCAGATCAAAACACAAGCGAAGAAGAAGCTGAAACAAGCGATGGAAGCAATACTTATGCACATATATAGCTAGAATATATATATTTTTTGTTTAAAAACAGGGGTTCTGTTCTTTCTTTTGATACATTGCATGTTCAGATATTTATACAACAAAATATTCTGGGGGCCATGAAAGTTCTGTGAAAATGATCAAAAATGCTGGCGGTGGCTGGCAATGTTTAAAAAAAGGAAAAACATGCAGGGATTGGGAAAGCGTTACATTTAGGGTCTTTTTGCACAAATAAGGTTTAAACTAAAAACGTTTGTGTTTAAACTAAAAAAAATGTGTTTTGGAAATTCATTTAAACGACAACAGCGTTTTTGGCTGTTTTGGCATAATGTAAATTATGGAGGGTTAAAAACTCCAAAGACATTTAGGGAACTCATTTTTTGACTTTCAAATCATGTGAAAATATGATCCATTACATCTTTTATTTCTATCTCTAGCCGTCCTAAATGGCAACATTAAGCTAGTTTAGCCCAGAGGGCACTTTCAATGCCCCTAAAGAGACCTAACACATCCCTTCATTTTCACTCCAGCCATGTCCATTTAACCCACCAACTGTCTTTTTCCATAAAAAGTCTGCTGGGATAGTCTACAAGTGTCTCTCTTTCTCTCTCTCACACACAGTCTCTCACTATGGATTTGAAATAGCCCTAGTTGCCTCATTTAAGTTGGTAAAATGACATGGCTTCCCGCCGGCTCTAATCTTGAGAGCAGGTCCGGCAGTGGGGGTTAGTGTGTGTGTTCATGCGTGTGTGTGTGTGTGTTTCCAGCAGTGATGGTTCTGGGGCATTAATGACACTGACTCCACATGGGAACCACCAACCATCATCATTTCTATCCTTCCTGCGTGTCCTCTTTGCTTCAAGGTCATTCCCAATGACTGATGTAAAGAAAAAATACAGACAGCGTAACACACGGCTACTATTAATAATTATATTAAGCAGTTTTCAAATGTCGTTTTCATGGGGAAGTTTGCTTAAGACATGCTTGTGCGTTCAAAAATAGATAGATCTTCAAGTCATAATGGTTTTACCAAAGCATGATTTTTTTTTATTGTGTTGAATATGTGCCTCCAGGAGAATTTTACTGTGCAAACTGTCTAACAAACACCACGGTAAAATATGTCAACCATTGTGACCCAAATACACACCCAATGCACTTATATTTCTACTAAAAAATATCCTTAAATATAACAAAATGCTGTAAAGATCAAAAGTAATACAATCAAATAAATAAAACTGTCTTTGAGAAATGATATAGTTACATGCTCTAACCATAGTTCAACGTTAACTTTGGCATACCTCCCAATAACTTGTATACTTTCAGAAAATTCACCGGCTGTGCAACTGTTTTGCATAATTAATTTATTCATTGTAAATGTTACTAGAAGATGCTGGTTTATTTTAGGAATGCATGAACATATGGGGCGATACCGATAACCAATATATTGGGAGATAAACCTAAATACATATTTGGATATAATTTTTTGAGAGCCTGGTTACAAAAACAAAAGGCTTACAAAATCCATGTACTGTACATGTACAGTAGCCTAGTTTGAACCGGTGTGAGATCCAAAATTAATTTTACACTCTGATGGCTCTAATCCAAATTTCTTTATTAAAAAATTAAACAAATTGCTTTACAATTAATTAAATAAAATCATTGTCATTGGACAACATGTATTAAAAAAAATGCATGTACCATGTATAAAATGGAATAGCCTATAAGAAAGGACAATAATAAAATGCTTGTAATTAAACAATATTGTTGATGAAAATAATTTAATAATATAATATTACATATTACATCAAATAACTGCTTTGCTGTTTGAGCTGTGTGCACTGAAGCTGAAGAGCTGAATGTTCACTGGGAAACTGAAGCACTTTGTTAGTGGATTAATTAACTCAACGAAACCTATTTAATCAGATTTTTATGAAACATAATATTACAACTTATATCTGCACAAATTATATAAATGCCTAAGTGAACTTGAAGCAAGTCATAGTCTGAAACACTGTAACGAAACCCAAAGAATTCACAACATTTTATAACAATAGTGTTATAACAATTGAGCTGCACATTTTGCACCTAATTGTATTTCCTTTTCAAAGTGATTCCAATCATATTTCAAGCTATTCAAAATCATTATGGCGAACAGTGCGCGTCGTCTTCAATATATCAGCCTCATTTTCTTATCAGGTGGATGATGATAACTTTAAAAATGAACATATACCGATATGGTGGCCAATACATTGTGCATCCCTAGTTTGCATCTTTTGAATTTGATTCCTTCACATTGCTCTCATCTGGATTATCATTGTGATACTGTGATTTATACCACATATCATGTTGTGGTATATTATGTTATTATGTAAAAATTGGCACGTAACTCTATTTTGTTTACTAGCCAAAGCCATTTTTGATGCATCCTTTGAGAGTGTGAGAGTTCCTTCACACTCCATTAACATTTTAAACATTCTAAGCTTGGATTTAGATGTTGTGAAACACTGTTATTTTCACACTTTGGGACAACGTGAAGTTGCCCAATCATTCTGAACTCTGATTCTACCTGAAGTGAATGTAAAATCTCCATTCTGTTAGCTCCAAGATATCAGGTCTCAATCCAATGAAAACATCATCTAATTAGAGCTGCCATAATGGTAACTGTTGTCTTGTCCTGCATGTCTAGCGTTCTCATTAGCTTTGCTCCCCTCACCTGGAGCCGTATTCCTGCATCTGTCTGCTGCTCAAAAATTCAGTCCCCAAGCCGTCATCAATGAGCAGAAAGTGTGCAGTCATTTAGTTAATTAAAATCTGGAGGGCATCAGGCACCAGCGGGCCTTGCACCACACATTTTGGGTGCAGCGTAATTAACGAGTAGGACAGGATAAAATGACTGCTCGCTACCCGGGCCTTCCTGCCAATGCTTTTGAATATTCATCAGTGGTGGTTAAAGGGGGATCGGTGGCTGTTGTTTGTTGGGATGTGCTACCGGCCCCTCAGGGGTCCCGTCTCCTGCTACCATTTCTCGCTGTGAGAGAAGTGGAGATGGCTGGAAGACTCTTTTTAAAATGACAGATCATGTAAAGGGACATACTGTGTACTTTGCGAAAATTTGACGGTATGTGCAAATCCACGGGTTCCCTAACCTATTTCCTAAGGAGGAATCTTGAACACAAATTCACTCAAAAGACCCTCAAGTGGACAGTCTATCCAACATGGCTCAAGGTTCCTCATCTCTTGCCTCTGAAATGGCTTCAGAATGATAAGAGTGCATACCCATCAAACATGGACAATTATCTCTAAAATAGACTGCCATGTGTTGGCGGAGAAATAGAGAGATATACTGGCACCGTTGTGATGTTTCTGGCAAGAGGGTGATATACTTGAATAAATTGGAAATTGAATCGGATTGGTAGCAACATCAAATCCCCATCAGATTACAGAGGGAGGAAGAGAAACCACAGCAGTGGTGGTGAGCACATGCTTTTTGAGGATTCTCACACCACAGATTGTGTATTAAAAATATGTCCACAGTTCCAGGAATGCAAGACAAAGTCGTAATTTAGTGCTGATGGAGAGAATAAATGGATCCAGATGGCTCATTGTCTAAATGGATACGTATACAGTATATTTGGTAAGACAGACAGGCACTGTGAGAGAGTGCAATAATGCCAAAAACGACAAAATGGCTACATTATTAGTGGGGGTTTCATGGTTGAATTGACATTTAATACATACACAGATACAATTTTAAGTGAAGCAATGAGTTATTCATAGGAACTCTTTTTGAACAATTTTGTGAATAAATTTAGATTTTTCTCACACCGTACAAATGAATTTTTTTAGCCAGTGTGAAAATGTATACCTATCTTGATATATTAGGAAGGAGGTCTCTTCCAAGGGTATCATGATATTTTGGGGTCCTTGGCATTTAAAAACTTTTAAAACCACTTCTTTAGATGTTAAACATGAGGGCTAATAAATCATTTTGTAAGGTTGTACTTGTAAAGCATGTTCTGTAAGATGCTTAGAATAAAGGTGCCAAATAAACAATTGGTTTATTCATGCACTGCAGCATGGTATTTTGCATTCATTTGGTTTACTATCAGCAATCTGGATTGTATGGCATGCTTGTTTGTTCCATCAAACATCTACACGTCTCCAGCATGCACTTGGACATGATAATGCTGCTAAACATGTTGCAAACACTTCATTTATGTTAGAGGTGTGACAGGCTGCCTCAGCTTGCATTGCTAAACACATGGCACAAAGCTCTCTCGTGCCCCCTGAATCATAACAGAGAATATTACCATGCTTCACTCAACCTTTAAGTGTCTTTCGCTGCAAATACAAGTTCTACACAGGTTCACTTTGGCATAAATAGCCTGGTATAGTAGTGTCTCCTGGGAGAGATTTACTCCTCCGTTTGAACCTCTGAAACGTGGCTAGCGGCACCCTCAGAGGAAATCATCTGGATTTGTGCAGTAGGACTATGCTTTGGCATTAAACAATGGATGAATTTTTTATTTAATTTTTTATGTTTTGTTTTTAGAAATAGAAAATAACTGTATTACTGTGCATTTAAAAAATGATTGTCTTGTAGATATGGCTGCCGTGGTAATCAGATCTGTGATGTTTCCTGAATTGTTGTGCTTCGCTATAATAAAATCTTTGAGCGAGGGTTATGGGAAACAAATCTGATATGATTGTTTTTTATTTATTGTTTACTGAAAATGATTTTAATGCACTGAGATATTTCCATGTTGTTGAATCCTGAGAAATTGTATCAATATGCAAAAGGGTGAATTATGTTTGAGAGATAATAATATAGCTTTTAGAAAATGATTTTTTTTTTTGGTTAATGCATTTTGAGCAAGAAAAAAAATAATATAATAGTATACAAAAAAACGTTTTTTTCCCCCAATAACATTCTGTAACAAGGTTGAGTTACCACACAAGGAGCATAAATCCTCTTCAGAGATTTCTCTCATACTGTGTGTGTATGAGTGAGTGAGTTAGTGAAGAACAACGCACATTGCTTACATCGGCTGTCAAGCACATCCCACTCTTTACTTTTTCATTCATCCATGATTCTTTATTAATAACTTAATAACCACTGCACGGATTGGCATACAGACATAAATGCTCTAGTGATGAGTCTAATTTTTTATCGATGATTTAACGACATGAATTTTTTCAAAGGGCCAGGTGTGGCTCACGAGCTATAGGTTCCCGGCAGCAGCTGTAGAACAGGGGTTTTCAACCTGTGGGGCACACAAAAACCATAACCCGTTAAGGGGGTCCAAGCACCTGTTAATTTAGAAGCATAAACTCGAGTGAAACCAATAATAATCAACTGCAGAACCGCAGAGTCATATGTCACAGCAGTGCTAGGCCAGCAGCCTCAGACTGGTGTTGGGGAGGAGCTTATAGCATCATTAAGGTTAGGTTTAGGTTTGGATGGGGCTGGGAATTCGTTAAGGTAAAGCTTATAGTTATAGTGAAGGGTAGGGTTAGTTATTGGAACTGGATACAGCACCACCCTAACTTCTGGTCTGATGCTGCTGGCCTGGCGCTGCTGTCCTCAGACTGTCCAACGCATTCTCATCCTAGGGCGTCATATTTGACATATTTTGACATTTCGTCTACATCCAACGCACATGGCACCCTTTAGCGTCAATATGAGACGCAGATAGATATGGGTAGGTTTAGGTCTGGGGTAGGGTTAGGGTTAAACCGCTAGGAGGCGCCTTCTGGCCCATATCTCTGCGTCTCATATTGATGCTAAAGGGTGCCATGTGCGTTGGATGTAGACGAAATGTCAAAAGCTTCAGTATATGACGCCTTGGGAAGAGAACGGGCTGGACTGTCTCAGTGAAACAGTTGTGAATGTGAAATTTTGCTAGCAAATCTTTTGTCGTCCACTAGAGAGGGCAATTTGACTATTCCCCCAGCTAATTATTGGCTACGGTTACGACAGATTGAATTTGAGAAAAAACAACTAAAAACAAAATGGACGGGTGGCTTGTAAACATCAAGAATACATACCACTGCTGGAAAAATGGTTGAACTTACTAAACAACAGGCTCAACCATCACACTAGATTCAGTAAGCTTGTTTATATTTTTAATGTTTCAGTTTAACTAATCCCCTGTCTACACCAGACACAAGCACCATGCAAAATCCCAGACAGTAAACTGATGCCTCATTCTATTACTTCTGACACGAAGAACAAATGGATTTGCAACAGTGGCTTTGTCGCGTCCCGTATAGACAGCCTCAAGCTTTTGCAGCACGGCTCTATGCAACAACGGTTGCGTCAGGTATAGTTTTGCACACTATACTCTGCATATTAAGTAATATAGCAATGATGTTTGAACGCATTAAGTAATATATCAATGATCTTCATGATTAGAACATAAATATAGAACAAGACCACTGCTATGATGTTTTTTTTTCTCTTGCTTGGACTTTTTGGTGCCCAAGAACCCATGGTAATGCTATGCTTTTATTGCAAAAGAGTAGCGAGAACATCATTTGAAACATCATTGCAAAGCCTGCTTGAGATGTTCCTCATACCCTTTTGGATAGACAAATGTCTGATAAATGAATAAAGGTAATGTAAAACAGGAAAAAGGTTTTGGTGAGTAGTTAATGACAAAACATTTTTGGATGAACATGATTTCTTTGTAGAGGGTGAAAGAATCAAAAGTTGCATGCAGAAAAACAAATATCTTTCGAGGTGCTGCTTCTTAGCTATCTCTCTCTCTCTCTGTGTGTGTGTGTGTGTGTGTGTGTGTCCCTCAGGTTTTTGTGTCTGTCTGTGTTGAATGAGCTCCACACACAGCACCTCGTCTCTCTGACTGTGCTGAGAGGGATTTGGCTTTCCCGCTGCTCCAAAGAGAATCCGCTGTTCCCTCTGCAGGATGCGTCTGTCAATGGGGAGAAGTGTTATTGCAGATTTGCCCTGCAAGCTCACACCTCAGGTCCTGCTGCTCAGCTCTGTATTTTTTTTCTCTATCACATCTGCGTTGGATGATTTTGCTTCACCTTGTTCATCTTTGTCCTTCAAGAATTTCTTTTATTCAATCTCAGTGGGAAACGCAGCTGGAGTGTGCTGCTGAAATGTAGCCTGAATACATTTTGAACGTGTCAGTGCATTCTGTGCACAATGAACCTTGTCTTGCATAGGACTGTTAAAGAGATCTGCATCTGTGATGCACCCTGGTGTATTTAGCTAATATTGAACCCGACCCACAACTCTCACAGTGTCCTTTTTCCAGACCTGCTGGGAGACATTTGCATCCTGTCTGATTTCATCAAGTCTGCGTCCCAGCGCGCCCTGGTTAGCCACCATCGGTTGCCAGGATGGATGACTATACTTGCACAAGTGGATGCTGGGAAAACAAGGGTGTATGATCATTGGTACATCGCACTGATTAAAAGAGCACCTGCGTATAAGAGAAAGGGCCCCTAAAAAGAGGAAAAAGGGCTTAGGGTGAGAGGCATCTGCCTTTTAATACAGGCAAACAGATGGACAATTGTGTGGGGGTCCTATCCTATAATGCAGGCTTATGAAAGATGACCTATTGTGCCCTTATACAAAGTCATGATTTTGTTTTGGGGGTCTTCTTGAACAGGTTTTCATGCTTGAATGTTCTAAAAACATAGTTTTTCCACAAATTTTACATTGCAGCACCTCTTCCCAGTCTGTCAGTAATTCTCTTGTCCACTTTCGACCACTTCCAGAGATAGTCGAAAGCACATTGGACCGGATTGCTTTCATTATGTAGATGCTCATGTGGTCAAATGCGTTTGAACAGCCACAAAAGACTTGACTACTGACCTGATGCGTAAACATTATGGGAAATGCGCTATCCAGACATTTAAACTTTGTTGGATGAAGACCCAAGTTATGTTTGAAGACGAAAAACGTAAAAAGCACAATGTTCTCTCACCATTCCTGATTTTTTAACACACACTCTGCGTGATCTTGTGGCTGTCAGAGCAGAAATGAAAGCTGCTGCTCTCTGTATGTTTTTTACGTTGTCGCTGGTCGTGATTATATGTAAATTGTTGGAGCTTATTTTGTCCATTAGATCGAAAGATCTGAAAAACATACCCACCCATAGATCCTCCTCTTGAAGAAATCAGGGCAGAAGTGGGTAAAAGTGGACAAAAGAGACGGTGTAAATGGGTATGTGTCTCCTCTCGTACTTGTGATCTGATCGACCAAAACCATTTTAATACTAGGTGTAAATAGGAACTATGAGAAAACAGTTATAAAGGTTTTCCTGACTGTCACCTTTGAAAGAATTTTATTGTCATCTTTAAGCCAGTGTCCTTGTTTGCTGTATATTTACTGTGGATCTGATTTACATATATGTACCTTTTAACAGGTAAACCATCTTAAGGGTTGTTGGTTTCCACTGGCTAGTCTGGCTTGTCTGCTGGTTATGTTCAGAGAATAACTGGAAGACCAGCTGAATACCAGCTAAAATGACTCCCCCACCCCCTCATAGCATTATTTGAGTAAGAGATTGCGAAGAGTGCCATGGTACTAAATTGTGCGAGTTATGGCAATAGTGTTTGGGAGAGATGTGGCTGTTTTCATAGCCCTGCTCGTCAACCACCTCCTCTTACGACCAGCTGTCAGGATGTTTGGCTCATGATGAATGTACACTGTCTACATGATGAAGTCTTCCTGGGAGGTCGTTTGCTCACAAATATCCTCTTAGCCTGGCTTGCGATAGTTTCCGTCACAACAAAACACACCGGATCGACCAGAGGCCTGCTACCGGCGAGGCTTTATGGTTAATTAATCACGTGGGAGATAATTAATCAAGGACTAATTTCACTTGAATAATTCCTATCAAATTACTCTTTGCATTGGGCGGTGTGTAAGTACACGTTGAGAACATCTTCATTTCCACCATCTTCCACACTCGCAGAGGTTATGAATGAAATGATTAGTTTATTTATTACTGTCTGGTACTTATGATATTCATTAGGGTCTGTTGGGCACAAGCCGAGGAACATATCTCAAGAGTTAAGTGAAGTTAGTTAGAGGTTCATTTATGCTGTGGCTTGCAGATGTCTCAGCTGTTTATCAATGCCTTATTCAGCCAGATGTGAATGAGTATTTCTATGGAATATGGATCACTAAAAACTGTTATAACAAATAATTGTTTTTGCTAGTATAACATTTACTCCGAATAACAGGTTAAAATAGATTTTTCTGGATTCAAAACAAGGATTTATCTCATGTTGTTCTATATATCCATACATCCATACATACATAATATTTTTCTATGTAGATTAGGCCTTTGTCTACAACTTTTAGGCCCTGTTTACACCTGGTATTAAGATGCATTTTGGTCGATTGGATCAGAAGTAGACGAGGGAGACACATACCCGTTTACACCTGTTGTTTTAATCCGTCTCTATTGTCCACTTTCACCCACTTCTGTCCAGATTTCTTCGAGATCTATACGCGGGTAAATGTATGGGCTTTTTCAGAACTTTCAATCTAATGGACGATATAAGCTCATGCATTTTACATATGAACGCACCAGAGACAACTAAAAAACATACGGAGAACAGCAGCTGTCATTTCTGGAATTTTTCATCTTTAACTATTCCTACAATACCTTATAAACCATTATGGTTTTTAGCTGGTAATTCCCAGACTCTGAATCCCTGGCTTAGTTTAAAGAATCCTTTAGAGGAAGAATAAAATAAAATATGCAAGCTTTTAATACACATGTAGGAGCCACATTTACTCAAAGGAGATGCCAATTACACTGAATGTTTCTTTAAGGACTGTTAAAGGATGTGAATTCTATCTGGGCTAATGAACAGATAATCCACACCTCATTATAATATGCCTTATAAAAATAACAATAATTAAACATCTGCTTTATTACAATTACCTCCACTTGTATGATGGAGAATGCCTCGCAGCAAAGGATTTCAGGCCCTGCTCAGTACGTCCCGAATGATATATCACGAATAATCAAGATAATTATCTCTGCCATCAACAGTGTTTTTCCAGTGGAATTGCCATAAAAACACCCTTTTAATTGGACCCCTAATTACATGGGGGAGGGAGATGCTCACTAATATTCTAAAAAAGGAAAGACAGAGGAAACACATTGTGTAATAGAGTTTTAGTCTTCTTTTTATTGTTTTTCTCTGATACCACTTTTTATTTTCATTTTAGAAATGTGATATATTTTTCCCCACATTGAATTGTGCAAGGTTTAACTGAGTAAAACACATTAAACAGGTTTGGCAAGTGTATAGTGCTTGGGAAAATAATTTCCAGTCTCCTTTATGGACCGTACAGGGCTCAAGCAATCCCAAAGTCATAAAGCACTGTAAATCCCAGGTTAACGTTAGTGTATAATCTATAATGATATTAGTGAGCTCTGCTGTGATAGTAAATACCAAGGTGAGTTGCTGGGTGCAAGATGTATTGCCATTTGAGTCTCTGCTTACAAATAATCTCCCCTTGATAGAGACAGGTCAAGTTGTTTTCAAATTGAAAAAATATTGTTTTTATTTATACAGTTTTTTTTTTGTAAGAGATAAGAGAACATAACTTCTTTAGATTTGTTATTATATTATTGAAATTCACTTTGAAAGAATAGTTCATCAATATGTATCTATGTATATATTTATGCATGTATACATGTATATATGCAAATAAATAAATACATTCAATATCAGTGACTGCACTTGTGTAGTATGTTTTTTTTTCCCCCCAGGAACCACCTTTTAATTTCATTTTAGAATAAGTTAAGATCACACTTTAGAGTCAAATTCTCACTATTAACTATGACTTTTGCCTCAATAAACTCAAACTCCTGATTACTGCTTATTAATAGTTAGTAAGGTTAAGTCTAGGTATTGGGTAGGATTAAGTAATGTAGATTATGGTCATGCAGAATAAGGCATTAATAATGCTTAATACGTACTAATAAATAGCCAATATCCTAATAAAAGGCATTCAAATAAGCAACTAATTAATAGTAAGAATTGGATCGTAAACTAAAGTGTTACTAAAGGTACAATATGTAACTTTTATGTTCAAAATTAACAAAATGTAAAATATGATTCAATATATCAGGTTTTGTCTTACCCTGATTCACTATGGTAAGCCTATTATAAGCATTTATTTTATAGACTGGGCTGGATGGTTTTGAGATGGCGTTGTTTTTCCGCAAAATGCACGCAGTTTTGTTTTTTAACCAAAAGGGCCAAACGGTGCATAACGTACCTTTTTAATAAATTAATAAATCCAATGTATGTCATTGAAATTTTGTAGTGTCTTTTTTCTCAGATAACCATTTTTAATTTCCATTTTAGAATAGGTAATTACCAAATGATCTCCTAAGTTAAAGTATAAATTTGTATGTCTTTTTTAACATCATTTATTTTATTCATATTATGTATGTATGTATGGTATTGTATTCATTCATTAATTCGCTGAAAATTCTCGTCATCAAGCTCTCTGTATTGCATAGAAGCAAGATGTTTTCCTTAAACTCAAGGATTATAATCAGCAGGCAAAGATACATTTTGACATTTTTCAACATTGTGAAACCCACTTAAAAACACACCATTTTAAAGCCTCTCCCTGGGAATAGTTTTTAAACTTCAACTTAATAAACTTTACTTGCACACGGCTCAGTAATAAAGCAAGGCCAGAGATCTGCAAATGTGTGTGGGACTGACTGTGTATGACGGGCGTAAAAGCAAGTTTCTCTCACTATTATTTTTTTGAATTGCACTGTTTAAGCGTACTCGCAGTGTTGTGTTTGTGCAGCACATCACCTACACTGTACGATCTTCTCCTAATCATAATCACAGTCTTCTTCTCTCGTTTGTGCAGGGGGGGGGCTCTGATGTTCTTCTTCTGCTCTGATGTTTCCAGAGATGTTTGCTATTGTGCCTGGAACAAAGAATCAGCCCCTCAGAGAATAGGTAGGGTAACTTTTCCTCTGTTCTTGCTGGGCCTTTGAAAAGCGATTTGTTGGAGAAGGGGGCATCCTTTGTTTCAATGCCTACACCATCACCGTTGAATTTAATTATCGTTGCATTTTCTTTCTTTTTCTTTTTTCTTTTGGAAGAAGAAGCTTAATTTTAAAAGCCCTGATCTTAAATGGAATGGGAATTGACAGTATTAATTGTATGTGTGGAGGAATGAAAGACAAAAAAAAAAATGAAATGTGACAGAGGAAGCCTCTGATGTTGCTGAGAAAGGCTTGTGAAGTAGAAGGTAATTCCTGACATATGAATTCAAGCCAACTCCCTTGATAACATTGCAATTTCTAGATTCACGGAAAGAAGTGTGAGTAGTATATTATCATATATTCTCATTAACCGTTGATTCCTATTTTTGTCACACTGCTTGTTACTTAACTTTATTTGTTTTGCCTGTTTGAAATAAAATGATATTATTTACAAAATGCAGACTACAACTTTAAACGTGAATATAAATGGTGGATTAAAGATAATAGTCTGTCAGATACATCGTTTAGGGTCAGTACGTTTTTTTCTTTCTAAATAGAAAACTAATATTGTGAAATATTATTACAATTTAAAATAACTGTTCTCTATTTTAAAATATAATTTATTCTTTTGATTTTCAGCAGACATTAATCTCTAATATACTGATTTGGTGTTTAAGAAACATTTAATATTATGTTAATATGGTTGTGCTGCTTAATATTCTTTTTTATTGAAACTGATACATTTTTTCAGGATTCTTTGACAATATTCTTTCCTTCTTTCTTTCTTGCAAAAAATCCAAAAACAAAACAAACTTACTGACCCCAAACTGTGTATTGTTAATATATCTAAATATAGCTTGGTCAGTCATTTTTGATAAGTAATTTCACTGTTTAGAGGTAGTTTGTGCAGCAGATTTTAGGAGCAACAATGTAGACACACAAAAAAATAGATCTTATTCTTAGTTTTAGCAATATTGTGTATACAATTGTTTTGTCATTTTTTTATTCATTTTCTAAAAGGCCAATGCTTTAAAGAGAGTTCACATTCTGTCATTCTGTCAATTTACTCATCATTGTTCACTCATCATTCCAAACCTGAATGCTTTTCATTCTGCTGCTGAACACAAAAGAAGACATTTTGAAGAATGTCCAAACAATATTTGACCCCACTGACTTTCATTATGTGAGCAAAACGAATCTAAACTAAACTAAACAAAACGAGGGAATTAAGGAACGTTCTCAGAACATTTTGGCAAGATTCTCTCAAAGTTATGAACAAACATTTTCCAGTAATGCTAATAGAACGTTCGTTCAAAGTTATCTGGTCTTTAATAATGTTCTCAAAACGTTAGCACAAAAACATCGTTCATGGAACCTTTTTTATGTTTTAGTTGGACGTTTGTCTAATTTATTCTGTTTTTAGAACATTCAGATAAAATTCAAAAGAAACAGTTAAATAGAATGTTCCCTAAATGTTTGCATGAACAAGAAAAAAAGATGTAAAATTTGTCTTTGATGTCCCCAGAGGGTGTATCTGTGTATGTTTAGCTCAAAATACCCCACAGATATTTTTATATAGCATGTTCAAATTGTCACTTTTTGAGGGTGAGCAAAAACACACCGTTTTGTGTCTGTTCCTTTAAATGCAAATGAGCTGCTGCTCCCGGCACTGAGGGCGGAGCTTCAACTGCTTGTGTCCTTTTACCTCACACAGACATGCACTGAAAATTTCAAAAACTTTCAGCCTTTTATGTTCAAACCGGAGTCAGACAATGATGGAGAGACTCAAGAAGAAGTGACAAGAAGTAGGACATTTCTGAATGGTTAGTTGCCTTTTCATATGATCTGCTTATGCAGTGCAAGTTATGTTTAGGGATGGACCTTCATGCTTACTGACTTTCCAAAAATAATACATTTGCCACCTCGTAAAACAACAGTAATTCAGTCCGTCCTTCGGATGAGACGTTAAACCGAGGTCCAGACTCTCTGTGGTCATTAAAAATCCCAGGATGTCCTTCGAAAAAGAGTAGAGGTTTAACCCCGGCATCCTGGCCAAATTTGCCCCTTGGCCTCTGTCCATCATGGCCTCCTAATCATCCCCATATGATTGATCAATCAATCCCTGATTGGCTTCATCACTTTCTCCTCTCCACCAGTTAGCTGGTGTGTGGTGGGCGTTCTGGCACAATATGGCTGCCGTTGCATCATCCAGGTGGTGCTGCACATTGGTGGTGGATGAGGAGATTCCCCCTTCCATGTAAAGCACTTTGAGTACCCAGAAAAGCACTATATAAATGTAATAAATTATTAATTATTATTATAGTAACTGTTTTTTTTATATTGTTGCTATTTTACACTTTACAAATTTTGGTCAATATTTCACAATACATATTCCTGAAAATTCCAATTTCTCATTTCATTTCATAGCCGTTCAAAATGCTGGCTTCAGAAATGGGCCTGGCCTTTCAGAAGTTGAACTTTGCTCACGAATCTGGACATCTTGGAACTTTATTTGGACTATACAATCAAATTATTGCACAAATGGCAGCACAACCGTGCAACTAAAAGTAGCCAATCATTCTCAGTCTGAGATGCTGGTCTTTGAACATATATTGAAGTGCAAGCTGCCTCAGCCCAAACAGGATCCTTCTCCCAGAATGCCTCTCCCTACCAGGACGCAGCTGGAGAGAGGAGATAAGAGAGGCATGCAGGGTCCCAGGCTCTCAGTCATATCACTGAAGGGAGGAGAAAGGGCAATAAAGGGGGAGACATAGAGAAAATGGAGATGGGAAAAGTCCGAATTGGAGACCTATAGCATTCATTAGCAGTGAATGTAACCTGCGCCTATATATTTCTTCTCCTCTCCAATTAATAGCTTCACTTCCTTTAGTTTTTGCCCTCTAAGAAGGTTCAGACTATGCACATGGTTGCAGTCTCTTTTGCAGCGTATAAAAGAACAAGAGACCTTCTTTGTCACTTTGCTTTGCATTGTGGTAATTCATCCAAAATTGCTTTTTGAAGTTCTGAAGTGACTGGTAAAAATAGTGTTTTTTGTCATAAAATGGACAAGGTTGAGTAGCTGTAAGGGATGTGTTATGAAGCACGATCGGTTTACCGTGTCTCAGGCCTTAGTGAGTCTTAATTAAAGTGCACTGCCTCAGTAACTTGCAATCAATAAAGCATGGATGAATAAACTCTATCGCCTTGCAAAGCTGAAAGGCACACGTCAAAGAAAACACGAATAAATGAATGAAAAAAGAGAAGTCAATTAATTAGCCACATACTCATTTAGGCCACCAATACACAAAGACCACCCCGTGTCTTATATTGATACCTGTATATCTTGCTAATTATTATAAATGGATAGTTTTGGCTCTGCAGCTTCCTGTGCTGAAATACATGGTATACTGTAGTAACAGTGTATACAGTGACACACATAACCTTAGAAGGTTTACATGTCAGGAACTTGTATAGCACCTAGTGAATTTGTTTAAAAAAAGAACGTGAGGGCGATATATTGTTAATATGGTCTCAGTGTAAGAGGTTGCAGGCATTATGCCTAACAATGCCCATGATTTTATTCGTAATATAGCATGGCTTCTTGAACCTTGTTGCTAAAAAATGTCATTGAATGTTCAGTTTGCCTTTCTTAAAATGCAGCCTCTTGATATTTGGGCAATACACCAATTTCACAAGAGTATCTGTACTCCTTTTAAAAGTTTGGTGTCAGTATTTATGAATTTATTCATTCCATAAATTCTTTTATTCAGCAATGGTGCATTAAATTGATAAAAAAAATGACTGTGAAGGCATTTGAGTGATGCTCCTACCAAATTCTGAAGGTAGCTATATATTGTCATGCTTAAAACACAAATGTGGTAAAAAAATATTCCGTAACCTATTAGAATCAATTTATTGTGTTGTCTTTCCCATCTAATATGTGACATTTAATATTTTTCACCATATTTGTTTTTTTTTTTATGCATGGAAATATAGCTGCTTTTATAATTTACGAAACAACCCCGTTTAATTTAAATTTAAAATAAACAAATCATTAATGATTAATACTTTTATTCAACAAGGATGCATTAAAGTGACAGTAAATTATTTATCTTCCTTTAATTTCCATTTCAATTAACTTTATATTCTTCAAAGAATCCTGAAAAAGAATGTATCACAGTTTCCTCAGAAATATTAAGCAGCACAAATGTTTTCAACATTGATGAAAATGATAAATGTTTATTGAGCGCCAAATCAGCATGATAGAATTATTTCTGAAGGATCATGAGACACTGAAGACGTAAATTCAGCTTTGTAATCACAAGAATAAATTATATTTTTGATCAAATAAATGCAACCTTGGTTAGCATAAGAGACTTCTTTCAAAAAACATTAAAATATCTTACCAGCCTCAAACTTTTGAACAGTAGTGTCCATTTCAACACAGTGTTCTGAAGTCAATCCTGAAATCAGTCATACATGGACTGAGAGTTTGTGTAGGCCACTGAAACTGAACAATGAGAATTACATAATTCGGTCTACAGCATTACTTTGCTCTAGCAGCATTTTTTTTTCTTTCTCCCAAAAGCAGACATATGAAGACAATTCCCTGAATGCCATTGAGTCTGTGTCTTTGATAATGTTCAGTGGTTTGGGAATGACTCGCTGTGACGGCTGCTGGATTGTGCGAGTGAAGCATCGTTTTACTGAGTTTTTAGAGCTGACTTTACAAAGCAGCTCTATTGACTGCGAGTGAAGAGAACAGCGGACAGGGACTCGTTTCTGACTCCTGATTACAGCTGTTTTGTGACACCTCAGAGAGTGATGTGGTGGACGCTTTAAACCGCCATAAATATTCGGGGCAAGTTTACAGTGTGTGCTGAAGTGCAGGCGTAAAATCAAGCTTTAATGACCCCTCACTAGTGCCTGAATGGATTTCTTTCTCAAGCTCTGCTGAGTAGGCTTGATGTGTGGGAATTGGTGTATCTTACTGTAGCTTCCCATTACTGGGGCGGACTGCCTGTAGAGAGAACAGGGACTTTTCCTGGCAGGATGACTTGTGGGCCGATGATTGAATTCATTTATATACGTTGTAAAAAAAAAAAAAGCAAATACTCAAAGATTTAAAAGAAAGAAATGCTGACTTCCTCAAGCCGGGTCATTTGTGCAACACTATCAGATTGTGGCATGGGCGACATACGGCAACATTACCGCCCCCCCCCCAACCCTGGTATTGATTGCATCAATTCCAGATTTCAAACGCTCCCATCTTCCTCCACCTACTCTCCATTGTGATTGAAGCCTCACACTGTTTTATTGGCTATTTCACTAATTAGGGTATGCTTAAACAAAGTCCTTAAAGCTAGTGTGAAGAAGTTTCAGTTGACTGGATTGAAGAGGGAAAGGGAGGAGTCTTCTTCTCATTGAGCGTGGAGGGAAGGCAGCTGGAGGATAGGGATGAGTCTTTCCCCTGGCAGGTACACCATCCCTCTGATCATAGATCATTGATCACGTTCGTCAATATTCGCCATCCCTCTTGCATATCAATGCTCTCCTCCATCTCCGGATTAGGATGAATGGCTTCTTTTCTTCCTCAACTGGGCGTCCATTGATTTAGGATGGCATATTGGGATGTCCGTGTAATTAGGCTTCCAACTTCTCTCTGTGCGATCGTCTGGCTGGCTGTAGTTTATCACCATTTAAATCACTTTCCTGGCACACAACGCTGGCAAAACACCAAGAATTGAAATACAATACAAAGACCTCAGTATTAGAAAGACAGTGCTGTGGTGAATAGTTCAACAAGACTGTATGCTTGATAGTTCTATACATATTGGAGTAATTACCAAGACATGGTTGTTATAAAGGCAGATAGCCTTATCAACTCTGATTGTTTGGTGTATTTAATAAGCTTGTGTGACAGAGGCCTGCTAGTAAAGATCTGTGACGGCCTATGATTTTGCTACAGTAATCAAAGCATGCATAAAAGCAACTGTCCTACGCTTTATATTGCCTTTTTTCTAAAAAATGCACAATGGTTCCCACCAAATTCTGCATTGCAGTTTTATCTCGGATCATTCTCCTATTCTATGAGCTGCCTTATTATTTTGTTTTGCGATATATTATATTAAAAAGCAACATGTAAAATAAAGTCAAATGATCCCTGATATAATGAAGCACTTACTATCAGCAAACTTGGCCTGTCTCCTCCTGAGGGAATTGCATTAAATGGGTCAGTCTCCCATCACCTGGTTGGCACGTGTAGGCGACACAAAGCTCATGAGGGAAAAGACTAAAAGACCAAGAAGGGGCATTAGGGGGGTTGACCTTGTACATGGAGGGGTGTCGGGTCGACCAGCCAACCATCTGTCTGAGCTGCCGTGTGTCTGACCCGCCATGATTGTCTGACTGAGGGGTCAAAGGGAGAAGATGATGTGATCGGAAAGAAGGGATGTAGGAAAGAGTGTAGACAATTAATCTGTCATAGAATTAAACTCCCAATGGTGAATCCATTACCTCAGTCCAGAGGTATATCAGAAAGGTTTCTAATATGGAGGCACGGAGGGCAATTTGTGGAAGTTTTGCTAACCTTTAACCATTTTGAATGTTGCCATTAAGCACAAAACTAGACACACAAAATCAAGTGATTTTCCCCTTCACCAATCGTTTTCACTAGCGGACAAGATAGGGGACTAATGCACAAACATTTCAAGTTGACTGTAAATGGGTCTGAAGTACATCCCATTGCTGTCTGCAGGCACTTTGCTCTAAAATACCTTGTTATTATCACCAATCTAGGCTGTTTTTTTAAAGAATGTATTTTTTAAGAAAAGGTTGCAAGAATGTGTAATGACTTGAACAAGCATGAAAGAAAGTCATTTGATTTGTAATCATTTACAAGGCACATGCACCATTCACAATGTCCAATTTGTGATATTATTCCTTACAGTAATTTTAGGAAATAGTGAAATATCCTTCTAAATAATGGATCAATATCCTTAATAAATAATGGATCAATATCCTTAATAAATAGTGGATACATTTAAAGAATTAAATTAATGGTGTTGACTATATAAATAAACAATGTATTTTAGATTTATTGCAAAATATGCATATTATACATACAAATATTTAAGCAGTTTGAGAGCATTGAGAAACTGACTACGTAATTGTCAGTGTTTATGGATCTCCTTGCCACATCAGAGAGCTAAAGTGTTCTTTCGGCATGATTTGCTTGTCACGATTCTCTGAACTTGAAACTTGAAGAAGCATTAAATAGTCATTTGATTCCTAACCATATCCACAAAGCACATGCACCATTCACATTATCCGTTTTGTGATATTATTTCTCACAGTAATTTTAAGAAATTGTGAAATGTCCTTCTCCATTGCCATCAGGTGTGTATATGTGCAATTCAGTTATCTATCGATACCTCTGTTGCTCAAAAATCTGCGATCGTCCTGTTTAAATGTTGCTATATTGATCCAGTTAGGGCATGTTCTGAATGAACTAAATGAGAGAGCTTAACAAATTGAGTATTTTTACGGTCATCCATTTACAAGAGGAAGGATTTTATGGCAGGGTGCAATACAGACGGCGTTCCAGACGGTCGCTAATTTGTAAGGACGTGCTCTTTGTGAGTCTGTCCACACCTCTGGTCCATTGGATCCAAACCCATATTTCATTCTTTGTCTGTCTGCTCTTTGTCAGGTGGGAGTAATTTAACTCTCGGATGAGCGAGACTTGTCACTTATGTGGGACTGACACTGATGTAGAGCTGACCGTTGACCCTCCGTGCTTTTGTCTCATTATCACCTGCTCCTCATCTGGGATCAGAAAGCCTGTTGTCGCACGCTGTCCCACCATGGACTTCTGGATTTACAGAGAGAGTGCACAGCTGTACTGGGACTTGAGAATCAAGCCTTTTTGAAAGCTTTCTAAACTCATGCTAAAAAAAAAAAAACCTTTTCAGTTTTTCCCCATTCATTTTTCCCATAGGGATTTTAAAAAGTCTTAATTTAAGAGATATGTCATGAACCAAACCAACCATCTCCAATTAAAGTGAATCACAATATTACACATTTTTATTTGAAGTAAAAAAAAAAATCATCATTTGTTGGTTAAAAAGGACATTGAAAAGACTAAAAAATATGGAAAATCATCTTGAAGTCTATTAATTGATTACCCATTAGACCATTCCCAAGAAAATCAGACTGTATATCAATTCACAAGCTCTCGATTTGATTCTGATTTAAATTAGATTCTGATTCATTTGGGTTTAGATTAATATAATTTAATTCATTCCAATTATAATGTAAATTTTGCTTGCCTTACACCTAAGACATTGTCTCTATGCTGTACAATATTCAGAGCAGTGTTTCAGATTTGATTCAAACCAGTAACAGTAGAAGCTTTTCGAATATTCTTTGCAAGAACTGGCTCATTTGTTTAAGGAATCGGCTACACTGGTTGAGCTGCGTGTTTGTTTTAGCGTGCAGCCTGCAAGGACAACTAAAACACTTTTCTTGACAGTATTTTGTGGTACATTGCCTTGTTATTGCACCCCATTTAATACTGACTGCGATCTCACTTTCACAACAGGTAAAATATGATTTCTTTTGCTGTGCATCTTCAAAAGTGGTGGAGAAAACAACTGAATGAGCAGGATGTGAAGCGTTATACAAGATTACACTTTATTCCAATAGTCCACTTTAGACATTAACTATAAATAACTTTGCAACTACCTAATGCAAATATGCTTTTTATGAAGCCAGTAAGAATTAGAGCGAAAAATTGATCTTGGGATTTTAAGCATCAATATCAAGCTTTGTACCCAGCCCTACAAGAAATGTTTTGTTTGAACATCTGTTTAAACCAAAGTAGAGAAATAAATAAAAATATATGCCATTCTGTTAATTCACTGATATTGTAATAATAAACACTAACTAATATGATTCTGATCGTTAAAAATGATTTTAAAATGACGTTTAATATTTTATGCAGAATATTCAGACTGTACTACAAAGAAGGAATGACCCAGTAGCTCTTTTTACAGTATGTGTTAAACTCTCTGCTCTGACTGATTAGTGCAGTTACATGAGACTCAGTCTTGTAAAATGAGTCTCTTTCGGGGGAAAATGGGGCACCCAGCTCTCTGATGTGGCAAGGACATCCATAAACCACCATGTTGTTGAGCATTTGGTGGCAGTATGCAGTTCAGTCATGGTCTTGCCTAATGAGACCATTTTATATTCAGAGAAAGAAAGATGGGATGGGAGTTGTGAGCCTGATTAACTTCCCTAAATCTGCTTATGTGCTTTTTTTTCACACCAGACTTCAAAGGCATCACTTTTTAAATTTCCTGGACACTGGTTTTAAGTGGACTGGTTTATGACTTCTTTCTTGATCTTCAAAGAGTGTATGAACACTGAAGTGAATCTGCCACTGTCCTCAGTTCACGGGGCATCAGATAAACACAATTTGTTAGCAGAAAGGCTAATAAAAAATGACCAGGAGTAGCAAGAGGGTAATGAAACTCTTTATGTGTAGGAGTTTAGAGCTTTGTGTTATAAAAGGACCTCTTATTGCTGCCGGGTGTCTTTCAGTGTAGTGTAATTTTGAGTGTAGTGGTGTATGACCATACACGTGTTTGATTCAAGCGCCCAGAATCGTTTGGTAAAGTGGAGTGGAGAAACAACAGGCACACCATACTGAAATCTACAGAGCACCTAAAGGGACATGGTGAAGAAGAAAAAAATGAGATGGAAGGAAAAATTATTTGGCAATGCTTTTACGTTCCCCTGAGAAACTTGGCGTTCACTCACAAAGAACGGAAACGTTTTTACGAGGGAACACTAAGGTTTTGGGAGTGAATGAAAAGTTTCTCGGTGGAATGCAAAACATTTGCGAGAGAACCAAAAAGCATTGACTTATTATTTTTCATCCCATTTCATTTTTTTCCCCCACCATCATGACCCATTTTCGGCCTCTGAATATCTTACTAAAAAGACCCCACACTTTTGAAGTATAGATAATGATTTTAATGAATAGAATGCAAACTTTTAATTAAATAATGACTTAAATTTCAGTCTGTTTCTCTCAGAAATATATTGTATGACTTTAAGAGACTTAGAATAAATCACATAAGTTATATGGACTACCTTTCTGGTGATTTTTGTCCTTTTTGGGTTTTGACAGTGTGCATCGCTATCATTATGTTGCATAAGGAGCAGCCTGAACATCCTGCTTTTAATCTCCTATAAGTGGAGTTGGAATGAAATAAGGGTGAGTAAATTATGCCAAAATGTTCTTTTTGCATGCAATATCCCTTTAAATCTTGCACTGACTTTAGTGCACGTCCAAAATATTTTTCCTCTTTAAAAATCAACACTCATAGCACACTCAAATCTGAAAGACCCTCTAGAGAATTCAATTACTTCCAGAGTCATGGAGATGAACTTCCCATTTTGAAGTTGTGTGAAAGGCAGAAGGAATTAATCCAGCTGTATAATGAATGATGTGACACCCAACTAATGATGTCTGGATCACAGTGACCTTTCCTCTGTGTGAATGAGTTAAACCACGTCCACCTGTGACCACCCTCAAGCTGTCAGATTGAGGTCTGAATTTGTCTTTTGCCCCACTGAGGTTTGTCAGTGACCCCTTGTTCTGGTTTCAGACATGAGTGGAGGGACCTATTTATCCTCGTAAGTAAATGCCATTTGCTGATGTCTTTAGCATTTACCATAAATCATGACAACAGGAATCCAAATTTGCCAAACCTCAATGAGCACTGATTTACGCTGCAGCACAATGTTTTATTTGACAATGATTGCAATCACTTTATTATTTTTTTTTTTTTACTTGTTTCCCTCAAGATCCTTCTGAATCATAATCCATTACTGTTATAAAATATGTTGTGTGTCATGGCTGCTGACACTGAACACAACTCATAGTAAATACTTTGATAAGAGGTCCAGAGACAAAGTCTCTAGTGTACTTTATTACACCTTTAACTTTTCACTGAAAACCTATGTGATTCTCTTGGCATCACATGTGTGGAACGTGTCAAGTGTCCACAAATATACATTCAGTTGTCTTTCATATTGGTGTCTTCCTGTCCTCTTAAAGCCTTGACTTTGACATATGAACTGTTTATTTAGTTAAAGAAACACATCATATGTCACATATCTAGTTAAACACATGCCCTCTGTCTCTTCAGAGCTGTTTAACCTTACGGTCAGTCTTCATTGGATTTTGTTTTTTGACCTATCCTGTTGTTATAACTGGACATTCCCTTATTCTTGAAAAGTTATGCAAAGTAAAATAAATAAAAAATACTGATTATTTTTGCTTATATTGTGTTGGGTTGCCACTTGACCAAGGTAAAATCTGGATAAATGAATTATTATAATAATAATAATAATAATAAAAATTCTTTTAGAACATGATTTTTTTTAAAACTTTTTCATGCCAAAGGCCCCTAAATATCTGGAATACATTTTCTTAAGTTTTAAAGGCATTTATATATATATATATATATATATATATATATATATATATATATATATATATATATATATATATATATATATATATATATATATATATTGTCATGCATTTAAAATAATAATAATATATGGTTGATATATCACAGCAATAAATGATTGTACTTTTAATCATTTATATTTCAAATAATTTAATATCTAATACGTTTAATCTGTAAGAATGCATTCAACTGTTCAGTTTTGATCAAAGGCATTTTATGCAAAGGCATTTTATTATATCTAGACATTTTATAATACCTTTTCAAAAAAATGCTGTTCTTTTCAACTTTCTATCCATCATATAATTCTGAAAATGTATAATTATCATTATATTAGCATTTATCATTAAAAATGTATCATGGTTTCCACAAAAACAACACAACGTTTCTTAACTAAGAATAAATGTTTCTTGATCACCAAATCAGAATTAGAGTGATTTCTGAAGGGTCATGTGACACTGAAGACTGGAGTAATGATGCTGAAAATTCAGCTTTGCATCATAAGAATAAATTATATTTTAAAACCAAATGAAATCTAAAAGTTATTTTAAATTGTAAAAAAAAAAAAAAAAAATCACAATATTACTGTTTTAACTGTTATTTAATGCACACATTAACTACACCTGTAAAAACACATAAGCTGAGTTTGAAATTGTGTACTATTCACCTTATTCTTCACGCAACTAATCGGAACTAAACTTCCGCTAATCGTAGTTGTATTGTGAACCCGTAGTTTTGACTGGCTAGCTACTTTTTTAATATGGACAACAGACTGGAGTCCTTTGCGCAGTTACGGTGTACCATAATAGCTGGTTCAAGCGTGAAAAATACATGTAAGATATTTGTTTTGACTATAATCCACGCACCAGAACTGAATGTGGACGTGGAATGATCTGCACGCTGCAAGAAGCTTGTCGGCTTTGGTTAAAGCATTATTGTAATGTGTGAACACGCTGACAATGCGAGTTGCTTGTTATTTTTATGTTTGTCGAATAGTTAAAAGTGTATCTGTTGCATTAACCATTCAATCACCATTATGAGTTCTTTGCACGCACATGTTAAAAAAAATCTGTTCTATATAGTATGTGTTTAGTATGAACAAAATTCGGATGAACTACTTCTGCCATGTTGTCACTGTCATGTGACTTACATCATCAGTTGCGTCGCTTCACTGCCATTCACAAATCTCCTCCCGTGGCCTCATAGGATTGTAAAGTGTCCGTTGGATCCGGACTGGAAGTCTCGTTGGAAGTATAGGTCATCATCTGGGTGCTTTTCGGCTACGATTTTATGAATTCAGACATTTTATGATTTACGATTTTATGAATTCAGACACAGGGGAAGTTTTGTTGGGTCCAAAGCTAATCCATTTAGTGGTTTGGAAATGTGTCTTTGGCTGAGATTAATGTGAAATGGTCATATAAAAAAAGTGCACATATCATGTATATATGTAATGGCTCAAGATTACCAAGACTGATACAATCCCTATGAACTTCCATTTACTATATCAGATCATTTACGAGAAGTCCTAAAAGATTAGCTTTTTTTGTCAGTTCTGATAGTGTTTGAGAGTCTTCCATAAAAACTGCACCCCTTCTGCTCTAACATCCATTTGATTTTTGTACAGAACAGTTTCTAACAAATATTCATAGTCTGATTCTCAGTGCCGGCCAAAGCCTTTGTCATAATTCTCAATTCTTCTCTGGCATTTCTCCATTTCATCACATCAGAGTTTTCTGAGAACTGTTGATTAATCCCAATTCACTTTTCCAGGTCCCAGCCTCCCGAAGTTTTATCAGATAACCGGTCCGAACATTCTCCTAATGCTACAAAGTCATTTCACGCATGGCACTGAGCTAATCCTCCATCACTATATGGCAGATATGCTCATCTCTGTCATGTGTATCTAAAGCAGACCCCCGCAGACTGATATCAGGCCTCTAAAATGAGGTGTGGTGAGGCTAACGCCTGTGCGGCCTTGTATTAATACAACATTCCCAGGCTCCCTGTTGATAGATATGGGTGCATTGGTGTAACGGTCTCTTTGTCATAGTTAATGGAGCCGACTGGGCATGTGGTGAAGCCGTTTGATTCGTCTGCCTCGATTTCGTTTTGTGCGTGTGACGATTTGGACCGCCTTCAAGGAAAGTCAGTGGGTTTAATATGTATAATAAAAGCAAAACATCAGTATTTATTATGTGGGGATGATTTCTATAGGTATCTGTGCTCATAATCTTAAATTCACTGCAGAAGGAAAAGCAGAAAGACAACAATGTCATTCATTTGTCTGATAGCTTTAACCTTCAACTTCTCCAAAAGTCCTCGTCTTATGAGCAACAATCCTCAAACTTTGACTTAAATGTCAAAACCATGTGATATTACAGATTATAAAACGGTTAGTTCCAATCCTTGATTCTGATTGGTCAATAGCTGCGCTTTATTCACGATAAAACACGGCTATGACCGCTTCACCCAATGGTTCTATTTATCACTGTGCCCTTAGGAACCACATGTATCAACATAAACATAGACAAAAACCTAAGAATTAAAAAGGCTCAAATGTTTAAAGTAAATTTCGATGTACTAGGCATGACGATGGATAAGTGGTTTGAGAACAATTTGTAGAGACTTCTACAAATATGAGCCGTCATGCTGAAGTGCTGAAATGTAGCATTGATACATTCGAGAAGACTCATAATGTAAAAAATACCGTGCAGCAAACCCAATGGGCAGTGAAATGCTTCGGTGACTGGTGTATTGAAAAGGGTTGCAGCATTGATTTTAAACAAATCACCAAGATGGAACTCAACGCGCTTCTTCATAACTTCTACGGAACTGTCAGAAGCTCCAAAGGCGAAAAATATGGGATCAGTATGTAGCGTTACGTGCGGGTCTGAACAGATTCCTGAATGATCCACCTTTGAGTTTGTCCTGGTGTCTGATGAGAGACGGTGGATTCACCTCATCCATGTTGTAAAGACAATGAGAAGAGAGGGTCGTGATAAAATGGTGCATCACACACCTAAAGATTTCTTAATCCTAACACACCTGAAAGACTCGTAAACAATGTTGTAAAAAATAAAAAGAATGGGACAAAGTTTGAGAGCGGTTTGTTGTTTTTATTTCAGCTTTCATGCATATTACCTTTTGGAACGTTGTTGTTCACGGTCAGGGACTATTTTTTTCTAGCGGAAGGAATGCTTTTATTGATTTAACTTCATGCAATTTCCACTTATAATTTTTTTTCTTTAATATTGTGTGGTAACCGTTTTTTTAAAAGCAATAAGGTACTCAAGGCAAGTGCTGTATCGCACAGCCTCTCGTACCTTATTGCTTACATAGCTGTGTCAGGTTAAGTAAGGAACCATCTCACATATGTTTCGACGTTTTGTCTGGCTGATCTGTTTTCCAAAAGCACAGCTGTTTTTAACATTAAGAAATGTTTCTTTAGCACCAAATAAGAATATTGGAAAGATTTCGGAAGGATCATGCGACACAGAAGATGGGAGTAATGGCTGCTGCAATTCAGCTTTGCATCGCAGGAAATTGCAATACAATATAAATTAAAATATATTAAAACAGAAAACAGATATTCTAAATTGTAATAATATTTTATATTGTAACTGTTTTTACTGTAAAACCAGCCTTGGTGAGCATTAGAGACTTCTTTTAAAAACATTAAACATTCTACCAACCCCCAAACTTTTGAACGGGAGTGTAAGAGCTCTTGGATGGACTCTAATAAAGTTTTTAATTCTGTTCTTTAATTTAATTTGATCTTGCCTTCTCCCTACATTCCCTGAGTCTCATATAACTGTAAAAATTCAAAACCAGGAACAGAAATATGCATTCTAAAATCTGTTAATAAGTTTTGGTGTTTGAGTTTGCAGAAGCAGGTGCTCTGCCTATTGCAGATGGTAAACTGACAGCCGAAGAGGGTATATCAGGAGAAGTTAATATTAGCAAACATATGGCTTGTGCAACTGGACTATAAATAAGACAATATACTGTATTTGAGTTATAATTGAGTTTATTTGATCTACAAACTGAGCTTCTGGTCTGATTTCAGAGAAAGTTTCTTTCTCACACACTTCCCGAAGTGTTGTACATTTAGAACTTATTTATATTTCAAGCTTAATTTGTCATTTACAATGCAATACCCAAATGCGGAAACATTTTATGATTCATTTTCTATTGAATAATGTAATGTTGACAGTTTCAGAGATCGTTTCTGAAAATGATTTTTTATACAGCTCTAGCATAATTCATATTTGTATGTAGTCATTTCACTAAGACTGCTTGTGTGTCACGTCATAAAGTCTACAAGTGGGAATAGTTATGAGCCATTTGAGAGCTTCTGAACATCTTTCTATATTTAAGGCTAAAATTGTAAAAAAAACAAAAACAAAAAAAAACAGCAGTCTAAACGTGGGTGTTTTTTTTGTGAATGTGTGTTGGCCAGAATGATTGCCATATGCAATAAAAGAATTTGTTCAAATTAAAGTCAACTTAAATACTTTTGTTCATCTAATTCAGCAACAGGTAGTCTTTTGAACTTAAAAATTCATGTCAACTCAAAAAAGTACTTGAGCTAACTTGAAAAAATAAGGCAACCTATCACACTCAACTTTTTAAGTTAACTCAATTTGGTCTAATTTGCTCCAGTTTAGCTAACTTAACTTTTGTTCATCTAATGAGTAACAGTCTTTTGAACTTAAAAATTCTTGTCAAGGTAACTAGAGAATGTTAAGCATTTAGCAATGCAATAGCTACCCTCTCCATGTTTGATTTTCAAAGATAACTTCATGACATGAACATTGTTTCCCTTATAAAACGACAAACATTTTACTCGGCCAAATGCATATTGCATACAAAAGTTGCAATGAGATGAACACAAATCTCCAGTAAGCTCCAGCAATTTTACAATTTCGAGTGCTTTTTGGAGAAAAAAGAGATTTTCAGAAAATGTGTTTGCCACAGTAAGAAATGAGGCGGTTTGTGATAAAGGGCAGGCTGGTGTTCCAGATGTGTGTCTCTCATGAGAGCGGTCCATAATTAAACTCTACACACTCAATAACCTTAAAGATTCTGTGCTGCCAGCATTTTTTCCTTTGTTTTCCACGCTGCCTCTTGAATGGGCCTCTTGTTGTTGGCATGACTCCCCTGCTACCTGCTGAACTGTGTGTTGCAGAGCTCAAGTACACACCAGTGGCGTCATGTCTGTATTTTGTCCTCACTCCCTCTGGGAGATCACACTTGAGGAGAAGAAAAAGGGCCTTTCCAGTTCTCACCCATCTCACATCTTCCAAGCACAGCTGGAGGACATATCCCATGAACTTTCACCTTTTCCGAAACTCATATTGCTACCAGTAATGTTTGCAGTAAAAAAAATAAAAAAATAAAATAAAGCTTCTGTTTGGGAAATTGTCCCAGGCAATGGTTAGACTTGTAACTGTTTAATCTTTATACAGCCGTGGTAAACCAACAAAGATCAGGGAGTTTTTATTCCCTTCATTTTGCTTTTTGGAGCCGTGGGCCTCATGCATACCAACAGCGACAGATACTGTGCCAAGTCAGATAAGCTTGTAAAACCATAAGGAGCCTTGTGCACATTTTTAGCTAAATGGAGGCAAATGTTGTCAGAATGTGTCAGTGAGTTCCCCTCAGGAGCCAAAACTCTGCCAAAGCAACAACAAAAAATAAAATAAAATAAACTTAAAGACAGAGAGAGCACTTGCAACTTTTGCTACAATCATTGTTAGCATTATTTTAATGGGAGAGTTCAACAAAAAATTATATTTTGTTTTTATTTAATCACCTGCATTTCGTTCCAAACTTGTATGACTTTCTTTCTTCTGTAAATCACAAAAGGAGATGGTTTGCAAAATGTTCATGCTGCTCTTTTCCGTACAGTGAAAGCATACAGTGACCAGGCTGTCTAGCTCCAAAAAAGACAAAGAACATCATAAAAATTGATGTTATTTACTCCCCATATTATTCCAAACCTGTATGACTTTCTTTCCTCTCACAAAAGTATATGTTTTGCAAAATGTTCATGCTGGTCTTCCCATACAATAAAACTATATAGTGACAAGAAGCTGTCAAGATTCAAAAATGTCAAAGAACATCATAAATGTGGTACATACAACTCGATATTCCAGGTTTTCTGAAGCCATACAATAACTTTAGGTGAGTCGATTTTTGGTGCGTCACGATCAATTACAAGACACTTCAATGAAAGCCAAATATATATATATATATATATATTTATCAAAATATAGAGGCATATGTGCAAGGATGAGTAAATAATTAAATACTTTACACAATTTTGGGTGATTTGTTCCTTTAAGAGACTTTTCTGTTGACAAAATATGGAGAACATTTTTTACTCAGAATTCCCTTTAGGGATATTATACTGTGAGCTCGGATTCCTAGATAGTAGGCTATATTCACAGTGTCAGCATTAATAAAATTACTCAAACTAAAGTAAATTCAAGGTAACAGATGGTGTTTGGACACATTCTGGGCTCGTCGTTGACCACAGGGGATGTGCAAAGATTCTCTCATCGCAAACACCTTTCAGTGGATTTGAGAGAATATTAAAACAGGAATTTACATGGGTTTTGTTGTTTTTGTTGTTGTTTTTACATCAGTGGAGTGAGATCCACATTTCTTGATTAACTGTTTTTAGGTTTGAAAATGCAAAAATAGAATTTAGACATTCACTGTTTGAATAGCTTTTTTAAAATATCTAAATGAAGAGGGCACTCTGGAAGAGATAAAATGGGACTCTGGGATAGTAATGGTTGCATTTATAGATTTAACGGTGTTTTTTATCCAAAAATGAGCCATGTGCTCCTCCGCTCTTCCTAATCAGATTTGAGACGTGAGAACCGATGCGATTTGTAATCACTGACATGTTGCCAGCGCAAATGAGATTTGAAAATGACAGTGGGAGGAAACATTTATTAATGAATTTTAAATACAAGTTTCTCACAAAACTAAAATGATGCTGTGTCCACCGTTTTAATTATTTTTTTATATTTGGTATTATTATTATTGACTTTTTGTTGGTGTTGTTCAATGTATAGAAAAGTGCAGCGTGAACATTCTTCTAAATTTCTCCATGTGAAAAAGTGCACTCTGGGCATATTGCAAAATATCCATGGGAGAAATAATACTAAATATTCTTAATAGAAGGCATCAAATAGCTGTTCCTTCTGTTAAGATGAACACTTTGCTTCAGCGAGAACCCCTAAGTCACCTCTGCCTTTCCTTTTGTGTTCACCTTCCCTTGAGAACATGTATTTGTCTTTGTTTTCTTTTTACCATTCTCTCTCTCTCTCTCTCTCTCTCTCTCTCTCTCTCTCTCTCTCTCATCCCCCTCCTCAAGCTCTCTCTTTTCATTTTCACCCTGTCTGAGAATGATGGCCGGCGGCTTCTTTGAACCCCAGGGGGTTTTAAAGGATAGCAGTAGACAATTATCTGCAGCGTGATGGCAGCCGCTCATGGTGACACTGTTTTTTTCTTCTTTTTCTACCCTAGCCACTTTGAATGTCATTGCCGGGTGGGTGCAAATAAGTGGTATCTCTCTACACCATATATGAAGCCCTTGATGATGCCCATCATGAATTGCACTGAACTGTAATATTTGAATGTGAAGATAAATGATCTGAGCTTCTTTTCATAAATCATTGAAACGTCTCGGTTACGTATGTAACCCTCGTTCCCTGAGTAGGGAACGGAGACGTTACGTTGGATGACGACGAATGGGGTTTCGCTTAGAAAGCCTATCAGCTTCGAGTATTTAAAAACGAGCCAATGGCAAAGAAATGCCATGGGTCTGCGGAATTTGCATGACATAACTCCGCCCCACCTCGTGGGTATATAAGGAGGACGCCGGCAACATGCAGTTATGTTTCTTCGCTGAGGAGCCAAGACTGAACTCAGGGGATCCCCGCGGTACAGCGGAAGTGGCAGGAAGACGTAACGTCTCCGTTCCCTACTCAGGGAACGTGGGTTACATACGTAACCGAGACGTTCCCTTTCGTTGTCACTCCGAGTTACGTCGGATGACGACGAATGGGGTTACCAGTCTAATCACGCCACCTTCACAGCTGTCTTCCAGTGCCCTGCGTAAATCTGAGCCCTCGATATATGTTAGGACGAAGGACCCCTATTTAACACAGTAATACGAAGGTACACTGGGAAGCATATCCCATAGCTTAAGAGGAAATATGCAATTATCACCAACCCAGTTGGGGGGGGGGGGGGGGCATTTGGAAATACACATATGACCCGAAGGAAACATATGGAGAAACTCTGAGGTGTCCAGCCGCAGGTGGAATATTTCAACCTCAGGGGTGGCAAGGTGGCTTGCCGAGGGAAAGACACATGCTCAGAGAGCTTTACAGTGGAAATACACGTGTGGGGGTAGCTCCGGGGAGGGACCATGCACACGGGAGGCACCTAGCCGACGCCCAGGCAATAGACACTGGCGCTAGCTTCAGGGGTGCTGGAGGAACTCAGGGCTTTCGGAGAAGCTCACCTGAGCAGAATATCGCACGTATCCAGTCCGTGGAGTGGAATGGCGAGCAAGCGAAGACACCTGAGCGGGTCCGGTACTAGCTAGTTGAAGCGAGTACATGAGAGGACACTGGCTCCACTCGGAGATTATAGAATCTGGCGAATGTGTTCGGTGTCGCCCAGCCTGCAGCTCTGCAGATGTCTGCTAGCGAGGCGCCATGCGCTAGAGCCCAAGAGGATGCCACACTCCGGGTGGAGTGGGCAGTCACACCAAGGGGGCACGTCGACCTTGCTGCTGGTATGCCAAAGCAATGGTGTCCACTATCCAGTGAGACAACCTCTGCTTTGAGAGAGCCTTTCCCTTCAGCTTCCCACCATAACAGACAAAGAGCTGGTCTGAGGTACTGAAACACTGCGTCCTGTGTACATAGGCGCGGAGAGCGCGTACTGGACAGAGCAGTGCCAAGGCTGGGTCTGCCTCCTCCGAGGGCAGCGCTTGCAGGTTCACCACCTGGTCCCGGAAGGGAGTGGTAGGAACCTTGGGCAGATATCCAAGCCGGGGTCTCAGGATCACGTGAGAGTAAGCCGGCCCGAATTCCAGGCACGCTTCGTCAACGGAGAATGCGTGCAGGTCCCCGACCCTCTTGAGAGAGGCCAATGCAACCAGGAGCGCTGTCTTCATTGACAGGAACTTAAGCTCCACTGATTGCAGAGGCTCAAAGGGAGCACTCTGTAGGGCACTTAAGACCACTGAGAGGTCCCAAGAGGGAACGAGAGGAGAGCGAGGAGGATTCAGCCTCCTCGCCCCCCTCTGGAACCTGACGGTCAGGTCGTGCTCCCCTATGGACTTACCTTCCACTAAGTCGTGGTGAGCGGCAACATAAACTTTGAGGGTGGAGGGAGACAGCCTTCGCTCCAACCCATCTTGAAGGAAGGAAAGCACGAAACTGATCGAACACCTCCGGGGGTCTTCTCGGCGAGAAGAGCACCAGTTGACGAAGAGGTTCCACTTCAACGTGTAGGCGTGCCTAGTGGACGACGCTCTAGCGGAAGTGATGGTAGCCACCACCGTAGGTGGTAGGGTACTCAAACCTGCCTCGTCCCGTCCAGGAGCCACACGTGGAGGTTCCAGAGATCGGGACGAGGGTGCCACAGGGTGCCCCGTCCCCGAGAAAGGAGGTCCTTCCTCAGAGGAATTGGCCAAGGAGGTGCTGTCGCGAGGAGCACTAGTTCGGAGAACCAAGTCCGGGTGGGGCAGTACGGCGCAACCAGAAGGACCTGCTCCTCGTCCTCCCTGACCTTGCGCAAGACCTGCGCAAGAAGGCTCACTGGGGGAAACGCATATTTGCGGCCCCGCGGCCAGCTGTGCGCCAGCGCATCCGTGCCGAGCGTGCCCTCGGTCAGAGAATAATACTGGGCGCAATGGGTCGAGTCGTGGGAGGCAAACAGATCTATCTGTGCGTCCCGGAACTGGTCCCAAATCAGCTGGACCGACTGGGGACGGAGTCGCCATTCTCCAGGGAGGGGCTGAAGCCGTGACAGCTCGTCAGCAGCACGGTTCAGGGCTCCGGGAATGTAAATGGCACGAAGGGACCTCAGATGCCTCTGACTCCATAAGAGGAGGTGGCGGGCGAGTTGCGACATACGGCGGGAGCGTAGACCACCTTGATGGTTGATGTACGCTACTGTGGCGGTATTGTCTGATCGGACTAGTACGTGTTGACCCATGAGCAGCGCTCGGAAGCGGTGCAGGGCAAGGCGTACTGCCAGCAACTCGAGGCAATTGACATGCTATAGGCGCTGGGGTCCTGTCCAGGAGCCCGCGGCAGCATGTCCATTGCACATGGCGCCCCAGCCCGTGGTGGAGGCATCTGTTGAGACAACAACATGCCGAGACACTCAATCCAGGGGGACACCAGCCCTGAGAAAACTGAGGTTCAACCACGGGGTGAAGGTCTGACGGCAGGTCAGAGTAACTGGTACTCGGAGCGTGCCTTGTTGCCATGCCCACCTCGGGACTCGGTCGCGAAGCCAAAGCTGAAGCGGTCTCATATGAAGCAATCCGAGTGGCGTCACCGCGGCTGCAGATGCCATATGCCCCAGGAGCCTCTGAAAATGTTTCAGTGGAACCGCACTCTTGCCCTGTATTTGTCTCAGACAAGTCAGCAGTGACTGCGCGCGCTCGCTCGTAAGCTGCGCGGACATGGCGACCGAGTCGATGTCCATACCGAGAAAAGAGATCCTCTGCACGGGGCAAAGTTTGCTCTTCTCCCAGTTGACCCGAAGGCCCAGACGAGCTAGGTGCCGGAGCACAAGGTCTCTGTGTTCGCAAACCTGGTCTCGAGAGTGAGCTAGGATTAGCCAGTCGTCGAGATAGTTCAGGATGCGAACCCCGTGAACCCGAAGGGGAACAAGGGCTGCCTCGACGACCTTCATGAAGACGCGAGGAGACAGGGCTAGCCCGAAAGGGAGAACCGCGTACTGGTATGCCTGCCCCTCTAAAGCATACCGGAGGAACGGTCTGTGTCGAGGAAGAATGGAGACATGAAAGTAGGCGTCCTTCAGGTCGATCGCTGCAAACCAATCCTGGGGCCGCACACATTCGAAAATGCGTTTGGCGGTGAGCATTTTGAACGGCATCCTGTGAAGGGAGCGATTCAGTACGCGCTGGTCCAGGATTGGTCGTAACCCACAGGTTTTCTTGGGGACAATGAAGTAAGGGCTGTAGAAGCCGGACCTCATCTCGGCTGGAGGGACAGTCTCGATTGCACCCTTCGCCAGCAGGGTGGCAATCTCTGCTCGCATGATGGGGGCATTGCCGCCGACCAAAGTGGAGCGGACTCCCCTGTAGCGGGGAGGAGACCGTGCGAACTGAATCGCATAGCTGAGCCTGATGGTGCGGGCGACCCAGCGGGACAGTTGGGGAAGCTCTAGCTAGGCTCCCAGGAACTGAACCAGCGGGGTCATGCGGACCACAGGCGTCCCCCCGGAGGGGCAGCGAAGCGGAGTAACTGGCCCGGACGTGGACGGCATAGCGATCCGGTGTGGGGGCGCAGTTAACATCCGCGCCCTGACAGAGGAGGCCAGGGAAGGACCAGCGTTCCACGGGGGCCTGCTCTGCCAGGGGTCTGGCGACAGAGTGGGACAGGGCCGAAACGGTCCGTGGACGGCACGCCGTGTCAACCAACTCTGGGACAGAGGGGGACGAGGAGAGCACGGCTTGTGGGCGGCGCTCTGTGTCGTCCGAGAACTCTGTGTGCTCAGGGATGAGGGGTTTGTTTCTGTCTTTAACCACATTAGGGTGCTGCCCACCCGTGGGTGAGCAGCGGGGAGTGGAGAACAAAAGATTCTCCCCCGGCCCTCCACCGGGGGAAGGAGTGGCCCTGCTACCATCTCCTGAGAAACAAATGTCATCCCTGAGCAGCCCGTCTCAGGAGCGCCGCTTGGCCCGGCGCTTGGCGGGGGGCGGGGCGGGAGAGGGCTGTGGCGCCTTCCTTCGGCTTCCTCCGCGACTGGGCCTGGGTGAAGGCTGGGACAGGAGCGCATTGAGCAGACGAGTCCGCTCGGAATCCCGCATCTGGGCCTGTTAGACCTGCAGAGTGGCCATGGCATGCAAAGAGGTAGCCGCCTGTCCCGCCGCTCTGTAAGACTTCGCCACCATAGATGACGAAAATCTACAGGCCTTGGATGGGTGCTTAGGCTCGCCCCGAGAAGAAGCACTCTGAGGACACAGTTGCATCGCAACAGAGCGTTCAACCGGGGGAAGCCCAGTGTACCCACGGGCGGCCACCTCATCGAGGGGAGGAAAGGCGGATGAGACCAGCGAGCGGTCCCGGGAAGACAGGGGGGTCTTCCAGGACTTCGAGATCTCATCATGCACGTCCGGGAAGAAAGGTATTGGGGTTTGCCGTGGACCACGGGGGTCGGCAGCCTTACCCAAAAACCAATCGTCCAGCCGCGAGCGCTCAGGACAGGGTGGAGGCCTCCACTCTAGACCGATGCTCGCGGCTGCCCCGGAAAGCATGGCCGTCATTTCCGGATCCGATTCAGGCACAACCGTATGCACACCGGAAGGTGGCAGCTGCGCTGAATCTTCACTTCCGGAAGAATGAAGCCCACCTTGTGATGCTGCTACAGACATTGCATCTTCCTCTGTAGCTTCAACCGAAACTCGCGGGCCACCCGAAGGTCGACCCGCGGGAATCGGAGGTTCACTAGCGGGGACCGTCACTGAAGAGGGGGGCTGGGGTCGCGGACACATAGTCGGCGCCTGGTTCCAGACCGTAACCCTCAGGTCACCCTGGCCACCAGCCGAAGTAGCACTCCTCGGGGGAGCGTTAGATCGGGGTGTGGATGAGGGGACTCTCACTCTTGCGAGTTCATTGAGTCTCGACCTTAGTGACGCGATGGTCATGTTCCCGCAGAGAGAACATGACCCATCCACGAGCGCTGCTCTAGCGTGATCCATGCCCAAACACACTAGACAGCGCTCGTGCCCATCAGAGACAGACACAAATCTGCCGCAACCAGAAGTGCACGGGCGAGGCATCTTTAAAAAGACGTGCCGCGTGCAAGCTCTTTTAAGAGAGAAACACTCTAGTGTTGAAGCGCCCGGGGATACACGCACTCTCTGGCAAACCACTGCACAGATAAGCAGGAAGCGCGCGCTCGCTGGATATCGCTGTCACACCAACACCAGAGGAACTCGTTCGTGAAGCTGACAGTTCAGAGATGGCTTTGTGGAGTGAAGAGAGACTCTTGGCTCCGAAGCGAAAACATAACTGCATGTTGCCGGCGTCCTCCTTATATACCCACGAGGTGGGGCGGAGTTACGTCATGCAAATTCCGCAGACCCATGGCATTTCTTTGCCATTGGCTCGTTTTTAAATACTCGAAGCTGATAGGCTTTCTAAGCGAAACCCCATTCGTCGTCATCCGACGTAACTCGGAGTGACAACGAAAGGGAACTGTATTTCTCTTGAAAACACATAATGCAGAAATCAACATATTTAAATTCTATAATATTCAATCATTCAACACCTGTATGACTTTCTTCTGTGTCCAGAGTTCTCTTTTTAATTAGACTAGTACAATAACTAAATAAGTTTCGGGTCAGTAAGATTTTATGAAAACATTATTTTACTCTGCAAAAATGTTGCTCAAAAGTGACAGTAAAGTAATGTTACAAAAAATATATATTTAAAATAAATTCTATCCGTGTGATCTTTCTATTTATGAAAAAAAAAAGAAATATATTATAGTTATAATAGGCTATAGTTTCCAAAAAAAGTTATATAAAAAATATTAAAATTCCTTTTTTTTTGTGGAAATTGTATTTGATAAATGATATATATATATATGAAGGATTTAACTGTGTTAAGGATAATAACTGCCCCTCCCTCTTGCAGCTCATCTCTTCTCATCTCTGATGACTTGTTTACTGGCGTAAACAGGAATAAATTACATTTTAAAATATTTTCAAATAGACAACAGTTATTCTAAATTGTAATAACATTACAAAAAGTTTGATAAGCTATAAGGGATTTTGTTCAAAAAGATTAAAATATCACAACACTTTTAAACAATATTATAAATTATTATTATTATTATATATTATTTTATTTTTTTCCTGTTCATCTTCATATGGCTTCGGAAACTTGGATTATAGCTCACAGGCCATGGACTAGTCTTTTTACCCCTGCAGTTACACTGCAGAGCGGCTCTCATTGAGACAGAGCCTCAGGGCTCCACGTTTGACTCTGAATGATGTAGTGCTCACCAGTACTGCACATTTGTGGATTTGTTTGGATGAGTCTGACAGTTTTTCTTTTTTTTAGCTCAAGTGTGTGTGTCTTTCAACTAGAGCTGCACGATTAATCATTAAATGATTGCGATCTTGATTAAAAACTCATGTGAGCTTATTAATAAATGTCAATGATTCAGCTATCTATTAAACCTTTGACAAGTACAATCCCAGCAGAATATTCAGATCTGCATTGGCGATGCCGCTGAGCCAGAGAGAGCAGTTGTCATAGGCTATATGAAAAAGCTTCTTAAAAAGGTTTTCAACAACACAGTATCATTACAATAATTCAGGAGCCTACTGGGATAAAGGTTTATAGTTTGGATATAAACACTACTGTCTATGGAAGCGATCAAAATAGTAAATCACCTTTTGAAACTTGATGCTTCAAATAAAGATGGTATCAATTACATCGTTTCACCAGTAGGTGGCAACAAGTGACTGTGAAATGTTGTTTTGTCATTGAATTATTCACTCTACAGATTAGTTCAAAACACTGATTCATCAAGTAATGAAACAAGTGAAGTCTTTATGAGCGATCAATTAATCATTATTATTAAAATGTATTAAATATTTTTTAAAGAGAATTTTTTTTTAAATTGTTCATTCAAAATCATTGGAAAATCGTGATATGGAGATTCTCCATTGATACATAATGGAGTCGTGCAGCTCTACTGTCTACTAGATCACGGACAGATGCAGGATGGATGTATTGATAACAGTATTGGATAAGTGTGCTGCTTTTGGTGAGCATGTGTTAGTATGTGTGTGCTGCTATTGATTTACACGCAGTGGCGATGAGTGTCTTTGTCTGCATCATGATTATACTTGTGCGCTGGCGGGGGAAGGCGGGGGGGATTTACAGCCAACTCAGCAAACCTGTCAATCTGCCCACCCCTCATTTTAAGAGATTAAACGTAGTGTGTGTAGCTGATATACTGCTGCACTGATGTCTGTTACTTTGGTTTTCTGTTATCTGATCTAACTTGCAACATGTCGATGCTTCAAGCTGGATGACATCTCAGTCTTGGTTTGCCTATGTGAAAACAGTAATAGAACCATCCCAGCTAACAGGGAACGTTCTCAGAACTTTGGCTACCGTTCTGGAAAGGTTCTCTCAAAGTTATGAGCAAACATTATTCCAGTAACGTTAATGGAGTGTTTGTTCAAAATCTGGTCTTTAATAAGGTTCTCAAATTAGCACATGACGTCCCGGGTTACTTGACTGTAACCCTGTTTCCTGAAAAAGCGAGAACGAGATGCTGCTCTAATAGTGCTATGGGAAAACATCTTTGTTTGACCGGTTGTGAAGTATGTGGCAAACACGCTAAGGATTGGCTTTAAATAACCTCTGATGATGCCGTGATTGGAATGCGCGCTTGTGAGAGGCTATAGATGTGATGGTGCGCCTTCAGGTATCACTTTCTCTATAGAGACGTCTGGACACATCCTCAGTGTGGAAATGTAGCGAAGCATCATGTTCTCCTTTTTTCAGGAACAGGGTTACAGTCAAGTAACCCGAGAAGTTCCCTTTCAAAAGCTTCTCTCAATGCGGCACTGACTGCGCTATGGGAATGAGAATACCAACGCCATCGCACTGGAAGTATCTGGACCCCGCAAGGTTGAGTAGTGTGTGCTCACAAACACAAGGAAGATCTTAGACATTCCAATGCAAGACTGCTTCTTTCTTAAATCGAATCTTTGTGGTCCCTCACTAAGACATTCTCACCTTCAAATGTGAGTTTTAACATACTGAATTATAGTCTGATGTTAACATTTTATAAGGTCACCAAGTAATTTATGCGCATCATATTTCCTCTGATCAATTATGAATCAGACATGATTTTTTTCATATCCTCCAACATGTACATTAATAATCATCTACGATGTCAGTGCATTGCTTCAAATCTTGTGCTAACATGAAAACATCTGGATGATTGACTGGTAAGGCCTTGCATTGACAGACACAAGAAGGACATGCATGTGTTTACATTATTATTCAAATATGTATGTGTGGTTTGTAACATGGAGTCTCCAGGCGCCACACTAACCATCCTGACCTGTCTATCTTAACCCTCATTACTCGCACACGGAGGCGGGTGGGACCGTTCCGAATGAATCTTTATAGTAGGATACAGTGTGTTGTTAGTTTGTTGACATGAGCTGTTCATTTCATTCAAAATTCCTTTAACTGTACTAAAAATTTTTTTAATAAAAATAATTAATATAACATAATAATAATGAATGTATTATTAAATACTATTTTTTTTATTTGACAGTGTAGGATTATTGCAATAGTAACTTTGATTAGTTAGTTTAGTTTTATTTATTTATTTATTTACTGTTCTCAGCTGATTACATGCCTGCATCTTCACATAATGTCTTCACATTTTCTATTCAGAGATATTTCTGTTGGAGAAAGCCTGGCACAATGTATCATGCAGCGTTTTGGCTCACAAGACCCTTAAAGGGATTAACTCTCAGTGCTCCTCCTCGGCCTGACAGCATCTGTGATGGGGTATCTGTGCCACAACGTCATCACGACCAGATGATATGAGCATGCTGACCCACTGCCACGCTGCCAGTGCCAACAGGGGCCTGGCACAGAGCTGGGTGGTGTGGTCAGTGTATGATGAAGCACAGTGGCAGCCGGTGTACTGGCCACCCACAGCCAGAGTCATGGAATGTTTGGCCAGTCTGGACAGTCACATTATTAACACACTCCTGCTTAATAGATTTGTTTTTCATGTAGATGGTGTGGTGCCTTACCATCTACTATCTCTCTCTAAGGCATCACACTAATTGAAATGTAACCTCATACTGTAAGTGACTGAAATGACACTTTTTACATTGGCATGCACTACACTGTAGATTTCAATATGTCGATTCTGCCAGCAGCGCCACCATCTTTGAATTAGAAAATGCGTTTGTGTGTGGAAACAGGTGGTTATGTAACAAACGGACTGCCTTTATATTATAAATACTCCATTGTAATAATTTAATAAATCTGTTTAATACTATATCAATTTATGGTAAGATTTTAGATTTATATGCACACTGCCATTCAAAAGTTGATTGGGTTGGTATGATTCTCTTATGTTTCTCTGTATTTGATCAAAACACAGAAAAACATGAATGTTTTGAAATAGTTACATTTTAATTTGTAACTTTTTGTAACAGATGTTTAATTTGTAACAGATGTTTATGACCAAATTTCATTAAAATCAGGGTCCGTTTACACTGCACCATTTTCAACTAAAAATAGAGAACGTTTTATATGTTTTGGCCATTCATTTACACGTCAACGCCGTTTTGACGGCCTGAAAATGGAAACGTTTGAAAACGGGTTTCAAAGAGCAAGTTTTTTAAAACGATACCGTTATCGTCTCTGTGCAAATTTATGAAAACTGTGACATGATGCGCATGTGTATTACGTGTTCAGTATATATGTGCGTAGTGTATCTTTACAAAGTGACATCGCCAACTACTGGCCAGGCATAAATAATACAGAATTTTTGATCGTTTTCACAGATCCTGTGAACGGGGATCGTGACAATGTTGTCGTATGTACGTGAAAAACGTTTCCGTTTTTAGGACAGCGTTTTCGAGAGTCTGATGTTCAGCAAATTGCACAGCTAACAGTATGATACTGTAGTAAGCACCTTATTTTTATTGCATAGAAGTACTTTTGATGCTTTTCAGTACTGAATAGAATATAGTTGTGCATGTCATCTGAATGCTCTCTTGATTAAGACCTCGATATACGCGAGGCAAAGTTATTTTTCCTTCTTTGCTTACGGCACTTCAAGCAAAATCAAACCAGAACATACTGGTTTAATGTCATTTCGAACAAAATCAGGCCAAAATTAAGTTCGTTTGGAGTTTGTTACGGAAGTTCAAAACAGTTTGCCAAAACTGACTTTCCAGAAAAGTTAGCTCCAGATGTTATACACCTTCAAACTACCATTGGTCCATGGAGATTCTGTAGTAGGCGCATGTGGACTGAGGCTTCGACGCCTTTGACGTGAAAATATTCTCAGGTTCATTTCTTTTGTTCAGTCCATCATGGTCAGACGTAAGTGAAAAGATGAATACACTGGAGAGTCGCTTTATTGTAGAAATTATAGTTGTATTTTAATTGATGTTTAGACCACACTTTTAGCGTAAGCTTTTTACCATGCTCTTTGCAATGCATTCTTTGAGTGACTCATACTACTTTACACAAAATGCTATGAGAATGAAGCATAATATAATGCCTGCACTTTGAAACAGCCTTTAAGTGGGATGTGTATATGATAACTAAAAATGCTAAATATATCTCACAAGGGATTTGAACACACTGTAGAATTCGACGTTATATTATCATCATACAGTATATAAACCTAGAGGAAGAAATGTTCTGATTAAAAGTGCAGTGCGTCAAGGGTTGCTTAATAACAAAATGAGGTTAAAGTGATCATGAAACATTAGAAGTAAATCCCCAAAACTTCTTTAGGAGACTATCCAAATTAGACTTAAACACTTGTTATTTACCCCAGATCATTTTCCCACCAGTTTGGTTCTCTGCTGCCCCGAGTGTATTCCAGCTATTTGTGTTTTGTTTTTTTGGCCTGCCTGAACCCTTATGTCTCTTTTGTCCACACAGGTGGTCAGCCTGATATAGCATAATTATTATAATCATCTTGTTATGTTTCTGATAGCATTAGCAGTGCTTAAATAGTACTTTTTAAATAGTATGGATCAAGTGGCAAAATATTTGCTGGCGTAAAGAACACTAGAATCCCAAGGCAGAATACAAACAGCAATTAGCCATCTTTCTTCAGCCTTACAATTTTAGACCATAATGGATAGATTCTTTAAGAGCCACGCAACCTTGCACAAATAATCACATGGCACTAAAGTCTCCTCTTACCTAATAAAGGAAGCTCTGATTTATTTTTGTGTCTAGTCTTGATGCATGAACACAACCCGGAAAATGTCATTGCCGTGTCAAGTGACAAAAATGTCACCCTTTGTTTATCCTGAATAAGCAATAATTGACAATAGTTAAAGCTATTAGTGAGTATTAACCGAGCACTTGTGTGGCACTCTGCGGGTTACTCTCCTCTATGCCAACCCATTAAAGCTAAACACCATTTAAGCTCTGCAGCATATTTAGTTCATTATTCCTTTAATTGCTTGTTTATGTCTAGTAATTACAACCACGAGTGACACAAAGCCTTAGCATTGCACATTCAAATAGAATTTCCCAAATCAGACAAGGCGATTATGGCAGAAATGGCACAGGCCAGACAGACGCGCCCTTCCCTCATTTCCCTCTGAAGCCAGTCAATAAACAATTTGCATATCTTTAGTCCATCAATATTTAATAGCAGCCAGCTAAAGGGCTCCTCTCTCAGCCTCAGTCAGGTTTGATGTTTGATGCTTTGAAATGTGCCACAGACAGCAATCGCACAGTCCCCTGAGGCTTTGTGTGCGCTGCGTGTTTGTCTTTGCGTGTGCACGCGGGAGTGTGTGTGTGTGTACGTATAGTTCTTTTGAAAGCTTGCACTAATGTGTGTATTCTAGGCTATCTGCCATACTGAGTATAACTGCATACGCTAGAGTTGCGGTTACTGGTTTTGCTTCAGGAGGTTGGGCAAGTTGATATTGAAATGATATTCGGCAAGCTGTGACCCAATATCATTTCATAATAGTAGGCTATATATGCTGTTTTTCATATACAATATCATCTAGAAATTATTTTAAAATGTATGACTATAATTAAAATAAGCCAATAATGCATTTCACAAAACACTACCTTTCATGAATGGGATTTTTTTTTTTTTTTTTTTAAGAATCCCTGTTTCTACAAAGTGACATCTAAATTGGCGCACTGTTATTTTGTTAGTAAAATCACACTTTTAAAATTAGGCTACCTCATATATCCAGTTATTTTCAAGACAGTGGGAACCCATGGTTTTTTTAAAGAAAAGAAAAACGAGAAAATAAAAAAAAAGTTGAGAGAATGAATTAAAATTGTAAAAAATATTTTGTTTTAATGTTTGTTTTGCCCTTGGAAGTTTGCTGAGGCCCCCTAAGTCCCCTGGTTAAAGTCCCCATAAAAATCAAAAGTTGTTGGCTTTTTGTATCTTGGCGTTAACATTATCTATAAACTAGTGTGCTCCAAAACAATGATAAAATTCGCATTTAGAAGATAAAGGCATTAAAAACTCTCTCACTTCTGCCAATATGGATCAACAATATTGTTGACATCACTCTGCATCTGCTTCTTATCAGATTTTCTGTCCAATCAAATGCTCTCTAGAATCTGAAGCGTCCCGCCCCCTACATTATAAATAGTCACTGAAGCTGTGGCTGAAATCGGTAACTTGTTCACACAATTACTATTTTCTATATGGTAAATGGTACATAGTGCACTATATAGGGGATAGGGAATGATTCAGACAGTGTAAATATGCTTTCCACTGAGTCTGGTTTTACATTGGTGTCTGCTCCGGTCCAGAGACACGATAACGCATCACAAAGCGGATCATATGCGCGAGTCGGCAGAGACCACAAAATGTATAGGACCCATTTCTATTCTATGCAGAATGCTGCATGTTAAAGCCCTGGAGGAGATTGGGAGGAGAAATGGTTAGACAGATTCTGCATTAGAAACAGCACTGACGAGTAGAGATAACACCAATGCCAAGCACCTAATATAAATTCCACACTTTTCAAACTACACATCCTCAGCATGATTGTTCACTGTTTTGCTTTAGTAATAGTTTCATATTAAATCTAGAAGGGAAATCTTTTACACTGTGGCTGTCAAGTGCGGCTTTGCCGAGCTCAACAGCTGTGGCCGAGCTGTGATATAAATGAAACAATATTGGCTATTTAAAAAAAAACGGGGGAAGTAGCTTCTCTATGTCCCGCCCCCTGTCTTCCTCTTTCAGTAGAAATGTAACACATTGAATAACACTGCTCATTTCCAGGCACCTTTTAAGAACCTTGTGTACATTGTGGTGTATTCAAAAGGTCGGACAGTTCACTCCTAATCAACAAAAGCTGCTATATTTGTAAATGATCTGTGACTATAAATGTGTGTATGTGTGTAGTTGGGGTGGTGTTAGCATTCTGAACTGAATTTTAATGATCAAAACAAATGAGCCAGTTCAGGCCTGCAATTAGGGGACAGTAATGGCTACATGTCTCCTGTAAATGAGCAACACGACGGCCTCTTTACCCCCTCTGGAGTAAACCTCTGCCCCTGGAGAAGCCTCATTAACTGGGCTGGGTTACGGGGGAAAGGGGGTGATGGGGCTCTTTAAAGCTCAATAACCCTGGAGAGCTGGGGATGGAACCTGTTTCCTATAACAGACCGCATTAGTTCAAGGTGTTGCTGTCAATCATCTTTTCTTGTGACTCTGATTTAATGGCTAATAATATGTGTCTGGTTCCACCTACAAGATTGATGGGCATGTTACATGGCTTTTACATCCTTTACTTCTATATTGGTGCAATTGCTTTTTACCAAGTAGCTCACATTATAAAAAGTAATCAGTTGACTTAACTTAAAAAAAAAAGTGAGGAAACCTGTGCCTTCGTTTTTTCAATTACGCATACAATTTATTTACTTAATAATTTTAAGGCAAAGGGTTTCAAGACTTTAAGTTAACTGATCACTTTTTACAGTTCAATTACAACTACGCGTCATTGCATTAAAAGTGCATCGGCATGTATGACCTGCTAAGGTACAGTGTAATATAGGCTTGTCATTTAAAAATAAGAAAATAAGCTGCAAATGCTACAGTAAAAACTTGTTAAATGTTTAACTGTAAGTTGTCATACCATCTACGGAGAAAAACTGTAAAATAACTGTATGGTTTTTGCAAGTAAAAACTACTATGAAACTACTGTAGACTGTGAAACTATTACGGTTACAGTGACAATAATAATGCATGCCCAGTGTATAGTTTTATTTCATGCCGACATTAAACACCAAAACACCTCTAATTCTTGAATGTGTAGTGTGAACGCAAAGTTGCATCCTATGAATTTATTCTTGTTTATTTGCTTGTTGTAAGGTTCATTTCCAATTAAAAACCTCTATAGGCCTACTTGAGCATGATTCTCCCATATATGGCATATTCATGTATTATAGTATTCCAAGGTACTTCAAGATGTTCCAAGAATACAATAGAAGTGCATGGTACAATAAAAAAAGGAAGTTGTATAGTTTTGTATTAGACAGCATATACCATATATTTGTATTCTAATTGGTCTCAGTGTATTGTTGGTTGGTTTATGGTCTGCTTATGAGGAGATTCCATTTTAGAGCCCTAACGCTGAAATATAAGAGAAAGACTCACGTCTCTGTGGAGTCGAGCCTTGTTGTGGATTTGACCCACGTACAACGGCTTCAGCACTCCTAGGGAGCGACACTGATAGCTGCACAGCAGAGGGAAGCTGTCTATTAACATTTAAATGATCTTCCTCTGAAAGAGATAATATTATGAAAGAAAATGAAGAATTAGTGTAATGCTCAGGTCTTAGCTGGTTGGAACGAGCTCTCACTCGCCTTTGGAAAGTAATAAGTACCTCCCAATTACGCCTAATGAATTCTAATGGGCCTTCGCCATTTACAGTTCATCCATGCTCAATATGGGGACTCTTGGTCTTATTTCTTACGCAGTAAATGTGCAGTTAACTAGTGACGGACGAGGATATAATCATTTTGTCACTTTCTAATAAATGCAAATTTACTGTGTTTCTAATGCTATAGCAGTCTTTTGTTTGGTACACTGTGTATCTGAAATGCTTGGCGACATTTAGATCTTTTATATTCATGTAAACTGCCATATCAGTGTATAACTGAGAATATACATTTCTGCTTGTATATCAGCAATTGCACCAGCTAAAAAAAATACTTTTATTTTAGAGCTATTAACAATCATTGCAGTCTTCTATGCTCCTTTAAAGTTTGCTTGTTTTTTCATTGTTTGCTTTGTTCTTGGATGGTGCAGGCCATATGCTGTGGTTAAATATCACTGAAGGACTGTGAGCAGAGATGAGATTCGCTGTATCCTTTGTTCTGTTGAGTAAGTTTGAGGGTAGAGGGAGAAGGTGGGCTCCGATATCACAGCTTTGGAATACTGCCACCATATGGATGAGGTATATAACCATCACAGGGATTTTTATAGAATAGATAGAGTATAGACTCTTACTGTATGAACATTTTAAAAAGAGAAATGTTACAGAAATAACTTTAAAAGAATATAGGCTACTTAAATGCGGGCTAAATGTAATGTTTACAGAGACTTAATTGCATGTTAATTGAAATTAAATAAATATGTATTATAGTTGGAATTATATCAAATGCAATTAAATGAAATTTTGAACCACTTAAGAACCACCTACTAAGGCCTGATCCTGGCTTAATCCAAGCCCTGTCTGTAAACCAGGCCACTAAATTTAAATGTAATATAAAAAAAATAATATTTTTCATGTGTATATTAGTGTGTTATTCAACACATCAAAATAAGTATAGGCCTACGTCTCAACATCACAACAAAATTTTATTAAAACATAATGATTAAAAAAAAAACTTTAAAGTAAAAATGTTGAATTTATTTGTTACAAAGTGCATAAAGAAAAGTCATGAAAATATTCACTGGTGGGTTTTTCATTAGTATTATATTATCTGCAAGTATGTTAAAAAATATATATACTTTTAACATGAAGTACACGACAAGTGCATATTTCATACAAGTAAGCAAACTTTTTTTTTCTCAAGGGCAAAAATAAAACAACAAATCTACCCCAGTTTCACAAACAAGGCTTAAGACTAGTCCCAGACTAAAATGCATGTTTGATCTGTTGCAAGCAACTTGCACTGATGTATCTTAAAATATGTCAGTGCCATTGATGCACACCAGTAATGTTTATTTTTTTCTTTCTAAGGCATGTTTAAAAAAAGCTAACTGAACTAAGGCCTGATCTTGGCTTAATCTAAGCCCTGTCTGTGAAACCAGGCCATAGATATTTTAGGTGGTCTCGTCTGAAAGTCAAGTTGTGATATCAAGCTTTTACTTGTCTTATCTTTTACTTGTTTTAATTGAGAATTAGCATCCTGACTATTAGCTTTGGAATGGATTACACTTAAAACAGTCGAAGAGAGGTTTAATTTACTTGCTAATCATGAATCAAGTTAGCATTTCCAAGTTAGCATTTCTAATCAGATTAACCAAATTGAATCGTTTTTATCTAGCTAATTAATATTCTGTAATTAAAAACTATCTAAACTAAGTGATTGGTACCGTTATAGTATTTTGCATTATCTACAGCAGCAAAGGTTCTTCCTGATTCTAATGAAGAGGTATATAAACCTTCTGGACTGACAAAAGTTTGAACTTTTGCATTATTATTAAACTACCGATGGTTTAACATTTATTCCACTAGCATTTTAATCAAATTTCGCTTAAATCACAGATGTGTGCCCCAGCTCTGTTGTTTCGTTTAAGTGTCTGTCTTTTGATTTTGAGACTCCATCAAGCGGCAGAACACCATTGTGGAAATGCTAATGAACTTGGATGTCGCCACACAGTGATGGAGTGCTCACGGTGACAAATCCTTTATTCAACAGAGCTAGCCTTGATATATGGTGCAATTTCCACTTTTTTTATTTAATCTATAACTTAATTCCAACAATGTAATAAAATAACCTGAAGGCACCTTACAGCAATCGTTTAGTGACGTCTGCTGACGGCCTCTAAATGCGCATTGCTGCGACTTTATGGCTCAGTGGCTTAGCAGATAGACGCTTATCACTGTGTCAGATCCCAGCTCTCTCTAGTCCCCCTGTGGTCAGTGGAGGATATTTGGAGATGATTTAATGTGTTTCAACCAGTGATCATATTTAAATGAAGGTGGTAGTGGTGGGTGGAGTCTCAATGAACACAGAGATATAGCAATGAGGTATGCATATTTTTGGTTGTTGCACAAAGGCAATGCTTTCTGATATGAAGATTATTGTTATATATAGTGTATACAGTATTGTGTATACAGTATTGTGTTTGCTGGGAGATTGCTGCTTACAGACACAAAGTCAAACAAGTTTTTTTTGTGCCATTTTATCCTCTGACAGGTGAAAATCATAATTGCTTATTCCTTGTAAGAAAAATACACACGTTCAATAGGGCTGTGCCTCAGAATTCCTTATTTGGAAAGGAATGATTAATAAATGATCAGAATTTAATTTTTTTTTTTTTAAAAGTCATGAGAACTAAGTCTGAAAACTTGATTTTTCTCTCTCTCTCTTGTCATATGTAATGTGCAGGTAGTGTACAATATAGCTATACCTAAAAATATAATTCAGTTTTTAATTGAAGCCCCTCCCACACCCTGATTCTATCCGCATACAGAAACACAATATTGTCATTGCAACAATAACAGACAATGGATCTGCTTCACAAATATGTCAGCTCTTTATCGCCGCCCTAGAGGCAAGATCTGTAGGAACATAAAAGCCACTGCTTCTGTGCCCACCTTTCCCACCTAGTGATACAAAACGTATGATATCCTATTTATTATCTGCCTTTGAGAGGCTGGGAAAGGTTTTTTTTTTTTTATCTATATCCTGATCCACTGAACATTCCCAAGGTGCCCTATCCAGAGGTAAAAAAGCCCTTTAGCTCTCCTCAACAGTACACCTCTTATTCTGGGAGGGCCTCCCCGGGGAGGATTCAATTAACCAGTCAGTGCGTTTGGGACGATTTAATCCCCGAAGCCTCATTTATCTCCATAGCCACACATCGCAAAGGCCAGACTCTGGAAGAGCGCCGCCCTGGATTAGCATGCCGCGCTTTGCACATTATGTACAATGGCTCTTCACAGTGAGGCTATTACACAGGAGCATATTCAACACAGAGGATTTACCCTTACATGCTTTCGTGTGTGAAGGGCTACCTGTGTATACACAAAAGTGTGTTTAAATTTTTGCAATGTGATTTCACAGAAGAGTTGAAAAGCTAAGTTAATTTGCCCTTGGGCCTGTTTTAACAATATGTAGGATACCGATTACAATTAAAATACTGATTTAAAATAAAAAGAACCAAATTAATGTTTTCATGTAATTTAGTCACAGTCATGCTTCCTGTTTCATGTCATGTGATTCCCTGTTCAACCTCGTGATCCTGTCATTTGATCTTTGGTTCACGTGACCGATCGGTCTGCAGCGCCACTTCAAGTTGAACACACCCATTGTCTTGCTATCTTGTTATCAGTTCTGTCTTTTCATTGGTTCATGTTTATCAGTCCCAATTTGTCATTGGTTGTTTTTGTCATGTGATCTCCTTTGTCTTGTATTTAAAGCCCCCCTGTGGTGAAAATCAAGTGGCAAAATTAAATGGCATATTAAAACACCACACAGATATATAAACAATATTAAAGACTTGATTTTCTGGGGAATGGAAGGAATACAGTTTCCGGGTCCAAGCCTCTACTTGCTTCAATTGAGAATACTATCTCAACAGATAGTTCATACAACACATATAACACATTTAAATTAAGCTTTTTTTTTCTTCTTTGTTTTTTTTTTTTTAAATCATGATTTACACTACAATCTCTTTTTGGGAGTATTACAGCACACTGTGAGTGTATGTTACCATAGTTTGTTTGTTTGCTTTTGGCATCTAGTGCATTTGGTCGCATGACCTCAGACGTAACAAGCTGATTCCTTTAATTCTTCATGACTCAGGCTCTGAAACATTCATTTAACCTCATACAAACCACACAAAATACCATCAAGAATGCACTTCTTACATATTTTAGAAATTTTATATACAGTAAACAAACTGATTACAAAAAGAAAAGTTCTCCATCTATGATACATAATTTTGTGGACATGTGGTACAAAAAGCCGCACAGGCGTCTCTATCCTCATGGGATGAACTACATAATCCTATGATTTGTCTGCTTGCAGCTTTAAATATGAGAGGATCTCATTCTCATGTCCTCCTTATACCTGGATCTACATTTTAATGGGCTCATTACCGCCTGGGCTGTTGAGTGGCAGCGTGAAGTCTAAATGGGGCCCCTATTTCCTCAAAGGATAGGATCCAGACCGTTTCAGCGCAAGGTTTGGACCCCGTGGTGAGCCAGACCTCAGATAATCCATTTTTCCACCTTACTTGTCTTTGTGTTAGGGGCAAAACCATGTGACGCTATCGATAAGACCGGCCCAGCAGGGGTTAAAGCAGTGTTCATCGCCAATCCCCTGCCCCAATCTAACATATGAAATATTCAGCAGGCCAATTGAGTATTATTGTTAATACCTGGCTGTATACTGCTGAAATATTAATAAGCAATATGTTTGCTATGATTTGATTAATGCATGACCAGATCAGAAATGAGTCTGAACACTGCAATTGAAATCCCTTTGAAAAGAGCTGATGGTGGATTTTTTAATTATATGAAACATGTTCTGATAATTCACTGCAGATTTTGTACAAAAATTTCATTTTTCCATGGGAAATGGGAGTTCTGCCTATATTAATAGGGAAACAGGTTTTGTTCTATTTTTACACACTTAAAGTGCCGAATGAAACTTGCACAAATAATAAATAAATGAGTATAAAGTAGTCAAATAAATAATAAAGATAATAAAATAAATAATAAAGTAGTAAAACATTTATTGTATGACTAAATTGTATGAAAATTAAAATACAGTTTCCTCATTTCAACTTGTAGTTATTTAGATTTTTAATTTGTGTGGTATACATGGATTTAATCATATGTATGTATGTGTATTTATTTATGTTCTGTCCTCTATATCACAGGGATCACTAAAGCAAAATTTCCCAATGTTATGACCTGTGCTTGTGCCCTTTTTTTGTGTGTTTGAGATCTGACCTTCTGGACAACCAAGAGCACATGTTTTTGGTATTGGTAGGCTTCCAGCCAGCATCTCTATCCATCAATTCTGAGCCTTTGGCTCCTTAATATAACTTGCTTTTCTAAGGTCACGCTACCACAACCTCTCTGTTTTCACCTCTACATCACTGATCCAGGTAGTAGCTACTCTATATACAGAGTGCCTATTGCCTCAATTGTTTTAAATAGCTCTTGCATTAATTTGTGTACTTTGATTATCATATTAATGCATACTCTGTTAATACAATATCCGTGTTCTCTTTTTTTAGGTAAATTTAACCTTACACATTTAAAAGCTCAATGGCCAGAGCTGTGACTTAGCTGTTATAATCTGGGGTGCTCATGTGGAAGATAGTTTGATTTGGACCTGTCCTGGGTCCTGATCCCATTTCCCTCAGTGCCATTACTGCCTCTGCCAATATAAAACAGAACCCCCACTGCCACAGTTGCCATCTCTCATTGATTTTAAGCAGCAGTGGGTGGCGGCAAAATGCAAATGTACAGGCAATGGAACCAGTTTTTGCCAATGCAATATATTACTTCAGTCATTTGCATATGACAATTTTAGGTGCTTTGCCCCCAAATGACTGTATAGGGCTACTTATTCCTGTATGTAAAGGTAAATTTATTTGACATTTGTGCCCTTTGACCTAATATTGTCATTTGACCTTGTACACCTTATTTCTTAAAATAAGTACCCCATTCCCACTTCCGTTAATTAATTCAGTCTAAAAAAAAAAAAAAAAAAAATTAGTTTTTTTGTGTTTCTTGTTGAAATAGGAAGTTGGAGTTGGACATTCAAAGGGTGTGTTTCAATAGGACTAGTTATGCTACAAATAATGATTTGCTACTTGATTATTGGTGGCACCTGGTATTAGTGGGCGGTACATTCTCATTCTAGAGAGCATTTGATTGGATAAAAGCCATGGTAGTGATCACGTCTAGTCGTCAATATTTTTCCCAGATGAAAGAGACTGTAAATGAAATCTAAACTAAATGCTTATATCTGCTAAAAGTTAATTAAGTGAAAAATTATGAGATGTACATTTTCACTTTTTTTTTTTTACTTTTAGCAGTACCAGTGAGAAGCCTAGTGAAAAATAAATTCAAGATAGCGGACGAAGCATGAGAAATGCCGATTATAAAGAAAGAAACTTCATTCAATACTAAGAAGTAGCTCAGTTTAGTTTAAATGAATTATTTTACATAATTTTTCTGTGCACTGTGTATTTTTATGCTTATTAGAGTATCATGCTCTTAGCTTAGCAACATGCTAACATCTGAATCTAGTGTACTTAATTGTGAGTCGATTCACCCATGTGGAACGCTATTTTTATTGCTCCATGTCAGGTGATAATTACGATGCTCTCTGGGGCCGTTCACACAGAACACGTTTTTACTTTCCACTGTGCTGCTTTTCAATTGCTTTGTGTGTGTAGCAAAGTAAGCATGCGCTAGATGTAGCCTACGTGTTTGACTGCTAGTTTGCTGCGTTTTGCACAGTTTTATGTTGTTGTTCATGCGCTAGACAAACATGTTTGAGTGTGTCAACTCACAACTGACTGTGCACTCGCATCTCGCATTATTTGTCTCACATTAAAAGGCATTCTAAAATGTGGCTTTACAGAAGGCTTTTAACGGGGGTGCGAAAGAGAGAACATATTACTCCGGTACTGCAATCCCTACATTCCGGTCAAATTTAGGATTGATTTTAAAATTCTCTTGTTTGTTTACAAGGCATTGTCAGGCCTTGCGCCCCAGTACATCAGTGATCTTATAGTTTCTTACTCTCCTTTTAGAGTTCTCAGGTCCTCCGATCAACGACTTTTAAAGGTACCTCGTTGTAATTTAAAATCAAAAGGAGATCGTGCTTTTTCCGTGGTAGGTCCCAAACTTTGGAATAGTCTCCCATTCCATGTGAGAGCTCCATCGATTACAACTTTTAAGTCTTATTTAAAAACGTATTTATTTTCTTTAGCTTTTGAATAATGTATGTCTGTTACATGTATTATTGTATATGTATTATGTAGAATGTATTATTCTGTAAAGCACTTTGGGGCAACGTCTGTTGTTCAAAAATGTGCTATATAAATAAAGTTGCTTGCTTGCTTGCTTGCTTGCTTTCAAGTTAAAGGGATTGTTCACCCAAAAGTTATATTACATTTGATCCCCACAATGTAATATAAACCTGTACACACACACACACACACACACACACACACACACACACACACACACACACACACACACACACACACACACACACACACCCGAGGGTGAGGAAATGATGACAGAATTTTCATTTTTGGGTGAAAAATCCCTTTAACAGTTCTTTAACAAAATTCTAAACATTGCATTTTTTCCCATTCCACCTCCCCGCATTTTGTGCTTTTTGCATTCCACTGATCTGCTTTTCTATTCTTTTATCTATGCAAACATGCACTAGATTGACATGATTGACCCTTGAATGCACGTCTTTTGCAGTGTTAAGGGGTTATAAAACATGGTTATAAAATGCATCTTTATAAAATGACTTTACTCCTTTTTTTTTTTTTAAAGCTAAAAAATGTGTTCTGTATGAATGGCCCCTTACAAGCGAGGCAGCTCAATAGGTTTTTGGAACAGAGCTTTAAACTCCCTATGTATGTCAATGTATTTCCATGTAAACACACATTAATTCTCAGTCTCTTGCTGTGAGAGGTATGATTTCACTAACACATGGTAAATGCGGACATCCATCTCTGGAGAAAAGAAGAGTAACACCCACCGAAGGCAGAGCAATGAGTTTAAGTGTCTGCTATAGTCTGGAGTCTGGATGATAAAATCTGTTTTCCTGATTGTTTCTGTCTAATACATGATGTTACTCTCTCTACAGTCAAATATATATTAGGTATTGTCATTTTTATCCCCTTGATACAAATGTAATACATAAAGAAAAAAAAAAGTGGGTGTACACATATACAAAGAGAAATACACATTTGTTCCTGCATCAGTTCCCCGAAGGGTTTCTTAATGTGCATTTCAGTTATAAGTTTGTGTTTTTATTAAATCAGCAAAGCTTTAATGAAAGCATGTGTTCCACTGCTTCACAGGGAATGGACTTGCTTTAAATCAATACTCTACAATGTTCAATTATTAATCATGATATTCAATGATATTCAGTGTAGGAATCCCTCAGGTCTTTTTCCCCTTCATATTTTTTCTCACTCAACAAAGCAAACCAACTTTATTATAATTTTTCAATAGGTTATGTCAGGGGAAAGCTTTTACTTTAATTCGGAGCAAATTTGTTTTATTTCCTTCAACATAGGACTTGATTTGTAGAAATGCCACTCCCGACAATTAATGTAGACTTTTTTTTTTTTTTGCTTGATTTTAAATACAGAGACAACAATAGAGAAGGTTTTTAAAAAGGTTTGTCTGGTTTAGTTTCTCTTTGTGACTGTCTTTTCCTCCGTTTGTGGCTTCCTGAAGTGTTTGTTTTACCGGGATTGGCAATCTTCACATGACAAACGTTCAGACGTGCAGCTGTTGAGCTCTCTGTACAAGCACGTTTGGTGTGCATGACCTCTGAACCTTGACCTATGCCACTGGAAGCAGGTCGTTTTTATGTTTGCTAATCACACAGAGGGCCAGAGGGATGGAAGCACTGTACCTGATGTGAAATACTGTTAACACATTTCATTTCCTCTCTGCCGCGAGGCCTGATAAAAATGCAACAGCCATCGAGCACGACCAACAGCCACCGATCACAGCTGGGCCTTTCCAGCTCTTAGACTGGACATCATTGTGAGGGAAAAATGCTAGTATATTTAAAATGCAAAAATAAAAAAAGAACCGTACAGTCACTTGACAAGTGATTTCCTCCTTTTGTAAATAAAACAAATGTTTTAATGTTAATTTCAACATTAACTAATACATTTTCATTCAATCAAAAGTTGTATCTGTTAACTTTGAACTAACGTGATCGGACATTTATCAATTCTATTTTTATTAAATCTTTCCCAGCCATTGATGGAAAGAAATCTTTATTTAGCAAGGATGCATTACATTTCTAAAAAATGTAAAGAAAAAAAATGTTTTAAATAAATTCTCTTTTTTCCACAAAAAAAAAAATAAGCAGCACAACCATTTTCATCTTTGATAATAACCATGGAACGTTACTTGAGCCCCAAACCAACATATTGGAATGATTTCTGAATATTTTAAAAATGTTTTGGAAAAGAAAACATACAAATATTTCAAATTATTATTTTTTAATTAATTTATTTTTATACTTTTGATCAAAGAAGTGCAGCCATGGCGAGCCACCTGGGAGACTTTGAACAGTATATAAATTGGTCATATCTTTTATCCCTTTGCAGCCAGTGTTTGAATTCCTTCCCCATATTATTCCTGAAAAATTATGACAAGCCTTATACTTTGACAGACACTTTTTCTGCCATGTAATAGCGCTCCAGCGATCACTAAGTGCTAAACATCCTCATGTTGAATGTTGTCATTTATTATAGACAATCACTCCGAGCCCAGCACGTCAGGGTCCTAGGCGACTGCTTCCACTATTTTTTTTCTTTTTGCGTCTTAGACATCGACCTTTATTATCACATTTAATGCAGGCAGTGGCTCCCACTCGGCCGCACCCAGGTTTTATTCCCAGAGCCTATTATGCAGGATAAATAAGTGAGAAGCAATTTCATCTGTGCCGTGAAGGTTGAAAAGATGTGTATGATCAGCGATGGCCATTATCATACTCCTTGTCAGCATTATACCTGTAAACGCACCACTGAAGCTTGCGCAGGAGCCGAAGGGCTGATAAAGCCATCAATAACTTAATTCAAGGGAACACACGCGCCTCTCGCAGTGCCAGTGAGGCGTCTGGGAGAGGTGTGGTGTGAATTGAGAGGGGAAGGTCATCTGGGGTCATGAAGCCATGAGTGAATACTGATGACGGTTCACGAGTGGCCGTCTGTCACCTCATCACAGGAACATTGTCTGGCCACCCAAACTGTCCAATAGAGACCAGCCCACCTCCATGCTCATGTGCACACACTGTACAGACGCACATGCGGGATTGGACGCCTGACAGCTCGTATAAGAAATTTACTACTCCATCACTGCTATTTAATTCATTTTTCCCACTATGATTAAATTGAAAAAGGGGGAGGTTTTATTGCCTGAGATGCTATTTAATGTACAGTGGGCAGGGGAGATTAAGAACAGTATTGTCAGGTAATGTTTCATTTTTTACTGAATTCAAAGCTGTTTACAATAACAGACACAAAAGTCAGATTAACATTTTTTACATAGGTATGATCCATGTTGTGAAAGCCATAAGTTATTTATTTCTTTATACATAATAATTGTCAATAAATTGTAATATAATATTTGTTCCCACTTTATAGTAGTTGTCTTTTACTACTATGTAATTATTAGTAACAGGTATGTGTGGGTTCAAAGGTGGGTTAAAGGTAGGGTAGATAGTTTTCAATTTGCTAGCAATAGCGAGCTAGCTTTGAAAGCATCAGATCCCACCCTCCCGTCAGACCGTCTCCAAAGCCACGCCTCCTTCAAAACACATGAACGCGCAAAGCCAGAGAGTCTGTAGCGTCACGAGAGACGACGTTAAAGTACCTCTAGAACATAACATTACAATAATAATGAACATAAATAACATGAACATTCATTTCAGCGTTGATAGTGTTGCCAGTGAAATGCATACATTTGAGTCACAAACTGCTCTGAGTATAACGTCACGGTTTTCCATCTCTTCCAAATTACAGTAGTTATGGCGTGAACGCAGCATAAGCTTGTTGTTTTGGTTCAGGAGGAATTGTAAAAGTGGCGAACTGTTTCGTTGACAGACGTCTGTCTTACTCAGCATAGCATGAAACATGATGTCGCATGATGTCGCGTGATGTCTGCGCGAGCAGGGTCTGTGGAGGTTTAGAAATACGTCGACAGGCAGGTAGGATATCGTATTCGGTCCAAATTCGGATTGTTACCTCCCATGTATATGGCCACCCTACAGTTTTAATTTCTTAGGCGTGTTTCGCACATGAAAGAAGTGTGCAAAACAGCATGTATTTATTTTGCCACCCACTTTCAATAGTTCAAAAACACACAATAGTTTTGTGTAAAACCTTTGACATAACGTTTCTTGAGGCGTAAAATTTTAAATGTGTAATGGGTACAGGATTTGACGTTTGCGCTCATTATTGATGATGGACATGAAGTTCAACGAATAAAGCCTTGAATCTGGGAATGTTCCTCAATAGCAATCTTATCCATTCTAAAGATTTGGATTACAATCATGGTACAGTTCTGCAGGTCCTTTCTTTTCTTTTTTACCTTTTTTTTGCAATGTAATTGATTGTGACACTTGAAAGCCAATTGAATTTCTTGGATTTCACGTATTCTCCGTCCTTCAATCTTTCCCCCCCAGTGTGTTTCCTTTTCTTTGTCTTCCACCGTGTGTATGAGAAGATAGTTGCCTCCCCCCCTCCCTCATTGAGATCCATTCTTGAGTAAATCCTGTGCGAGTTTAATGCACTCAGACATGCATGAGGCCTCAATGAGCCTCTATTATTAATGCCCAGTTGATCAGGGGTGTGGAAAGGGGATTTTGCTAAGGAAAGAAATATCTCATGTGGATGAAAAGACTCTTGGCTCTTTTTCCTCAATGTCTCATAATGTTTTAAGGGCTAAATTTGCAAGGATCTAATTGTGTAGAGACCCAGAATTTATACAAAATAAAGACAATATTTGACCCTGAAATAGACATGCATGAAATATAAAAACTGTCACCACTCTTCAAGCGTTCTGATTGATTGGCCAATTCAATCAACTACCAATAGCTTTTTGCCAATCAGCTTTCACCTCACCTTAACCTGGACTGTTAGATCATGATTTAAATTCACACTGAACTTGAATAGGATTTCGTATCTACTATGCACATTAGTTTCAAAGAAGATTTGCCTAGCTTAGTCCTCTAACAATGCCTGGATATGTGGTTTCGGCTTCTGGGTAATCTCAAGCTTTGCTGTTTAGAGTAATGGAACAGAATATAGAGGTTGGCACTGAGAGCTGTTTTACATAAACCCTAAGTACTAAACAGGCTCTGACTATGTCATCTATCCTGTATAAAATATAAATGAAAATGCTTGTCAGTACTAAATAACACAAGCACTTCAAGAGGTGCTCAGATAATATACTACTTTGATTAGTATTGACCCTAAATTTGATAGTCTCAAAATTGGTCTCTGCCATGAGGATGTTGATTGGGTCTTAAATATATAAAGTAATACATTATAATTTGAACAATTCAATTCAATTTTTTTTTTTTGGTTATGCTTTTAGACAGCGATGGTATTGTTACGTTAACTTGTATTACATTTAACTTTGGGTTTGCTCCAAAACTGTTAACACTGAGTGTGATCTAAATTGTGAAAGCAATCACTTTTCTGTTCATTCCACTGTTCATAAATAATTCTATACTTTAACGTAAAATACAATCTGAAAATGCAGATTTTGTCTGACGACATTGTGAAATATTGTGAAAACAAGTAAATGTTTTCTATTTCAATTTATTTCAAAATGTAAATTATTCTTGTTATGACAATGCAAAGTTTTCAGCATCATTACTCCACTACTCTTCAATGTCACATAATCCTTCAGAAATCATTCTAATATGCTGATTTGGTGCTGAAGTTATCACAGCTGAAAATGATTGTGCTGCTTAAAATTTTTGTGAAAATATAGTGATTTTTTTTTCAATATTTTTTGATGAAACATCATTTACTTAAAATAAAAATGTCTGTAAGAATGTAAAAATCTTTACTGTCACTTGATAAATTTCATGCATCCTTGTTGAATTAAAAAAATCTCACTGATCCCAAACTTTTGAATGGTATATATGCTTGCTTCAATTAGCTAAATATAGGAATTCCAAAGGAATGCATTGTTTTCACTGAACAAACGGTCTGAACAGACCTCTAGATGTCAAGCTCTGGTCTTCTGAGTCCTGCAGTATCAGGTTTTCGTGCCACTGTTCATCCATACTAAATAATATGCATTTACAGAGGTCTCCTCCTCCCATTAAAAGCTTTAGCAATAAGGTTATTAGATTCAATTTAGGTCTCAAAAATGGCTATTCACGGCCATGGCTCCCATTAAAAAAAAAAATAATTACTGTTAATTACAATTTCCGTGAATCTTTTCAGTGAGCGTCTGCCCTATAATTATAAATATATATATGAAAGCTAAGATGATGGGACCGCAACAGTAGCTGTTTGCAAAGGAGATTATATGATGAGATGGACAGAGTAATGATGGAGGAAGACTGATAGAGGGCAGCTTTTAGTGAACTGCTTTTATTTTTAGCTCTAAATCACTATCTATACCTTCAATAATGTGTAATGATTGCAACAAGAACAGGCAAGAGAATGTTTGAGTTTCTCTTGCATGTTTTCGATCAAAGTCAGTGTAAGGGTTACCTAACCCAGCGTGAGTTCTGATCTCTGTTGCAAGGCATTTCGTTTAAGGTGCCTGTGGTTATGCTGTGTTTGGCCTTTGGTCATCCTTGGTTTCTGTCCTATAATGATGCATTACTTCCACCGCTGTAGGCACGCACTCGCACACTCATACACACACACAAACCACACTTCCAAGGTCTTTGCAGCATATACCCCCTGTATTCTGTTTTTCTTTTACCCAGGTTTTTATGGCTGAATTTTCAATTTTGTTATTTATTTATTATTTGATTGTTTAATCATGATCACGATCACCTGAAGACCTGCAGCATGCTTTCTATATAGTCATTGAAAATAAGTGAAACTGTCACACCGACAAAGGCAAAGAGCCGGAACGTTTGTCAACAAATCTCCTGTCGATAAAATATTTTTAGAGTGCAGACCTTTTTTGCATTTTTGATTTGATACATAGATCTCAGCACCTAATTAGCTGGGAGAGTGCGGTGAGTATGTTGATTGAATTTTCAACTTTGAAAAGAAAAAAAAAGTAGATGCGTATATCCATTAGTAAGTGGCTGGCCTTTATTATACATAATGTGGCTTTTATATTTAGGTCTGTCAATCTGTGTGTGCTGGGAGGATAGAGCTGTTGAGGTAGGTAGCAGGAAGTCATTGCCCCTTCCTGAATGGTTTAATTAATGCCCATGCAAATGTATTCAGAAGAAAATGTCAAGGCATCATCTTGACAGACACTTTTAATAAGTATAAAAGGTAATAAAAAAAAAATAAAAAAATAAAAAGATTTGCTCTTCTTAAAGTATATCTAAATCAAATCAATTATCCATTGGCGTACCTCAGGGTTCGGTGCCTGGCCTCTTTTCCTTCTCAAAATATACAATATCACTGTGACCTATCATCCAGGTGCATTAAGTTTCATGGCACTGCTATGCTGACAAAACACAAGGATCTCAGCATGCCTGGTAGACGTCTCAGAACACCATCTAGAACTCAATCTAGAATTGATGTAAATGCACTTTGAGTTACCACTAGTCATGCTTACTCTTCACATGCATGAGATGCCCCAAAAGAGTTAAAAAAAAATGTCTTATAATTTTTCATAGTAACATAATTTTAGATAATTCAATGCAAAAATGGAATGCTTGTCCAAGGCTGTGGACAGAGTGTAGCATGACAGATAGGTTAATACTTCTACAATTCTGATTGATAAATAGGAATGACCATTTAAACACACACAGACACACACACACACACACATTGCTGCACATTTCCTAAATATATTTTTCAAGTTTGGCAGCTGACTGAGCAGAAAGATGTAATCTCCTCTAAACAAATGAGAAAGATGTGATGATATGACTAGCCTGGGTAATCAACAGCTGGCTCATTCCTCTATCTCTCATTCTCCAGTGTTTTCAGAGGGGTAGGGGAATAGATGTTAATATATCAATGTATTCAAATCATCTGACACGATCATCGTCTACTAGACATGCACATCATCTGGCAACAGCGCTTTTGTCCCAGTCACACACATACACACCTATATGGCCATGGTTATGAGCCTATGCATGCACACACATGCTGAATCATTCAATAGTTTTCTGACATGGGGTTGGAATAGCATCTAACCACAAACGGTTATATGTATACACATAATACATAAATTATGTAATGTTAGAACAAACAGAATGCTACAATTCAATATGTAAATATTGATTTACCATTCTGCAACATTGTTTTGGCATTGGGGGAAAAATGAAAGTGCCAATGCTATGTGACACTGAATATTTCTTTTGCATGATACTGATGGATGCACCTCATTGATTCCAATTACTAAACCTTTAAGACTAAATAAGGACGCCCTCAATCATCTTTACTCTCCCGCAAATAAAAGCACTAAAATTCCGCCTTCATTTCATCCAGTGTCTATATTACCACATCTGACCAATCCATCAGGCTCTGTTTGGTATCAGAAGCCATTAGCTTCTGCATGCTAAATTGAAAGGCACTTCCTCAGCTTTGCATCATCGTTTGATTAACATTGCTAATGGTGGGCTACCTCACTGGAGTAGTGGCGGCTGATGCATCTATGCCAAGTGCCGTGGTTAAGAGGTGACAGCAAATAAATTGGACTCCACTGAGATAACCATTTCTGAAAGCCAGTCTCATTTGATGGCAGCCATTAGCCTTGGTGTGCCAAATTGATCAAGTTGTCACCAAAGGGTAAACTAGCCAACTTATTAACCAGCTTGAGGCTTTTGGTAATGTCATGTTTCCTCCATGCTGAAGAACTGGTAGGAATTCAGACTAACTATTTATGCTAACAAACGTGCATTGTGCAATCTTATGTCACAAAATGCGGCTTGTTAACTACTGCAAGCTTAGGCCTGAAACATACTGTATTTTAATGCTCTATTTTTAATTTTACATCACGCCTTTACATGTACATCACACCAATTATCCATGTACCTCTGGGTCCGGTGCTTGGCCACCTCTTTTTCTTAATTTATATAATATCACTGTGACATATCATCCGAGTGCATTAAGTTTCCTACCACTGCTAAGCAGACAGCACACAAAGATCATCAGCTTACCCGGTAGACGTCTCAGCCTGGATGAAAGCACCCCATCTGAAACTCAGTCTAGTGAATATGAGCTGAATTGATAAATGTAAATATATGGACGTGTATTTTAAGTAATGGTTGAACTAGCCAACTTATTAACTTTTTTTCATGTTGATAAGATCTAACTTTAATCTATTGCTCCTACATGATATTTATACTGAAAGTGAAAGTAAGCCTAATAGTGATCTCATTTGATGTGATCTTAGATGTTAGATGTTCGTACAGAGAGTGTATTTCTAGCAGACATACCTTTTTAGGTTTGCATAGATTTGACATGCATACAAATTTATATGAATTCTTATGCGATCAGTCTTGGAACTGCACTCTCACACATTTCTGAACACTACTACAGATGAAATTGAGCTTGCAGCTAAAAGCATCAATGTTTACATACTTGAATAGAATATGTTTTGAAAGAAATAAAAAGGCAGACTGGCCTAAGACAGCATAGTGTTCAGAGTGTTCTTCCTTTCAGTGGCTCTTGGTGGGCAACTGTCCACTCCAAAAGCTAATCTCTGAATAGAAGAGTGAACACCAATCTTGATAGTGCTGTGAGACTGATAAGAATACAGACCGCTATTACGGAACACTTACTAAAGTATAACCAGTGTAAGGTCAGAAAGGATAGACTGAACCCTGTACATAAAAGAGAAAGTGTTCTCTACTAGTGCTGGGAACCTTAAATGGGTGTCTCTGTAATGCCAGGGCTCTGTGAAAGCAAGGATCCTTGTCTGCAGAGCTCAATGTCTCAGGTGCTCTCGGGTGACATTGGGTCTCACTGACTGCATGTTAACACAGCCTGTCCCAGGTCCTCAGGGAGGGCCTGTCTCCGTGTCCGCTTTATCTTGCTTCCTTTGCCCTTGCATGCAAATCCACTGCAGTGTCATGCCTGATAGATAAACAGGAATCCCATGAGAGAAATCTAGTGTAGTCTTGCATTTTTCTACAAATTTACCTTTCCGTATCTCTTATTTGCAGTATTTATGTGTTCCTCTTTCTGTATGGTTGTTTTCCTTTTTTCTTCTTCTTCCTTACTTCTGTCATCTTTTTAGGGGATTTTTACGCTAATGTAAAAAGTACAGTGGCCATGTTTATTATAGACATCGTACCGTGATGATGTCATCATTTTTGGAGTTGTGCAATATTAATGGAATACTTCACCTAAAAACCTTCATGAACCCGTAAAAAAAAAAAGAAGAAGGATTTTGGAAGAATTTACTGGTTGCTCGTTTCCATGCAGCTCTAGTGAATAGAAATTAATACCTGTATGAATATAAAAAAGTCAATGTAAAAGCAATCTGATATTGTTATTCACAGAAAACTTTCACTCAAAATTTGCTGCTACCAGATTTAGTCAGTAAGTTGAACTGAAAAAGCAGTCAGTTAAAAAAATAAAATAGATTAAAAAAACAATCAAATTGATACACTTGTTAAAACAGATGGAATGTTTTATGACCATTAGCCAACATCAGAGAACAGTGAACATGCACATACTGTATATTTATTGATATTTATTGAAATATGAACTAAGGTAAAAGGGGATCAGATGACGAAAATGTGTGAATCCCTGAGTTATATGGACCACTTTAATGATAATTTGATGGTGCTTTCGCTTCCCTTTTTGATGTTTGAATGCTCCAGTCCAAATTCATTGTAATGGTATGGAAAAAAGCTGCTGGTATATTCCTCAATGTATTTTTCAGTATTCTAAGGAAGAAAGAAAGTCATGCTGATTGATATGAGTGTGAATAAATGATGACAGAGTTTTCATTTTTGTTTGAACAATTGATTTTTATTACATTTTAAATAGCATGCAAATACTATGGTAACGTACTTCCGCAGTACAGTAGATATTTTACACTCTCACTTTTTCTGTGTATTATTACCTCATCCCTTCTTTTTACACTTCATCTCTCACTATCAACCTACCCTTTCCCTCTTTCTTTTTCTCTCTCTCTCTCTCTCTCTCTCTCTCTCTCTCTCTCTCTCTCTCTCTCTCTCTCTCTCTCTCTCTCTCTCTCTCTCTCTCTCTCTCTCTCTCTCTCTCTTCTCTCTCTCTCTCTCTCTCTCTCTCTCTCTCTCTCTCTCTCTCTCTCTCTCTCTCTCTCTCTCTCTCTCTCTCTCTCTCTCTCTCTCTCTCTCTCTCTCTCTCTCGTATCATGTGATCTTCACCCTCCTGACAAGGTCTGTGGGTTTTGTAGGAGGAGCCGGCGACCTTTGCTTAACTAACGACTCCTTCATCATGGCTCTGTTCGGCACCAGCACAGGCCTCCCCTTTATTGCTCTTTATTTCAAATTAAAGCAGCGGCAGCAGTCATCCATCATGGCCAGGCCTGACCTTTATCAAAGGAGATGACTGGGCTCATATGCGCACACACACAGCATAGAGCGACAGGGGTGCGTTCTTGCAGCGGTGGTCCCAACGAACTAGACACTTGAGTATTCAAACAATGTAAAAATGTATATTGCCTTAAAGTGCCCCAATTATGCTATTTTAAAGGTTCCTTATTTAGATTGTCAGGTCTCCTACAATAGGTTTTCATGCATCCTAGATCAAAAAACACTTTTTCTCATAATATACATTGCAGCATCACCTGTTTTCTCGCAGTGTTTGAAACAGTTCGATAAAGGATCCGTTCTTTCTAAACTCCTTCTTTCTGAGAGCCTACTCTGCTCTGATTGGTCAGATGGTCCAGTCTGTGGTGATTGGTACCCCGCTTACACAGCGGGTCGGAAACGAAATGGCCATTACCACATCTGAATTTCAGCTCTAGAGCTTCCTCAGCACTTGATACACAGTGATACAAACAGTAATGGCGTTGGTTTTACCGTATCAATTCAAGCTCAAATCCTCATCCTTTGGAAGTGCATGCAAATTTGCTTTCACAGTGCAAAAACCAACAACATCACGACATCTTCAACATGACCCAAACTCTTCCAGTCTCAGCTACAACTACAGTGTTTGAGAGCAGGTCAAAGTAGACATTGTTCACGGGAAGCCAATGAAGATCATAGACTGGCACGGGAAGCCAATGAAGATCATAGACTGGCGCAAATGTGTTACAAGTTACTGCAGGACTGGAATTACTGACGACTCATTTCAAGCAGTTCAGAATCAGTTATTTTGTTTGGGTTATAATAACTCCATTTACCATGCACTTTGATCTATGAAATTTTGCAGACATTTTACAGTCACAAACAGCTATATAACGCACCACTTTAAATATTTTTTGCCCACAGAGTGTGGTATTTGCCAGCAGAAACATTGCTATGCTAACTATCCACAACTTGACCCCTTGAAATGTTTTTTTTCCCCAGTTTGTGCATGACTTTCATATGCTTTGTAGAACCATCCATTCTTGTTCATGTCTAAATCTCCAATCTCAAAGTGAATAAAGTGAATTCTTTGCAATATGTACCTCATTCACTCTTCACTTTATTGAAAGTCATTACATACAGCAAAGTGCTGTTTTTAAATGAATACTTCCATTGCCATCCTGTCCTTGAAAAGCCTGGCAATGCATAAAGCACTTTAAGAAGAATACTTTAACTATGATACCTTTTTATGCAAATTGCACAGGAGAGAATAGGGAAAGTATATTGGCCATTTGAAAGTAGAGGTGTCATATGAAGAGGTGTTGTCGGTGTGGATAATTACAGATGCAACTATGTTCAAAAGCTCCAAAAGAGGCTCAGCACTTACTGTAGCACTGCATGACAATACAATATATAATACAGACAATTATCATCAGACTGCACTGTCTAGCAAATGTACTATGCAATTGAACAGTTGTAATTTTTTATGGTAATGATGATTTAAAAGTTGGGGTAAATATAGACAGCAAAAGACTTGACAAATTTAGCAAGATTGCTCTGGAAAATTCTTTTTGGCTGGCTTCCCAAAAACCACTCCTGATAGGTATTTGTCAGAAGTCTGCGATTCAGTGATGCGTGGAGCAATCGTGAAATATGTGTCTGATACTGAGATGAAAATAAAAATATGCATATTTCCTTTGCATTTTTTGGGTTTAATTAGATGGTGTAATTATTAATCTGGCATGAACATTAATGCATATATTAAACGTATAGTGAAAAATTACGCTAAATAAGCCATTTATTATTAGATAACAGGGTTTTAAGATGTTTGATATCACATAAATAGAATGTCTACAAAAATTGTCTGACAATCATATTGCAACCAGTCCACAAATGCACTGTGATCCAATAAGTTGGTGATTATTATAAATAATAGACTAACAACACTGAGTAACAAATTTATTCAATAAATAACTATAAAAATTAAAGATACACAAAGTATTAATGTGTTTTTTAAAACAGTAAATTAAACAAAATCTCAAATTGTTAATAACTTATTTTTTTGTTCTAAAGAAGAAAGAAATTGTCACAGGAGACATGACATGATGATAGACTTTCATTTATTGGCTGAACTATTCCTTCAGTCTTTTTGTTCACGAGGATGAGATGTGTGAGTGACGAGGAAGCTCTGTCAGAAGAAGTGCATGATGACATGACAGGTTCATCCAGCCCGATCCCACGGCAATTCGTACGAATTTTACGAGGTGGCTAATTCGTAACAATTCATACGACCTCACTCGTACGAATTTGTACGACTTTTGCTAAATCGTACATATTTTACTAGTTGCCAAACTCGTATGAATTCATACGAATGACCTACCCCTGACCCCGCCCCTAAACCTACCCATCACGTAGGTTTAGACAAATCGTACGAGTGAGGTCGTATGAATTCGTACGAATTAACCACCTTTTAATCACTTGTACAAATTCGTACGAATTGGTCGTGAGATAGCGTTGGTTCATCTGCTACAGTATACATGAGTACTTCAGTGCACCCAAAAACGTCTGAGCTCAAAATAATGGCAATGGCCTTCCCAACATCAGCTGTATGAATGTAACAACCGGGTCTGCAGGTTTACACCCTAAAGCCTGAATGACAAGAAACCATAAAAAGTTCTAAATCAGGACCATAATTTCCATTTCCAGTTAATTTCGCAGTTTATAGCCCATTTCCACATGAAATGTCTTGGAATTGGAGCATATCACAATTTGTTTGCTGTTTTCAAGCTGACTGCTCAGTCAGCATCTTGGTTTTTAGGATAATAAAAGCAGATGGAAGGCTGTGAATAACGAAAATAGTCATTTTTACAGAAGTTCAATATTGAATTCATGCTTTATTATTCCCTGTTGTGTCATAATAATGATGAGGTTAATGAGGCAGATGCACTTTCAGAACTGACTCCATCCCCACCCCCCTCCCTCTCTCTCTCTCTCTCTCTCTCTCTCTCTCTCTCTCTCTCTCTCTCTCTCTCTCTCTCTCTCTCTCTCTCTCTCTCTCTCTCTCTCTCTCTCTCTCTCTCTCTCTCTCTCTCTCTCTCTCTCTCTCTCTCTCTCTCTCTCTCTCTCTCCACTTTATGTTGGTTGGTACACTCAATGGCCACTTTATCATCTTTATCATGTCCAGCTGCTCGTTAATGCAAATATCTAATCAGCCAATCATATAGCAACAACTCATAAAAGCACATGGACATGGCCAAGAGGTTCAGTTGTTCTCCAAAACACAAGTATGTGGAACAAATGTGTTTCAAGTGACTTTGACCGTAAATATTTGCAGATGGCAGGGCCATTTAGTGTTTTAACTCTAGAATACATAAAAGGTTCAAATTTGACCCAGCATGCTGTACTTTTTTTCAATACTTTATCAATGAAAACAATTATTTATTTGATATTCCATGAATTCTTAAAAAAAAAAAAAAAGGTTTCTGACCCTCTTCTAACCCTCATCAATGTACTTTTGATTTTGGGAGGGTTGCATGTTCATATCTCTCCATACAATAAACTATGTGAAAAGTAGTATGTGAACTTCACCGTATTCATAAAACAGTAGGCAAAAAGTATCCAAATGACCTATACTTCTGCCATGAAGTTCACATCCACTGGACACTTTACTGTTCATAGGAAGTACCATGGGAGAGAAGTTATAAATGCCAGGGAAATGACACAACTCTCTCTGTAGCTTACATTACAATGGATGTAGTACGTTCAGATTGCATTCAAGCTTGATGTTCATACTATACACATGCATACTTTTGTAACAGTCATGAATTTCTTCATCAAATGTAGACCCTACTCAGTATATGATTTCAGATGCAGCATATGAGTAGAGAAATGCCAGGAAAGGACAGCTGAGGTTCAAAATCTGCCCAAAAGTAATGCTTAGAAAGTGGTAAATACTCTGTCTCTGTCTGAAAAGATCATTTTCACATGATCATTGAGAAATGTGGGAAGTGAAAGATCAGACTTGAGTATACTCTTTCGATCTAAATTAGTTTGGTGTGTTAAGAAAAAGCAACTGCATTTGAAAAAGAATAAATTTCATATTTTGTAATGCACAATGAAAGTGTACAAATGAAGATGTTTGATATATTGAAACATTTGTGAATCATTTTTTACAAATTATTTCATTAACACAACACCTATTTTATAAAAAAATAAGAAAACCATTAATTCCAATAACTTTGACCCCCTTTATGCATTTGTGCGCTCTCAAAAAGGGTTTTGTCTTTTCGAAAGGTACACCTTTGTGCCAAACTACATATTAATAGTACATCAAAGGTTCATATTGTTACCAAAAGTATACATTAGTACCAAAATTGTACATATTAGAACCTTTTAAAAGGGTACCGTCCCAGTGACAGAGTGTGTTGGTTTTTTTGATTCATGCATTCTAGGGTTAAATGCATTTTCACATGATTGAAGCCATGTGACTCCCTTTGTTCAACACATTTGTTGTCAGAATAAATTACTGGCAGACTGTGAAAAGAGAATTATAGCATCTGTAATAGATTTGACCCTTTTAAATGTTTTAAAAGTTTGAGGTTGGTAAGATTTTTTTTTTGTTTAAGTCTCTTAACAAGGCTGCATTTATTCAATGTAAAACACAGTAAAAACAGTATTAATATATTTAAAAATTTAATTTATTCCTGTGATCATCAATAAACATTTTTTATGCTGCTTAATATTTTTGTGGAAATGGATCGTTGGCGAATAGAAAGTTCAAAAGAACAGCATTTATTTGATTTCAGTATCAGCATTTTTTTTTAACATTTCACTTTTGATCAATTTGATTCATCATTGCTGACAGGAACCTCGCCTAATCTATTATTTTGCTCTTCAGAATGGGTTACTGGTTCTTCACAATGATGTATTTTACTGTATAGTACTGCGTTGAGAAAGAAAGCCATACAGAACCAACAACTTTTCCCTCCTGCCGGCAAAAATTCAGGAAGATAAAGGCAGATAACTATCACTCCGTTTCATCAGGATGGACATGCTTTGCATGGAATGTGTGAGATTACTCCTAAAATCCATGACCACAGGACAGTTATGACAGAGGCTCTATCTCTGATCCTTCAGAGACTTTCACACCGTTACTGATGCAGGGCTGGATATCTCTGCTGGGATCAGAGTGATGGGAACGGATAGATTTGACATCTGTTATTTTCATCTGACAAGCAGATGTTTTACATGAAAGGCTAGAGAGATAAAATAGTTCCATTAGTTAAAGATTGTGACTGTTTTTTTTTTTTAGTAGTTACCTCATGCAAATCTTTCATTTCTGTTGATCAGAATAACAGTGTAGATTTTCTGATGGGGGTCTTCATTTAAACAATCCCAAAACTGATTCTTAAAATCGCATGTAAACTTATAAAACTGGATATTTTGGGTCCTTTTTTGGTATGTTTTTTTAATTAATGTGTGTGCATGTTTAGCAAATATACAAAAAAAGAATGTGTCACAAAATAATGGCATATTTTTCTATTGAGTTCATGTGGGCTGCATACAAAAACAAACGTACAGTGTAGTCCGATTCATGAACAAATTACTCTTATGAGGCATTTTTTTAATTAATCAAAAACATACAAGCGCAACCAATGTAGCCACAATTCCGAAATGAATGTCCTGTTCTTTTAATAAAAAGTTCAAAAAGACTTGTATAATTTACAGCATTCACAGATTATATATAATAATGGACGAATCGAAGATTTAAATGACAATTAATCAAATCAAGAGCTTGTGAATCGGAATCGATTCTGGAAATCTGTGGTTATTAAAAATAATAGTATAACAGTAAGTAAGAAATCAAAATAATAAATATGAAATGAAATAAAATCACTATATTGTTATTATTTGTTTGAAACTAATTATATTATTACTCTGTGCAACAGTTGTAATTTGTCAGGATTCCATCCACGTCACGATCGCCATCGCCGCCCACTCATTCCCAATCACCCAGTCGGACACTCCCCGTTCACAATCACCTGATTACTAATCACCGTCACCTCTGTCCCATCACCCACATGCACTATAAAGCACTCACCTTCACTGCAGTCACTTGTCTGGTCTCGTCTACACATGGATCACAGACTCTCCTTCAAACCAACCTGCTACTTACCAGCTTCCCGATCCTTCCGTATCTATCCATCTCCATTGTGACTGCTTCCTACCCATCTGCAAGAGAGAAAAGCAAATTATCTTTCAGCTAAGCCTGTTTAATGTTTCTAAGTCATTTGATCCTTTCCTGTTATCTCCGATTGAGTTTCCATCTGCACAAATAAACGTTAAATACTTACCATCCAGTCTGTTCCTTCTGTGAGCCCTGACACAATTGATGTGTGGAAATTAATTTGAACAAATTTCAACAATGATATTTGATGATGCCTCTGAGCAAAATCTTATTTTATTGTTGACCTGATTTCATAGCTTTACCTGTAGACAAAGCTGACCACACATGGGTCAGACAATGTAAACCATAATTCAGTTCAATCTTTAAGATCTAATTTATTTTTATTTCAAGTGCATTTTGGCTAGAAGTCATTCGGTAGGCAAATGCGAGCAAGCAGAAATCTCCATCTGTACTGATGATACCTGTGAGATTCATATGACAGCAAGAGAAAAATAGGCACACTGCCAATTAATTATTTCTTTATGAACTTTACCTTTAAAGCAATCTGTCCCATTTTAATAACAGGAGAATTCATTTGGACCCAATCATTCATACAGTAAAAAAAAAAGGAATTGGGACAAATTAATTTAGACATTTATGAGACTACATTTTTTTTTTCCGTCATTCCACTTGAACTAATTAAGTAATTTATGCTCTGATTAAATTGTCTGGGCTGCTTAGAAATCTTCATCTTTAAATGACAAGAGTTTTTTCCCCCCTATCTGCACAGATAACAGTAAAGCTTTTGGAAGTTTCAAATTTTAATTCCCCTTTGCATGTCGCGTTTACTCCAAGCACTATAATTAATGAGTTTTGTTTTTATTCACCTCAGATTGAATAGAGACATCAGCGCCTGCCGCTTTCATGGATCAGGTTCTCTTGTTGTGTTTACATGGCAGCATTGCTCCAGACAGGCTCCAGCTATTGTTCCCTTGTCCCGTACTCTCCACAGCGTAATGCTCATCCAAATTCTTATCAGCCTACTATTATCTCGCCTCCACAGCCGAGCGAGCCCAACTTTTTTTCTCTCCTTGAGGAGAGCAACATAATTTGTTTAGAGGATATTTACCAAGTGACACAAGAAGAGTCACTCATACACATACTGTATCTGATCTGGCTCACGGCCTGAAAGTTGATACACACTCGCTCAGGGAAAAGCCGAAACGAGTTCAGCGAGTGTTTTATTCTTCCGCCTGTCCTGACTACTTCACTCATCCTGTCAGGCCAAAATAACCTTCTCTATTTCACTTTACTGACCTTGGTTTTGCGGTAGAAATAACTGGGGTGTCATTATGGGTTCTGTGTGGCCATTATGAGTGCTGGAGAGGAAGCTGAGCTCCTCTGTGCTCCGTTTGACAGACAGCTTTATGATTTGAGCAGAAACTAACCCGTTCCATGCCGCACATTTTCGCTGTAGCCTTACTAGTGACAAGTAGCAAGTAGCTTTCTGTGGGAGTAGTATGTATGCATGTATGCTACTTCAGACAATAGTGTTTAAAAGTGCATTTCTGTTCATATTTGATTTGATCTGGTATGACTAGATTGTAAATAGAAGGCAGACTTGTCACAAATTATTCAAAACTAATATGAAGCCTCTTAATTTATTTAAACTGTGTCTGTGTTCCTGTTCATCTTAGCTTGATGGCTGATCCATTATGATGAGTTTAATTTTACTGTTGACAACATGCCAACAAATGAACATCTAATGGGATACAAATTAATGCTGTTATTTTCTCTGCATACTAATAAGCCAAAACCATAATAATTCACTCAAAGATGAAAATTCTGCCATTAAGTGAATGGAATTGGAGGCTGTCAAGCTCCAAAAAAAAAAAGACAAAAACACCAGAAGGGGCCATTTACATATAACACTTGCATGTAAAAATGACGCAGTGGTCAAAGATGTCCATCTAGCACAGTCATTCTCAACACTTTTCCTGGAGCCAACAGTTCACATTTTATCAGTGTTTTAGTGGAGAATGAGTCTGAGACCAGAAGAGGGCTGAGTCAAGACTGAGTCCACATGCTCCTTAGTTTATTCAACAGACCACAAAACCATGGTCTTGGATTTGGTCTCGGGTCCATGTCCAGGACCACATTTGCATGGTCTTGGTCTTTGGAGGATGTAGACTTGGGCCTTGACAGACCCTACCCTCTTCTTGTCTCTGTCTATACTCACCCTGCATCTCAATGTCCATACTATCCATCCTAAACAGTATATGAGATTAAAATAAGTGTGTCCCAAAGCATAGTATGTTGAAAAGAGTAGGCCTATGCCAGAAGTCCCGGGATGGTCTACTATTTTCTGGCGATTTTCAAAGTGGGGATCCGTGCACACTCTAAAGGCTAATATTGCCCACAAACCATTGCGCTTTGGAGGAGGAACTACAAACACAAGTAAAAAGTATTAAAAAACTTCAAAACATGGCGGATATGCACGACCGACAGTTTAGATGAAGCTTTGAGTGAAAAAGTTTAACCTGATAAAAAAAATATTTATTTCTTGTTATCCATGTTAGATTTCCTCTGCAATAACAATGTGGACTTTTATATATATCTGTTTGACCATTAACTTTTAAATGTATAAGTATGCATTAATATGAGGAGAGTTCTCTGCATGAAAGACCTGCGACTGCAGATCAATGGGCAACTGCATTTCTCTCCAATGTGGAGGATTTTAACTGTGACAAGATGATTGACAGTCCAGTTTACTGTGACAGGATGCGACAGAGAGCAACTATTAAAGACGCAATTGTATGACGTGATAGTATGTCCCAAAGCTTGTGTACTCTTTTGCTACACACTCAAAAGTATCTACTTTTTCTTCACAAAAAGAGTACATACTTTTAGGGCGTAGTATAAGTAGGCGAATTGAGACGCAGCTTCTGACTGAAATGAGCTACAACACTTCATTTTGTTTGTCTCCTTAATCGAGCACCTGGTTGAGGTCATCAGCTCATTATTAAAGACCTAAAATGGGTGTTTCAGAAATTCAAAATGCGTCATGTTGGAGAGGCTTCAAGAACAGGGCTGAGAAACAATGATCCGTCGCATGTTCACACAAAAATGTAGCTCGATAAGTTCCTGTAAATCTCAAACAGTAGAGCATGGAGCTAAATAAAATAACTCATTTTGTGTTCTAGACAGAAACAAAATATGGATTTGGAACAACATTGAAGGTAAGTCCGTTTTTGAGTGAACTATTCCTTTAAGATGGCAATCCAATGAAAGATGAAGTGCAGGCTAAAGAAAATAATAATAATTTGATTCGCTCCAACATTTTGGTCTCATATTTACAGTCATTCACAACACAGGATGCCAAGCTACATCTGAACCAACAGCGTCTCAGAGGATATTTATATCTACACTGTAAATACCTATATTAAGGTTGATTTAGTGATGTTAAAAAATATTTTTGATTTGAATAAAACCAGTTACGTTACGATTTTTTTCAGTGTACTAAAGGGCTATGTGGAAAGCTGTGTTACCTGTAGCGCTGTGTGGGTGTTAGCAGCTAGCAACGAGTGGTTAGCTCATGTGTGATTGCTGTTAAAATGTTGTTTGTGCTCGCAGCGATTGGTTCACATCTGGTGCGCTCGGTGTGTTAATTCTGTCCCTGCCCCAGCCCACAGAGGGCCAACATTCAGGCAAGCAGTGCTTTCAATAATTGGACTGGGATTCTACAGCCCCCACTTTGGGGCATTGAGTTGGTGTTTATGCTAATGGGTTGGGCAATTAGCCTCAGGGTGCACACTATAGCGGAAACATAAAGGATCTGAAACAGAAGCAACGGGTGGGATAGATTACTTTTTTTCTTTATTAGCAAGACATTTGTATTTTTTGTAATTAGGCTAAACGGTAAACACATCAACGGTAAATGATCAAGTAAACGGATCCAGCAAGGCGAATACATCCAGTTAATAGAGACACTCCAAAATAACAAAGAGAAAGAAATTTGGCACACTCTTGCTTAGGACAATACAAAAAGGTATGATGCTTTTAGTCAAAATCAGAAATAAACAGCTTTTAGCTTGTTCTCTCTCTCTCTCTCTCTCACTCTCTCTCTCATTCTCTCTCTCACTCTCTCTCTCACTCTCACTCTCACTCATTTTCCCTTTAAGGGTTATTTCACCCAAAAATGAAAATGCTGTCAATATTTACTCACCCTCATGTCATTAGACTGGAACACAAATGAAGACTTTTTTGATTACATCTGAGAGCTTTCTGTCCCTCCATTGGCAGATACATGACTGACACTTTCAAGGCCCAGAAAGGTAGTAAAGACATCATTAAAGTAATCCGTGTGTAAAGTAATCCAAGCAGCACAACTGTTTTCAAAATTGAAAATAATAAGAAATGTTTCCTGAGTATTATTATGGTTTCTGAAGGATCATGTGACACTAAAGACTGGAGTTATGATGCTGAAAATCCAGCCTTGCATCACAGCAATAAATTATTACATTTATTTTAAAATGTATTCAAATAGAAAACAGTTATTTCAGATTGAAATAATATTTTTCAATATTTCTGGTTTTAATGTATTTTTGATTACAGTTTTTCAATTGCTAACAAGCATTCAATACTGAAGCCACATTTTCAAAACTCGTCATACAGTTTGCATTATCAAGATGAATCTTGGTCTCACCTCCAAAACTCACTCAGACCAACAAACACTTCATATACAGTATGTCTCAAAATAAGCTTGTTCCACCATAACACTGGCAACAATTCTCCTTCAGAAAATACATTTTCACTCATTACACACTGACCTAAAAACACTAACAACAGGGAGCATTACATATATGATGAACTTTTATTTTTAAAGTTTGAATGATATTTCAAATAAATCAGTATTTCACTATAGGATAATAATAAGGTCTTTTAATTTTACTCACTGTATACTGCACAAATAATGAATGAGAAATGCAGCAATTTCTTTTTATATCTTTACATATAGCAATTTACTTGCAAAAAAATAGTTCAAATAACAATAAAGTAATTTCCAAACAAAATCATTCTGAAGCCATCCCAATTTATCAAAAGATGACTACAAAAAAAAAAAAAAAAAAAAAAACTACTGTAATAGAGACTAAAAATAGGACACCTGGGTCGGCTCTCAGCTGGAATTGCAAATAGTTGTGTTTGTAATAACTATTACTTAATTTCATTGTAAATATTCTGCTAAGATTTTATTTTTCAATATAATTACTGCAGAAATGCATTGAGTTTGCCATCATTTGGAATTGAATGGGCTTTTTATTCGTTTTGAAAGCAGTGTTTTAGCATTCGAAAAATGTGCTGCAAATAGTGTTTAAGTATGAATGATGAAAGTGTTCATGGATTTTGGGAAATGTAGTCAATAAATGCATTTTGTGGGAAAGCAATGCAAAATGATTCACAGTTTGGTCCGCATAGACTTCTGTTTTGCTTGACCGATGCTTCTAAGGAAAACCTGGAATGCATCCTTGGTAGGCAGAAGATACTACTTTAAAAAATAAAAAAGTATTACCGATCCCAGACTTTTGAACGGCATACAGTGCCAAGATATCTACTCAATGTATGCATTTTTCTGAAAATTTGTTTTTTAGAGTGTTTTCTCGTCTGAAATACATCAGCAGCATGTCTCGCAGATGACACACTCTTTTAAACATATCTGGGCAATGCACACATGCTTGCTGGGTTCAGTGTTTGTTTACACTTTGGATATTGTAGCTATACTTGTGCAAATATAAGAAGCACATGATTACCTACAATGATAAGAGTTAATTTTGGGATTAATTGCAAGACTAATTTTGCTGCTTCACTGGATCAAACCTTGTATGGAACAAAGTAGATTACGAGCTAATTGCAATTAATGATCAAGCTGTGCTTAAAATGCTTTGAAAGCCAATATGTAATTCAGCATCATGCAATTCAGTTCAAAGCAGTGCCAGAAATTTTAAACAGGGAATATTTATGCCCTGGAATTGGGTTTTTGAGGCATGTTCTACCTTTACCATGATAATATGCTGTAAAACCACACATTATGCTGCCAATTTATGTTAAACTTCCGCTGAATCAATTGAAATTTATATTATAATATATATTGGTATTATTATTATGAGTGAGTTATGGCTGTATAATGCAATGCAATAATGCATGTATATGCAAATAAAAGGTAACTGTAAATGTCATGGTGCGGCAGAGATGATGATGGAGAGTTGAGTATAGGATCTTTGCTGCAATTTTAATAAATAATAATAATTTAATAAATAAAATTCAAACAGGCAAATCAAATAAAAACGCTGTGTAACAGCTTTGCTTAAAGACAATAAATGACTAAACTAAAGATAGAAACACGGGGCAATATACAGTATACCTGAGCAAACAAGCAGCCAAACAAGACACAGGTGAAGAACATAATCAGTAACCATAGAAACAGTCTGTAACTAAGGAAGCTCAGGGAAACAGTAACTGAATACATGCAAAACACAGAAAAATTTTATTCAGCAAGGATTAATTAAATTGCTCAGTTGTGACAATAAAATACATTGATAAAGTTATGAACAATTTCTATTTCAAATCAAAGCTGTTCGTTTGAGTTATCTATTTGTCAAAAAATCGTTTTATGGTTTGCACAAAAATATTAAGCAGCACAGCATTAATAATAATAATTTTTAAATCATTCAAAATGCTAGGTGTGTTCGACTTAAAGCGTGCCATGTCGTGCTTGTCAACTGCTAGACTTTTTCTGGACTTCAGTGTGCGGTCAGAAATCTTCTTGTTTGTTTGAAATAATATTTTTGGCACCACGCACCTGTAGCAAAATATTTTTTTATCCATTTGGAGCACTACTATTTTTTCTAGTCCAGTTTATTAAAACAAAAGCTGACCTGGTGTATTGGTCTCCCTCAGTATACCAAAGGCCTCTGTATAGCAATGATCATTTGGTGTGCTAATGATGTGCGTAATCCGTTTAGAAGGACAGATTGGATTCCCAATAGACTTTATCAGGACTTTTTTGACACTTTCCTTTTTTGTTTTTTGGCATAAAGTGAGCAAAACCTACAGCTGCTTAGCTGTCATCCTGTGCCATGTTGTTATTTTCCTCTTGTCTTGAATGACTTGTTTAATTCCTGGGATAAAACTTTACAAAAAGCAGGCTTATGCAGTCAATATTCGTGTGTGTGTGTGTTTGTGTGTGTGTGTGTGTGTGTGTATGTGTGTGTGTGTGTGTGTATGTGTGTGTGTGTGTGTGTGTGTGTGTGTGTGTGTGTTTGTGTGTGTGTGTGTGTGTGTGTGTGTGTGTGTGTGTGTGTGTGTGTGTGTGTGTGTGTGTGTGTGTGTGTGTGTGTGTGTGTGTGTGTGTGTGTGTGTGTGTGTGTGTGTGTGTGTGTGTGTGTGTGTGTGTGTGTGTGTGTGTGTGTGTGTGTGTGTCACTCTCAGGCAGACTGTCTCTAGAGACACAGGCCTGAGGCTGGCTGGCAGGGGAAGACTATTGACCAGCTGCAATCTGGACAGAAGATGAGTCCAGCTCTTGACGATGATAATGAAAAAGTGTTCATGCACTGTTGACATTTAAATATTTGTGAAGGGCCCCAAGTAATCCGCACAAGGCATTCACTTGGAGTCCTGCAATCAGATATGACATTTATGTTTGTTACAGAATAAAACTGTTCTTGTAAATACCAGGATTTCCCTACAGTCATATTTTGAAAACATCCTTGCTATTGATTATTTTCATGATTTTCCTAAATGATGCATAATCAGCATGGATTATTTTGTTGCCAATGTGCAAAGGAAACTCTGCTAGAGTGACTTTTGTCCATGCACTACCAAAAATCATTCTCAGCTCAATTTTGAATGACTTTTGCATGTTGTATGTTATATATTTAATAACAATAATTATTATTAGTAGTAGTGGTATTAAACACATCTGTTTACCTATTTATTTACTGAATGAGCACTGTGCCACTGTTCATCCGACTGTTTTTACTGTATTTTATTTATTTATTTTTATTCTAATTTGTTTTAATTATTAAATTATTCTTATTTATTTTGATTATTTTAATTTCTTTATTCTAAACTGCTTTATTCTTATTTCTTTTGATTATTTTATTTTCTTCTATGTAAAGCACTTTGAATTACCATTGTGTATGAAATGTGCTATATAAATAAACTTGCCTTGCCTATTAATAATATACTGTAATAATTATATACTGTAGGCATTTTTGTGCCCCTAGCTCCAACCCAAAACCTGAACCACTCCACAATTTAAAAATTAAAATAGGTAATATTATTCTGTACAACCTGTGCTGCATTCCAAGTGTTTAAGCTGCATGTTTCATGTAAGAAACATAGAATAGATGCTTAATTTCCTTCTGCCTCCTTAAATCGCATAAAAAAATATGCTAAACTGGTCACAAGACGAGTGAGAGCCAATGGCATTTAACGTCACTGGTGTCAAACCTAGACCAGCCTGCGGTATTTGAGTGTGTTTATTGCTGAGCTCTTCTCTGATATCTAAAAGCATTTATGAAGCATAAGGTAGGCGAATGCTCTTGTCCTGTGGCATGAGTGTCAGGCCTACAAGCACATACACTTTAATATAAACCCAGAGCATGTTATTGGATGAAGATTACAACTGTGCTTTTCTCAGGCACTGAGAGTTGCCCAAGCATGTTCCGTGTCATTTTAATGAATTATATTCTCTGCCATTTTGGTAAATGATGCTCTTCTTATCTGGGTCACTGTGTTAACAAAGCCGTGTTCCTGAACCTACTCGTTAAGCTTGTGTTTGAGTGTTAAATAAGTGCCTGCCGGGAACTATTTGGGTAAGTTGGAACATGATTATTAAGCCTTATGTTTCGTCATCTTCAACTAGATCAGCTCAGAAATATTGAATATTTAGAGGTGTAAATGGACTTCTAGATGCTATGTTACTCATTTGCTTCACTTCTATATATTCCGTGTCTTATTTATTTTATTATTTTTTTTATTTATTTTATTTATGTATTATTGTAGTTAATTACACACATACTAACATACAATTGTCGATATTTCATATCATCATTAATGACTTATGTCATCTGTTGATCAATGAAATATGATCTGTAAGCTTTATCTCACTAGGTGGCAATAGTGAAGCTTCAAAAAACATAGAAAGTGAAGTAGAAGAAGAGTGGTGCTAGTGGCGATGACCCTGTGCCAAATGGCACACTTCATATGCACTTTTGGTCTTGTGGACTTATAATGGCTGCCGCGTGTCCATTTCCGTTCAGTCCATGAGAAGCAAACTTCTGTTTAAGAAGCACCCAACATCATCGAGTCTAGTATCTGTATCAGGAGGCTGTATCAGTGTAGGGGGTGTAATGCAGTATGTTGGGGCCTGGTTTGTTGCTCTGCAGGACGCAGTCGGACACTTTTCCAGCAATCCATGTTTTCACTGTTGCACAGTAGAGGACGCTATACATATCTTCTGAATTGGTACAGAATCTCCAGATCAAAAAACAATTGAAGAAGAAGCAGAAACAAGTGATAAAAGCATTGCTTATGCGCATATTCACAGGCACATAAATAATGCAATCATCAAACATTCAACAGAATATAAGTCAAAACTGTATGCCTAACCTTGCCGAATGAATTGTCGAAACCCCACAAAGATGTATAAGACTGTGAAGCTTTGGAGGGGTTGATCTATCTATCTATCTATCTATCTATCTATCTATCTATCTATCTATCTATCTATCTATCTATCTATCTATCTATCTATCTATCTATCTATCTATCTATCTATCTATCTATCTATCTATCTATCTATCTTTTAAAGCTTTGCCACATTTAAGTATTGATAAAAAAGAGTGCACTGATTTTTTCTTTTGATATATTGTATGCTCAGACAGATATTCATAGTTTTATGAAAATAATTAAAAATGATACGGCTGGCAACTTTAAGATTTTCTGTAGTAAATATATAATTAGTTCAATCTAAAAACATTAACAAACATATTAACTGCTGTTTGTGCTTTCACTTCCTGGAGGATGATATAATTCTGGAACTGGCTATTGTGAGCTAAATAGATATTACCAAAAAAGATTAGCAGGTTGGAAAGTTATATACAGTATTATACTATTTTTAACTGAAAATATTCACACACCTCAGTGTTGCTGAGATATATTTTCAGTAGAGTATCAAAAATGGCAAACTAAGGCCTACAGGGTGAAACATTTTCCACCAAGTATGCTCTCGTAGACCAGGTTTTACCAGAAACACTGCCCACAAATAATGCTTCCCAAATACTGGAATGCATCCTCTTAAATAACACCGGGTTTGAGTTTCAGGCACGCACAATGCCGTCTGAAGGGGAATTAGGTCTCATTCTTTCCCCTGAAACTTAACCGCAACATCTAACATATGATTAACATTCACACCTGAGTTTCCCTGCAAATGCACAGAAATAGTTGTATCATGAGTCAAAATATACCTGAGCAGGTGTTTAGTGTATGATAGGATGGTTGTAACCAGCTCTGGGAGAGCAGTCGACAACTGCCTGCTGAATGTACATGAAAAGCATTGAATACTGGTTTGCCAATTCTTAATCTCAATTGGAAAGGCACGCATTGACATCAGTGCATATCAGATTACTGTATGTCTCAATGTAACTCAAAATTTATAAAAGCAGTTGCTTGTTATTTTTTTATTTATGAACAATCTATAGTACATTTATTTATTCAGAAGTTGTAATCAATTGTGGAAGTAAGTGTAATAAAACAGTTGCTCTGGTTGACTGATGCATATGAAATTACAAAAATGAAATTGCTCATTAATCAATATGAATTTTAAAATGTTATAGTTCACTGGAAAATCATTTGTAAAAGAGTGTCTGTAAGCAGAAACATGCTACCGCTACTGCCTAAACCACAGGTTTAGATGTAAAAACCGACAAGCTTAGGTTCCCTAAGGTAATTCATGATAAAGAAAAATCTGAATTGTCATTATTTTGTTCATTTTGTTTTGTTCATTATTAATTAGGAAAAATAAAATGCATACATTTTTTATTTATATTTTTTAATATGAAATTCATATTTTAAAAGATTCTAACCATCAAATTTAATTTCATCAACACTTCAATGTGGGTAAGTTTTTATTTTTTTTAAAAAGCAACATTTTGAGCACTAAGTCTAAATCTAAGTCTGGATCGGATTCAGAAAGATGATCATTCGGTAACATTGGGCAGTTTTGATTTATATGCTGTTTAATGTTGATGATCGCATCATTTTTATGTATCTGCTTACATATGATATCGCATGTTTCTCCTTTTCTTTGCCTACTTTGATCAGGAGATTCAGTACTCTTTCAGTATAATAGTATAGTTCTTGGTTATTTTAAATGTTGGTCAGCCAACTCCTTCCTGTATAAATTTGCAGTTCTTGGCAAGAATAAGCCGTTAAGCGGTGACTCAGTGTATATGTAACAGACAGTTTGGACACTGTCAAGTCTTCTGGATTACTCTTTCAGCACAATCTAAATGAATCCTTTCACATTTTGGTAAGCTGCATGTGTGAGCCCATGAGGGGGGTCTGAAGCAAACACTCTAGGGGTCAGACTGAGAGGACACTGCCAATCTTCTTCCTGAGAGGGGAAATACACAGACATGCTGTCAGATAGCGGACATGCAGGACTGACAGTGAGAGACGTGACATCCGGAGGTCAGGAGAAGTGTACGAGCCATCCACATTTGTGAATATTGGAGAAGGAAGGAGGCTCTGTGGGAATGGCCCATTAGAGAGTGCATGCACCCAGAGGATAATCAGATACAGGCCAAATTACCCCCAGCTGGACGCCAATCCGGCATTTTCATGGAGACTGAGGGGAGCGGAAAGACCCTTCCTTGTGTGTGGGTGATTGCAATTGCGATTCCATACGAAGCGCTGCTCGGGACGCTGACCCTGACCCAGTTGGAAGGTATGATGGTTTATGGGCCATTGGACTGCATTTAATTCTGCGCACAACAGAGGCCTATTAAAGACATGACTGCTGGGAGATTTCATCCCTTAACCCTCTGACTTTGTTTTTTCAATCTTCACATTTCAGGCTTTAGCATGACGAAAGGTTATTGACAGCAGCGTAGAACGCTCTTATATATTTAGTTTTTTATTACCTTGGTTTATATTGTATCAACCCGGCAGCTACTGTGACTTATCTCATGGGTTATTTTTATTGGTTTTCAATACCAGAAGACAAAAAATTGGCCTCTACCACTCATGACGAGACCCACACAGAGCCTGCACACATTTTCTAAACTGATTGTGGGGCAAAAGCACTAGAATCCTTAGGAACGGGTTTGAAGTCAACATGAACTTGCATTCAAAACCTATTTTATTTCTTTATGTGGTGTATGCCCAAGTGACACCAGCTATCCACCATATTTTTTCGTAGTAAAAGTGTACAAGACTCCCTGTCAGCCACTTCCAGTTATTTTAGCTGTACAAAAGTCTGTTATGCTGCTTGATAGGGCTGCACAATATATCAAAATATTGCAAATTTACATATATTGCAATGGCTTAGGAGAACAAGGATGTTAATACCTCAAAATATTACAAAAAGTTTTAGATTGAGGCGGAATAGAGAATAAATTATGGATGTTACATACGTGTTTCATGCTCAGTAGCTATGTTTCCATCCAAAGTTGCGAATTTCACTTATGCTCAAAATGGGAGTATCGCATAAAACATTTGCGAATAAAGCAGCGTTTCCATTCAGTGAGCCGAATACAACAAAATTGTCACTTCCTGATAAACTGGCGCTAAATATCACTAAGAAAAGTAAGAGAAGCCACTGAATATTATAAATTTCGTGTATAATAAATTACTTGCCGCAGCCTAAATGCAATAAACGCTGTAAGAAAGGGCCCAGTGGTCAGAGAGAATAATTGTAAAGCCATCACAAGCTTAGCTGGTGACAAACACATTTTGGGGAAAGATGCCTGCTGTTTGGGAATGCAGGCATTAGTTAGTCCACTGGTTAGTCCAGTTATGCCGTCCCATTGCACAAAGTCACATGATTGTTTTGATGCGCATCGAGGAATTTTTTTGATAGACGTGCTTCCATCATAGTTTATGCGCACGTTTTGTTATCGGATCAAATACTTATCTGACTCAAACGAGAGCATACCTGTTTTTGTTTTTTTTTCTGCATTTTTAGAATGTATGTGCTCCTGCCTGGCTTGTTTTGATGAACAGGGTCTGGCTCGCGCTCCCCACGGTTCTGGTCTCGCGTCTGTCGAGGCAGCGTGGCGGTTGAGATCGTGGGGATCGCAAAAAGATCTTGCAGAGGAGAATGAGACTGCTGAGGCACTTTCTCATTCTTCCTCTGAAGATCATGAAGCCCGCGCCGCGGCTTCTGCTGCCCATGATCAGGGCCCGATTGCTTGAGCTCTCTGCTTCCGAGGAAGTGGATGTGCTCAGCATCGAGGCGGATGATCGTGAACCAGACTCGCCGGTTCACGGTCATGCGTATGAGGAGCTCATCGAGGTTGTGACTCGTGCTGTGGCCAGACTTAACATCAGCTGGCCACAAGATGAGCAGGGAACGCAAATAAAGAGTAAACTAGATGAGCATTTCCTGCAGCACAGGTCACAGCCTCAGCGCGGGGCTTGCCATTTTTTTCATTTGATCTCGAAATCGTGGGGAAAATCTTATTCATCCCGTGTCTTTAGTCCAGCGAGTGTTGACTATAGCAATGTTATAGGGGCAAAGGATTTGGGATATGGGAAGATGCCGAAGGTAGAAGAGGCACTAGCTGGATACCTCTCTCCCGAAGCGGCATCTTCTCTTAAAGCCCCGGCGCTGCCCAGTAAACCATGCAGAGATACCTCTGCATTGGTTGGTAGGGCTTACATGGCGGCAGGTCGGGCCGGGTCCTGTCTGCATTCAATGGCTGTTTTGCAGGCATACCAGGCCGACCTCCTGAAAGATTTGGATGAGGGGGAGGGACCGACACCAGAAGATATTGCCCAACTTCGTAAAGCCACAGATTTTTCTCTCCGTGCTACTAAAGAGACGGGCCGTGCTATTGGCCGCTCTATGGCAGCTATGGTAGCTACGGAGAGACATCTGTGGTTGAATCTGTCTGGTATCAAGGAAAAAGATAAATCGTTTCTGGTTGATGCGCCGCTCTCGTCTTCTGGCCTGTTTGGTGACGCAGTTACATCTGTCGTCGACAGGTTCCAGGAGACGAGGAAACAATCTGCGGCGTTCAAGCAGTTCCTCCCCCGACGATCTAGACCCAAATCGAGTGGGTGGGGCAAAAAGATCAGCCCCAGCCGTCATCAAGCTCCTCATATCGCCAGCAGCAAAAAGAGAGCGTTTCCTCTAGAGCCCCTCCCTTGGGAGCTTGGCAACAGAGGAAACGCTCTCAGTCGAACTCTTCCGGCCAGAAGGGCGACTTGAGGGACATCCTTCAGGCTAGGAGGGCTTCGGGAAAGAGGTCCTAACCGGAGTGGTAAGACCTCTGAGGGCTGCACCCCCCGCTGCAGAGCAACCGAGGTTGTTCTCACAGCGGAGCCCTCGGGAAATCGATATCGGGTACCCGCCATCTCTGACGCTTCGGGCCGCATCAATTTCCAGCGAACGCACACCATGTTGTTCGCGTCAGAAAATAAAAAACGAGCATCAATTATGGTCTCAAAAACCGTATCGACTAATTCCTGCCGGTCTTTCGCTTCAGGAGGTTGAGAACAGTGCTCGGAAAACACCCGAGGCCACCCAAGGCTGGTTCCATTAGTAGATTTTGTAGAGGCATGGTGTCATCTTCCCAACATATCTGCATGGGTCCTGCATATAATAAAACTATGATACAGACTGCAGTTCGGTCACCGCCCCCCCAGATTAACTGCCCGGTGGCTTCAGTTCTGGAGTGTCTTCAAGATCACTTCTCTGCGGGTCTCTCCCGTTCCACACTTAAGGTGTACGTGGCTGCCATTGCGGCTTTCCATGCACCACTTAGTGATGGGCCTCTGGGGAGGCACCAGCTTGTCATTCGTTTTCTCCGTGGTACATGGAGGATGAGACCGACGACCAGGTCTAGGGTGCCTGCCTGGGACCTGGCGGTGGTTCTCGAAGGGTTATCCCTGGCCCCCTTCGAACCCCTTCAGTCGGCTTCGCCCAAGGACCTGACGTTCAAGATGGCTTTTCTCTTAGCTATTACCTCTCTAAAGAGAGTGGGAGATCTTCAATCCCTGGCAGTAACACCAGCCTGCTTGGAGTTTGCCCCTGGCGGAGTTAAGGCCATTCTGCACCCGAGACCTGGCTATGTGCCTAAGGTGCCTTCTAACACGGCACGGTCTATGGTCCTGCAGGCATTTCATCCTCCACCTCATGTGTCGGCAGAAGAAGAGAGGCTCCATTTACTCTGCCCTGTCAGAGCTTTGAGCGTTTACCTCGAGGGGTCTTCTACTTGGAGGAGGTCAGACCAACTGTTAGTGGGTTTTGGGTCACCTAAGAAGGGGCTTCCTGCATCCAAACAAACCATTAGTAATTGGATTGTTCAGGCTATTGCCTTGGCCTACAAGGTGCGCAGTTTGCCTTCAACTTTGGCCATAAGGGCTCATTCTACCAGAGGCATGGCGTCCTCTAGGGCCCTCCTCTCGGGAGTGCTCCTCCAGGAGATCTGTGAGGCAGCCGGTTGGGCTGCCCCACACACTTTTGTCAGGTTTTATAGTCTGCACCTCCTTAGTACGCCTGGCGCACATGTGCTCTCGTCCTAGCTGAGTGCCTTTTTCGGTGCGTGGCCTAGTGGGCATTCGTTCCCCAAAGAGTCGTTTTCAATGGAGCAGTGCGAGTTCCCTCGAAAGGGAACGTCTCGGGTTATGACTATAACCCTTGTTCCCTGAGAAGGGAACGAGACACTGCGTCGTGCGTCGTCCTGCCACGCCCCTCGAGGCCTGAGAGCGTCTTGCTTCATCGCTAGGCTAATGTGTGTGCCGGCGTCGCTTTTATGCATCCGGTTATGCCGTCACATGTTACGTCATGACGCAACACCAATCAGGATTGGAATAGTTTCATTCATACTTCAGAGACGCACGCTAAGGGAGCGTCCCCAAAAAGTCATTTTCAACGACGCAGTGTCTCGTTCCCTTCTCAGGGAACAAGGGTTATAGTCATAACCCGAGACATTTTTGTAAATGGACACTTGTGGCGCAAAGTTGGCAGCAATACTTTGAATACCCGTATGATTTTGGCCCGGCTGCTGGGGGGAGTTATTGTTCAAGGAGAAAGAGTAAATCTGTCCATTCGCTTTGATTCATGGGGGCCCATAAACATTGTGCTAGGTGTATGATTATAGGAGCAAGGTGTTGAACACACAATTATTTACCCTGGAAGAGAACCTAAAACCCCACCCGGCTCAATCTGCCTTATTATTGCATAGCTGTCCGTACATGTCACTTACAGTAACAACATCTCTGTCCTTCCTTCTTACTAGCACTCTTTTTGCCTCTAGTTTCATTCTTTATTTTTCTATTCTCATTCCAGAATCCAGTAAAGAGAGCATGAACACATACCTGTGCCTTAAGGTCATGGATTGAATGGGGATAATGGATGCTTTGACACATTTACAAGCCAGCAACTCTGTAATTATCATTGTGAATTGTTATTTACACCATCAGCTGACTGTGTTTTAATCCAGAGCCTATCCTACAATCTGACAGGAATTTACAAGGTAGAGTTACAAGAAGAAAATGTACCCTAGAGTGCATGTGTGTATTGGTGTGAATGAATGGAAAGCTGTGCCAACAGATGCAGAACAGAAGAGCCATACTTGAACTCACTGACACCATTAATAAGTAACAGCACAAGGTTGATCAATATTGTACTAATAGAAAGAAAACTTGATTGTATAGTATGACAAGTCAACCCTTTAGAAAAAGAAATGTGCTTAGCATGTGAACTTGTGTACTTTGAATCTAAAATGTATATTTAAAAGACAATTTGTACTTGCAGATGATATAATATTAACAGAGTGCACTTTCATGACGGTTTCTTACTTAAGTACTCATTTAAAAATTGCATGTTGTGGTAATAAAGTTTTACTTTGACGTTTAGTTATACCCTGTGTGAGCAAAGTCAGTAAGTTTTAGTCAAATGTGATGATATTAACTATCAAAGAAAATCCTCTCCAGGTCAAAGTGACGGGAGCACAACCAAAGGTTTAAAGGCATGTTGAAGTGTTTTTCTTTTTCATAAGAGTGTTACATGCAACCAAATGCAAACTTTACCCAAGTTCTCTCTTATGTACAACATTTAAACTTTAGTCCTCGCCATGGCTAGTATGTATTATGTCATTGCTCTACTTTTGAAAATATGGCCAATGTGATGAAAGGTGACAGCTGCTAACCACAGCATATGTTGGAAACTGACCAGGATAAAAAGCCTGACATTGAAAATCAATGTAAAATGTATTGGTGTTTAGCAGTAGAATCATTTAGCCCTGCTGCTACAGTTATGAGCATGTTCAACATACGCTTTTGTTTAGCTAATAGGTTCAAATAAAAACTAGCGGTAACACTTTATATTACGACCCGCAAACAACTGCGTAAGTAAACCAAAATTACGGTGTACGTTTCTGTAATTATAGTGTATTTCCGTTTAGGTATAAGGGAACAATATGTTAAGGTTTGGGTAATAAAGGGGTACAACCAGATATATAAGCAAATTATTTATAATGTAATTATTTTAAAACTAACAGGTTAATAAAACTTTTATATATAACAGACGTACAATTTTTCCCTGGAATATATTAACCTGTTAGTTTTAAAATAATTACATTATAAATAATTTGCTTATATATCTGGTTGTACCCCTTTATTACCTAAAACTTAACATATTGTTCCCTTATGCATACACAGAGGTCCACTATAATTACAGTATCGTACACCGTAATTTCGGTTTACTTACGAAGTTCTTTGCAGGTTGTATATCTGCTTGTTACCCCTTTATTACCCAAAACTTAACATATTGTTCCCTTATACCTACACGGAAGTACACTATAATTACAGTATCGTACACCGTAATTTCGGTTTACTTACGCAGTTGTTTGCGGGTCGTAATATAAAGTGTTACCAAACTAGCTAATTGATGATGAATATTCAGAGGGTGTTGTTTATGGCTGAATGTTTCACTGAGGCAGGCAGTATTATTGGAAATTGAGAGTTTATGGATTGCCTCATAATGTGGGGAAAGGAAAGATAATATGGAAATAAGGCCATTTGTATGATAAGACATATACACAAATTGGGACTCTTTATTTCTTCATAAAAACATTCTCGCCAGGGTTGAACATATTTATGAATTACCTGCTTATTAATTAGAGGATGTGTTTTTTATTTGGCCACAATGCTTGCAGGATGTTGATCTGGTATTTGAATTAGAATGACAGGAAGACGAGTTGTTGTTGTTGATATTATTTGCACTCCTGCATGTTGTATATTGTTAGTCCTATTATGAAATTTGTTTAGCATTAAGTTTAATTCTAAATAAGACATTTTATTTATTCATTTTGGTCATTGTAACGTCGTAACCAATAGTTTACAGTACCGTATACATACATCCACATTAGTCTGTATGCGTATATGATATATTATGTATATATATATATATATATATATATATATATATATATATATATATATATATATATATATAAAAGCTCTACATCCACACTAGCATTTTTCAGCATTTTCCAAAAGTTGCTTGTCCACATTAAACCATCTGAATATGCTGGAATCATCTCACTGCACATGCATAAAACATCATAGCATCATAAAAAATGCAGTTGCCTTCATGTTTTGCTATAGGACAGCAATTGTGCGTACATTTTCTGTAATATTTGCAGGAATATTATATGAACATTGAAAATAATATTTTCAAATGTATCCACTTGAGAGTGCATTTTTAAAAACCTAGCTCTCAAAAATGTGTACGCTAGGTTCTTAATAAAAAAAGATTTAGAAATTTTCTTTTAATGTGAATTTAGCTAGTGAACATGTTAGAAATGTTAGGGGCAGTTATGTTCACTTACACTTACGTTATCACTATCAAATGAAGCGTTTATTAAGTTGATGTTGAAAAGCAATTAACCTCTGTTCTGATTTTGGTAACACTATTTTACAGCGACTTTGTTACACGTTACTGTAATAATAACAGTGAATTATATACAATTACATGCAATTAAACTAAAACCAAAACCTAACCCTCATAACCCACATAGTAGTTATATATTGATAATTAATATTACATACTACATAAATGTATAATTACACTGTAACAAGAACCCCTTAAAATAGCGTAACCTTGATTTGCAGTTAATCACGCTACTTCATAATGTAACAATTTCATTTAAAGCATTAGCTATAATAAGATTCACAGTTGATTCCAGATAAACCTATCAGTCAGTTTTTAGCACTTCATGATCACATTTTACCGAAAAATATGCTGTTCATAGAAAATCTTTAGTTCACTCTATAGGATCTTTGTGTGTCTGAGTAGGTAACAGTACATAAAGGAAGTGGAATTCAACGGTCAATCGAAATACAATTTAAAATACATTCTCAATGCAATGCTGAATAGCACTCAGTCCTAACTCACACACACACACATATAAACGCACAAACATATGGATATGGATATTGTCAGACATGCACAGTCTTTTTCTCTCCCCGAAACGTGTCTTGAGTAAAAATGTTATCAGTGATTTGTGAGCGCAGAAGAAAACAGTACACTTCTCATTTTAATCTCAAAAGACCATAAACACCATCTCTCGTTTCTCTGAGACGCACTGAATTGCTGTTCCCTTACGATTCATTTCACGCTCTATCTAGCAAAAACATGCAGCACTTCTGTTCAACGCTTACCCATTGAAAATATTAATGGAAAGTGCTTGCATTAAGAGAAACTTCAATCTCTCTCCCTTTCTCCTGTCAGGCTTCTCTCAGTACATAGCCTACACATGGAGCTGAGGGACAGATGTTATTGTGTGTAGCATTACATACCTGTTGGCCTACATTAAAAAAACAAATTAAAAGAAAAGGAGGATGTTAATCCTCAGGTAAACATTGGTTTTATGTATAACATAATACAATGCTGTGAATCACCTTCCACGTTCAATAAGGTGTAGGCCTATATCTCTGGTTTTGCAATTGATCAGAAAATGACCTAGATGGTGTTTTCACTCTTGTTGTCCAGTTCTCTTCGTTCTTTAGGTCCGGACCATAGACAGTAAAAAAAGATGGACGACGCCCCTTCACTCTCTTCCATTGGTGAAAAGTGAAGCCGCCAAAGTCCTAATATGGCGCTGACATCTTGCGCAGATTTGGGACCTGCTTCTGCGCAGTAGTGAACAAGGGACCTGAGTCTGTGCAGTAGTGAACAAGGGACCTGAGTCTGTGCAGTAGTGAACGAGGGACCTGAGTCCTGTGCAGTAGTGAACGAGGGACCTGAGTCTGTGCAGTAGTGAATGAGGGACCTGAGTCCTGTGCAGTAGTGAACGAGGGACCTGAGTCTGTGCAGTAGTGAACGAGGGACCTGAGTCTGTGCAGTAGTGAACGAGGGACCTGAGTCTGTGCAGTAGTGAACAAGGGACCTGAGTCTGTGCAGTAGTGAACGAGGGACCTGAGTCCTGTGCAGTAGTGAATGAGGGACCTGAGTCTGTGCAGTAGTGAATGAGGGACCTGAGTCCTGTGCAGTAGTGAACGAGGGACCTGAGTCCTGTGCAGTAGTGAACGAGGGACCTGAGTCTGTGCAGTAGTGAATGAGGGACCTGAGTCCTGTGCAGTAGTGAACGAGGGACCTGAGTCTGTGCAGTAGTGAACGAGGGACCTGAGTCTGTGCAGTAGTGAACGAGGGACCTGAGTCCTGTGCAGTAGTGAACGAGGGACCTGAGTCTGTGCAGTAGTGAACGAGGGACTTGAGTCTGTGCAGTAGTGAACGAGGGACCTGAGTCTGTGCAGTAGTGAACGAGGGACCTGAGTCCTGTGCAGTAGTGAACGAGGAACCTGAGTCTGTGCAGTAGTGAATGAGGGACCTGAGTCCTGTGCAGTAGTGAACGAGGGACCTGAGTCTGTGCAGTAGTGAACGAGGGACCTGAGTCTGTGCAGTAGTGAACGAGGGACCTGAGTCCTGTGCAGTAGTGAACGAGGGACCTGAGTCTGTGCAGTAGTGAACGAGGGACCTGAGTCCTGTGCAGTAGTGAACGAGGGACCTGAGTCCTGTGCAGTAGTGAACGAGGGACCTGAGTCTGTGCAGTAGTGAACGAGGGACCTGAGTCATCGGGGCCAGCTGATAAAACCTTTGCCGAATCCCGTAGGAAGGACTGCAAAATCATTTTTCAGATCGACAAATGCCTTGATCGCAGTGCTCTGTTCCCCTTTTAAAATGAATGTGCTGTCTACATCTTCAATAACAGACGCGATGGCTGAATCTAAACATCTAAATTCTACAGCAACAGCCATTCTTTGTTGTAAACGAATTCAACCCAAGCGCTCTTTGATGACGTGGATGATTACGTTACTGTTGATCATAAGTCCATCATCGTATAAAGCCCGCCCTGACAATTTGATTGGTCCAAACAGCTTTGGTTCGAGCATACTTCACAACGGATCAAGTCCAGACCGAACTTCCCGACCTCAAATGTTGTGGGCTCAGCATATATTTATATTAACTATTCAGTGTTTTCAACCACATAATGTTTATTTTAGGTTTCAGACATTTAAATTCACAAGTAGTAAAACAAAACAATACATTTAGTTACACACTGATGTTTATGGAAGCGTCAATAATAATCCATTATAATTAGACAACATGTTTAATTCATATCAGATACACATTGTGTAAATAATTTTAAAGTTTCCCTATTCTTCTCCCAGTTCACCAGCCACTTACTTTCATGTATTTCAGGAGAAGTGGATGAATTCACGTGTTGTAAATCCAACAGATCCGATTCTCTGAACAGCGGCACAAAACAGGGCAGCGCCCATCGCGCATACAGCTCAACTAACGCAATCATATTTTCTTTTCAGCTGGCTTTTTGGTTGATTAGGTCCACTGTCTGTCTTGGTTTTCTCTTGCAGCTGCACAGCCTATGTTAAAAAAAAATTATCAAGCACAGTACTAATTTTCATACACATTCATACATACTGTACATGCTTACATTAATAAAATGGAGCCATTTAGATAAAGAAACACAACTTCAAATTTGTGTCATGTTTGCATTTGTAATCAGTTCAATTTTATTTCATTTCGTCTCAAAGAATCTGTGCGTCTGTGTCCTGTCGCTCTAGAGGACATAAAAAGAGATTCATTTTCTGTTTAGGTTGAATACGCTCGAAGTTTTTCCTTTACAGCATGTGATTTCAATTTAATGTCAGTGTAGACCCCCTCTGTGACAAGCAAAGCAAATGTTCCAGCACCCATCTCATTGTTCCCTGAGTGAAATTTGCAAATAGTTCCCTGCCCCGAAGGATACAACGCAACACTCACAGAAGCGTGCAAATACCCTAAAATTCATACATCATTTCAACTGGGATCACTGGGGTGTGAGAATACTTAATTATTACAAATAGGAAGGCTAAAATAACAGAAGTGTGTGTGTGTGTGTGTGTGTGTGTGTGTGTGTGTGTGTGTGTGTGTGTGTGTGTGTGTGTGTGTGTGTGCCTGTGTGTGCCTGTGTGTGCCTGTGTGTGCCTGTGTGTGTGTGCGTGTGTGTGCCTGTGTGTGCCTGTGTGTGCCTGTGTGTGCCTGTGTGCGTGTGCGTGTGTGTGTGTGCGTGTGTGTGTGTGCGTGTGTGTGCGTGTGTGTCTGTGCGTGTGTGTCTGTGCGTGTGTGTGCGTGTGTGTGCGTGTGCGTGTGCGTGTGCGTGTGCGTGTGCGTGTGTGTGTGTGTGTGTGTGTGTGTGTGTGTGTGTGTGTGTGTGTGTGTGTGTGTCAAGGCAAGGCCAGGCCAGGCCATTGCGTGTGGCAAACAAAAACACACCTGTCACTCAGAATGAGTGATTACCTTTCTCCACGTGGAAGGAAAAGTCAATTCCACACTTTTTCCCCTCCTCCAAGCGCAGACACACACTTAAAATGTCTCTCACACATATGCGCACAAACGCATTCACGTTTATTTATGAAGGCCCACAAAGTTCATGATTCTGCTGGGTGTTCCAAATCTGTAATCATTACAACAACACCAGTAGATAATTTTTATATTTATTTGTTTTTCTCGCTGTACTGTACAGTAGCCTTTATAGTAAAGCATAGAGATATAAGTTCCCTGGAGGGATTATTGTTCATGTTGTTTCAATGAATGATGAATATGGGCCACTTTAGTCGGATGGGGACTGCCTGTATTTATCATACTACTCCTTGACAATTAATTCAGCAGTCAGCTACAAACACTCACGTTTTTGTCTGTTTTACAAAACGTCCATGTAGACTGAGGGTATGATGTTTACTGGAATTAGTTTGCTGCTAAGTTGGTTTTAGGCTTTGCCTCCCTTGATGTATTTTAAGTCAAATCTAGCATGACTGAGAGAGCAAAAGCTAGCCGCTTCAGGAGGAAGTCAAGATTGTGCTGGGCAAGGAAACCCATCGATTGTAAGGACAGCCGGTAAGTTGAGTTTTCTCCCTTTGTGCCTAACAGTTACATCCATCACCTCTCACAGACACACTAATATAGACTCACATTCATTGCTCACACCTCGGGGAGACTTACAAGTGGATCCTGGCTAGGTAGAAATGCATGAAGATATCATTTAGCATAGCTAGGTTTTCTGTGTAATCAGAGGTAGCTAGTGTCCTAAAGCAAAAATATAACAAGAAATCAATATGCAAATTAATGCAAGAAAGAAAAAAAGAAGACCAGTTAGAGTACAGCATGCAAATATTAGCTACAACAATGTCATCTCTGTTGATTGGAGATTTCTTACACCTTGACATCTTAGCTTTTCTCTTAAAGACCCTTGTGCTGAAAATCAAGTTGTTAATGTTGTTAATATGTCTATGTGGTGTTTGCTTTAAGACAAACTATGTGCAAATTCATGTTAACCTTAAAACTGCAGTGAACAAAAGGCCGTCTTAAAAACACGGTTTGAAAACGTTGTTGTTTTTGACGTCACAAACTACATTGTAAGCAAGAGAAGCCTACCTTGTTCAAAAGGTCATCCCCGTATGCTTCTGTTGATATGAAAAATCTGGTAAATTTAGCAATATAGCTGGCTAATATGTATTGTCTATGTATATTACGATGTTATGATGAACTATATGGCTTTCTCCACTGACGTTTCAAGGATGCCGATTTTTAGAAGGCAGCTGTCTGACTCTGAGATGGCGAACGGGAACATGGTTTGTGTAGCATTAGTAACGCATTATTAACTGTTTGGTAACATAGTAAAGCAAAAGGCTAATCATATTAATTACCGTTATTTGTCCGAATTTGTAGAGAGCGATACATAAGACACATTACCATTCTGATACGTCGACTTGTATACGAGCCTGTATAATTAATTCTTCCACTTCTTCTATTGAATCAGTTTCTGGTTAAAACATCTATGGCTGAATTAAATCAGTATTTCCACTTGCTATTGTGCAGCGTTTACTATATGAATAGACCAAATATTTAAATTAGCTGTTTTTGTGAACTTTCTATTCATCAAAGAATCCTGAAAAAAAAAATTAAGCAGCACAACTGTTTTCAACTGTGATAATAATAAGAAATGTTTCATGAGCATCAAATCAGTTTATTAGAATGATTTCTGAAGGATCATGTGACATGTAAATTCAGCTTTGCCATCAGATGAATAGATTACATTCTAAAATATATTCAAAATGAAAACAGATTTTTCAATTTGTAATAATATTTCATAACTCTGTTTTACTGTATTTCTGATCAAATAAATGCAGCTTTGGTGAGCATAAAATACTTTAAAAAAATAAAAATACCTTACCGACCCCCAACTTTTGAACAGTAGTGTATACTTTAAGAAAATGTTAGCATGCCCATGCATTCTGCAATAGTTGCTAAGGTATTCTGTGTGATTTTAGTAAATTATTACATGCTTGCAAGGGTGTTCTAAATGGTTGCTAGGTGACTGCATGTTGGCCCAAGTCAAAACAGCCCATCACTATAGTATTCGCAGACAAAAATTGTCCTGTCATTAAGAAAAGCAACACTTCTCCTGCAATTTAATCACTCATGTCTGTGGCAATGGTTCTGTAAGAATTACACACCAAAGTTGAATATTTAGCAACATGGATTTATTCAAATTCATAACCCAAAGTATGAGCAATAATAATAGTGATGTTTTCTTTAGTAAGCACCAATAATACTATTAAGTAAAAGGCAATTTAATGCAGTACTGCCTTGCAAGCACTGTAATAATCGAGTCATAAGAATGATTCAGTATAATTAGCAATCTATGCCATATAATGTTGTAGTACACTTTAACAATCCAAATGATCTAAAACTAGCAGAGCCCTCTCCGGATCATTGATAAGCTAGCTGTACAAATGTAAAGTGAGGCTTATTTCAGTGTGTGAATTGGAAAGCAATCTGACCTCATGAATATTTTAAAATGAAGAGTTATTGATGATTAAGGGGAGCAGCTAAATTCACTTGCTTGAATGTATCATGCTGTTATTAGTTTTTCTCAGTGTGTTGCCTTTCTCTGAGATGTCTATGTAATCAAAGCGCTGTTTGTTTTCACTGGTAGTGATCTGGAGAAGGTTCTTTCTTCACCGAGGAGAGTCTCTCTGTGGGATGGATAATCTGGCCCTGGGCGTGATTCCAAGGGAACGCCATAATGACTGCCGTGACTCCCTGACCCTTTATGATTTATGCAGTGCACCACGAATAACAGGCACCATGGACCCCCTACACATATACGCACACATCCACTTCAAACCTCAACCCCCCATGCTCCCTAAAGGTCCAAAAGCCCAGTGAGATTCCTGTCTCAGGGATCAGCCCTACATATCCAAAAAATCTCCCCCAACACACGCCTGCTTAGGCCCCAGTGTGCTGTTGGGTCAGAGGTCATGTTGGAGCTGTCAGTGAGCTGCTTGTGTCAGGAGTAACTACAGTCCGTAGGGACTGTCGTTCTCTCAACCTGTGTTGGGTTTGAGGTATGAGGAGGAAAGATGGGGAGCCAGGTGATAATGCATCATACTGGACACTGTGTGAAAGGGCCAGACCTTATGGATTTGTGTGCTTGTGTGTTTTAGTAGAACACCTATTAAATTCAGATTGTCTGACAGACCTTTCTGTCAGGCTGCTACCTTTCAAGGCAGCATTTTAACTGAAATTGAACCTCAAGACTTTGAAATGGTCTTAATGGACAGCAACCCAGCAATGGTCACAAATAACTCTCACAGGAAATTCATGAGAGACTTGAATCAAAAGAAAAATCCACTCACAATTGATTCCAATACAGGTCGTTTCCAATGAAGATAGCATGTTCCCAATCAAATTAGTTCTGAGAAAAGAAAGTTTTTTTGTAAAATTAGATAAAACTCTATTCAAATTTTTAAAATATGATCTAAAGCAAATTACCATGCATCTCGAAAATGCTTGTTCGAATCCTGCTCGGAGCAGTGCAATTAGAACCAGAGGAGTTACATTGGTGCCGTGACCCGGATGAGAGTAAGGCTTTGGGGGTTGAGTGTAATGGAAGGCCAGCAAGTAAAGAGCTGGTAAGGTAATCCTATAGCGCTCACTTCTAACAAAAGCACAAAACCCACAAAGCATATGCAAATAAAAGTGCATTTAATTAGATAAAGCTGTTTTCTGCTAATTCTTATTCGTTTTTATTTGGTAGAGACTTGTATGCAAAGCCAATTGCCATGCATTCAAGGTATTTTTGTCAGATTGTGTATTCCCTTGGAATCGAACCCATGACCTTGGTGTGACTAGCACTCTAAGCTGAAAAATGCTCAGAGTTCATTCTAGTATAGTTTAATGTTAGTATGCTGCTATGCTAAAGATTTGATGCTTGAATACACACAAAACACCAAGAATACTGAGAAAAAAGTGAATTTACTTTGGCATTGCTAGCATCATGCGATACGTCTTGAGCTACAGGAACTGTCACAGTACTGAATTAAAGATTGGATTGCCTTATCTGCGAAAGAAAGATTCAATGCTGTCTTTTCCCAAAACAAGGTATAAGTCATCATAACTTATTTAGCCTTTGGGTCAGCAGTGTACCTATGATGCCTATAAATCTTGCCTAGGTAGCACTCTTTGCAACACAACTAGTGTGTATATATGTATACTAGACTTGGGTGGCTCTGTTGGGTACATCTACACATCCATCTGTTTGAGTGAGTATATCAGCCGTCCCTGAACAACCAAAAGCTTTATGAGGCCATGAATTGGGTTGCTTTTAATTGGCCCTCTGTGTCGAAGAAGAAGCCTGTAGCTACAACGAGCTTATCAGCTCCTGCCCTCCATCAATAATGCATGTGTCGGGCATTAATGTGCTGTGTTCTGCCTGTTAGCAAGAAACAACAGTGGAGTTCTTGAGGACAGAGTCACTCAGGGAGGCAAATGGATGGTTCAGAGGAGTGCAGAGGAATTGTGTGCGCTTTGTAAAAAGCCTTTGATACTGTGAACTACGAAATTATTTTAAATAAATTGCAAAATTGTAACTTAGCACATGATGCAATAACCTGGTTTAGATCATATCTCGAACATAGACAGCAGTGTGTTAAAATAAATTCTGCTCAGTCATCTGTCCAAACTTGTCAAATCAGAATTCCACAAGGTCCAATTTTAGGCCCTTTACTTTTTAGTTTATATATAAATGATCTTTCTGACAGTTGCAAAAGGGTTAAATGCCAAATGTATGCAGATGATACAATTATATATGTCTCAGCAAAAAAAAACTCAGACTGCAGCTGAGATGCTTTCAAAAGAACTGGATGGTGTATCACAGTGGCTCCGGAATAGTCATCTGACCCTGAACTATGATAAGACAGTCTCTATGTGCTTTTCAATAAAAAGAAAGGTCAATGAAAATTTCAGAATAAAGATTAATGAGAAGTACATGAATTTAAAATTTTAGGGGTTACTTTAGATTCTCATCTTAAGTTTGATAGTCATGTAAAGAGACTGTGCAGATCTGTCAGGACAAATTTAAACTGCTTCCGATTAATAAGACAATATATACCCCTTAAGGCAGCACAGCAGTTTATGCATTCATTATGATATTTTCTCATTTATCGTATTGCCTAACTGTTTGGGGTCAGGCCAACCAAACAACAATTACACCCATTAGGTCATTATATAAACAGGCACTAAAAGTAATGGACCAGAAACCAGTAAGATGGCACCATTGCCTTATTCTACGGAAGCATAATAAATTGAGTTTTGACAGTTTTGTAAATTTTTCATTTCTAAAACTAATTTTCAAGTGTGTGAACAACCTTGCACCAGAAATATTCTGTCAACTATAGAAACAAAAGAGCGGAATAAGAACCAGAGGCACAATAAGTGGAAACTGTATAGCCACAAATCGTAGAACAACATTTGGCCAGACATCATTGTCAGTAAGAGGCATACATTTGTGGAACGCTTTACCATCCGAAATTAAAACTTTGACAGAACTCAAGGTTTTTAATACACGTTTAAAGCAATGGCTTAAACTGAAACAACTCTGTGTACACTGACTGTACACGATACTACACAATGCATACAAACATCGTGTTGCATATGCTAACACGCACAGATGTACGCATCACTTTTGTGTTCTAGTATTGTTAAATGTGTCTAGACTGTTTTATAGTGATTTCTACATCTACTTAAGACCATATCTTATTGCATGTATGGGATGTATTTATTGTATGTATGTTAATAGTTGTTCATTTTTAACTCAAGATTCTGTAATTTCTGTTTTAATTTTATAAGCCTAACCAGGGACAGGGGTTGCAAATTAGTCATGGCTAGAAACCTGTATGCATGGCATCTACTTTGTATTCTTTATAAAGCAATGTTTTATGCATCTGTCCCTGTCAAATAAACATTAAATAAAAAAATAAAAAAAAATAATAAACATGATTGTTATTGTGGTTCGAGACTATATATGAGCATGCATTTATTCATATCACTTGTGCAAAAACAGATTAAGTATTTCACAGAATAAATAAAAACATTTTGTGGAATGTTGAAGAAAAACAAAAAGTTAAAAAGTCTTTATGTATTTAATCTCACTTTATTAACCAGTGTCTTTGTTGCTGACATTCAATGATCCAATTGGACCATACTAATTAGCAAAAATAACTATAGATAAACATCACATTTGTGTTTCTTTTTTTATTGCTAAAGTACGAGTGTTGAACTGTCTTGATTAAGTCTTGATGAAAAATTTAAATTTGAGAAAAAAATTAGTAAGAGTAATTTAAAGATGGCTTTACTGGTGCATTACTCAAATGTAACAAAATGTGAGCACACTTGTTCTTCAAAGGCATGACAGCCTCACAGAAACCTGATGCATAGTGGGAGGAGGAGAGGAGGGGAGGGGGGGTGCAATAAATATATTAGTTATGGTAATGACCTGTGCTCAAGCAGAACACCGCCTGAGGGAAGGAAGGGCGATCAAAGCTTTTTTGCTTTTCTCTCTGGACCCTCTGAGACCCACCCCCTCATCTCTCTCTTCCTCGGCAGGAAGACCCCTCAGCTAAGAAGCATCTGCCACAAAAGGTACTGCTAGGTAATCCATTGTGCACTCAATGCTGAAGTAGTTACTGCACAAAGTATTTGTGAGAGATCAGTATCAAAAGGGCTCTTATTGGTGCAATGAATTTTGGTTTTCGTTTTTAAAGAGATGGAAAAAAGATAATAGCCACGGGGCTCACATTTTTCCCTCTTCCGCTGGTGAATTGAGAATTATTTCTTTGAGCATCCTGACCGGCTCAACACAGCATGTTTGGTGAGGCTAATGATGTAGAAATGATTTCAAATATCCACTGTCCTGCCACAGCCATTAGCGTAATTCCCAGGGGGTAGTTACTCTGCAAATTTTGTCTGCATCACCTTTTAAACTACATTTTTTAACACAAGTTGTATTCAGCACCAAGCCAGCTGAGTATAACTTGGCTCTTGAAAAATTCTGGGTTCTTTTGAAAATTTGCTGGGTTCTTTTATCCCAGCAAAAAAGAACCACATACATACGTGTATCAAACATTTTTTGGTTGGCTTTGACTTCAGATCAGAAGTGTATATTTTTCAGAAACTGTCAATCTATATAGTGTTTTGTTACATAATTTTGCATCAATGCTACACATATTTTTATATAGCGTAAAGATTTTTTCTTGTGTTAACTGATTAGCTTGCTAAGATAATATTCCATCCCTTTAAGGCAAGTCATTGCACTCGTCGGCCATCTTTGAAGTCATGCAAGTACAGCTCCTATCTTTGAATGGGGAAACATCAAATTCTCCAAAGTTTTTCACCAAGCCATTTTTAAATTTCATATTTGAAATCACCAATGTAATTTGACAACCACTATCTTATGAATTTTGTTTCTAAACGCTCAAATCATTACCAAAAAAGTGCATTTTTCAGGCTGGACCAGCCAATACACATGTATAGTCATAAATGTGCACAAAATATTATACTTCCCTACTACTTAGTATGCGAAAAACAGTACGCTAACAAAAAGTGTTTTCCTATGTCCAAATACATAGTATTCGAAAAACAGAATGCGGAATGTCCCCGGATGACCTACTACTTCTGCCAGATTCTGGAGTGCTCATTATATTTAAATAGTATGGAATCACAAAAATATAAAAAAAACTGGCATTGTGCTTTTAATATTTATAACCTACCCTCATTATATTTGTCATATATTGTGATGATGTTTTGATAGCACTGGGTATTTAAAATGAAAGTTACAAAGTATTCTCGTTTTGTGTCATCATCTTTAGATAATCGTTCAATAAAATGTTTCATTGACTTTAGAGAAAATTAACCATTGGTCCCCAAACCGACCACCTCACCTAAGAATATTAGAACAGTGATGGTCAGATTATCGTTCTTTTTGATTGTATTTCTTTTAGCTTGTATTTCCAGCCAAACAAAGTTTCCAAAAGTTCAGGAACTCAGTTTGGCGAGTGTCCAAACTTTTATATAGGTCATGGAAGTGTTGATGAAAGTTTGTGGAAAGAAATCAACAACCACAAAGGCTTTTAGCAATGTGAAAACATCACCTATGTCTGCTGGGGAATTCCCTCACTCCATAACATTTATGTCATATTTATCTAGCATATAATTGCTCAATGACTGGAATGCTCATGATCAGTCTTGCATTCGAAACCAAAAGATATATTAAACAGAGTCCCAATTGTGTAGTGTGAATGCCTTATCATGACTCTTTTTTTGTCTCGCATGAGTTTTGGATATACTATTTGAAATGTGAGAGGTAAAGGAAAGGTATAGAAACTCATTTCCTCCACATAATAATAATAAAATTACGACTTTTTATCTTACAGTTCCGTCTTGTTTTCTTGCCATTACAAGTTTATATCTTACAATTCTGAGAAAAAAGACAGAAATGTGAGTTTACATTTCTCGATTCTGGTTTTATTTCTTGTGACTGTGAGATAAACTTGCAATTGAAAGTTATAAAGTCCGCAAGATATAAACTTGGAGTTACGAGAAATAAAGTCAGAATTACGAGATATAAAGTTGCTACGCATCAAAAGATGAGACAGAGCAGGTTTTGGTATGAAACAAAGTTTGTAAAGTAATTCAAACAATACCATTTTGTGGTTCTTCAAATGTGTCATGACTGATCGCTGTAGTGCCTCAGTTCAAGCGGCACATGAACCGGTCATCTCTTCCTGCTAGTTATTGCACAAAATAAACATGAATGAACATCAGAAGGTATGTGGTTTCAACCATGGAATGACGTCAATAGACACCATTTTTCAAGTTAAAGTCCACCGAAGTTAATCTCGCCTGTATGGTTTGTTTGTTGGACAAAATGGCAGATAATGCATTATGATTGGTCAGTTCGCCTGTCAATCAAACTCCTGGCGAAGGGTGAAATGTGAGAAAAAAAAGTCAGAATTCTAAGTTAAAAAGTAGAACTTACTTTTTTATTTTTTTTATTCTGTGGCGGAAACAAGCTTCCATAAGAAGGAGATATACTTGTGTCTGTCCTAATACTCAATACAAGCAACATATTTATGTTCAATGCTCATCACATTGTCTGTGCATGTGTATAATAATGAATGAAGACTTTTTTGTTATGTAGGCCTCTATGACAGGTCATCCATCCTGCAGTGATTTGGCAGTTCCCTTGTGGCTTGTGAATATACGAACCATAGGCTTGTGTCAGCAAACTCTGATGGAAGAGTCTGCTGGGTCTCTTTAGAAAGAGAGGCACGGTTTACTTGCTCTACCTGTAAAGACAAGAGATTTGTGAGACTGCTGGGTCTACTAACTTTGAAAAGGAAACAACAGACAAGAGACCAGAAATTTACTTTAACTTGTTTGTTCTTGGTTCAGAGAATTTAACATTTAGATGAACATTTGTAAATGAAATGCTGACACACTCAGCATCTGCCATGTATTTAGTCAGTTGCACATTGAAAGTATCAACACATTGTTATTGTGTAGTGTAAAGGCAGCTATAAATGAATCAGTCCATCCATCTTCCGAACCCTGTGTAGTGAATGGTTGCGGTACATGGCAAAAATGAACCCCTTGCTTACTGGCCTGATGAATCTGATCTTCAAGCAAAAGGAAATGGATGAAATATTTGAATCCTACCGATCCACAATCTGATTTCTGATTTCAGCCTGAATCATAATGACATCGTGTCCATTTGTTGGTCAGAGGAGAACTGGCCCTCGACTGAGCCTGGGTTCTCCCAAGGTTTTTCTCTCCATTCTGTCACCTGATGGAGTTTGGGTTCCTTGCCACTGTCGCCTCTGGCTTGCTTAGTTGGGGATACTTAACATTCAACAATATTATTGATCTGACTGCACGGACACTATTGGACGAGAACTGAACTCTGCTTGATGATGACGTTTTCTGCAGAACTTCTTTATAGATGAAATGAATTAATATAATAATTGATGATCTTTATAACGGAACTGAATCAATACTGAATTGACTTCAGCTGAACACAGCCGAAATGAGCTCTGTGTGCGTTCTCTCGTGTACTGTATGTTTATTTGTTGTTATTCCTTGTCCTTCGCTTATCTTTATTTTTCGCGAAGCGTTATTTCACTTCTCTTCAGCTATGATAATGAGACACCCACTCTCTCATTGTGTGCTTGTGTATTTGGGGTGGAGCAAGGAAGGGAGGGGTGTGTTTGTTTGAGTTGATTTAAAAAGACAACAGTGTTTCTCAGAGATCACTTAGTGCAGACGTTTAATACTGAGGTTAAGAAAAAAAATGCTTGGGGAATATAAATCTACTGCTGTCCTGCCCTGCCCTGTAAGCACCATAAATAATCTCATACCAATTGGTACCACTCTTATATCACGAAAGGGCATTAGAATGTCATAATACACTCGATCATTAGCATGATTTGTAACATGTTTAGTCTGGCCCATTGTGTAAACTTGCAAAAACTCACTAGCATCAGACGAGAAAGGGCTCTGACAGTACTTTATGATTTATGAACCACAGCTGTGGAGAGTAGTGAACATAAAGTCTAAAGTGTGTTCTACAGTGAAAAAATAAGTGTCTTTGTGGTTAGGTTGATAATTCATCTCTGTATTGTAATAAAAAAATCGGTAACACTTTACAGTAAGGGTACATGAATTATCATGAACTCATGTATAAATTCATGCATGAATTATGCATTCATTCATGCATTAATATGTCATGAATCAGCAGGAACTAACACGAGTTCAACGTTTTTCATTCATGATTGCATGGATAAACAACACCTTAATTAAAACATTAACTAAGATGAGCTCATCATCATGAAATATGATTTATTGCGCCTGATCATTATGTTTTCTTTGTTCTTTGTCTAGGTCAGTGACCTAATCTCCACTTTAGTTGAGGGGCCACACACATGATGAAGTCATAGATAATGCTTAGTTAATGATGACTACTGTATTGGACAGACCACAAAATAGACCAATCACAGCTCATAGCACACAAATTCTGTTGACATCCAAATACAGTAGTCATCATTAACTAACCATTATCTATCAATGACTTCATCGTGTGTGTGGCCCCTCAACTAAAGGGGTGACTAGGTCCTTTGAAACACTGATGAACAATGTGCCGTTAATGGTGGCATAACTGTGAACAAAGAAAACATCATGATCATGCGTAATAAATCATAATTCATGATGATGTGCTCATCTTAGTTAATGTTTTAATTAAGGTGTTGTTTATCCATGCAATCATGAATGAAAAAAGTTGAACTCGTGTTAGTTCCTGATGATTCATGAGATATTAATGCACGAATGAATGCATAATTCATGCATTAATTTATACATGAATTCATGATAATTCATGTACCCTTACCGTAAAGTGTAACCAGAAAATCTGATGAGTAACTTATGATCAAGTGATAATAACCACAAGCCAATGTAAATAAATGTACTCATCCCACAAAACTCCGCTCAATCACTGGCAACATCTACTGTGGCTTTGTGAACCTTTCTCTTGTTCATATTTCTACTCTACAGTATTTCGTATCACACCTACTGCAGCAGCACATAATTCTACAGCCGCCACAAGATAATATAAGTTGCCGTTCTTGTGGGACTCGATGGTAAACAACTCTCAGTGACAAAGCCAGGAAATAAAAGCTGCCTTGCTAGGCTAATTAGTCGGCGCCTTGAGGTGGCAGTACAAATTCATTTCATTGTGTCATTCACAACAAGCTGTCGGTGCTCATCTGAAGCCCAACGTTTCATAGCCAATTTGCAGTGCACTCACCTCGTTCGACAACTTTGGCCAGTAAATCTTTTCTCATAACTATATTCATAGGTGATGAGAATGAGCAGAGGAAGGAGGAGATATAATGAAGCCCATACTTTGCTCAGTTTAAAGCTCCTTAGAGGAGTATCACACACAGCGTCGATATACGCCTCCCAGTAAAGATATGAATTTGAAATGCAGTGCAGTAAATTTTCCCATCTTGTAATGAGTCCTTTCGTAACTCATTTTGTAAGTTGTCATTGCTTGGAAGAAAGCAACATCCTCCTTGCTCTGGGGTGCTTTTTCAGGAGAGTTTCTACCGATTTAGTGACCAAATTCCTTCTATAATAGTCCTACAAAGATAGGTCTACATTGGGTTTGTTTAGGCATGCTAATTTTCTGTTCATATTACACATTCTGCAATTTGGTCTGTTAAAATGCTTTTAGGGTGATAGGGTGTTGTTACGGGTCCATGTATTAATTTTAAAATCTTTCTTGTTATGAATCTTAAAAGTACAGTAGACAACCTCAGGGTCAGAGTGTGGAAAATTGAAATAGAAAAATATAACTATTTTTGGAGAAAGAAACATTATTTTTTTAACATTAAAAAAACTGCCACAAGAAAGTATAGAATATAGTAGAATACGACATTATGGATAACATATTAGGATACAGATCTTATAACCTATAGTGCTGCCACAATATTCTTGTTCTGTTATGCAGGATTATTAAAATGTCCTTCCATAAGCTGACATATTTAAAACATCCATTAATCTTTCTTCTTGTCCTCTGCCCTTGAAAGAACACATGCATCTTATATGGGAAGACCACTCACACATAGGTCAGCATGTATGAGTTTCCTCGTAAAAAAACAAGGTTACTTTAGCCTACCGTAGATATAACGCATAATTAATTGCTAGGGCGAACACCGTGGAAGAAAATGGGCTAGGATGGATTTGTGGCCAGACATACAAACATTTAGGTTTTCCATCTCTTAGACAGCAGCACATTTATCTCTGCATGTAGAGACTCCTTATAGCATGTAATTACCATATCATCAGTCAAAATCCACAGTGAAACTAGTATGACATTGTAATATTGAGGAATTAATGTATTCCCAGACATCCAAAAAAGCAGGTAGGGACATGAATCCTGCATGATCATGATGAAGTTAAAGGGATAGTTCACCCAAAAATGAAAATTCTGTCATCATTTACTCACCTTCATGTTGTTCCAAACCTGCATGAATTTTTTTTCTGCTGAACACAAAAGAAGATATTTTGAAGAAGGTCGGTAACCAAACAGTTGATGGGCACCATTGACTTCCGGAGTATTCTTTTTTTCCGCACTATGGAAGTCAATGGTGCCCCATCAACTGTTCAATGATGACAGAATTTTCATTTTTGGGTAATTTTTTTCTTTTTTTTTTCTTTTTTTTTTTATAAGATTTTATAGTTTACACTGTTCAGGTTAATTCAAATCTAAAAATAGATTTCAGATAGGATGTACTTGCTGCTATTTTCCATACAATTAAAGTGATTGTGTTGTCAGACATTTAAAATGAGAAATAAATACCATATAACATAGTTTTGTGAGTTTAAACCACATTTTTAAGTATTTATTCACTGAAAATCTTCTGTTCAACCGTTGCTCAACCGTTGCTCCCAAATTCTATTTGTGCAGTTTAAAATGCACACAATTTGCTGTCGCAACTGGTTATGAGACTCGTTGCTCTCAAACCTGGAGTTACATTTCGGTATGTAAAGTTCAAATATATGCGTGAATGTAAAATTTAGCATTGCAGCATAGAAGAATATTGAAACGTTGGTCTTTTTCCTCACACTCATGGTGGAAGGGGACACATTTTCCGTTTTTCGCACATTTTTGCAGTTGAAATTGAATCATGAGCGCATGAGCATTACAAGCTACATTCAGCTAAACTTTTCTTTTTGAGTTCCACAAAAGAAAACAAGTCAAATGATTTTGGAAAGGCATGGGAATGAGTAGATGATATAATCAGCATTTTTTGAGTAAACCGTTTCTTTAAAGATAGTGCTGGACATAAAGAACTGTAATGATATTTCATTTCTGTCTCTTCAGCTTTTGTTGAATCTAACATTCTGATTAATTGTAACTCAGCAAAACAAAGCTAAAGCATATTTGGCTACGTCTGGAACTAAATGCTCTGACTTGCCATTAGTAATACTTCATTTGTACGTTTGCCGAGTGTAATGCTGAGGTGGAATAAAGCCAAATTCGACCTGTGGCCACAGGCAAAGGCTTAAATCAAGTATTCTATTGAGACTTTCCTTTTGTATCTGACAGGTGACTGCCGAAATGAAAACCCATGACCCAAGAAGCACCATTAATCCTTGCCGTCCCTCATGGCTCTCACAGTTGAGGCTCAGTGTAGTAAGACTGCACTGTGTTCGGCTGTAAATAAATTACGGCACATGAAGGAGGTTTCGCCAGATCTTTCTTGTAAATTCAAGGAGTCCAGGGTGTCAGCTGGGTTTTACAAACATTTCTAGGCATATTGATCTAGACATGCTGGATATGAGGTTCGGAAAAAAACATTAGGTATCCCATTTTTGATGTTTGGTCTTTCTCTCATCAGGGTGAAATCTTGTATGTGAGACAGGATGGATGAGTCTTCAGTAGGGATTTCAGAGAGAATGTATTTTGTACAGAGCTGATCCTCTTGTGCTGTCTAGTTTGGAATATGTTGTCGAACCACTGACTTCATAAGAAATAAATCTAATATTTTTATCAGATGCATCTATAGACAAGCTGCTGTGTTACAGACAGTTTGAAGAAGAGATGGTCGGTTCAAACCCCCAGGATGATCAGTCAGGGTACAAGAGATCATTTGTGTCAAATTCAATGTGTCTTTGCCCAGCTGATGGAAAGAAATATGAAGAAATGACATTCTATATAGGCTGTGTCATTTTGAGAGCTGTTGCATCCTGGAAAATATATATTTTTGCCTATTCGTGCTGTTTAATCTCTTCCAAGGGCAGAATGTCAAGTATGTTGGGTATATGCGGCACTAAAGGGGCTATTTCATTGAAAAAGGATTATCCGTGCTCTTTTGAATAAAAAGAGATTGATTATACTTTTGTTTTATGAAGTTTTTTTTGGCAAGCTCTTTCTGAAAGCTGAAAGAAAAAATGAGCAAGGACATCATGTACAAGTGAGTGAAGTTACAGAAGTCACCCATAGTCCCTGAAAGCTGATCGTCTGTCGGACAGCACCTGGACCTTGAAAACCAGGCACTAAAACCACACACACACACACACACACACACACACACACACACACACACACACACACACACACACACACACACACACACACACACACACACACACACATACACACACACACGGCTCACCTTTGGGTTTTCAAAGTCCAGGTACTTTCTGACAGAGACGATCAGCTTTCAAGGACGCTGGGTGACTTCTGTAACTTAACTTGTGTATAATGGCCTTGCCAATTTTTTCTTTCAGCTTTCACGTAATATATAGCCTATTAAAAAAGAGTTTATTAGCTATTTTTTTATATATATTTGTACTTTATTTGTTAAAGGGATAATTAATCCAAAATTGTAGATTCTGTCATTAACTACTTGTGTCACATGTCATTCCAAACCCCTAAGACTTTCGTTCATCTTCGGAACACAAATAAAGATCTTTTTGATGAAATCTGAGATCTTTCTGTCCCTCCATTGACAGCCTATACAACTAAAACTTTGACACTTTAAAAAGTTCATAAAGATATCGTAAAACTGAAAGTTACTCACTTCCGAACGTTTACTCTTTCCACACCATTACTCAAAATTTTCAAAGTATTTCCTACTAAAGCAAGATGGTATTTTACCCTGGTAAGGGTCTCCATAGCAGACTGGTGTGAGTGGCCTTGGACAGAAACATGCCCAGTGCATTATGACTGTTGAAGTTTTCAACCTATTTGGTAGAATGGAAGACAACAGCCTTTTCCTTTCCTACTCCAGTCAGATAGCATCGATTTCAAAAACGTTTTTGCCTTTCTACTGTATAGGCAGCCAAGTTTTATTGTTCATTCTTGTGCATTACGCAGCTGTTACGCAGTATGTTTGAGCTTCTGGAAGAGGTTTGTTTTTGCACGTCATTCATGTTCAGTTGAGCTTCTGTTTATGTTTGCTGATCAATGTTTATATGTGAGTAAAAGCCTAAATTCAATCTATTTATCATATAAAGCGATCGAGTCTCTGGACTAAACTGCTCAATTCATATGGATCAGTTTTCTGTGAATGATCCAGCGCGTTGTGGCTGTGGCTAAAGGCTGCAAAGAATCGTAATTATGGAGAGAACAGCATGATGAAATATCCGAAAAACCTCTGTGTTTGTCAAAATGTCAAACTGGATGACCACGAACACAGTGTTTTAGTCCAATCGAAGGGGAAACACTGAAAGAAACTGCTGTTCTGTCAGTTCCGCCTGAAGCAAAACACTGTCGCTTACAGGAAAAAACACTTTTACCATAGTGTTCCATTTTTACCATAATCCTGTTTAAACAGTAGACTAAGTATGCTAATGTTTTTCTTTATGTAATAAATGTATCTGTTAAAGGGTTATTTCACCCAAAAATGAAAATCACCCCATGATTTACTCACCCTCAAGTCATCGATAGGTGGCATTCTTCTTTCAGAAGAATACAATCGGAGTTATATTAAAACATGTCCTGGCTCTTCCAAGCTTTTATAATGGCAGTTTATGTTTTGAAGTCCATCAAAGTGCATCTATCCATCATAAAAATAATCCACACAGCTCTGCGGGGGTTAATAAAGGCCTTCTGAAGTGAATGGATGTGTTTGTGTAAGATAAATATCCATATTTAAAACGTTATTGACTAAAATAACTAGCTTCGGGCAGGTGGATGGATGGATGCACTTTGATGGACTTCAAAACAGAAACTGCCATTATTAAGCTTGGAAGAGGCAGGACAATGTTTTAATAACTCTGATTGTATTCATATGAAAGAAGAATGTCATGTACACCTAGGAAGACTTGAGGGTGAGTAAATCATGGGGTAATTTTCATTTTTGAGTGAACTAACCCTTTAATAATCCTCAGTCGATCTGACTGTCCGAGGGCGGGGATACAAAAATGCAGAAGTACAATCCGTAATTTCCGTGAAAGCCTTGGAGCTGTCAAGTCTTTTGCTGACAAATAAACATGAATTTATCTGAGAACAAGTAAACATTGTTCATTCATACTACGTACCGACATTATAACAACACAAAGCGGCTTGAAAATCGGCGAACTTACACTTTAAGTACTACTTTATTTACTTTATTTGTTTGCTTTATTACGTGTTCTACTTTTTATACATTTATATACATTTATTTTGAGTCTGTTGTCATTGTTGCATATTCTTTCATGTTATTAGTGTTTTTTTTTCTTTTCCTTTTTTTCTGTTGTTGTTGTTTTCACATATTTTGTCCACTTTCGACTGTGTTTTTTTTTAAAGCTCACAAATGTTATGACCTACATCATTGCAGTCTATTTTAATACAATTGTGTACATATGCTGAAAAGTTACAGAATAACCCAGAGGGAAATAAATATCGTAATAAACCTGGATTTATGAAGTACCATTTCCATATCTCACTGAATGGCTCCAATGTAAGAAATATGCCATTATGCTTGAATTATCCCATTATACAACATCACAGTAATATTTCGAGGTGCATGACAAAGTAATTACGCCACAAATTGACTTTAAGACGGACCTCTGATAACCAGGTCCAGACAGTTGCCCAGGTAATTTCAGTCTTGACCGGTCCTCAAAGGCGACCAAGGGGTCCTGCATGTTAATGAATCTCTTCCCATTTCCTCACATTCAAGTGTATGCATGACTTCCTGCTAATGGCCACAACTAAGAACACAATGACTCGATTTTGCACTCTTTATGGAGGTAGGGAACATTCTATATTGCATGAATGTGTCTTCCTGTTGAATTGTAGGAGTAATAACTTAAATGTAATATGAAGCTTATGTCTCTCTCTGACAGGAAATCTTGCATCTCTGCTGCTCCCCCAGCTGTATGCGGCATTAAAGGTAAAATACGGATCCCTGGAAAGCCATTTGGCACCTAATTGAGCAGTGCTATTACTTTAAACTCCCAACAGACAGTGAGTCACTGGTGTGTGCGTTACAATGTGAATGAAATAGAAGACTGACGATACTCTGCGTTTAATGGTCCCGTGTTCAGATTTCTTTGTAATGCTGTACAAAGAAAGTGTCAATTGCTCTTCAATCCATTGCCACACGGTAGAGTAAAATAAAAAAAATCGCCGCTCGTAATTACCCATGCTCAGTGGCGGTTCTACATTGAATTACACCCTGGGCGAGACCCCCTTCGAGCCCCCCCCCCCCCACCAACCACCAACAACACAAAAATTCCACAATAAAATCACATATCGTTCGTTTGAAAAACACATTTAAGAGAATCCAGTTATTTAACTATTGCTATATTAATCTAACTTTCAGGGAGGAACCATTAGCTCATTGGTTACTGCCTCGATTCTCGAATTCTATGCATGGCACACTTTTAGTTATGACTTGTTAAACTATAGGCTTACTTTGTCACGAAATAGAGTTTTTAAAAGTGAAAGTGGCCGAGAGCTACTTACAATACTTAATAATAACATAATAACACAATACTTAAATCTCTTAAATAATGTCTCATAACTCTCGTATTAACAACTATCCAAACTGTTTTAGACCTAAACTAGCTTTTTGTAGGACTATGTCACCCTTAAATGTCAGAGAAAAGGACAGAATCAGAGATTAATTTTTTTATAGAAAATTGTACTTCGCATATTATAGGCTGCTGTAAAAACACATAATTATAGTTGATTTTAGTTGATTATTATGAAAATTATTTTCATTTCATGAATATAGTGCCCAAAATGATCACGGTTAAACAGAATCTTGTTAAAAAAGTAGCCCTATACACAATGAAATCAATTCACCAAGTTAATTACATTAAAGATTTTAAAGGAGTGTATTTTATGTTATCTACTAACATGTAGCCTACACGTTCAAATAAAGTTTTGACAAAAAAGGTTTTATAAAAAGAAACCTCACATATTTCAGCATTTAAATCATTTTTATAAAAAGTGTCAATGAGTCAAAAAAGATAAATTACTGACATTTACAATGCACAGTAGCTTATCTTTTATTATTAATATTAAAATTCGGTCCGATTTTCCCATGGAATCTGTCCATGCACTGCGCTCTCGCCAACGACAAGGAAGTTTTAGTAGCTAATGGATTTCCACCACAGAAAAACGCTTGCTGTAGCTCTGCTACAAGATTTATTTACGGAGAAGAGAAAAAACACCCACGTGTTTAGTTCCACCCCCAAACTAAAAAAAAGTTGACATTTTTTTCTTCTCGCTGCCCCTGGAAAAAATTAGGGCGTCGCTTCAATTATGAGTGCCTACATTTGAAATAATGAACTCGAGCACGCAATATGTGAACGGCCCCTTGGTGAGCATCCTCCAATCAGGAGACCCCCTTGACATTTCTTCTGTGCACGGCACCTTCTCAGCAAGCAGGGGCGCCATTACTAATAATTGAATTGAAGTTATAGAGAATAGAAAACCGCTTTGCGGCGTGTGACATGACCCATGTGACATGAAAAAATGACGCCCCGGACAACTGCCCGGTTCGCCCGTGCCTAAAACCGCTACTGCCCATGCTGGATGAAGCAAAGCTGCCAGATGAAGCCACACTCCTACTTTGATGAGGAAAGGGATAAAGTAAATTTGATAGTTCTTATAGATTCCTATAGTTCCTATAGATATCATATCAATATGATAGTCCTACAATCATAAAATAGAACTACTATGGTTGTAAACAACTTCATAGATTTTTCTGTCATAATCACTATATTTCACACATAAACATCTCTTTATCTCTCTTGATGAAATAATTTAGTACAAACATCTTGGGAGGTAACCACTATGTTAAGTTCTGCCGAGAGATGAATTGAGCATGTATTTCGGGTCAAAGGGTGATGTGTGTTTATTTTGCTCAGATCTGCAGACTTCTGCCTGATCAGACATTAGTATGCGCTGTGCTGTCTCTGGTCTATGAAACACATCTGCCAGCCTTTTGCAGGCCTTCTTTCAGATCGAGTAAAGCCGAGAATACCAATTTACCATTAAAGTGTTTTGCTGTGAATTCAAAATGCCTGAGAAAACAGCAACAAAAATGCTGGAAAGACAAACTCTCTCTGACCTCTCTCTAAAAAGAATATACTTAAGTGCAAGTTTTTGGACACTAAATTGCATGTTAATTGTACTTAAACTCCCCCTATAGTCAGTAATTGTATCCCTTAAAACACATTTAAATGTTTTTTTTCCTTGAAAATTAATTTCTTCATGTCTTAAAATAGCTTGAATGTAACTCTACACCCTCGCCTCATTTATTATACGCAGTTCTATAAATATGCAAATTAGCCCCGCCTCCACTCACTCACAGCAGCTCCGAGATTCACTCGTTGATCTGATTGGTTACAGGTTTTTGAGACTGTCTTTGGTTGTCTTTTAAGGAGAAAATACTCAGCAATGGTGTTGACTTATGAATGTGCACATTGTTTGTCTTAAACTATATTATAAACGCCACATAGACATTTAAAAAACATTAAAAGCTTGATTTTCACCACAGGTGGACTTTAAATAAAAATGCATTATAGTTTAAATTGACATTAAATGCAATTAACTGAAACAGCTTTTTTTATTTTTACCCTTAAGAAGGACTTGAGTGCGTCTTTATACCTTTATGAAATTTCATCATTCTATTGTTGAGCAATGTGCTCAAATTCCCTCCAAGTACTTCAACAACCACACAGAAACTATAAATAATGTCCAGATTACTGTAATGAATATTTTATTTTATAAGTGCTTATACGGTGTTGGCCATCATATTTGAAATCTAATTTACAAGAAAGGGTGGATCACATTCACATCCTCATGATAATAAATCCATATGGAACGGAACACAAAATCCAACTTTATTTATAAACTGCTTAATCATTTGGATTTTGTCAAATTTACTGAATAAAGAGGTATTTGTGTGCCAGTCGTGTTAAACTTGCATCAAGCCCAATCAAAGTGTAAGTATTTCACTCCACATAAGGGTGCTATTGCAACATTCTATTGGGTTTGTCTCTTTAGAATTAGAGCAAAAGTCTTTTTGACCTTGTATCAAATTAACTGGCCCTATGTATAACAGATGTCTGGGCTAAGCAGTCAACCATGCAGAGATCATTTCATGTCTTTTATTCCTTTTCTACTGACAAGCTAATGGGGGCCTAGCAGTACATTTAAAGCACCTTTTTTTTCTTCAAAAAAGGAAAATCATCCACGTTTCTCTGGTTCACTGGTTTTGGTTGCATTGTGTGACTGCATTACTTAGGCCATTTGCTCACTGGACTCAACTGTGCCAGGCCAAGATACAATGTTTATTCATGCAGTCACGCGTCTCTGGCCTTTCACCTGTGTATATCTGTTGAATATGAAAATGTCCTCACCCTCTGAGCACCCCCGCCGCCAAACACACACACATGTGCAGACACAGGGACACTGAAGGACAGCAAAAACTGCCCACACAATCACAGACATTTACTCTGCTTTTTTGCCCAGCATCAGTGAAATGGAAAACATGTCTCTTTGTTAGATTAAAGTCGACATGGAACGGAAGATTCAATAGTCTTCTTCTCCATTGTGAAATGTACAAGCGAAACGGCTTTTTGTACAAGAAAAAAATGTGGGGCGAGACATGATTTAGTCCAGCGGGAATTGATTGGATGGTTGTGGTTTGCTATTGGTTGATCTCATGTGATTGACAGGTTGTCCCGCCCTCGTGCCAGTAAACACATCATCAGTGAAGGGAAAACATGTCACTGCAAGAGGGAGGGGACATCATTTTGATTAAAGATTACAAAAAAAAAAAAAATTGATGTGCCCTGATGGATAATTTATTTAAAAAAATACTGACAGATTCCATTAAAACAAAAGTCAAGTTTTATTGCATTGTGACTTTAAAAGAATAGTTCATCTTAATGTTGAAAAGGAGAATTTTTGAAGTACACAAAGGGCCAGATTTACCAACAGCTTGCTCCAGCACAAACCCTCTTTTGCCATTAAATTACCAACTGTCAGGATTTACTGAAGACACGCAGTAAAGAATTAGCGCTGAAAAGGCGTGGACAGCTTACTGGTATTTGCGCTATTATTTACCGCCCAAAAAAAGCATGTCTTAATGTCACGGAGCGCGCGGCTGTCACTGAGCGCACGCCTTCACCTCTCTCCGAGTTCACACGCTCTTTGTCACCTGAGTTCTAGAACTGCACTTCCCATCTTTCCCCTCTGCTATCATTAGTTTCCATCCCTGCCTGGTTTCCTCGTTCAGTCTCATCACTCCCACCTGTTAATCATCATCTACCCTTTATCTGGACTGCTCAGTTCTATGTTGATTGTGAAGTCTTGTTTTGCCACGCTACATGTTGATGCGTGTTCCTTTGATGTTCCATGTCAGTGATTCCTTGTTTCATTACCTGTTTGAATAAAGTGCTGCAGATGGATCTGACTGCCTCCTCTCCGTCATTACAGAAGATTTCGCCATCACAGGATCCAGCAGACCTCCAGCGTCTTGCTTCCGAGCTTTCCTCCCAGGCATCTGTGTTAATCACACACCAACAACAGCTGGTCAAGTTATCTAATCTCACCGAGGAGCTTGTGAGGTCCGTGCAGACCCTTTCTCAACAGAACGCGGTCGCTAATCAAGTTCAAGCTCCCGCAGCTGCTGCTCCCTTAACATCAAGCGTGAGTACGACTTCAAGCAACCCTAAATTATCTTTCCCCGAGAAGTTTAATGGCTCACCTACTGCCTGTAGAGGATTTCTGTTGCAGTGCGAATTATTTATCAACCAGCAACCCCAGCTTTATCCCACTGATGCTTCCCGCGTCTCATTCATCTGTTCTCTACTCACCGGGAGGGTGTTGGAGTGGGCGACTGCTCTCTGGTCAGGAGGTCAGCACACATTTCCCTCTTATAACGTGTTTATGTCTCAATTCAGAGAGGTGTTTGAACATCCCGCGGGCGGTAAGGAGCCAGGAGAGCTACTTCTTGCATTAAGTCAAGGGAATTCCACCGCGGCGGACTACACGCTTTCATTCCGCACCCTGGCAGCACAGACGGGTTGGACGGAGGAACCACTTAAGTTGCTGTACCGTAGGGGTTTGAATTCGGCGCTGCAAGGGGAATTGGCTTGTCGCGACGATGGAAGGTCTCTCGGAGAACTTATGGAGCTCGCCATTCGCCTCGACAATCTCATCCGCTCTCGACGCTCACCCCTCTCGACCAGTCTCTTCACTAATCCACCAGCCAGCTCGGACTTCGAACCCATGCAGATCGGCTTTACTCGCCTCACTTCGGAAGAACGTGAGAGGAGGCGGCGGAATAAGTTGTGCCTGTACTGTGCTCAAGCCGGTCATCAGAGAGCTTCTTGTCCTGTGAGATCCAGATCCAGAGATACTTCTGCGGTGAGTTCTTCGATTAATCCTCCTAACTCTCTCAGTCTAGAAGTTTCCTTTAGTTTTAAAGGAAATATTTGCGAAACAAGGGCTTTAATTGACTCTGGTGCCGCTGGGAGTTTTGTCGATTTGGAGTTTGCCTTGTCTAATCATTTCTCTCTCATCCCTTGTGAGTCTCGTGTGGCAGTGGCAGCCCTGGATGGACGCCCCCTGGGGACAGGGGAGGTACAATACATCACGCAGCCACTTACTCTCAACTTCGGGTCTCGTCACACGGAGAGAATTCAGTTGTATACCATCAGTTCACCTCTTCATCCAGTAGTTTTAGGATTGCCTTGGCTGGAGAGACACAATCCTTTAATTTCCTGGACTGAGAGGAGAATTACTCAATGGTCTCCTTTCTGTCAGGTCCACTGCTTGCCTGCTCTCCATGGTCCTGAATCAAGCCACAGTCCCTCCGAGAAGTTGAACTTGCAAGGAGTCCCTGCGGTCTACTATGATCTTGCCCTGGCATTCAGCGAGAGAGAAGCTTCACTTCTACCCCCGCACCGGTCCTGTGACTGCGCAATTGAACTTCTACCCGGAGCCGTTCCTCCGCACAGCCGTGTGTATCCTCTTTCGCAACTGGAAACTGAGGCTATGAATTCGTATATCGAGGAGCAGCTTGCTAGGGGGTTTCATCACCACTTCCACATCCGTCCGCTGGGTTTTTCTTCGTTAAGAAGAAGGATGGGAGTCTCCGGCCCTGCATCGATTTCCGAGGTCTTAATGAGGTAACCGTGAAGTATCGTTATCCTCTGCCTTTAGTCCCTGCAGCCCTGGAGATGCTTCGCTCTGCCCGTTACTTCACCAAGCTGGATTTGAGGAACGCTTACAACCTCATTCGCATACGGAGGGGTGATGAGTGGAAGACGGCCTTTTCTACGACCACAGGGCACTATGAGTATCGGGTTATGCCATTCGGGCTGTCCAATAGTCCTTCTGTGTTCCAGTCGTTTGTTAATGAGATCTTTCGTGACATGCTGAATCAAAAGGTTATTGTTTATATTGACGACATCTTGATTTTTTCAGAGATGCTCGAAGCACACGTCCAGGATGTGCGTGCAGTCCTCAAACGGCTAATTGAGAACCAGTTATACGCCAAGACTCAGAAGTGCGAATTTCATCAGACCCGGATCGCCTTCCTAGGATATATCATCAGCGCCGAGGGGGTTCTCATGGATGACAGTAAGGTCAAAGCCGTGGTAGACTGGCTTCAACCTTCCTCTGTGAAAGAATTACAGCGATTCCTGGGCTTTGCCAATTTTTATCGTAGGTTTATACGTAATTTCAGTCTCATTGTGGCCCCTCTAACATCTCTTCTCCGGGGGGGGCGCTTCCGGTGGTCTTCCGAATGCACTTCAGCGTTTTCCCGGCTGAAAGAGAGGTTCACGTCCGCACCCATCCTCCATCATCCTAACCCGGAGAGCGAGTTCATCGTGGAGGTTGACGCTTCAAGCACTGGGGTTGGTGCGATCCTGTCTCAACGCCACGGTAACCCCGCTAAAATGTTCCCCTGTGCCTTTTTTTCCCGCAAGGTTAATTCGGCGGAGCGCAATTATGATGTGGGTGACCGAGAGCTTCTGGCCATGAAAGCAGCCTTGGAGGAGTGGAGGCACTGGCTGGAGGGTTCACGTCAGCCTTTCACCGTCCTCACTGACCACAGAAATCTTGAATATATCAGATCCGCCAAGCGTTTGAATGCTCGTCAGGCTCGCTGGTCACTGTTCTTCTCTCGATTTAATTTCAGGATCACGTACAGACCTGGGTCCAAGAACGGGAAGGCTGATGCTCTGTCTCGCCAGTTCGAGGATTTCAACGAAATCTCCAAGCCAGAACCCATCCTTCCTTCCACTCTGATCATTGCTCCTGTGCAGTGGGACATCATATCGGAAGTTACCGAGGCACTACAAGCTGTTCCCATTCCGCCTGAATGTCCAGAGAATCGTCTTTTTGTGCCCCTCGAACTCCGTGATCGGGTGCTTCAATGGGTTCACTGCACACTCAGCGCTGGACATCCAGGTATCTCTGCTACAGTACAGCTAGTCTCCAACCGCTTCTGGTGGTCTACACTCCGGGCTGATGTTATCAAGTTCATTCACCAATGTTCCATCTGTAACACAGTCAAATCTTCCCACCTCAAACCTGCCGGTCTCTTACAGCCACTGCCAGTGCCTCAACGCCCATGGTCCCATATCGCCGTGGATTTCGTAACTGATTTGCCTCTGTCTCAAGGATTTACCACAGTTTTGTCAGTCGTGGATCGCTTCTCCAAATCCTGTCGTTTTATCCCCCTGAGGGGTCTACCCACTGCCATGTAGACTGCGGAGGTGCTTCTCAACCACGTATTTCGTCTCTTTGGTCTCCCCGAGGACATCGTCTCCGACCGTGGATCCCAGTTCACTTCCCGCGTTTGGAGAGAGCTCTGCTCCAAACTCAACATCAACGTCAGCCTTACCTCGGGATACCATCCGCAGGCTAACAGTCAGGTTGAACGGTTGAACCAGTACCTCATTCGCTTTCTGCGGACTTACTGTCACGAGAACCAACGGGACTGGAGCCGCTTCCTGGTCTGGGCGGAGTACGCCCAAAATTCCCTGGTAAAGCCTGCCACTGGTTTAACACCCTTCCAGTGTGTTTTAGGTTTTCAACCTCCCCTCCTCCCGTGGGCAGGAGAACCGTCAGACCTCCCTGCTGTTGATGCGTGGCTGCAACGCAGCGAGGCCACTTGGAATGCCGCTCATGTCCATCTGCGACGTGCCATCCGTCACTATCAGCTGCATGCGGATCGAAGGAGGCGTGAGGGTCCTCGGTATCGGCCTGGTCAGTGGGTGTGGCTTTCCACCCGTGATCTGCGTTTGAGGCTCCCAAGCAAGAAACTATCCCCTCGCTTCATCGGGCCCTTCAAGATTCTTCGGCAGATTACTCCGGTCTCGTTTTGGCTGGAACTCCCAGCACATTATAGAATCTCACCCACCTTTCATATGTCTCTTTTCAGACCCGCTGCTGCTCCCAGGAGAGAGGAGGTCCAGGAGGAGGCCGGTCCCATGCAGGCTCCCCCCAATGAGGTCGGAGGCGAGGAGGCGTACCGGGTACGAGAGATCCTGGACTCCAGACGCCGCGGCAGGGCATTGCAATATTTGATTGACTGGGAGGGCTATGGGCCCGAGGAACGTTCCTTGGTCAGGTCTCAGGACGTCCTGGACCCTGCTCTGCTTTACACTTACCACCACACTCACCCAGATCGTCCAGCTCCAAGACCCCGTGGAAGACCCCGTCGTCGTCCAGGTCCTCGCTTCCGGAGCCGCTCGCAGGAGGGGGGCTCTGTCACGGAGCGCGCGGCTGTCACTGAGCGCGCGCCTTCACCTCTCTCCGAGTTCACACGCTCTTTGTCACCTGAGTTCTAGAACTGCACTTCCCATCTTTCCCCTCTGCTATCATTAGTTTCCATCCCTGCCTGGTTTCCTCGTTCAGTCTCATCACTCCCACCTGTTAATCATCATCTACCCTTTATCTGGACTGCTCAGTTCTATGTTGATTGCGAAGTCTTGTTTTGCCACGCTACATGTTGATGCGTGTTCCTTTGATGTTCCATGTCAGTGATTCCTTGTTTCATTACCTGTTTGAATAAAGTGCTGCAGATGGATCCGACTGCCTCCTCTCCGTCATTAAACTTAAACTAGACTAGGGGTTGCACAGATTAGTCAACTTGTCGACTTTAATGCTCTGCCATGATGCTTTAAGTTTGGCTGAACATGTGATTTTGACACCGTCATGCTTTTTTTGACTTGATGTACTGTATCTTGTCTAACTGATCTGTCTTAATGGTTTTTGAATAAATTACAATCAAAACTGAAAATGTCATATCTGCTCAATATGTCCTGCCCTTCAGTGGAAATTACGTCAACACATTGAAACGCGTGTTTCAAGGTGCTTCAGTGGGCCTGTAAAGTCCTTCTTTAAAGCCAACAGCAATTTCCGTAATGTGACGCAAAAAATGAATAAGGACAGGGCTGTCAAGCACACCAATGGCAAAAAAGCACCATAAAAGTATTATAAAAGGGATACTTATGCACTGTATTCTTTCAGAAGCCGCATGGTAGCTTTGTGTGATGAACAAAGCAACATTTAAGTTATTTGATCAAATAAAAAAGTCCACCATTGTAGCCATGCTCACGAGCAGTGCTGTCAGACACTGGTGTTTGAAACAGTATCACTGATAGAGAAAGTGATGCTATTTTAGGCAATTTGGCCCTCTCACAAAAAATGTATGTGAACACATGTGCTTCTGTAGAGTTAAATCATTGTATTTATACCCTAATACAATTGTCTAATTAATAACTGGATGTGAGTGGCTGAGTGGTTGTCAGTACCAGAGTTATTGTAGTTAAAACTAAAATATAACCATACAAAATGTTACTTAAAATAAAATAAACATTTACTGAAATCAAATGAAATACAACAAAAACTTCAATTTTGTTTTTCAGCTAGTTGCCAATGCAGCATTTCTCATTTTCAATTAGATTAACTGTAGTAAAACAGGCAACGCTTTAGTTTAGTGTCCAATTCTCATTATTAACAAGTTGCTGCATGCCTATTACTAGGACATTGGCTGTTTATTAGTAAAAGTACATATTAATGCCTTATTCTGAATGAACTTATTCTACATTCCTAACCAATAACTAAACTTAACAACTACCTTACTAACTATTAATAAGCAGTAATTAGGAGTTTATTGAGGCAAAAGTCGTAGTTCATAGTTAGAGCTGGGCCCTAATGTGACCGTAAAATAATTAAAACTACAACTGACAAAAATATTTAAAACTATATACACATTTTTAAATAACTAATAAACATATCAAAATGACTAAAAATGGAAATGAAAAAAGGGAATAAATCTAAACTAATTAAAAATACTAATTAAAAATATAATAGTATCTACATTTTTCTAAAATACCCCAGCAGTTAAAATAAAAAAGTCATATGTCTTGGAACGACATGAGGGTGAGTAAATGTAGAGATAATTGAAGGGCTTCACCCCACCTGTCATCAATTACCCAGCACCACGACAGCAGGTTCATTATATTAGTTTAAGCACTTTTGTTCAATGACCGTTGGTTGGGCTGTTCTTCTTCTTCATCATTATCAGCATACTGAAGGAAACCTGCTCAGATTAGGGCTTTGTGTTAAAGGTGGCAGGTGTAGTGAATGGAGCAGTGTGCACATTCGTTTCTCCCTCGCTCTGTGTCCCCGTGATTGCAGTGATAATATCTGGCCTGTCTGTTCTGAGCGCAGCTGCTGGGTGAAAGGTCATCAGAAGCAGCTGTCCTAGTGGATCAAGGGTGCAGGTGGCACTGGGCACCAGTAGGGGTGGCAGCCAGTGCCAATGTCCGGATCCGAGTCCAGCAGGTTTGGGTCAAAACACAAGCTGAATGTTTTCCAGGGGGAAGACCTGGGACTTATGCATGATCTTACTGGCCACATCTGTACAGCCACATCAAGAACAATAAGCCAAAGACTATGTGGTTTCCAGTAACAGTCTTTCGTCCACGGCATTGAAAATTAATATAATTCGTCAGTTGTTCTCGACTGGAGGGTCGTGGCATGCTAGGGGCCCTCAGCAAACTTCCAAGGGAGCCTTAGGATGGATGAACTCTCTTGAGTAGGTACTTATTTGAATAAGTAGTTACTTCATGACCGCTAAAATAGTATGTTCTATATGAGTGTGTGGAGTATGAATGTAATCTGGACGTACTACATTTGCCATGTTGTAATTATCATGTGACCTACCGGCGTCAGTTGCGTTGCTTCACTGCCATTCACAAATCCTCTCCCGTGGCCTCATGGGATAGTAAAGGGTTCATCTCTAAAGTGTGAATCTCGTCTGAAGCAGTAGCTCATCCGGGTACTTTTTGTCTACTCTTTAGGAGTACTGTGAATTCAGATATACTACTTTTGTCACATATTGTTTTTCACCTGCTATATATAGGGGAGTATGCGATTTCAGATGCAGCCAACGTGTTTTAAGTGATGTAGTGAAACAGTATAAATTGGCTAAATGGCTGAAATGAATTAAAGTCCCCACAAAATCAATAATGAATATGTTAGCCTTAAGGTTATCTATAAGCGCTTTAGCTTCTCATCAGATATTCTGTCCAATCAAACGCTCTAGAATCTGAAGCGTCCCGCCCTCTGGACTAGACATAAATGCTAAAGCTGCGGCTGCGGTCACACAATTACTATTTTCTATAACTTTGACATCAACATCAATTTCCGCAATGTAACGCATTTTCAACTGAAACAGTATATTCAGGAAAATAGGGGTTGGAGGGGAGTGGTAGAGAAATAAGAGGGCTTAGTGATGTCAACGGAAAAGGATGTTCTTTCAGAGAAAGCCATTACAATCTGATACGTGTTTTTTTTTTTTTTTTTTTTTTTTTGCTTTTTTAATGTATCAGTGCTGATGAATCACTCCCAATAAGACCGGGAATGTGTATTAATAAAATAAAGATTTCATACAGACTTTAAAAAAAATGATTACAGGAATTGAAGGAAAGAGAGACCCAAAGAGTTATTCATTTCCCATAGTAAAGTGCAGTGGCTATCTCTGCTTCTACAGCTGAGGACATTCAAGGTCATGAGAAACGAGACAAACTCATCTGTATGTGCGCGTTTGTGTATATGTTCATATATTTATGCGCCATGGCACGTTAATACCTCAGACATCATCAATTTCCTCCCCAGACACAACTTGTCTGAGTCAAGCCGATTAAATCAAATCCAAATCAAATTATCTCCACCCCCAAAATGATCAAGTGCGTGAAAGTCCAAGCACTGAGTCAGCCGCTTCCCAGAGCTCCGGACAGGAAGACTTTGATCCCGCGCTTGCAGTCTCAGAGCAAATAATCTCTCTGAAATCAGACAATGACTGCTAATGCATTTAGAGAAACAAGCAAGGAAAGTCATGAGGATATTGAAATTGGTATTTAAAATGCAGCAGCTCCAGATAGATGGAGCTGTGAATGAAGTTAAGAGGATTACAGGTTGTTTGGTGAAACTCGAGGCTGGCGAGGAGAGATAAAGCAGGACGAGGGTGGACACAGGTGTGCTGTTTGGCTCTTTGCTCAGAATGCAATTTCACTTTACACTACGGTTATGGATTAGAAGTTTCCTTTTCCTTTAATCACTGTGAATCTTTTTTTTTTTTTTTTTTACCAAAACAAATGTTTTTTTACCAAATTTTTTCATTTTTGCAGGTTAATATACAGAATGTTATTCAGAATAATATGTTATATAGAAAGTTATGTTTCTAAGCATCCATTATGACATCCACCCATTCATCCATTAATTTGGTCATCCACATTTACATTTATTCATTTAGCAGACGCTTGTATCCAAAACAACTTAAAAATGAGGAATCGATTCATCATAAAGAGGCAGTAAAAACGAGAAGGCAATGCAAAGTTTCAGGAATCGTTTACAATATTACAAGCAGGGTTTCTGCATTCCTGATAGGGTTGGGAAGATCATTCCTCCAGTAAGGAACAGTGAAGAAAAACGTTTTGGAAAGTAATCGTGTGCCTCTGCTTACTGACTCTCTTACTGACCTCAGGCTTCTGGAGCAGACGGAGACTCGTAAGAGCGAGTTCAGGGTGCAGAGCCCGTGGATATTCTGTATGCAAGCATCTAACCATTGATCCATCCATTTGTTCATTCTAGCTATCCATTCATTTGTTAATTTATTCATCTAAACTCCATCTTCCAATTAATTCCAATCCATCTATCCAATCATACATCAATCCAATCATCCATATACACTTATTCCCTCCAGTTTCAGTTTAATCACTCACTCAAAGAATCAATCCAAACATCCATCCATCCAAATATCCATTCATATTCATTAATACAATCACCTAAGTTTTATTTGTTCGTTTGTTCGTTCATTCATTCATTCAACTATCCATTTGTTTGTTTGCTTGTTTCTTCATTCATTTATTCATCTACCCTCCAGCTATTCAGTCAGTTATTCAAAAAATCCATTCAGCCTCCATTAATCAACCACTCAAAATCCATCCATACATCTATATAGTCATCTATCTATTTATCTATCCATCCATACATCCATGGAAGTGAGATCGGTTGATCTATTATTGATTTATTTTGATTGATTGATTATCTAATTATATGATTAGCATTTGTATGACATGATGTGAAACTGTATATGCTAATAATCACACTAGACATTGATCAAGATGTTACAAAGCAAAAATCAAGGAAAATATGTTGACATTTGGATAAAAAGTTTTGTCTGTACAATAAGTAAATGCAAACTGTTAAATGGACATAACAATATAATCTTGTTATATATAACTATATTAATATTAATAATAATTATTATATTATATTATATTTTTCACTGTCAAATCCAGAAAAAGGTTCTAACACCAGTAGCGTGACTGAAATGTAGGAGTCTAATGCCAGTGGGTCTTGTCTGGATGGTTAGATGGTTGTCTCCCCCTTGTGGTCATCAGTCTAAAAGGGAAGCATATTTAGGATAATTGCAAAATATTTGAAAATATTGAGTTCAAAAATCCCTTAATTATGTTCTCTGTTTTTTCAGTCAGTGTCTGTTCTCTTATCACACAATTTCCTCATTAATTTCAACTCATCTGTCTTGCGTTCTTACACAAATGTTCATTCTCTCTCTCTTTCTCTCTCTCCAAGTTTGTCCTTTTTCTTCAAAGCTGCTGATGTGCACATAATGAAAAACATTCATCAAAGTCATAATCGCTTTCATTTGAGTTAATTCACAGTGCCACACAGTCTCTCTTCCACCAAGCAGAGACTGATCAAATCCAAACCCACCATGACCATACATTACTTCATTTGCACAAAGCAAAAGAATAAGTATTTCTGACTGAGAGTATGTGGTTACATTTGTATGATTTTAAAATAAATAGCATCTATTGTTTCAGAAATAGGACATAGCATTTTATTTTATATATAGACTAAATGGAATATGGAATGTTTGAAGAATAATGGATATGGAATTTATAAAAACCTGTATCCATCACAATATTAAAAAAAAGGAAGAAAAAGTAAAAAATAGGTTGTGTTGACGCAATGCCATTCTTCTTTTTTTGCCTCCCTGTCTGATTATAGGAAGTGTTCCTAGTTCCGGTTGACCTTATTTATGCAGCCTAACAATCTTTTAATGGATGTGAATTATAGAAAAGTGATAATGTGTTATGTGTATGCCAGGTTAAAGAGATGTGTTTTAGATTACATTGACAGTGTGTCTGCTTCTCGAAGACTTTTGGGTTTGTGAGAAATAAAGTCCTTTATTTGTTTATTTGTTTGTTTGTTTGTTTCTTTAATATGCGGAAATGGGCTTCAATAGAAATTTATGAAGGTGTTCAACTAAAGCCTTTCATTATCTCTGTTACTTATTTTGTTTGCTGTCAGAAGGAAGTATTTGAAGAGATTGTTTCACAATGATTTCACACCTATGCGTTTTTACCCGGGGCCTTCACTCCATTGTGCAAATTCTGTTTGTATACCATCATTTTTAAATAGACATATTTTTCAGTTTCACTGAGCTGATGAAAGAGACTGGTGCTGAGACAGCACACGATTGCTTTATTACCATGCATTATGTTAAATGTAATATGGGAGTAAGTAGACCATATCATGAGAGTAAGTAAACCATATCATGTAAGTAGATCATAATATGGTTTATCACACAATAACCATTTTGCAATCGTTGCCTGACCGTCCTCATTCCTCGGATCTGTTTCGTCATTGGTGGAATCGAGCGCACTCAATAAAAGAATCTCAGCCATCTCAGCACAAAGCTTGGAAGACAATTCGGCAAACATGAATTTTTAATAAAGAGGAGTTCCTTCTCCCAGGTTCTGACCTTCAGCCTGAGCAAATTCTTTTCAATAATTCATCATTTTCAGTATCCCACCCCCAACTGAATACATACGCGTTTACACACATTCAGTTTTTCATACTTAAACTGGGATAATATGTGTGTTATTTCATGATTGTTGTACTGTGTGTGTGTATTTGTTTTGTTTTTTGCAATTTCTGGCTTTTTACCCCAATATGGTCATTGTTGCTTTGATCATTTTACTCAGTGGATTGACTAAGTATTGCAACTTTTTAAAACTAAAGTTATAGTATTTTTTTTTTCTTGATGTGCCTTCTAGGCTACTATAATTGTGCATTAAACATATACAGTTGTCTAAGCAAAATGCCACGCTGTATCTGGTGCTTATAACTGCATGTCTGTTTCATCTTCAATTTCACACCTGAGTGGGTTCTCACCCGGGGCACAGGAAAACACTCTCTCTACCCATGCTGCATCTGTGTATTCTGCCTTTTTACAGATCTACACAATCCCTGGAATGCAGTGAGCAGAAATAAAAGCTGTTCTTTAGTGGGTTTACTTATAAAAAGTCTGATGAGTCACTAAGGTTGAATAAATGTACTTAATTTTCTTTTGTAAGGTTTGCAGTTTTTTAAACCAGTTCAATACAAAAATAAGTAAAATCGGCTTATTTTAAGTAAAATACTTAAGAATCTATTTTCCTCATTTTACATATTATATATATATTATTACATATTTACATATACTCATTTTGGTGCATCTTTTAAGTTAGTTGGACATACAATAAATAAATAAAAAAGTTCATTAAAACTCAATTTTCGTTTAAACTCATTAAAAGGTGGTGTTTATCCACTCTGTCTAAATAATTTATAAACTCTATTTAAAAACAACATTTTTGCATTTTTGAAAAAGAAATAAAAATCTTGCCTGTAAAAAGAAAAGCATGTTCTATAGTGGTAGTCACTAATAGGTCTGGGTGGTGGTTACGCTGTGTGGTTGCTAGGGTATTCTGGGGGGTTGCTTGGTGATTGATTTCTTAGTGATAAAATTATATTCTGGTTGGTCCCTAAATGTAAGTGTCGTCCAACAATAATCATAAATCTGATTTGAAAAGTAAGAGCACAACTTCGCCTAACAAGGTGTGCGATTTGACATATCATTTATATGCAGTATGAGCAAGAGTAACCTCTACTAACAGAGATTAAATCTTTGATTCATAACCTAGACAATCAGAAAAACGTAACCCAGGAGGCTTCCCGGATCTCTGGATTAATGGCTCAGACATTGATAATGTCTCTGCATGCTGTGCCGTGTCAAATCTTCTCAGTCCTCTCAGGGATCTGCTGTTTTAGCACTTTGTTTGTTTAACTCATCTTAATGTGAAGCAAATGAATAATGTACTTTCCTTCAGAGTTCCTTTTAATGACAAATGAACCCTTTTATAAAAGTTTGCCGCATTAAAGTCCCTTTTAGCTTAACCTTATTCAAGGGGCAAAAAGATGGTTAGAGGATGGAGATTTTTCAAATTACATACAAGCCAAAGTCAGACTGTTGTTGAGTGTCTGTCAGCCTGTTTTTTTTTTTTTTTTTGCGGTGTGTTCTGCACCATTGGCACTAGTCAGTCCGCCATCAGCGGATTTTCGGCCAATTGAGCATGTTGAATCGGCGGTGAAGCCCGTTCGTGAGAGAGACCACTTTGATTAGTGAGCTAGTTCACGTCGAGAAGAAAAACTGTGATGAAAGAAGGCTTCAAAGCGAGGAGGTAAGCAAATACTGCTTTGTTTATAGTATGTATAGTTGCGCCCCAAATGACACACAAAACACTATGCAGTATGCTCTATGTACTTATGTACTCATACGTGTAGTGTATGTTTTGTCATACAACATCTCACTCTGACATCCCCTACCCCTCCGCTACAGCAGTTGAGCATGAAGTGCCCAACATTCCACACTTCGTTTTTTCAGTTAATTAAGTGCGTCATCCAGATATTTAAAGTGTACTTTTCCATTTAGAATTTTCAGTGAACACACTACTTTCACCTTTTATACAACTAAACGTCATAGTGCATAAGTAGAATAGTGCATAAGTACGCAAATTGGGATGCACTGTATATCTTCCAGTTTCACTTTTTAAATGACAAATGCAGACTACTGCCCCCTGCTGGTAAGGAGAGTTATTTCCTCAACCATTCAGGTTCAAAACATACATGCTAGTTAGACCGTCTTTGTTGTGCTCAAGCGCAACTTTTTTGCTCAGACACAGGGTAAACCACAGTTGGCTTTCTTTGCTGCTACTTCTTTGATGCCGGTTTGGTGTGTCTTAAAGGTACAATATGTAAGGATTTTGTATCAAAATATCCAAAAACCACTTGCACAGTTTAGCGGCACGCTGTTGTTGTTTCATTCAAACATTATAGACCATGGAAAGCAGACTTTAGGACAAAAGGAGAACTAAAATGAGGATCAACATCAGCGTGGCGTTTTCGAGATGCCGAGAGCTCCACGTCCGCGACTAACTTGGACTTGACAGTGCTTCACGAGTCACGACTTGACAGGGACGCAGCTCGTGCATGAACTTTATTAGACAGGTGAGCAAACGTACATAAAACAAATCAATGTTATATAGCTCAACATGATAAAATGTTAGAATATGATCAGTATGTTATTCTTATGTTGATCTAGCTTACTGCTAGTCTCATATAGAGACTATATGAGTCGCAAACAAACTAACACATAGAATAACATTTATTTTCATACATTCATACATTAAAGGGTTAGTTCACCCAAAACACAGAAACTTTGCGCAGTTCCACTACGTGAAATCTCAAGGCCCACAGGGAAGAAAATGTCGCTTGATAAACTAAAGATTAAGCCACTGTAGTCACTCGGACTATTTTAACGATGTCTTTCAAAACTTTTGGGCCGGCCAGTTTCGATCCCTTAAGAAGCCTATGGAGGAGTGATCCAGCTCTCAGATTTAATTTTAAAATATCTTAATTTGTGTTCCGAAGATGAACGAAGGTCTTACGGGGTTGGAACAACATGAGGGTGAGTAATTACTGACAGAATTTTCATTTTTGGGTGAACTATCCCTTTAACTTTCAACACACTCAAATGCCTTTTAGTATGATAGTGTAACGTTAGGCCAAATGAAACAGCGCTGCGTTACCTCAAAATATTAATTTGACAAATAAACTGAACTGTAAGAGTATTATTACAGTACTTGCGGGTAGTTCGGTAGAATTAAATGTCCTCATTCCTTTATATCCGCGGGACTCGCCTCTAGCGGCGAAAGAAAAATGATATATTGTAGCTTTAAGGTGTAATACGTGCACTATTGGGTGACTACGCCAATAATACTGCCAGCAATGCACACATCAATATACTCTTCACACAATCCATTATGAAGCAGCTTAGAAAAGGATACTTCTGATTTCCACTGGTGGAGCCCCTCTTTTCCAATGCTTTTGTCACATAATGCCACTTGCCACTGCTTCCATTGAATGTGTTCAAAGATGCTTCACATCGATGAGTCTTGTGAATGCTCTTGTTATTGATGGGAAACAAAATCTTTCATTGGCTCACTTGTCTAAAGCAGGCTTATCCGTGAGCAAGATTCAGATTCAGGTCTGGATTTGTGAGGTTCATTAATATTGATAAAGATCCGTCAAACTCATGATTTCTCTTTGAGCAAAGGTTGTGCTCTATAAAATATAGTCTGTCAGTTATCTTTACCTGGTATGTGGTTTATCCACTAAAGCACATTCATGTCACAGGTGTCTTGTGCTAGGGAAGACCTCAGGAGCAGTGGTGTGAATAGAATAGTATGGGCCCAAAAAAACATGATGTTCCCACAGAGCCTTGTCAGATGTCTACCTACAGTATTTGTCAAATGTACCATAAATGTATTCCTATCGCATGCTACCTTCTGTGATACTTCATTTGATTAAATTCTAAGGCAGCTTCTGAGACTCTGTGGACTTCACTATTCTTATAGAATTAGAACATATTATTAATAGTCATCATTTATATTTATAGATATCATTATTGTTAAAATCCTTGGTATGAATGGCCCTTTAGTCAAGCGTCTCGTGTGCTGTTTGTGTGGTCCGCGTTACACTTATGACATTTTGCTTCTGTTAGGGTTTTTTCTTAGAAAGTGGACAATAGCCTAAACTAATTAGAAACGACTTCAAGAGGCAAGAAACTACATTTCAAGTCTTAATATATGTGTTTCATATATAAATGTATTTTATAAAAGGCCAAAAAAATATCAGAAAATACAAGCAAGTGAATATTTTTTCAATTTTAACATATATTTTAACAATTTTGATATATTAGTATAATGCTTTCTGTGTCTTTGAGCTTTTGTCTTGTTTATCCTCTACTCCTGTTTTCTGGTCCTGGTTGTTTTCACCTGTTTCTTGTTAGTTTGTTACCCTGTGTGTGTGTGTGTGTGTGTGTGTGTGTGTGTGTGTGTGTGTGTGTGTGTGTGTGTGTGTGTGTGTGTGTGTGTGTGTGTGTGTGTGTGCATGCGTGCGTGCACGCGCGCGCGCGCTCGCGTGCGTGTGTGTGTGCGCGCGTGTGTGTGTGTGTGTGCGCGCGTGTGTGTGTGCGCGCGTGTGTGTGTGTGTGTGTGTGTGCGCGCGTGTGTGTGTGTGCGCGCGCGTGTGTGTGTGTGTGTGTGTGTATTTAAAGCTAGGGTAGGATATGATTTTTATAAACTTTTGGTTATACTGGTCAATAATAAGTATAAATAGTATATATACATAGTAATATGGTGTAGAATAAATGTAGGATGGTACTTGATTGGAATTAAATTGAATTGATTGTCCCGCCCTCCAGTAATCACTTCATCAGAGAAGAGATGAGATGAGCTGCAAAACGGAGGGAAAGTTATGTTGATTAAAGATAATAAAGGCACATGAATTTAAATTTAAAAAAAATTATGTCCACAGATAAATCATTTATCTTGAGCACTGCAATATTCCATAACAGATGGGAATTGTCAATTTTGATTTCATAGTGACTTTAAAGGATGTCATGCTTTATGGTGTACGGCCTGGAAAATGATACTGTGTATAGACTACTGGTTTTATATTGTGTACCACGGTACAGCAGGACCACCGTTACAACTCTATCCTTTAAGACTCGCTCCACACACCACTGTTCAATCTAAATCAAATCATTACGGAAATCTGTACCAGTGGGCAGGGTGGCGCTGAATAATTTAACAGGAGTGTTTTCATACACAAACACACATGGGATGTTGAGCAGAGAAAGAAGAGGATGATGTCATCTCCCTCTCACCCGCCGAACAATATTGTCGTATCTGAAAGCGACCTCGATGCACACACACTCTTCACAACCGTGGCCTCATTAGTGCTATCACAGGCTCTACTGACCAAAGAATAGAAATACTTCCAGGAGAAAAAAAATTCTGAATTAAATGTTACATGACACAATGCTATCTAAAATGAAGTGTGAGAATGTGTGGCAGAGATGAGTGAATACTCTTGAGAAGGAGGTAATGCCACTGGGAGAGCCCGAGATGGAGTTTGCCGCATTAGATAAATGACTGGTTCTAATAATGTCTTTTCTTTATCAGAGGCAGGCAGACAGGGGGTGGCACCATGCCATTTCTGTTACTTTGTCCTTGTCATTGGTGCTCAGAGGGCACAGGCCTCCTGGGAACGATACTCATAGTTTAGCACAATGAGGACACCAGACTGTAAACCTCCTCTTTTGTGCAAGAAGTGACACAGGGAAGAAGTGTAGGGACGTTCATGTGTTTTTAAATTAAAGCATTTGAGGTAAATCTTAACATTCAAAGCCAATGGAATGTGCAGACTTTTTGTCTTCGGTGGCCCAGGCTCAGATCCAATTACAATTTATTATTTAATATTTAGTTTTTAAACTAATTTTTAGTTTGGTGTCCATCCACCCATCCACCCATCCACCCACCCAGTTACACCACTGTTCCTATATTATATAGTTTATGACTGGTCATCTGTCCAGAATATTTACCTATTTGTGTGCTTGGAAAAACTAATTTTCCCCTTCATCAGGTACATACCACTTCTATGACATTTACAGTTATTTATTTGTTTATTTGTTAATTATGTTTTAATTTAACAATTCAATCATTTAAGCATTAGTGCGAGGTGTAACAAAAAAGTAATACATACAGAATTTGTGTCTCTTGATTTTTCCTCATTGCTGTCATTGTTGTTAAAAACTTGTATTTGGAAAGTAAAACAAATAAAAAAACAGGGTCAAAATTCAGCGGAAATTTAAAATATACATAATTTTATAATTTTTTACACCAAGGGTGATTAGCTATAATGATAACAATAAAGATACAGATATTGTTCTAAATATAAATGAATAGTAGAGTCCACACCACAACTATAAAGATAACAGCGAAACAATAGCGTTGAAAGTGATCCCAAATTGGGATCACTTTCAGAATGATTTTTTTCTAGCTGTTGAACGATAAAAACTTTGAATGCTCGAGATCTTAAAGCAGGATGAAAAAGATCCTCTCCTTTACCTCTTCTTTCCCCCCAGCCCAGTATTAGTGATGTTTGGCTGCCTCAACCTTTACCTCACCCTCACTCCTAATCCTCAACTGAACGCCCCCTTAAAACAACATACACCATTACACTTACTCTGTGCCCCTTCATAACACAGAGGAGCAGACAGTGAGCATTCATCGTCGTCCTTGAGCTGATTCAAGCTGACAGGCCAACACTTACAGTAGCTTAAATATTCAGGCCAGCTTGCCATTAGCTGTGTCCAGAGACTAAGGGAAGCTCCCATCCAAGTCTGGCACATGTTCTAGGACTCTACCCTATACTGGGTTTAGGTGACATCATCACACAGGTCACCTTGGTTTGGATAGAAGAACATACACAAATGCCCTGAGACCACAAATCTCCTCTCCTAATGCATTCTGTGAAATTCAGGTTGAGTTTTGTAAGGATGCTTCAGTGGTGATGAAAACAGATGAAGAGAAATAATCTGTGAAGATCTGTTGCTTTCTTCATCTGATTGATGGAATTCCATTACTGGTGAAAGTACTTCCGTCGCCCAGCCATTAGTGATAGACCCAAAATGAGTTTCTGCACAAGTGGTTTATTTGAAATAACCTTTTGGTCACTTACAACGAATGAGGCCGTGGCCATTGGAAACAAGGGCCCAGAGGAAAGGCACTTTAACATGTAATTCCCCTGTCGGTTCTTGAGGTTACCATGTCTGTCCTGATTATTTTCACTTGGCTGGTAATAGCTCACGGTTCCCCCACCTTTTCTTGATCCCCCATTTTAGGGTCTTCTTCTTGCTGTCTCTCACTTGACTGGCTCTGACAGGACGCTCCACATCTTGTTCGGCTGTCCATTTAATGACTGGCCATTATTAAGCTCTTGAACTTATTAAATGTACTCATTAATGGAAATTTAATAAATTATTACAATCTATCAATACTTCTTTAGTCTTTTAACTTTGTTCAATATTTATAAAAAAAAAAACCTGAAATGTTCAATGGATGTTAAAGGTTCTTCATGGAACCATATACCAATAAAGAACCTTTATTTTTAGGAGTGAAAAGTAATTGTAAAGTGACTGTAGCTATTTCTATGAGACTATTTTTGGTATAAAATTAATTATAATCTAGCTTCCTTTGTGACATTGAACGTGAATTCGCATACGTAAAATTGACTTTATTATCATCAAATAAACTGAAAGGTAATCAAAGTTTGATCTCTCAGTGTTTGTGTGGGGAAAAGCAGTGCTTTAAATGGAACAATGTGTACGCTTTATATAGTGTTACAAGAGTAATGTGATAGATTTTCATAATTTCACCATTTTATCAAATCTTTGTCTATTTTTGTTCAGAAAATAATTTCAAACTAAGGAAAAGAGGATAGATTATCTTATTTTAAATGAGTTCTTACCTTTATGACAATACCTTTTTGAGCAATTTCTTATCTCATTTTACAATCCTGGTTTTTTCGGTTTAGTTTGGTTTTTTAATCATTCTTTTCTTCACAACTGCTCCCTATCCATACCATCATACATTTTTAATCAAATCGCGCTGTTTTAGTCACCAGTAAAATGAATGTTTATGAACTCGTGGAGTTTCATACCTCTCTGAGTCCCTTCATGACAAGTGAATGAAACAGTAGCTAAAACAGACACTGTATCTCCACTTCAGGGCGAAAAAAAAAAAAAAAACTTTTCATAATCTACCCACAGATTGTAATGCTGTCAAAGTGCCTCTGAGGTGATTTGCTATTTTATTAGAGAAAGTGTAGCTGGTATGATTTTTTAATGAGAGGGTTACTTTATTCAGGCAATGAGAGTCATTGAGCATCTGCGCTTGACTCTAGGGAGGGCTAATGGCCACGGCTAAAGGTTAAATGCACGGAGAACAAGTTGTTTTATTGCTGTTTGTTTATTAGGATGCTCACTTAGAAATTAAAACAGCAGTGTTCATTTTTATGACTGCAATAAACCGTGAATTCATTTTGATTTCCTGGTGGTCTAGATTCCGATTGCTTTAAAGACATGCTGCTAATAAGTTAAACCAATTCCAGCTGTATTTCTGTTAGGACTATATGCTGACATGCTTGAGATACTGTAATTTTCATGTTTTGCTGTAAGTTTCATGAGTGTTGCTATACAACACAAAGGAGACACTGGCTCAATCCCACAATTCTCTGATGTTGTTCTCCTTCGCTCCCACAGGGGCCGAATGCACGGTTCATTAATTCATGATGTTTGTGCAGGGAAAGAAATCCGAACAATTTGTGTGTGCGTGTGCATGTTTGGCAGTCGCATGCATGGATAGTGTCCTTCTCACATTAGATATTCTGCTGCTGGATGAGAAAATAACAGAAGTTCATCAAACATGCTTTTTCTGACTGTAGCACCTATTGCTCTGCTTTAGAGGATCCCAGAGAGTGGCTGAAGTGGATTTTTAACAATGTCCTTGATCAGTGTGGATTGTTTTGATATTCTGTCCCAATGTAATGCAGAGAGGCTGTTATTAAAGGATTGGGCAGTTAAAAAATATTGACTGCAAAGAACTGCTACTTGTATAAACATGCAAAGCGGGTTTTTCTTCAAAGCACAGCAGCAAACAACAGACCATTTCATTTCATTTCACAGAGTCAGTGAAAGGTGGAAAATGGTAATAAAAGATGGTAAAAAATAAAAAATTAAAAATATACAGTATGACCCCTTTACATTCACTATCAATTTGTACTCTATGGGAAATGTACAATGTGTCATGAAGATGCTATTCTGACGATTTGTCTCTGAATAATAAATGTGCGTAATGACATATTGACTGGCTAAAGGTTAATATGATGCATTCATTGGTGAAAAGGTTAATGTACGATCTGAATATTTTGTTTGGAGGACAAGATGCACAGGTTCGATTATCCGCAGCATATGCCTGTGACAAATTGCATGTTATTTACCACAAAATCATGTGCACAATTTTACCCCCAACTGGAAAATGTAATTTTCCTGTCTTGCATTTGTGTAAGTAATGTGATTATGTAAATATTCTCTTGCTAACTCCTACACAACTATTGTCAGCATTTACCAATATGAATATCATATTACTACAATAATCTTTTTGAACCATGACTTTAATAGAAGAATATTTCATGTGGATGATGTCACCCTTATTTATCCCTTGCCAGTGTGTTCCTCATGTAGGGCTTGCGGAGATGAAGCACCCTGCGTGACAGGCCGGTGACATGAATAAGAAATGGCTAGCGTGGAGTGGAGTTTTGGCCCATCAAACGGTGATCACTCCTGGTTATGGACAGTGGTTAGAGCGTGAGGAAGTGTCAGAGCGATTGACATCCTCAACCCCCACCCTGCTCATGTGCGCTGTTTCTCCAATGCTCAATTGCAGTTTTTCATCAATGGTACATTTTAGAAAAACTCTTAAAATTACGCAGAAGATGTGCTAGAGATCAGAAATTTGGGGCCTTCCATGAATTAATTTGGAATGAATCAGTAAATCAGTCATTGTGAAATCTTGAGATTGAGAATGAGAGCCGTACTTCAAATATATATAAAAAAAATTAAGCTGGATGAAGCACTTTGTTAATAATGAGGAGGATTGTTTTGAACTATGAAACTTGCAAGATGTTTGAATGGTACAGGACTTCATATATGTCAAAAGATCAAGGTAAACTTGATTTATCATGCCATGAGTTCTTTAATAAAGTGTTCTTTCACCATTATCCAAAAAAAAAAAAAAAAGTATTTATGTGAAACATACAGTATACAATCTAATAAACAATTTGACATTTCAATTATACATTTTTAAAAATAATACTTCTGGAAATGTTGAATGTAATAAATGTAAATGAAATGTAAATGAAATACCTCAAATGCAGTTTGATTTTAGTCATATTTATATACTATTGTATTGTATTTTGTTAGTAATTTTATTTAATTTTGTAATTTTTATTCATTTTTTACACATCTATTTAGCTTTATTTTGTCATTTTTATTTGACTGTAATTTGTACTTCAACTTGTTTTATTTAATTACCAGTCCAACTTTTAGTTTTTAGTTTTTCATCAAACATTCATATTTTATTTTACTTTAGCTTTTCCTAAATATATATATTTTTAATAGTTATAGTGAACAATAGCAACACTTCTTATAGCTGTATGATAACGTTTATGCAAAAATCACAATGAAAAAATAAAAACATACTGTTATAAAAAATAAAAATCTTTAAATCTCATTTTGTTTTATTCAACTTACCCTATTTAATTTCAGTTTACAATATTGGACCATTTGCTACCTCGACTCGGAAATTCTGAAAATGACGTTGCAATCTACAAGACATTCATACTGTTCTGAATATTGCAACAACCCAGAACACCCTAGCAACTAAACTCACAACCTGCAATGGACAGGCACCACTCACATGTTTATCAGAAAATACAAAAACTAGTATAGCTATATTCATCCATTTTCCCCTTCACCTCTATTCCAGTCTGTTTAGGTTTTCTCTCAGAGTCCGTTTCTTCTCCTTCACAGAGTTAAGTATGATCTCTCAGCAACAGTTCAATCAGTTTCTCTGTCTCCACGTCAATTTCACTGAACAGCGCTTCTGCATGTCCGGTCGTCTGTTGCTCCCTCCCTCTCTCTCTTAAAGGGGATGTTTAATTCTATTTTTCTGACCTGTTTACACTGTTAAAGAGTTGGATTCTCATGCTAAACATTGCCAAAGTTTCAAAAAACAATAGTATTTCTGTGCCAAATACACTCCTTCAGGGATCGTTTAAGTTTCGGAAAGTTTTTTCAGAGTATGGCCCTGAATGATGTCATAAAGAGCGGAGTTCTTTGTATGGGCACTTCAACCAGAGCGAGAGCAACAGCAATGCCCATCAACGTCCTTCGTTCGAGTTACGGAGGTTTTGTTTTTTACACCACGAAATCAACAATGTCACAAAAGAAGTGAGGTTTTTGGTTGTGAGGGAAAGAAAACCTTGTTTAGCTTCCCAAAGAACCCAGCATTAAGGGAACAGTGAATGGAGTTTGTTTTTCCTGTGTGTTTCTTGTTCCCGCCATTTCTGTGATGCATGTTTTATAAACAAGGCCCAGATCGCTGGATTTGCAGATCATTTGAAACTGAAAGATAGAGTGGTCCCAGAGATAAAAGATCCCAGTCATGAGTCGGAACCGCAGGCAGCAAGTAAAACTGCATCAAAGGTCTGTGTTTTGTTGGAATAAGTGCATATAATGTAAACAACACGAGCGTATAGTGAATCAAAAGTTATCCAGGGATAATGAGATGATTGTTTAGCTGACCACCATAAGTGATTTGTTCATTCTGAAAACACTCTTTAGCTCCACCTACGGCACGCCTCCAGGAGCTTGAATGTTTTTGGAAAGAATCGGTACAACTGTATTTGTCTTTTATAAATCTGATCAAACTGAAGACTCTTTGAAGATATGAAGGATGCAATACAACAGGTACTCAAGATAGAAACTGTGTGTTATGTACCCTTTAAGAACAACAGTCCCTGGTTTGACATGGCCAGGGTCCACAAAGATTAGATTTGAATTTATGAAGATTGCTTCACCTAGGTCGGTGCTGTAATCTATGCTGTTGTAGTATTTCACGTGTGGCCCCCTCGTCCCCAAGCCACCCAAGGGCCCCATATTTCACCATGACAACGTAATCACAGCTTCACATTAAAAAGTCATTATTGTTTAGAATGGGAGCCTCATCCAGAAAACACTAGCTATAAAATCTCTTAGTCTTTGTGTCTCGGGCAGCACACATGTTTACTCTGGAACACAAACTCAGGTGATTTAAATGACCAACTCAGAACTCCATTGATCTCACAGAGGTTTTTACCGTCACAGAAATACACACTTGCCATTGCAGAGCCATATGCGTCACAATTTATTCATACACTTACAAAATAATGTTTTATTGCAAATATGCAGATTATTCATTTCTCGCTGCACTGATATCCCTCTAAAACGATTTGCCGATATTCAGTCCACAATACAAATGTAAGGGTCATAACAATTAAATATATATTAGCAGCGTATTCAAGGAATTTGAATAAACCTCAGTACTTGTACAATTTGTGTTATAGGCATCAACAATATATCAAATCATAAGCTTGTTGAGGTAAGGTGGGCTGTTATTTTACTAAAGGATCAGACGTTCATTTGCCAGACGGTGTCTGTCCATTTATCTTACACTGAAGAAGGGACTCAAGCCAGTGTTATTTTAGTATTATTTATTACTATTTATTATTTATCATAGTATTTATTAATATTTTGAATGAGCTTTGATTTTAATATTTAGTTTAAATTTCAATCTCTTTAAGAAACGTTTGTTATTTTTATTATTTTTTTTATATTTCTACTTAGCTTTAATTTACTTTTACTAACAGTAACAACACTGTTCCCTTTCATTTCGGTCACTCCAGCGTTCGTCAGAGGGATCCGAGAGGAATGGGATCTTCGCAGAGAGACAAATCTACTTTGAGAGAGACTAAACGAGCCAATGCACGTTGGCATGTGATAATTGCGCCAGCTGCTTCTGTCACGCAGTGCGGGTATATAATGAGCAGCAGGTGCAATGCATCTTTGCATTTCGCTTTGGAGACGAGCTGATTCATGTTCTGTTCCAGTCTTACTTCTAAAGAAGAGACAACTTCTGTTGTTTTTTTGGAAGAAGCTCTCACCTTCGTGTAGCGTGTCACCTCCGAACACCCCCCCCCCACCACCACCCCCACCCCCACCCCCACCACCTTAAGGGCCAGAGTGTGCTCGTTGTACCACGGCGTTAAACTATTTACCATATATATGTAATGTCATTTTGCATTTTGCATTGATGCTAAAGCAGACAAATCTGTGTGCACAACAACAAAAACACAACAACCTGTTCATAAATTCCATATTGACACAATCATTCTATAAGCTCCTTCCTTAATCAAAATGTAAAGCTTCTGGATGTTACAAAACTGTCAAAAACCAGGTTGTGCTTTGATCCACTGTTTGCCTTCCTGACAGATGTCTGACGTCCAGTCTTTGGGAACTCATTCTGACACCTGGGTAATCCTTCAACCAGTTCAATCAGGTATCTCCAGATGCCAGAAGATCTGCTGGGATGAATCACCTCATTGTAAGGCAGCACCATAGATGTTCAACTAGCTGTCATTTATTCTTCTCCAGGGGTCTCAGTTAAGAATTGCAAACTCTCTCCAAACCCCAAGAGGTTATGGGTATCAGCTTATTGTGTTTTATAGCTAAGCATGATGCTTGGGGTGGCCATGGAGCTTGACCTCAAAGGTCATTGTCCTTGACTCCCTGGCTTTATTCTAGACCCAACAGCCCGAGAAAAGACCACTCTATGAACCCTCCAGTGAATAAAAGTAGATTTATGGGCTGTTTCTGCTGTGTTGACACACAAGATGTAATTATGCATTAAGGAACGGCTACTGCGCCCTGTTAAGGTTTAGCTGGATTGGTTAGAAACAAGCACTGAAATAAGGAGATAAAGTAGGAACATTGGGGAAAATAAGGACTGTAGATGTGTCAATGTGAACAAAATACTGCCTTCGTCAGATTTAGATCTCTATTTTTCTCTTCCTTTCAGTCTGTTGCTCCATGCACACTGTTTCTAAGTGGATCAATAAAGTCAATTCATGAGTCTGCCACCTTTCATGAATTAGATTTTTCTCCTAAATCGATATGTTCTCATCTGACTGCATCATCACTTCCAAGTCTATTCTATCCAGCTCGTCGCAGCAACCTTCTTTCTTAGAAAACATAATATAATATGCCGTATGTGCTATTGATTACAGTATTAGTCTTATTAACCCAGTAAGTTCACTGTCTGTCTGCAAAATGTTCATGTGAGCTGCATTAGCAATGTCTTTTTCATATTGTGACTGCCTCAAGTCATAGAAATATTTACAATGGATTCGATTTCATGGGTTTTGAGTCATTCTGTTGATGTATGTCACTATTCAGATGGGGTAAGTTTGTTTTAAGATGTGCTTTGTGAATTTTATGCTGTGAGATTTAAACAACTTTTTCAACACATGCATAGTCAAATATACCGACATGAACCCTAAAATGTCAAGCAACCCAACCTCATTGGTTCTCACATGTCTTGATGTTTGATCGGGTGACATTCAAGAACCAAAATGGTTTATATTTGAAATGAATCACCATTTTCAATGATCTGTTGAGTGAATAATTCATTGCCTTATTTAGATAGTTACTTGCGTACCTGAATAAATCAACATTTAAACAAATCGGTCGAGTGAATGATTGAATTAGATTGTTCTCTTAAATCAATATATTTCCATCTGACTGCATCATCACTTCTAAATCTATTCGGACCATCTCATCTCAGCAACCTACTGTCTAGTGTCTTAGAATAAGCCACAGAAATATTTACACTCTTAGAAGATGAACCTTAAAGGGTTGTGTCAGGTCCTTCATATTTACAACATTTAGCGTTTATCATGAAGTATTTTAGTGGATTTAGTTTTAATTAATTACTTTTGTTTTAATAAAAAAAAATTGTATTAAGCAGCTCATAAACATACTTATCAATAGAAAAACAACGTTATAACCTGTTAAACATAAAAGTATTAGGCAATAATTTAGCTAACACTATTTTGATGGTCCCTTTTGAACATTCTGGTGACTATAAGTAACTATGCAACTACATGTCAACTTATTCTAACCCTAACCCTACCAGTCTACTAATACTCTACTAACACTCTAGTAGACATGTAGGTGCAACGTTACTTATAGTCAACAGAATGTGTTAAAGGGACCATCCAAATGAGATGAAACCATATTTTATCCTTACATAGAACCTTTTTTGTCATAAAGTGTTTGTTAAAATTGAGCCGAGAACCCTAAGCCCATTGACCTTTATTTTTTTTTTTTTTTTTAAGTGTGCAATGGGTTAGATTTCATAGTCATTCTATACACTGTAAGTCCCAGTTCAAGTTGTTTTTAGGATATGCTTTGTGAATTTTATCTTGTCAGAATTGTGTTCTACATAGTGTACATCAAATACGGCAACACAAACCTTAAATGTTAGTCAACGTAAAACCTCACTGGTTCTCACACTGCTTGGTCATGTGACAATTGAGAACCAATAAGGTTTAACATTTTAAGCTTTGCGTCACCATATTTAGTGAAGTCTGTGTATGTATGCTTTGATCAATTATTTTTAGAATGAATAAAGGCACTCCATGTCCTTTTTTTCAAGCTTGAACGTTTTGGCCCCCATTGACTTTCACAATATGGACAAAAACAATTGAAACATTCTTCAAAAAAGCTTTTGGGGTCTTTTGGGATCAAATTGGCCACTTTAGTAAAAGTTCCCATAAGAAATATAATGTTAGAATTACGTTACATATATAAACATTATTGGTCAGTATACATCTAATCACAGATGATCTATATTAATAATTGTAACTCAAATATAATTTTAAAACTGAACAGAACAGACACATCAAACAAAAAAGCCTATTTTCTGCTCAAGATGTGAGTTTTTGTTTTTCGGAACAAAGAAATTGTTTCAGTGTCATTAATGTTCACACTGAAATTACTGCCTGGCTTCATCTCCAGTGGGTTTGCTTATGTTATCCTCGCGCTCTAATTCCCCGCTAGATTTATGGCCTTTCAGGAGGGACCAAACAGGACGAGAAACTGAGCCTGTTTGATCACGGGTTAGATTCTGATTTACCATCCACAGCTTAATTAAGTTACATGGCACCAGCGTGTTGGCCAGCTGCTGCGAGACGGAGCGCTGTGAGCGGTGGAAAGGATATCTGGTTGCACAGCCTTCTCTGAGCGGTCCCTGGGGAGGCTTGCAGTTGGACAGAAGCCTTTCTGGTACCCATAAGGCCAAGCTTGACTGATGCATGTGTAATTCATATCTCTATGTAGACCTGACATGGCTTACTAAACGTATATGAGGGTGGTGTCAAGTGAACATGAAACTTTAACTTCAGTCTGTCAGGGGAGTCATATATTATAGTGGATGTTTTGCTGTACTATGGATCATTTTCAGCCTTTTTGTAAATTGAGACAGTATGCAGTTTTATACTTTGGAACCCCTTTTCAGGATCACCGAATGATAATAAATAATGGTAACACTTTACAATAAGGTTTCATGTGTTAGCATTAGTAAACATGAACTAAGAATAACCAATACATTTACAGCATTTATTAATCTCAGTTAATGTTAATATCAACCTTTACTATTACATCAGAAGTTGTATTTGTTAACATTAATGTACTGTGAACTAACATGAACAAACAATGAATGACTGTATTTTTATTAACCATAGGTTTTGTGTTACAGTGATTTCAATACATTAAAAAGATGTTGTTAAAAACAAATAATATATGAATGGATTGTGTGAGTGAATGATACTGTCACGGTGTGGTGAGTAAGGACGGCAGGCTGAGGCAAAGAGCTCCAATATAAACGATTTAATCTCGAAACAAAACCAGGAACAGGCAGGAATACAGGCAGGATACACATAAACACCTATGCATATACAAACAGTACATATGCATTGACTAAACAGTACATATGCATTGACTAAACAAGAACCGACACAGACAGACTGACCAGAGAGAACTAAATACAGATACAAACGAGGTGAGGACAGGTGACACAGATGATTAAGACGATCAACAGGTGGATGATTGAGGGAGTGAGTTCAGGTGTGCAGACAAGGAGGATACTGGGAAGTGAAGTGCAGACAAGGACAGACAGGTGCAGACGAGGACTGTGACATTACTCCCCCCTCCCGGTAGGCGTGACCTCACGCCGTAGAACAGGGGTGGGAGGGTGGGCATCCTGGAGTCCGTGACGGGAAGGCGGACCAGGTGCAGGAGGACGGACTCCAGGATGGAACAGACGGCCAAGGCGGAGCAGGACGTGGGCGCGGCCATGGCGGAGCAGGACGTGGGCGCGGCCAGGGCGGAGCAGGACGTGGGCGCGGCCAGGGCGGAGCAGGACGAGGGCGCGGCCAGGGCGGAGCAGGACGTGGGCGCGGCCAGGGCGGAGCAGGACGTGGGCGCGGCCAGGGCGGAGCAGGACGTGGGCGCGGCCAGGGCGGAGCAGGACGTGGGCGCGGCCAGGGCGGAGCAGACGAACCCTCGGGCGGCCACGGCGGTGAGGACCCCTCGGGCGGCCACGGCGGTGAGGACCCCTCGGGCGGCCACGGCGGTGAGGACCCCTCGGGCGGCCACGGCGGTGAGGACCCCTCGGGCGGCCACGGCGGTGAGGACCCCTCGGGCGGCCACGGCGGAGCCGGACGAGGCGAAGGCCTATGGCCCCCCCCAAAAAAATACTTGGGGAAACCCACGGGTTCACTTGACTCGGGACTCGGTTCACTTGACTCGGGATTCGGTTCACTTGACTCGGGATTCGGTTCACTTGACTCGGGATTCGGTTCACTTGACTCGGGATTCGGTTCACTTGACTCGGGATTCGGTTCACTTGACTCGGGGTGGCTGACGTGAAGCCCTGTGCTGGACGGGACCAGCGGCGAAGAGGGCTTGGTGCTGGACGGGACCAGCGGCGAAGAGGGCTTGGTGCTGGACGGGACCAGCGGCGAAGAGGGCTTGGTGCTGGACGGGACCAGCGGCGAAGAGGGCTTGGTGCTGGACGGGACCAGCGGCGAAGAGGGCTTGGTGCTGGACGGGACCAGCGGCGAAGAGGGCTTGGTGCTGGACGGGACCAGCGGCGAAGAGGGCTTGGTGCTGGACGGGACCAGCGGCGAAGAGGGCTTGGTGCTGGACGGGACCAGCGGCGAAGAGGGCTTGGTGCTGGACGGGACCAGCGGCGAAGAGGGCTTGGTGCTGGACGGGACCAGCGGCGAAGAGGGCTTGGTGCTGGACGGGACCAGCGGCGAAGAGGGCTTGGTGCTGGACGGGACCAGCGGCGAAGAGGGCTTGGTGCTGGACGGGACCAGCGGCGAAGGCTCGGCTGGGCTGGACGGGACCAGCGGCGAAGGCTCGGCTGGGCTGGACGGGACCAGCGGCGAAGGCTCGGCTGGGCTGGTGGCGTGCCCGATGGTAAACGGAGAACCGTTATGCCACAGCACCCACTCGATGAAAGCCTCGAAATTCCCTCGAGGCCCATCTCCAGGCAGGCGTGCTCTGGTCTCATCATTGAGACCTGCCCGGAAAAACCCACAGAGGCTGGTGTCATCGTAATGGACGTGGGGAACCAAGTCCAAAAACCTCTGTGTGTGGGCCTCGAGGGACTGGTCCTCCTGGGCCAGAAGGAGGATGTCCATTGCTGCCCACTCCATCTTTTTAAGGTCGGTTCTTCTGTCACGGTGTGGTGAGTAAGGACGGCAGGCTGAGGCAAAGAGCTCCAATATAAACGATTTAATCTTGAAACAAAACCAGGAACAGGCAGGAATACAGGCAGGATACACATAAACACCTATGCATATACAAACAGTACATATGCATTGACTAAACAGTACATATGCATTGACTAAACAAGAACCGACACAGACAGACTGACCAGAGAGAACTAAATACAGATACAAACGAGGTGAGGACAGGTGACACAGATGATTAAGACGATCAACAGGTGGATGATTGAGGGAGTGAGTTCAGGTGTGCAGACAAGGAGGATACTGGGAAGTGAAGTGCAGACAAGGACAGACAGGTGCAGACGAGGACTGTGACAGATACAACGACTCATTCATTGACAGTCACTTGTTTCATTCCTGAATTAATCAGTGTTTTTGAATGAATAATTTGAAAGGATTATTCAATGACTCATTCATAAAAACTTTTATTTGTTTTGATTTGAAATGAATCAGCATTTTCAACATTTTAGATGAGTGAATGATTCAATTGCTCATTCACAAAGACCTTTATTTGTTTTATTTTGGAATGAATCAGGATTTTTTGACAAATCTGATGAGTGAATAATTAAATCTCTCACTAATATAGACAGTTGCTTGTTGCGTTCATGAATGAATCGGCATGTTTTAACAAATCTGTTGAGTGAATGATTCAATGGTTCATTTACAAAGACAGTTATTTTTTTTTATTTATTTTTTTGTTAATTAATGAATCATCTAGTGGCATAACAATGTAACCTGCAGAAAAGTCGAGAGTGAATACCAAGCAGAGTGAATACCTTCAATGAAAAGCTCCAGTGCTGTTAAACCTCATATCAGCTTGGCCCGATCAAATTTGAGGACTGAAACTAGTGGTTTTAACATATATGTCTTTTTAAAATGAATTGACTTTATGAAGAAGTTCTACATTGAAATATTTAAATGTGTGCTTTGTTTTAATGGTACTGGAGGACTTTTTGACTTAAAAATATGTTTTGAACATGTTTATAAATTACCATTTCAAATTTACTTTTTCTAATGAGGAGGGAATCCCATTTCAATAAGTGTGAAGGTTTATGAACTTTTAAATTAAAGTAGTGATTTATCGTGCAATTGAAATGCAATTTGCATTTAAGGGCTAGTTTATGGCCACTGAGGCCCGTCAAGGCCATTAAATCTTGATAATGAGATTTGCATTATAAAATGAGGAGGATCGAATTCATGATGGCTGATCTAGGGAGAGATGTGAAATAAAGACCCTCACTCCCCTCTATCATTCCTAATCACATATTCAAGTTATTACAGGACCATTTCTAAAGTCAAAGTTAAGATTAAGGAGTCATTACACCAACAGCTACTCTGTGTATCTGCATGTGGAATTACAAAGATAAAAACATGATTTGTCTTGCTCAGCCATGGATTTTTTTTTCTTTTTTGTCTCCTGCTGGTATTCTGTTTTAATACTCATCTAGTTCGCTGTCCATTTTGGTTTCCTTTATATGATTTCTGCTCCTGCTTTATGAGAATACTGCATGACAGGCTCATGCTCATGACCTGAACCATGTCATTTCTGGCCAGAGTGATCAGTGTTCTTTCATTAATGTAATTTCAGTAATGAATTCTGGTGGTGATCTCACAGTCAGAGCCAATCTAATGCAGATGGTTTTCATGTTCTTTCTCCTTCCTGGCTTTTTAAATCAATATTAGGCCTTAATTCCCCATGTCTCATACTTTTTCCTTCATTAGTAGAATCCCATAGCGTGGATAGAATGAAATGGCCAATGCAAATGTCTCCACTGATAAATTATGTTCAGCATTTAAATATGAAAAACGTTCAACCGAATGCAAAATCAATTAATGGCATTGTTAGTTCTGATGAATTTGTTGAATAAGTACCAAATGGCATCTTATATATTAGAGGGCGTCACTAATGCCATTGCTTATGTTTAGGGCTGTGGATTTGAACAAACCCTGGAGTCTAAAGGTTTGCTAATAGATCTGCTATATAAAAGTGCCCATGATAGGAAAAAAGGTACTCTTTGTATTCATGCTAGTTTCATTTGGTTTTGGAAAATGAAAATTTAATGACTCAAAAAATGTCAGCAAGTGTATTAAAGCTTTTGTTTATGCTTACGTATTTGAGGTCAGTTACACAAAACACTTGCTAATATACTGTATCATTAACTCCTTTCTCTTCAGCCATAAGGTCAGCTGACCAGACTGTTGTATCTCTATTTTTTATCCTGTAAATGATCTGCTTACTGTTAGTCCTACACAGAGGAAGCCCAGAACCCTGCGGAGGAAAGGACAAGCTAAGTACTAATTTATAGAGGGGATTGCTTGTGTCCTAGATAATTATTTTTAATGTCACTCATTACAGCGTCGCTGCGGGGAGAGAGCAGTATCAACATTCTTGTTGCTTTGCTTGGACACAATACCATTACAACAATGTCTTTCAATTAACCTTTCCTCTCTTCTATAATCAGCTCTTTCTGCTGGCCAGGCAAGTGCTGGATTAGAGGAGAGTGACTCGGCATTAATGGACTATGACATGGAGACAGAAAGATGGTAAGACGGAGATGGAGAGACAACATTTGCTGGCTGAGAGGGCAAGATTCTCTTGTTCCAGGCCAAGAACCTTATCCTCCATATCAACCAATTACTGATATCTTGTAGAATCATTTTAAAGAGGGCATAGGAATCTTAAAAAAAATACAGTACACATCAGTGATGCCAATACGTCTGACATTTTTACTTTCTGATATGAAAAGCCTTTTAGAATGTGAGAATTTCCCCTCTGCATCGAGAAATTGCTTAGTGGTTTAAATTGTGGTTTGGTGCAAACAATTCCATTTCATTTCAAAGCATTTTCAATAAAATCCAAAAGTGTCCTTGGAGGGATATGAAATGAAAAGCGAGTGAAACAACGTTCTCCCAAATCAGACTAGTTCTGAATTTACTCAATCTGGGAAGGGCATTATTCATGGGATGGTTATGAAAATCAGGGCTAGCACTGATGCGGTGAATGTCATAATCAATATTTCAGAGTATGTCTCGGTTTTGTTTGCCATGAATTCTGCCAGTATTACAAACAATCACAGAAAACAGATGTCCAAAATGTGTCCACAAATAGCGGCACTGTAACTCAACTCGTGTTCTCTTGCAAACCTGCGGATGTGCATCACTACACATTTTCTATACTAGTTAGATTGCCTGAATGACAAATCGAACTTAAGGGGATAGTTTACTGGGTTTTTTTTTTTCTGTGGATTAAAAAAAAATTGTACCCTTACAAAAAATAAGTATACTTCAAGTTAATTTTGTTAAGTATACGTAAGTAAAGTTTAAGTATACTTTATGTCAACAGACATCAATACCGTTTGGTCTCCAAAATTCTTCAGAATATCTCCTTTTGCTTTCAGAAGAAAAAAAGTACATGTTGACTATTAAAGTTGAAAATAACGCTAAAGGAAAAGACAAAGAGTAGTCGCTATATTAACTGACTGCTGGAAACCAGGCTCATTGCAAATACGTGACCCTGTCTACATTTGAAATGCGTTGCTCCAGATCCAATTCACTGCACTTTTCAGGTGAAGAGGCACTCCATTGTTGATGTGGGTTTATTCAACCACCCAGTGTCATGAAAAAAACATGCCTGTGAGTACATTTTTGCTAAATGATATTTTGCTTCCTGTATCCATCACAGCATTTTAAAAATGAAAAGGCAATGTTTGGAAGCGTTTGGAAGTTGACTGGTGCTCTTTTATGTTAACGGAGCCTGATCTCATGAAATGCGTCTTTATAGCATGCATTGTATTTGATTGATTGATTGATTAATACTTTATTTATCCCGAGGGAAATTTAGGTATCCAGTAGCATACAAAGACAAAAACATACATAGAAATATACATATATTAAAACCTATAAAATAAAATTAAAATACAATATAATATAATATAATTACCTTATAACACTGTAGCCACAGTAAGCAGTGCAAAAACACTAAATAGTGCTGATGGAGTGAAGATGTAGGTAAACCATACAGATACAGATGGAAGTACAAGAAGTACAGCTGGAGGTAGAAAAATTGTCCAATTATCTATTATCCTCCCTGTTGTACAGTCTGATGGCCAGTGGGACAAAAGAGTTTTTAAGTCTGTTGGTGGAGCTGGGCTGAGACAGCAGTCTGCCACTGAACACACTCCTCTGCCTGGCGAAGGTGTTGTACATAGGGTGGTTGGCATTGTCCAGTATGGACAGCAGTTTGTCCAGGGTCCTTTTTTCTGCCACTATCGCCAGATAGTCCAGCTCTGAGCCTACTACTGAGCCAGCTCTCCTTACCAGTCTTTCCAGTCGACTGACGTCTCTCTTCTTGCTGTTTCCGCCCCAACAAACTACAGCATAAAAGAGGACGCTGGCCACCACAGACTGGTAGAACATCAGCAGGAGTTTTTGCAGATGTTAAAAGACCTCAGCCTTCTCAAGAAGTACAGACGGCTCTGCCCTTTCCTGAGCAGAGTGTCCATATTTGCTGTCCAGTCCAGCTTGTCATCCATTTGCAGCCCCAGATATTTGTAGGTCCTGACCACCTCCACATCAACCCCATCGATGGACACAGGCCGTAGATGTGGTTTCTTCCTTCTGATGTCCACCACTATCTCCTTTGTTTTGAAGGGGTTCAGCTGTAGATGGTTGATCCTGCACCACCTCACGAAGTCCTCAACCAGGCTCCTGTTAACCCTCCTGTCCATCCTTAATACAGCCAACTATCGCAGTGTCATCTGAGTATTACTGTACGTGGCAGAGCCCGGCGTTGTATTGAAAGTTAGATGTGTACAAAGTGAAGAGGACAGGAGAGAGCACGGTCCCCTGTGGCACTCCAGTACTACTGACCACAGTGTCTGATGTCCAGCCCTTCAGTCTGACATGCTGTGGTCTGTCTGTGAGGTAGTCCGTAATCCATGTCACCAGGAGTCGATCCACCCTCATCTCTATCAGCTTTTCACTCAACAGGAGCGGCCGTATGGTATCAAAGGCGCTGGAGAAATCAAAAAACGATATTCTCACAGCTCCCTTCTCCTTGTCCAGATGTGAGTAGGCCCTGTTAAGCAGATAGAGGATGGCGTCTTCCACCCCCATCTTCTCCTGGTATCCAAACTGCAGTGGATCTTGTGCGTGGTGAACCTGGGGTCTGAGGACACGAAGCAGCAGCCGTTCGAAGGTCTTCATGAGGTGTGATGTCAGTGCTACTGGTCTATAGTCGCCCAGCTCCCTGGGTGTTTTTTCTTGGGAATCGGGATGAGACATGAAGTCTTCCAGAGCACTGGAACCCTCCCCAGCTGCAGGCTCAGGTTGAAGAGATGCTGAAGTGGCTCCCCCAGTTCAGCAGAGCAGGCTTTAAGCATCCTTGGACACACTCCGTCCGGGCCCACTGCTTTTCTTGGTCGTACCCTCCTCAGCTCTCTGCTCACCTGATCTTTGGTGATGGTGATGGGGAGGGGTGTTGAGCTGTCCCTTTGTGTGGAGGATGGTGGTGGTCTGCAGTCTGAGGTGGTAATGTACATGGTGGTGGCATTAGAGGAAGTGATGGACATGGGAGTGTGAAGTTTCTTTTGTTTAATATTTATTGTATTCTATTTTCACATCTTTTTGTTAAGGACTTTTATTTTGGTGTTGAGTCCTCAGAGAGAGGATGATGTAACGAGAAGCGGAAGTGCGGGAAAGAAAAAGGGATAGAGAGGGTGCGAGCGAGGAGTGTGGTGTTGCTCTGCTCTCTAATTCTAACACTCTGCTCAATAAAAGTTGTTAGCCGTCAATATTCCAAGTCCATCGTCATTCTTTAGATTAATCCACGGACAGTTAAACCCCACGCCTTACATATTTGGTGGCAGCGGTGATGGTCTCCGGCCTCTTTGGAGAAGTTTATGCTGGACGGGTAACTTATGGTGACGAAAACGAAAAATATATGATATTTGCTGCCCTTTCATCATAGAGACTGGATCAGTTGTACTGGTGGGTTAACTCAGACTGGAACGCGTTTTGCTTAACGTGTAACGTTTTCATTTACATGGACTGTATTCATACGGACTATATTTATAACTTTAGAGCAGCTTTATTGTTTTCACCATCGTGTGAGTTTTCTTTTCATGTACAGTTTTTTATTTATTTCGTTTATTTTGGTGGGGAAAAAAAAGAGTAAAGAAGACGCCTGCATCCCGACGGTTCGAAGTTGGATCATTGCCAGGATTTGACGACGCTCACTTTTTCTGAAACGTGTGCGCGTGTCTCCCTCCTGTGCCGGCCTTCGGTAACTGCACATAGCCGAGAGCAAAAGGAGAAAGCACTGCAAATGTGACTTATAAAATAGACTTGTTATAAGTGTTCATCTACTTTTTTTTCAACATTTTTATATATACATCCTCACTACAAAAGTCACAGTATAAGTCTAACTTGCAGACAATCTTTATCAATAAAAGACTTTGCTGGACTGAACTGGTTGGTACAACTGCATTGGCATTACTCTTTTCAAACATGGCAGAAGACAATGTAACAACCCCACAAGTGCACTTCAGAGCTGTTTTACCTCCAGACTTCACTGGGGATGGCAACGAAAGCTTTTCTCAATGGGCTCGTCGTTTTCAAGTATGCTGCGAGACCTCAGGTATGGACAAATTTCAGCTTGCCAAAGTACTTCCTTCAAGATTGGCAGGTGCTGCATTCAGTTAGTGGGATAGTTTGTCAGATGACATCAAAGCTGATTATGACGGTACATGTAACAAGATTGCTGCAGTTTTTGATCACAAACAGCTACTGAGAACTTTTCAAACATACTTAAATGCCAGACCGCGTCGGAGCAACGAGCCATTTGAAGTGTATGCTGCTGATTTGACCCGGCTTGTTCACCAGGCTTTTCCGGATTATGGAGAATCTGCCATCAAAGGTGAAATTTTGCGACGCTTTATAGCTGGACTTGAACTTTCATTGCAAACTAAACTGTATGAGTTTGGTGTAACTACACTTGAGGATGCAATTAAAGTAGCTGGTCGGTGTGAGAGGGCACGTTCCACAGTCACTGAGCCTTTTCCACTGCCGACATCCTCTGCACCTGAACCTGCCAAGGTACACAGCCTCACAACTGAGTCTGCCAATATGCACGCAGCGCAGCTCAGCGACCTCCATCTGAAAGTAGACAAACTTCAGTCTGTCGTGACTATGTTGACACAGCCTAAGCCTCATCACACTAGTGCTGTCTCACCTCCTGATCGTCACTTCACCTATCGTCAGAGATCACCTTCACTTGACAGGGTGAAAGACAATCACTATATGCCATCTTCTCGTTATCAACATTTCACTGCATCTGATGAGCCCTACTCCAGAGGAAGATCTCCTGTACGTTCCAGTAACAGTCATCGCAGACTACACGGGAGCCCCGGGCCAAGTTATCATCAGCAGCAGCAAGGGTATGATAGACCCTTACGAGAGTAGGGAGACTCGTTTTAGCCCTCAGCAGAGATATACTGTATACGATGACTCAGTGCCTTCTCAACCCAGCTACAGGCATCAACTGAAAGATGACAGCAGCCCAGGTGAGAACCGAGATCGATGGAGGGATGAGCAGTATCACAGACGTCGCTCTCCAAGTCCACAACGACCCCATTCACGCCATGTACACTTCGTCGAACATCAGCATTCGGAAAACAAGTGGTAACTGGAGATGAGGGCCAATCTTCAGTTCAACTGTCAGCGGCCCATAACAACAATGCAGTCACATCTGTGGACACCACACGCTGGACACCTTACATAAAAGGCCTCGTCGAGGACCAAGAAGTCAGTATTTTCCTTGACACGGGCGCTGGTTTGTCACTCATCAGTGAGGCCTTACGTCAACGCATCCCTGCACTTAAACATCGCCCCTTACTGAAAAGTTTCCAGGTGGCACACACACTGACAGGACAACAGTTAGACATTTTAGGTTCATTATCTGTTACATTACGTCTGGGGTCACACATATTCAGTATGAACATGTATGTCGTGAGAGACTCTAGACAGGATGCTCTTCTTGGGTGGGACTTTTTCAAAATGCATGGTGCCTCAATTGACACAGCCTCTGGTGCTTTTATGTTCAAAAATGACAAAATTTCTCTTCTCAGTTCCTCCCAAGCACTGCCTTTTTGCTGTAATGTGTTCCTGCTCTCACAGGTCTCAGTCCCCCCTTTGACAGAGATTGTTGTTCCTGCCTCTGTAGCATGTACCTCAGAAACAGGAAGTCAGCTCCATGGTTTTCTCCAAGGTATTCTGGAACCACATGTGACCTTTGACAAAGATTTAGCTGTTGCTCGTAGCTTCTCTAATGTCGAAAATGGGCTCACAGTAGTTCATCTGCTTTATCCTACACATCAAGACATTGAGTTGCCCAAACAGACCCATTTAGGTCAGTTCTACACTGTGCGTGACATGCCTTCTGATTTCTATAAGCCTGTGGACGGTCTTGTAGCTCAGGTTAGCCTGCCAAGCCCTTCATGCCAATTACCTGATATTCACATGGGTACAGACACTCTTACTCCCAATGAGTTAGAGGTAGTTAACTCCCTCCTACAAGAGAACTGCGATGTCTTCAGTACTTCTTCTACTGATCTAGGTAGAACTGATTTGATTAAGCATAGCATACACACATCCTCCACATCCCCTGTGCGTCAGAGAGCATCTCCTATCCTAGGAGAGGAAATCCACAAACAAGTAGAGAAACTCCTTGATGCTGACTTAATTGAGCCTAGCCATAGCCCATGGGCCTCCCCAGTGATACTTGTTCGTAAGAAGGATGGGTCTTACAGATTTTGTATTGATTATAGGCGGTTGAACTCGATAACCATTAAAGATGCACATCCCCTGCCACGTGTGGATGACAGTTCAGATGCCCTTTCTGGGGCCACCTTGTTTAGCACTCTAGATTTGTCAAGTGGCTATTGGCAGACTCAAATGGATGATGCTAGTAAAGAAAAAACTGCCTTTACTACGGGAGATTCCCTCTATCAATTTAAGGTCATGCCAATGGGCCTTACCAATGCCCCCCCAACATTTCAGAGGTTGATGGAGCTTGTTCTCCGTGGCCTCCATTGGTCTAAGACTCTGATTTATCTTGATGACATCATAGTCTTCAGTAAGACCTTTAAAGATCACATTCATGATCTCTCTGAAGTGTTTGGAAGATTGCGGCAGGCTGGTCTCAAACTCCATCCTCGAAAGTGTCAGTTTTTCAAACAATCTGTACTCTTTCTAGGACATGTGGTTTCAAAGGATGGCATTCAACCTGACCCCAAAGTGACTGAGAAAGTGCTGAATTGGCCTCGTCCAACTACACCTACAGAGGTTAGAGCTTTCATAGGCCTCTGTTCATACTATCGCCGGTTTGTCAGAGACTTTGCGGAAAAAGCAGCCCCTCTACACAATCTGACGAGGAAACATACCAAATTCACATGGAGTGAACAATGTGAGGACACATTTCAGTATTTTCGCCATGCTCTGTCTTCCCCTCCCATTCTCACCTACCCTGATTTCAGCAAGTCTTTTATTCTCTATACGGACGCATCTCACCATGCGATTGGTTCCGTACTTGCACAACAGCAACAGGGTGTTGAAAAGGTAGTAGCCTATGCCAGTCATGTGCTAAGCACAACAGAGCGTAACTGGTCCACCTTTGACAGAGAATGGTGGGCTATTGTTTGGTCCGTTAGACATTTCTCACATTACTTACAAGGATGCCCCTTTGTGATTGTTACAGACCATCGTCCCTTGTTAGGGTTAAAGAAAATGCCTATTGATCGAGATCCAACAGGGCGTAGAGCACGTTGGGTATTGGAGCTTGACGTCTACAATTGGGTCATAAAACACAGGAATGGCGTAAAGCACACAAATGCAGATTCACTATCTAGACGCCCGAGTCAAAGTGATACTATTCCTTCTGTTCCCTCAATGTCAGACAAACCAGAACCTTCGGTAGTCACCGCCCCTCTTACCGCTCATGCTGTCATAGACCTTTCTCAGACTTTGTCAGTCGATCTTGAACAGGGTCAAAAAGATGATGTCACACTGAGGACAGTAAGTGAATGGTTGAGGGAAGAAAAGAGACCCCCAGCTTGGGTTCTAAAGAAGGGGTCGACAGAGCTCAAAGTATACTGGCGACAGTTTGATAGATTGCATTTGCAGGATGGAAAAATCTACCGTTTTGCCATTAACAAACCTAAAGAGTCACCCACTCTTCATGTAGTCATTCCCAGTAAAGCTGTCCCCCAGGTGTTACAGTTTTTACATGGTCATTCCACTGTAGGTCACCTTGGTCATAAAAAGACACTTGCAAGGGCCAGGGAGCATTTCTATTGGCCATACATGGCTAGAGACATAGAGAACTACTGCCAACAGTGTGTTTCATGCCAGTCTAGATCTATGCCAGTCCCACATCGAGTAGCTCCCCTACAGACTATTCATGCCAATTATCCTTTTGAAAAGGTAGCAGCTGACATTACTGAGCTTCCTGTGACACCATCAGGCCATAGATATGTCCTTGTTGTTCAAGACTATTTCACCAAGTATGTGAATTTGTACCCTATGAAGGACCAAAGAGCTGTAACGGTGGCACACTGTATTTTTGAACAGTATGTCACAGACCATGGTGTTCCTGAATACCTTCATACAGATCAAGGTCGTCAGTTTGAGGCAGATTTAATCAAGGAGTTGTGTTCCAAGTTGGGTGTCACCAAAACTAGGACATCTCCTTATCATCCTGAGGGAGATGGTTTAATTGAAAGATTCAATCGCACCCTGAAAGACCAATTGAGTAAATGTCTGTATCAGCAAACAGAGTCATGGGACACCATCTTGAGGTCAATCCAGTTCTCTTACAATACCAGTGTGCACAGCAGTACTGGATACACCCCCTTTTTCCTTGTTCATGGACGTGAAGCCAGGCTGCCTGTTCATTTACTCTTTCCTTGTCCTACTGAAGCTTCTAGTGCCTCTGCTGGCACCCCAGCAGAGTATGCTACGTCTGTCTACAGGAAGCTGCAGTTTGCATTCAAGTTGCGTCAGGAGAATCAGGAACGTGCTCACGCACAGCAAAAAGCTCAATATGACAAAAAGGCCAAATTCACCACGTACAGTGTGGGAGACTTGGTTTGGCTGAATGATCCTGCTCATTCCCGATGTAAACTGGCCCCACGCTGGAAAGGACCCTACATTGTAACACGAACTGTTCAGCCTGCCGATGGTAATTCTGTGCTGTATGCTATTCAGCCAAAAGGTTTTCCTGAAAAGACACCGCAAGTGGTACATCATAATCGTCTTAAAACCTACCTGCCTTCCACATATCAGCTGGGGCGAACAGTATCCGATGCATCGTCTCCCATTGCACAGACTGTGGAAAAGGAAGTACCCCCTAATACTTCTAATTCTTCTACACTTGCTGTCCGAGAGAACTTGCCTTCTGTTGTCTTTACTGGAGAAGTCCCCAATCAGAGTCCAACTAGGACATTGCTTTTGGGACAGTTGCCGCTGAGCTTAACTCAAAACACTGGACAGTTGAATGTTCCTCAGCCTGATAATATGGACTATGTAACCTCAGAAGTAGGCTGTTCTACTGCTGTGGCTCCACGTGCTGTTCTAGACTCTAGACCGTTAGGTCGCAGGCCTGTCAAATTGCCTGCAAAGTTCAAAGACTATGTTGTGAAGTAAAAAAAAAAAAAAGTTATCCATCCTTTGCTTTATAACTTTTGCTGAAACCCTTGCATGTCTTGGACTACAGACCATTTTGTGTTTATTGAAGCTTTTGGTTTTTGGTGCACCAATAATCTGCACATTGCTTTGCCTGGTTTATTAAGGGCATTGTTATTTTCTGTGTGTTGAAAACGTGGACGTTTCTTTTCCCACGGGGTAACTAATGTGAAGTTTCTTTTGTTTAATATTCATTGTATTCTATTTTCATATCTTTTTGTTAAGGACTTTTATTTTGGTGTTGAGTCCTCAGAGAGAGGATGATGTAACGAGAAGCGGAAGTGCGGGAAAGAAAAAGGGATAGAGAGGGTGCGAGCGAGGAGTGTGGTGTTGCTCTGCTCTCTAATTCTAACACTCTGCTCAATAAAAGTTGTTAGCCGTCAATATTCCAAGTCCATCGTCATTCTTTAGATTAATCCACGGACAGTTAAACCCCACGCCTTACAGGAGCATGAAGTAGGCTGTCGCTGGTTATGGGAGGTGGTGTATCAAACCTATTAAAAAACTGGTTCAGCTGGTTTGCTCTCCCAGAATCCCCCTCTCCTGTGACACTGCCCTTCTTCTTACAGCCTGTGATGGTTTTCATGCCATCCCAGACATCCTTCATGTTATTGTGCGTGGTACATTTATCGTGCAATTCATATGATACGCTGTTTTTACGTGCATATGATACTTACTTTATGCGGTGTAATTTGCACGTACCCCACACCACTAATCCTATCCAAGGGATTTACAGTGCGTATCATATGCATGTAAAAAGTAAAATTCATTATATATTTTCAAGTATAAATTGCACAATAAATACAATGCGTGCTATAGAGACCCATTTCATGAGATCGGGTCTTAATGACATTAATTGGGTGTGGTTTACAAGGTGGAGATCTGAAACCATTCAGCTGCGCACAATTTCAAGATCATTTGCGATTTATACATTTTACATCTGGAAGAGAGGCGTATGCAAGTTTTTTTGTGCATATGTTCATTCTCTGAATCACATGTACCCTTACAAAAAATAAGGATACGTAAGTAAAGTTCAAGTATATTTTCAAGTGTACTCTATGTAGTATTAATGTACTAGAAGTATACTAGTAAGTGTACTGTTTATACTACTTGGGACTAAATTGGCCCAATCTTTAGTTTATAAAAGTATACATTTAAGTATTCTTTTACTATTACGCATTTCATTTGTACTGCAACTATACTACAAATAAACTCAAAGGTATACTGATAGTTTACTTGTCAAATTGTAGCACATTTTTTTGTTTATCAAAGTACACTATACTCTCAGTAAACTACTAGTTTAGTAGTTTTATACTGCAAGTATCCTTGTAAGTGAACATAAAATCATATTTATAGTTTATTTATAAATATTATTTTACACTTAAAGTATTCTACTATGTTCCTATTTAGGTATTAGGTATTTTTATACTTGAAACATACCTTAACTTTACTTGAACTCTTTTCATTTAAAAATAAAATCTAGCTTTATGCATCCTTTTTTTTTATCAACACTTGAATGTGGGCTTGAATTCTTTTTTTTTCTTTTTTCTTTTTTTAAGCTACATTTTACAAAAAAAACAAATCCGGATCGGATTCCAAACGATGATCAAAACATAGAGTAGATCTTTCCATCAACACCTCCAAAGCTTCACATTCGTTAACCCTTTCTGGGTCGACATTTCACTCGGTAACGTTAGGCAGTTTTATACTTCTATGCTGTTTAATGTTCGATGATCATTCTTTTTACATTTGCATAAACAATCTTCTATCACTTGTTTCTGCTTCTTCTTCACCTGTGTTTTGATCTGGAGATTCTGTACTATTTCAGAAGATGCGTTTTACTGCCTCTAGTGTTCATCTCAGTTAGAAATTGCAGTCACATGTTCAAGTATGTTTTTGCAGTTCTCCAGAAATGTAACCAGTCTCAAGTTAGTTTGGGTTGTAACAAGAGTAAAGTATTGGATGTCTTATGTTACTTTACCCAACCACAGTGAGTAGGCTAAAGTAGATGTCTTTCCCACAGAGAGATGCAGTCGTAGATTTTCAAAAGTTTGCTGGTGTCCTTTTCCTAATCTGATCAGCATGACTCCAGGTCACAAAAGCAAAGACAGCTGGAATCAAATTATAGTCACTTCTTATTACACAATGGCCCATCAACCTACTGCCTGTCACTCACGCACACACACACACACACACACGCACACACACACACACACACTAGATTTATAAAGCTAGATTGGCTTATTGGAATGTTTACAGTTTATGTCAAGTTTAGGCATACAGCCAATACTTCAGAGATGCCCTCTCTGTCTGTATCTACATACTCAAGCACCAATAGAGCTGCCAACCAAGTATCATACTTTAATAATAATAATAATAATTAATTGCAATAATAATTCATTACATTTATATAGCGCTTTTTCTGGGACTTCAAAGTGCTTTACATGGAAGGGGGAATCTCCTCATCCACCACCAATGTGCAGCACCACCTGATGTGACGGCAGCCATATTGTGATATGGCTTTAACTGGTTGAGCCTTCAATAATAATAACAATAATACTCAGAATACTGTGTTGTTACAAGAGAAAGTGTTACAGAGGTGGTAAGCTGACAACTCAGTTATGTTTAAAATACCATATTGAAGATATGTGCATCTGGGCGAACGGTCACCGTGATTTTGCCAAGTAAGTTGTCCCTCAAATCTGATTGGCTTATTGGCATACCTGGCATACAGCCAGGGTTATGTGCTTCTACATCTGTGTTATTCACCTATCATTACCCTCTGATATTAGGAATAAATTATGGGTAGGGTTACGTTTAGGCGTAGGGATTTGGTTAGGACAACATTTTCGGCCCAGAAAGTTGCGCCAGGTCTTTCTCTGCATTTTAGCACAGCATTGTATAGCTCAAACATTTTTCTAGAAACCTTAATATTTCTATGAGAAAAAGTGTAAGTAAATAATTTATGCAATGTTTTATATTTTTCATCAACAGTGTAGCTTTAAACTTAAATAAATTCATCTGTTATATCCCTTGATTGTGTTTTACAGTTGTTCAGTTGTGTTAGTTTAAGTCAAGTCAAATCAAGTCATCTTCATTTATATAGTGCTTTTAACGATGTAGATTGTTTCAAAGCAGCTTTTGGATAAACATACAATTTAAGGTAACAGAGATTGTTTTGGCTTTATAGCGGTTCTTGAATAATGTTATTTTCCAGCTAAAGTTAGTTTTGATTGATTCACTTCCGTTGAAATGATCATTTGTTAATTAGGGGCCGCTAAGACGACGCCGTTCTCTCTAAACAGACTTTAAACTGAACCTGTGATACAAGCTGATGCCGTTCACATGCGCATTAAGAATTGATTCAATATTTATGTGCGTTTGAATATATGTGCGCAGGTTTGTAATTCCCTACAAATCGTGCCTAAACAAACTAGTCTTGCCTATAAATTTGATACAGAATTTTATTTAATTTTATCACTTCGGGTTAGGTATGCGATCCGAAATTCCCACAATGCTTTATCTGTAGAGTGGTAAAGGGATCCTCCAGGGAAAGTGGTTGAATAATCATCCCACATTCTTTAACTGGCCACTAATGTTGAACCTGGTTTCTCCCAAGGTTTTTGTTGTTGTTGTTGTTGTTGTGGTGGTGGTTGTTGTTGTTGTGGTGGTTTCATTTATGTCACCTGATGAAAGCGCTTTTGCCTTTAGCTTACTGAGTTGGGGTTTAAAAGACAAGGAATATTCAGTATTATCAACAAAACTTCAACTGAATTGAGCTGGATGTTGCAGAGCTGCTTTATAACTGATTCGTCTTTTATAACTGATGAATTTCGCAACATCTGCACTGTTATTGAACTGAACTGAATCAACATTGAACTGACTCTATAGCTGAATTACAACTATTGTCTTCTATAGAGCCGCTTATATCTGAATTGATCTAATTTCATAATTTACGAACTTTACGCATTTATTGAACTGAACTGAATCAACACCGATTTGAGCTCAATAATTACACTATTGTCTTCTCTAGCAATATTCTAGTTAACCTGAACTGAAAACATTAAAAAAAAAAAAAAATTGAGAATGCACACTTTATGGCAAAACTAAAGTTGATTGTATTAATGGGAACATTGCCAGAAATTAACAAAATTATTTTCTTTTTTTTGTGTGTATGTGTGGGTTTGTCGAGGAGTTAATCATCAACCCGAGTCATCACCCTAGTGTGTGTGTGTGTGTGTGTGTGTGTGTTGCAACACTGGACAGCTGCCGGACTCTTATTAGCAAACTTCTGACAGAGCTGTCTTGGAAAACTGCTGTCTTATTTAGGCATATAATTAAAGCAGTGGTTTAAAAAGAATAATTAATTTCACGATTGGCTTCTGGCTGCATCTGTTGTTTATGCTCATATGGCTCAGTCTCTGAGGCTCCAAAAGCATGTGTATCTGATGCAGACTGAAACCCACTGACCTCCAGACCAGGGTTTAAAGCCTATCATTCTTATCTAAACTGACATGGATTAGTTTGGTTTAAGAAAAGAGCTTGGACAATCAGCAGCTTTGAAGTGTGAAACTTTCATAAAGGCCTTTTGCCAGATCTGTATCATGTTTAACATCATAGGAGTTCTTCTCTCTGGACATACAATGGTCTAAATATGTGTTTGCACGCTTAATGTACTCTTAAATGTAATATCATTTAAATATTCACAAGCAGTATGTTCTACTATTTGTGTTATTTTGGCAAGTGCATTGTTTCAACAAGTGATACGGAAGATCAGATCATTTTCCTGACTTGGATCTTTGAATCGCTTTAACAAGTTTAAGAAATTAATGATTAATTAAAAACTGACCTTATCATCTTCTTTCTTTTGTCGTTTGGCAGCCGCAAGGGATCTAATAAGGACAGATCAATATAATAGTTGACCTCTCTAGTCTGGGACCTTGCAGGACCTAAAATATCATAGTTACCACCTTTATTATCATTTCATAGTCAGTCTCAATTCAGAAAAAAGATCCGCACACGAAATGTGGTACTGATGAAGGGTTGAACCTGAAAACGTTTTGCGCACCTTTCACTTTTTTTTGCACTTTTGCACTTTATTTGTGGCCTCTGTTCAATTAAAGCTTGTGAGGTTTTTGGCCAATTTTCATGAGTGTGGGGGGCTTTTTTTTGGATCTACAAGTAGTTTTTTCATTCATCTGTTTGGGACTGGTGTTTGGCACTACGCCTTTCCATTCCCTTGATAGTCAGTCACAATAAAACATCACCATTTGAATAATTTTTCATCGGCTTTTAATACAATTCAACCCCGTATTTTGGTCTTTATTTTAAAAGAGTTGGCTGGATTCTTGACTTCTTAACAGGGAGAACGCAGAGAGAGCGGGTGTTTGTCTGAGATGTCATCATCCGCAGGGTCTGGGTTTTCTCACCACTTCTTTACATTCTTTATAACGGCGATTGCTGTAGTCAGCAGTAGTCAAGTTTGCTGATGATTCTGCTGTTTTCTGTGTCCTCCACTGATGAAAATGATCACAATCCTATCACTGATGACTTTGTATGCTGGTGTGACAGAGCATTCATACAACTAAATGTGGCAAATACAAAATAAATGGATTTTAGACACAAGCCCTCTGTTCCTCAGAGTACTATTATCAAGGGTCAGGTGGTTGAAGTTGTGGAATCCAATAAGAACCTTGGTAGTCTGACAAAAAGTTGAAATTGACCTAATACTGAGATGATCTGTAAAAAAAAAAAAAAAAAAAATTTACGGTAAAATACCGGCAGCTGTGGTTGCCAGAAATTTACAGTATAAAATATGGTAGCAACATTAGGTTTTACAGACTTAACTTAATTTACAGTAATAAACCGTATTTCTTTATCTGATATAATGTTAATTTACCAATCTATTGAAGTATTAATATCTGTTTTATTCCATTGTAATACACTGACATCCAACAACCACAGTGGTGATGAGTCACATGATCGTTCAAAACTCATCTCAAGCAGCTCTTCCACAAGAAAATGTATACTAATATGTAAAAGTTGCAAAGTGTCATTCACACAAACATTAAACACCATCATGGTAACATGAAATTTTAAAAATGCAAGAAACATGAATTTAACATTAAACGTAACATAAAAGCCTAACTGATTAGAAAAAAAAAAACTATGAAGAAACAGTTATTTCAACAAAATTACATCAAATGCGAAGTGTCATGCAGGGAATTGTGGGAATGTTAATTTATGGTTTTTCACTGTAAATTATAAAATGAGTTATTTTTCACTTTCAAAAACTAAATTTAACAGTATTTTACAGCAAAATTACATTAAATGTACCATTAGATCTATCACATTTATTTACCGTATATAGTTGTATATGATTTGTGGAGAGATGAACCCAATCGCAGCGAGTATGCAATTAACAGTTTTATTCAGACAAAACAGGGAAAGCAAAACCCACGATGGGGCAAAACAAGGCTGGTGGGTAAAAACAAAGACTAACAACACAAGACTAAGACTTGACAGATAACTAGACAAATAACTAACAACAAGATCAGGATTTTACAAGACAGAGTTCTTCGAAAGGGGCTCACGGGAAGGTCTACACACAGGTATTGTATCACAGGATACACACTGAGAATCACAATGAACCGACACAAGACAGCAAACACAAGGGGATTAAATAGAGAGACTAATGATAAAACAGGTGACACAGGTAAAGCAATAATGACAGAACGAGGATAACAAGGGGGCGGGGCAAGAGAACGAGACAACACAAGCACATGGCCCAAACAAAAGGCCATGTTCTTGCACACAAAACATAGGTCTGTCATGATCCTGCCTCAAGAATAAAAGAACGACAAGGACTAGATGGCAGAATCATGACAATAGTAAGGAAACTTTCTGTTAACCAATTAACAGTTTTCCACTGTAGCATTTTTACAGTATTTTACTGTTAAAATCACAATCACAATCATTTTTTACAGTGAAATAACATTTTCTTTAGAATGTTGGTTACAGCAATCTTAGTACCAAGGCTTAAAAAAATGCTCTGTCCAAAATAGTGAAGGTCAGTAGAAAAATCTTATGCATTGAGCAAAGTATCCTTCTGACATGGCATGCATTTCCCAGTAGCATTGTTAGCCAACTATGGTTGCAAGTTCCGTCTTTATTGGCATACTTGATCCGAAAACTTAGTTCCAACGAACATTAAACAGTCATGACTTGCTAGTTGATTTCTTCAAAGATGCATCTATTGAACTTAAGCAACAAGTTAGATCGTTGTACGGGAAACACACCCCAGTACAATAGACAGGTGGTGCAGAAAGCTAAATCTATTTTATCAGTTAGTACCCACCTCCTTTACTCAGAGTTCAAGAACTTTTCCTCTGGCTTGCGATTTAGATTTCCTTCAGTTAGGAGTAATATACAGATACTCATTTCATCCCACAGCCATTTCCCTTCCCGATTTAGGTAAAGGTGGTGGTTAGTAGGGACACATTCTGATTTTGCAGGGTTAGAGTTGTTTTGTTGTTGTTTTTTTGCAGGGTTCCAGTGTCAGCATATTTTGTTGATCCTGGAACAACATTCTTTTTTTTCTTTTAATTTTGAAAGCGTCACGAAACGCCCAAGAAGCAATGTAATGTCATTTTGAGATTGATAATTTGAGATTTCCCAATGAGAATGAAAGAATTACAGTTATTTTGCGGTTTAAAAATTAGACTTTGTTTCTAGTTTATAGAACAATAGACATACTACAGAATTCAATATTATTTTCAAAGTTATAAGCAGGACTTTATCCACCATAGATATTTCGATGGATGCATACCCTAATCATGAATATCTAGTTTCTTCAAATATAAGCTTCGAAAGTGGTGATTTTCCTCAAGCCATTCTAGATGTAACAAAAAGGTACTCATAAAACAAAGCAAGGGAATATTGGTGAGGTTAGTGTGGTGTAAATCCTAAAACAAGACTCTGCCTGTCCACAAGGGCTGAACATGTTGTACATCCATCATTCCAAAAAGCATCCAAGGAAATCATTTTCTCATGGGAAAAACCTCAAACACAGAAAAGAGCATGCATCAACGTTTGCATCAAGAGTTTCTGTAGCACCTAATTACCACATAAGCACATAAGGCACATCAAATTTGATTTTGATACAATGCATTTTGATATTTTGCATTGCATTTTATTACAAATGTTTTTATTCATGCCACAACATGAACTTCAGGACGCTTGATTCAGTCATCATCTTCAATGAGTGAGATACAGACGTGTTATATTCATGTTTTCCAACTCCATTCTCTGCAGATGGTAGGAAAGTGGTATCTCGTTTGCGTAACTGAGATCAAGGCTGACATGAAGATGGGAACTGCCATGCTGGCGCTTACTGAAGATGGAGACCGATCTCAGTTACGTCATCTGAAGTAAGCTTTAGTTAGCTTTGTTGTAGTGTTAAGGCAAGACACCACATGTGAATAGGGTAAAATAATTGATAATAGGATAACTATATATCATCGACGTGCGTCATAAAACAATTGTTTTGTATTAAACATTTTCTGAAATGTTGTTTAAATAATACAGTTTTTCTCAATCGCTTTGGCTCAATTCTTGAATGAGATTGATTTTTTCTCAAAACAATAAATTCTGATCTCAGATAAAGTAGTTTCTTATTCTCATCAGATTTGAATTTCTTATTGATTTAATTGACTTGATTTAATTTGAATTAATTTATTGTGTTTTGGCACATATGTGCAAAAGAGTAAGTACAATTCTTTGCAATTTGCACAATAACTAAGTGCACATGGCTTGTTTATCAAAAGTCAAGAGTTGATTCTCAGTGAAATTACTGGCTGGGGAAGGTGGAGGGTTCCTGAGCTCATTGGCTGTTACAGCAGGAGCCAATCAGCTGTTCCCTATAGAGAATGATATGATTGCAAGTGATTGAGCTAAGGACTCATTAGCCTGTGCCATATAGAGTTTCATTTACAGAACTTTGTATTTACATTCTGTTCACATTATGATAAATCAATTTGCTATAGTGCTTCTCCAAACAAAATCTCAAACAACACCTCATATTAAGAGAATGCAATAATCAATATGTCACACCTTACTTTTATTAACAGTGCTTTTTTCTTCTTCTTCTTTAGAGGGTTTATTTACTTATGTTGGATTAAATTGGTTTACAAATCACAAACTGTTGATGTGTAACATTAAAATTCTCCATTTATATTTAATTTCCACTTTCCAATTTCCAAAATAATAATAATCAACCCTTCTGGGGTGCAAAGCTGTTCATTACTTTGGTATTTACTTATGCAAATATAAGAGGCCTATTTAAAGTGGCCCTACTATAATACTAATATGCTTTTTTTTTTAATTTTACCTTTAATGTAGTGTGTCATATAGCTGTTTGTGAACCGATTTTGAACTGTCTGAAACGAGTTGCCAGCTTATGATCTTCATTGGCCGCCGGCGAACAACGTCTACTTTACCCCGCCCTCAAACACTGTAGTTGTAGCTGAGACTGGAAGAGTTTGGTTCGTGTTGAAGATGTCGAGAAGATGTTGTTTTCTGCACTGCGAAAGCAAATCCATTTGCATGCACTTCCAAAGGATGAGGATTTGAGCTTGAATTGATACGGTAAAACCGTCGCCATTGTTACAGTTTGTATCACTGTGTATCAAGTGCTGAGTAAGATCCAGAGCTGAAATTCAGATATTCGTTTCTGACACGCACTGTAAGCTGTAGAAAATTCCTAACACACTGACCGAATCTTTAATCGAACCCAGAGGTGATGCTGCAATATTATGAGAAAAATATTTTTTGTTATTATTATTATTCATGTAAACCTATTGTAGGAGACCTCCAAAAAAAGTGTGAACCTTTAAAATAGCATAATATGGGCACTTTAAACATCTGTTGTAAGTGACAAACTTCTTTCTACCAGTTGGTGGCACTGTGGCCACTACTCACAATAGTGCATGTGCATCAGTCATGAAAAAACATACAGCTCAAGTTTGATCTAAATCACTCACTGCACACAGAAAATATGAGACACTTTTTCACCATAAATATTGCGTCGTCACGGCATAACCAAAAATCATCCACATTCCAATCGTCAATGTCTTGACGTGTTGAGTAAAATTCTATTTGGCAGAGCTGATGAATGTCAGTTTGAAAGTTTTTGACTTGATGAGTACAGAGATTCGTACAGATATGGGCACGTATGTACGAAATATGCACCAGGATTTTGTACACAGCAAATAGAGCTCTGGCCACAAAAACATTCCTGCTGAAAGTGTTTTATTGTAAACAGCGACATTGCCCTTGCCTGGACCCACCAGACTCTTGTACATCTTATTTAAAACTGAGCGGAAGTACATAGGAGGGCGGAGTCAGGCTAACATTGCCCTTGTCTGCAAATAAAATAGAAGGTTTGCACTGATAAAATGCTGATATTTGATATTTGAGTCTCTCTCTCCTCCAGCCACATTAGTTTAGATAGAATGACCTGTGCCTTAATGTGTTCCTCCTTTTATTCTTTCTCATTTGTTTGTGGTCAGGATTTGTGCAGTTAAATAAAGAAATGGCTTTAAGAGGGAGTGAATGTTTTTACTGTAATAGATTCTAGTGATGAGTGTGAATGTGATAGTGCTGATATCTGCACTGGGTCTTTACTGGTGCTTTCAGGCTGGCTGGGAGGAAATGAATCAAAAGATGAATGCCATGTAAAGAGACATCATATTTACTTCTCATGTGGGAGATATGATGGTGTTTCAGTGTAAAGGATAATCATGTAGAGGATTATATGGTGTTTGTAAGGGGAAGGAGTGATTCCACTGATATGTTTCAGACAATTGCATAAATAATATCTCTCTTCCCCCATGGTTCAAGGTTAGTACTATGTAAGTATCAGAATTGTGTAAATCTGACAAAAAACTCTTTTTGGGGACATCTGGGAAGAACCTTAAAATAATTAAATGATGAGTCAAATCAATTATTAATAAATTCAGTTTTCATTTAAAAAAAAGTAATGAATTATTCAACAAACCAAAATCTAACAAAGTAACAAAGATTTAACAAAACAAAGTCTAAAGGGCAGCTTCGTTCAAATATATCAAGTAAAATGTAAATGTACCGATTTTCAATCATCTATGTATTGTTACAATGTCGGTAGTAAATGTAAATTCACGTTTATTTGTCAGCAAATGACTTTTGACAACTCTAAAAGATTATCCACCTTTTTCCTGAACGCGGAAGTCTCGCCAAGCTCATAGCGGAATTATCCTTTACATTTCTGGTCTCCGGTGTTTCTAGTTAAATTAGTGTAGTTTCAAAGCTGATAATGTAACGTTAAACCTATGAATATGGTTTTAAAAGCACATGCTCTTTTTTTTCATTCTTCAGAGTACTGTCCTGTTATGGTTTAGAAAATCTGTCTTTCTGATTAATAGAAAACTTGCACAGTGAAAGAAAAGTGAGAATACATGTTTCTGCATCTTCACATTTCAAGAAATGTCCTTCAGGGATTGGTAGAAGGTTATGAGAATGAGAAACAACATCACAGATAATAATCAAGGTATATTTCAAAGTCTTGTTTGGTTGTGGTGTATTTTTCTTTTGGTATTCACGATATTGTGCAATCATGATAAATGGGAGATACATTTTAAAACAAGTTGTTAATTGTAATGCTGTATATTATATTATATCTATGCACCCATCCATTCATTCTCCAAAACGCTTGTCCTATGTAAGGTCGTGGGAATACTGCAGCCAATAGAAACATATCACAAAGAACATATTTTCTTTTGGTTCCTTTTAAATAAATAGAAAAAGTATGTCTTTATGCGAAAAAGCATTGGCTGTCCCTACCAGCATAACTGACCCTCCATCATAAAGATAAGACTGTCTTCTGTTTTACTGCACAGCCTTCTATTCAAAACAGACTTGTGCTTGATTACTCTCAGTTCAAAACTAAACATGAATGATTGGAGCACTTTTATGCCCCATGTCATTTTGACATACAGTCCTATTCCGGCTCATTATTGCTGCCTGCTGGGAATGCTTTTTAGGCTATTGTCAGAGCTTTACTGGTATGGAGAATTGTCTAGAAGGGACAATAGTTTTCAGGCAGGCAAATGGTATGTTTGTCATATGTAGCATAAAATATCTCACTTGTAAAGGCTGTATTAGAGCATAAAAGCAACCCTGCAGAAACAGACAAAGTGCAAATTAATGATCCAAAAAGGTTCCTGCATTGTTTGTACAAATCTCTCCAATACTGACATAAATCTGATGTTCATGTGGCACAGTGCACTTTTTCTTTTTTAAATATTCAATTATATGTTATTGTATAATTTGTCGTATCTCATTTGACAAAAAGTTGACAACATCAAGCTTAGTTTGTTTATTTATATTTTTTTAATAAAAAGAAATGGGATCAGGACATGAAACATTCCAGAATCGAACCTGCATCAGAGCTCAACATATCTCTGTAATAGTTCATCAGTGTTCCATGGTTATCAATACAACATGTTCCTGGATCAACATCTTTGTTGATCCTGGAACAACATTCCAAGGATAGAATGTCAAGTTTAGTCTTAAAACCAGTGTTAGGTGCTTCCACATCAGTGTCATTCACTCATCACCTCTAACTTATCGGTAGGGATATGGCAGACTACATTTTTGGACAGAAATGTTGTTCCAGGATCAACATAATATGTTGACCCAGGAACATATTCCACTTGGCAAGATCATGGTGACTTTTTAATAACATAATATTGATTGTTTGAACACTGATCCATAGGTGTTTACAAGAACAAATATTTCTTTTAGTTATTTTGTTCTATGTAGAGTTGCATAGTTCATCGCTGACACATACAGATATCAATACTTTCACACTCACACCGGACAATTTAGTGTATCCAAATCATCTATGCTGCCTCATGGGACTCAAGCCTGGGATCTTCTTGCTATGAGATGAGATCAGTCCACATGGAACTGAGTTTTCTCTTTGAGGTTTTGAAATCCAGGCCATTTTCTGAATGCCACCACTGAGAATATAAATTGCTTGAAACGAAATTTTCCATCCTTGGCCACATGCTGTCTCTCAGGTTCAGACTGCATCATGGCAGTATATGTGCACATCTTCAAATGAAGCCTCTTCTGCCCTCTTCAGGACTGATGGCAAAATTAGAAGTGCTCAAAGAAATCAATTTTAGCTAAAGGTCCTGCGCTGTCTATCACATTCCATTATACTGGAACTGAGAAGAGCACATGTCCAGTTACATTTCAGAGTGAATTATCTGGAGCTTGACCGCCAGATTTTTACTTCACTTTCGTTAAAGGCTTTTTGGATCCACAACTTTGATGTCTCCTGCCAAATACTAGCAATTACAGTTTTTTTATTTGTCCAATTTTTCCACCAATGCTACCAGTCAACCAGACTCCAGGCCGTTACTGTTCTGTTAAAAATAGGAAGTTAAAGACTGAAATGAGTTTCTGACATTCTCTGTCTTCATATTTCACAAGAATGGCACCACTATTCCCACAGCAGAGGTGCTGGGTTCACAGGGGACCTGAGGCAAATTACATATTTTCCACACTGCCATTACAGTCACATACGGCTGAAAAAGCGGGATTTTTCTTTCACCTCACTTCTATAGCAAGGTTCAGGAAAACAGTGTGGTTTCTAGTGGGCATGATTTCTCACTGCTGAAAGTTGTTTCTATCTATCTGTATTGCCAGAGACCCACACTAAAAGTTTAAAAGGTTTTTCCTATAATGCACATTCCACGCAGTAGCTGATAGCCCCAGGTGACCTTAGAAGAGGAATGCAATTATAGGGGAGAGGTAATCTCTATTGTTTCTGAAGGCTCACTCTGTCTCTCATGCTCTGTGTGAGGTTAAGTTTAGCAACAATATGCTTATCCATATTACTGTACTGTACTGATGTAGAGACAACACCCTGTACTTCTACATTTTACATTTAAAATATCTATCACTTTTCCTGAATCATACTGTTTTTTGTCCATGCAAAACCTGCTGCGATACTAACGTTCCAGGTGCTTGCAATTCACCATCTTGCTGATAGGTTGCTATGGTGTTTTTTTTTTGTTTTTTTTTTATATTCAAAAAATAAAATAAATATTTCCTCAGTTTCCCTATGTCCCCTCAGCTTCTTCATGTCTGGTTAGTTCCCTTTTGTTGTCTTAGTGTCTTTTCAGTTCTTTATGTCCGATTATGTTCCTTATGTAACAGAGGCCTGCTAGTGAGAGCTGTGCAGGTAAACATCACTTCCCTGATCCCAGAGGTGCACTAATGATTTGGTAACGCGTGCGCCTTCCAATGCCGGAGACGCGGGTTCGAGTCCCGCTCAGGGTGAGGCGAGTAGGACCTGAGGGGTTATATTGGTGCCATGAGTGAGGTTTAGGAGGGTGAGTGTAACGGAGGGCAGATAGTGAGAGCTGTGCGGGTAAACCTCACTCCCCTGATCCAAAGATGCACACTAGAGACTGCATCCTTGTTAGCACCCGCCTCCCATGCCAGAGACGTCAGTTTGAGTCCCACTCAGAGCGGGTCATGTAGGACCAGAGTGGTTCCACTTCCATCATTGCAGTTTGTCTGCTTATCTTCCTGAAGTCATCTTGACTTTATTATGTCTTTTCAGCTTCCTAATGTCCCCTTTTAATGCTTTTTGCTTCCTTACTGTATTCAGAATACTGTAAACAGAATATTCATATAGATTTCTTGTCTGCTCAGCTCTCTTAAATCTCTACAGTAGAAACAGTGATGCACCAACTATAATAGAATGTCCCCTTAACTGTCAAAACAATCCAGGTCTGGAATGAGGAATCTACTGCACGCTTGCAGGACTGTTTTGAAAATACAGACTGGGATCTGTTTGTGAGCACAGACCTGGAAGAATATAGCTCATCTGTTTTAGCATACATAGCCTTCTGCACTGACGTTGGGGTAGCGACCAAGACCAGCATGGTGTACCCAAATCAAAAACCATGGTTTGATGGGAAGGTACACTCATTAATGAAAGTACGGAATGCTGCCTACAGGTCAGGGGACAAGTTGGCGTATAGTAATGCTCGAAGAGATCTCAAGAAGGACATAAAAGCAGCAAAACACAGGTATCAACAACGCATTGAGGGCCATTTTAAAGATAATAATATGTGGACAGGGAATAAATCTCTAACGGACTACAAGAACAGCCCCTCCTTGCGCGCTTTGAAAGTCAGTCCAACAGCATGGAAATCCAGACAGCACCATCACCCATAGCAGAGCCGGTTCCTGTCTTCAAACACCATCAACTGAGATCCACATTAAGGAGGATTAATGTCAATAAAGCAGCAGGACCAGATAAAGTTCCAGGTCGCACACTCAAGTCATGTGCTGACCAACTGGTGGGGGTGTTCACCAGCATCTTCAATCTGTCTCTGCAGCAGGCTGTAGTCCCAACATGCCTAAAATCATCTACAATTATTCCTGTGCCTAAAAAACGGTCAGTAAAATGTCTGAATGACTATCGCCCAGTCGCTCTGACTCCAATTATCACGAAGTGCTTCGAGAGATTGGTTCTTTCATACATCAAAGCCAACATCCCTGCTGACCTGGACAACCTACAGTTTGCCTACTGTAAGAACAGATCTATAGAGGATGCAATCTTAATTGCACTTCACACCAGTCTTACTCATTTGGAGCATCCAAATACATATGTTAGGATGCTATTTGTAGATTTCAGCTCGGCTTTTAATACCATCGTGCCTTACAAACTTGTAAATAAGCTGAATGACTTGGGTCTAAACACCACACTTTGTTCATGGATTTTGGATTTCCTCACTAACAGATCACAGAATGTCAGGATAGGCAGTCATACATAATCTGTTATCATCACGAACACAGGAGCACCGCAGGGATGCGTTCTTAGTCCAGCTCTTTTTACCCTATTCACACACGACTGCAAATCCATCCATTCCTCTTGTAACACCATAGTAAAGTTCGCGGATGACACCACTATGGTGGGAAGGATATCAGAAAACAGTGAGTCTCCCTACAGAGAGGATGTCCAACATCTAATCAAATGGTGTGTGAATAACGGTTTGGTTCTGAACACTGCCAAAACAAAGGAGATCGTTGTAGACTACAGGAGAGTCAAGAAAACAACACCACCACCCCTCTACATAAACGGTGAGGAAGTTGAAATGGTGAATGACATTAAATTCCTGGGTATACACATAACAAAAGATCTCACATGGGCCACTAACATATCATACTTAGTGAAGAAAGCGCAGCAGAGACTCTTTTTTCTGAGGAAACTCAAAAAAACAAAAGTGCCCTCTGTTACTGCATCACAGTGTGGTATTCCAACTGCACTGCAGAAAACCGGGGAGCTTTGACCCGGATAGTCAAAACTGCTCAGAGGATCATAGGATCCGAGCTGCCTATACTTGATATGATCTATGAAAGCCGCCTACGAAAGCGAGCTAACAATATTATCAAGGATTCAACTCATCCTGGACATAGTCTTTTTGTATCCCTTCCATCAGGGAAAAGATACAGAACACTCAGGACCCGTACAAACAGACTGAAGAACAGCTTTTTCCCTAGAGCTGTAGCCTGTGCCATCCCTCCAACACATAAAGAGTGAACCCTTCATCTCTTTCCCTCTCTCATGTTCGCTGCTTATGCACAAAAACATTCTTATTGGACATTAATGTTGACACTAAATTATCATATTTATCTTGTTTATTTATTATACTAAGTGTCTTTTTAACTTATTATTATTTATTCTTGCATCTTATATTTTATATTTTTATGTACATTTATTATGTCATGTGTGTTATGTCTTTTATGGCTGCTGTTCTCTGTGAGTTACCAAACAAATTTCGTTGTATAACTTCAATGACAAATAAAGTTTCTAATTTCTAATTTCCTTAAGGTGATGATACACAGGGCAACTTTTTGAGCAATGTTGCTGGGCAATCTTGCCAAGCGATTGTTGCTTGGGCACTTTCCCATCGAAAATGGCAATACATTTCTAATATCTGGATAATTTAGATGGGTCGTGGGCCCTGTGTGTCATCTGGTTGCCCGTTACAGAAACATTGCCCAAAAAGTTGCCCTGGGTATCATCACCTTTAGTTTCCTAGCGGAAGTTTGCTCTCCTTCCTTTCAGTTTCCTTATTTCCTTAAGTCCCTGCAGCTTCCTTTCAGTCAGCAGTGAGAAAAGATGTTTCAGTGAGGATGCTATTGGAAGTTCCAGTAATTCACTGGAGGTTTCTTTGGAGGAAATTGCTCATTCTAATAAATTGGTTTCGGTTGAAACTGTTTGTTTGAGCCCATCGCCAGCTTAACTCACTCCACTTTGTCTGTTATTTCATGTGTATTCATACCATTCGCCATATGTATGTGCTCCCTGAAGACTACAAAGAAGCACAGCCCTGAAATTAGAACAGCAAACAGTACGAGCTTCCCGGAGTGTCCTCCAGTGCTAAATCTAATATTGCAAGATAATTATCATGGATTTTTACAGCATGCTGAGCACATTTGTCCTAAAGGGGAATCTGTCAGCGTTTCTGCAGATGGAATTTGTATTTTATTAGCTCATGGTAAAATTGTCACATACAACAGGAGGATTAAAACAATCACCCAGTTTTATAGTTAGAGGAATAGGTCATATAAAAATGAATGCATTAGCAGAGATGCAGATACAGACAGGGAAACAGATTCAGGCGGGATTCATAAATGACAGCCTTGAAAATGAGCTGATATTTTCTTGTAAGAAATTTTGGATGTAATTCCAAGCAAAAAAATTCCTTTCTAGAGGGATGATAGAAAAGTGATTTACTTTGTCTCTGAGGGAAAATTTACACCTCTGAGGCTTGGCGATTTTGAAATGTACAGATGGCATTTGGTAAATGGCAAAAGATGGTCCAATTCATTTCTCACATCACATGCATTGCAAATTCAATTTGAAAAGCAGATTTATGGCAACAGATGTGCGAGAACGATGGAAGCCGCATAGATGATCATAATTCTTTTGCCAGTTGTTTCCACAGTGACATGATCTCTAATTATGGTTATTTTTACAGCATTGTCCATCACATTAGAATTATCCGGTTTCATTTTGAAACATTTAGTCAAGGGTTAAAAAGAAAAAAAGAATGAAAGGATTGTGAGATGTCAGTTTGGGGCAGGATAACTACACCCATAGGAGGTATATAATACCTGGAGAAAACTGTTAGCAAATTCTGAGAAAATACTGAGGGGAGGTCAAAAGACTTTGGAGAATAGAAGGGACATCTAAGGTCAGAGCAAGATTTGCAGCAAAAAGTTTATCCCTGTAGCAGTAGAGCATGGCATTAGCAACACCAAGGTCATGGGATTGATTCCCAGATAACCGATAAAATGTATCTTGAATACAATGTAATATGGTTTGGATCAAAGCATTTGCCAAATGTGTAGGATTTGAAAGAAAATGTGTAGGATTTGAAAGGAAGATATAGATGAATTGCTTGCCCTTGACATTTTGACTTGATCTTAAGGCCCTTCCACACTGAGCAGGACGCGATAAAGCTGAGCGAATCGTCGATGGACGATTGATTGCCTTCAGTTAATTCACGATTGGTGGCGCTGACCGAGAATACATTTTTACATTTTTTTTTACATCATACATTTGTTATCTTTTTTGACACTAGTAACAAGTTTGTAACATATCAACAGTCTACATAATAGACTGCAGTTTGAATTTATTTGATTTGAACCATAAAAACCTCTCACTTAGAGAGCAAATTGATGCATGATGCATCCAATGCAATTATTAATTATATAAACCGATATAAATTTTATAATGTATTTATAAAATATATATTTTACATAAAAATCTGCAAACCTTTACCTGTACATTTAAGGTAACAACTGCAGTAATGCTTTTGTTTGGTTAAAATAATCTATTGCCATGTGACTATTTTCCCAAGTGTATTCATTATACAGTGTCCTTTAATCAGATGCGACCTGATCTGTGGGCCTAGTTATACGTATAGCCTAAATCAAATTTAGTCTTAATTAACAGACCTGCCACATCAACTACCCATTACCTTCCTCCTTCACCGGAGGAAGCTGAGCAGCTGTTGAGGGCCCTGGAAGCTTTTCCACGTAAAACCGAATGACAGAATGAACATAAAGATGGAAGGTATCACCACGAGGTCACGCTAGCCTTTCCCTTGTTTTATTGATAATTGTACATGCCTAGAAAAGGTCAGTCAAGAGCATGCAAGAAGGGAAAAACTGTGCAATTTAAATTAAAAGGCAGAAATGAAAAATAAGCATACTGCATATTGTAGTGCTAATCTATTCCAACAAAATGTCAAACACACTGTCTTATTACTTGAGTAAACAAATGCATAATGCATATACTGCTTTATCAGCACAATTTATTGGTCAGATGACTTTTCTATGAAGCTGATCTATAAAGTTCTCATCTCATGTGTTCTAAACCATATAAAATGTTGAGGGAAATTAGATAGCAAAGTCTGCAGGATCAATAAAGACATTGTTTGCCACTGTTCACTGATCTGCTGAGAGCTGTCCTGGAGGCCAGGCCGCAGGGCTAAACTGCTCACATGTATAATGAGTCAGACCTTTCTGGGCTGTTAAATCCAGAGGACCCCATTTTGATAGAGAAAGCACTGACCAAATGTTCTGCTTAATTAAATTTAACTTCCATTCATCCTCACATGGGGAAAAAAAGACTAAGACATAATGAAAAAGAGACTGGAAAGCAAAAGATGAGAGCTCATGAAAATTTACAGCATGATACTTCAGCCTGTAGAAGCAAAATGAAGAAATATGTTTTTGTAAGTACAATGGTCTTTTTTTTTCAGTGGAAAAATGCAACATGGGATTAGGTTCAGAAATATAACTTTATTGATTTTGATTAATGACAATTGAATAGGCAGGTGGGTCGTTTTGATTAAAGTGAGATTGCTTTAGAATGTCATCCAAAGAGAGTAAGAAATTTCCCTCAAGCTAAAGAATCATTATTACAACCTGATTGCAATGAGAGTTCATTCCCGCTGCAATCGCAAGACTTCCAATGCATGAGCTACTTTAGAGAAATTGAGTTGTTTTAGAGTTATACTTAATTTGTCTTCAATTAAGAATTCATCTATCAAGGCAAAAACCTGTAAATTAGAGAAAATGTGGGCTGGAGTAATTTAGTTTATTTGATTTAATGCTTTGTACAAGATTTCCCAGTTGAAAACATGATGCTATGAAGTGCATACTCCTTCAGTGAACACTGGTTGTTGGCAGTATAACCATCCTGAGCATTATTTTTTGGCCATGTGATGTCTAATTCAGTCATATAGACCATAAAGTTTCAATTGAGGCAATGACAAAAAATTAATTATTTGACTATAGAAATAAGAAAAGAACAATGCAAATGTTTTTAACCCAAATGGAATTGGATGGATGGATGGATGGATGGATGGATGGATGGATGGATGGACGGATGGACGGACGGACGGATGGATGGACAGATGGATGGATGGATAGATGGACAAAAAAAGATCGATGGATGAATGGACGAACAAACAAACCATGGATGGATGGATGGATGGGTGGATGAATGGATGGATGAATGGATGGGTGGGTGGATGGATGGATGAATGGATGCGTGGGTGGATGGATGGATGGATGGATGGGTGGATGGGTGGATGGATGGATGGATGGATGGATGGATGGATGGATGGATGGATGGATGGACAAAAAAGATTGATGGATGAATGGACGAACAAACAAACCATGGATGGATGGATGGGTTGATGAATGAATGGATGGATGGATGGATGGATGGTTGGATGGATGGATGGATGGATGGATGGATGGATGGATGGATGGATGGATGGATGGATGGATGGATGGATGGATGGACAAACAAATAAACAAATTAAGGATGGATGGATGGAAGAAGAAACAAATTAAGGACGGACGTATGGATGGATGAACAAACAAACAAACTAATTAAGGATAGATGGATGAAAAAACAAACAAATTAAGGATGGATGGATGGATGAACAAACAAATTAAGGATGGATGGATGGATGGATGGATGGATGGATGGATGGATGGGGTTTGTCAAAAAGCAATCCTCAACTGGATCCTGTTATGGATGGATGGATGGACAAACAAAAATGAATGCCTTGAATAAGAATATTCCAAGCAGTTCCAAAGCACACTACAAGAAAAATTATGAAACAAAATCTATAAAAGTATGTGAGAAAATGTCAGAAAAAGGCTATTTAACACAGAGATTTTAAATAGGAAGCCATCTACAGAAATTGAAGAATAGCATGCACTATTCATAAATCAGACACGAATGGAAAGGATGTAAACCCTTGTTGATAAAGCTCATCACATCTCTGGCAGAGTCATATTTGAAACAGGGAGATGCAGCATTGTGTTTGGAGATGCTTGTTTACAACAGGGACTGGAAAATTCATTGAGATAGAAGGAAAAATTGATGGATGCAGAAAAACCTGCAGGAAATAGCGCTGCAGTCCCAAGAGCACACGCACTTGGAAAACAATTCATCTTCCAGCAGACCAGCCAGAGCTGAAGTCACTGAAGTGGCTTCAAATCCTAAAGGCCATATGGACTAGTATTTAGTAGTACTATATATTCAGCTCAGCACATTTCTCAACATACGCAGATGATGCACGTACACATTTGCCTGATTCTTGACGCGATCGCGGACAACACCGCGAAGTTGATTCTGCGCAAATTTGATCTAATATTTAATGTTTTTTTTAAATGTTGTAGTTGTAGATATATGTAGCAAATGAGAATCTATCAAAATTATTGACTATATTTTGAGACAAAGGTCTTCTTAATGATTTTCAGTTTTGTTCAAGCTAATCAAAGCAACAGTTTTTCAATGACAGGAGGATATGTAAAAGCACGGTATTTGGGGTACAAGGCGCCCCTGTTAGGGTTGTTGTAAAAAATGTAAGATTTTAAATGCATTTTTTTGTCCCTTAAAGTATATTTTGTAATATATTTTGGCATTGGAAGGTTTAATACAGTATAAGTATCAGACTCCCAAGGGATATACAAAATATATTTTGAATATATTTAAAATAGTTATATTTTCATTTTCTATTCTTTTTGTCTGTTTTTTTTCTTATTTTATTTTATTTAATTTTAAGTAACAATGTTGTTTATATATATATATATATATATATTCAAAATATCTATAGAATAGATTTTAAATAGTTATATTTTGATAGAAGAAATATACACCTTAGCAACGCCCTGGCAACAATACAGAACACCTTGGCACTGTATTGTACATTTTTGCATGGGAGAAGCATAAAAAAGAAAAGTAATATTTCTTGTAATGCCCAAAACGTCCATGACTGTCAGTGTGCAACTCTTCATTATCCTTGAGGAATGCGCTGATGTGTGATGTGTGCGCGAGCGGGGGCGGAGGTATGGAAATATGTTGACGGGCAGGTAGGAGTAGGACATTGTATTATTGCATTAAGACCGAATGCAATGACTAGACCACTTTTTTTGTTCCTGAGACTTTTACAGAAGAGATGTACATGTTTTAATATTTAGACCACTTCTATTATTGATTGCTATCAGGATAAGAAGAGAGTTTCAACAAGTAGCCTATAACAAAAAGTATTTATAAAACAAATGGCCTGCCCTTATTTGTCACAGATCTAGAGGAATGTTAATGCATTGCATGCAATGTTATTTTAGTATAATTTATATGCCGTTATAGTTACTTTACTTTAGTTCCTTCTTTAACTTATTTATTTTAGATGCCAGGGCAACATTTCTCAATTTCTTTAGTCTAAGTTTTGATATGTTTTATTTTATTCCAAGTAACAATGTTGTTGTTTTTATGGTTTAATTTTATTTTTTCTTAACAAATAAGCCTTATTTGATTAACTTTTACTTTTCTGCTTTGCAGTATTGGGGAATTACTAAATAAAAGTAAAACTCTACTTATAACATACTTGCTCATTTCCACATACTTTTAATAATTCCATGTAATCATGCAACAACGAGTCGATCCCAACAGTTGCAGTATTACTGTCTCTAGCACCGTCTCTGATCCATGATCTTCTTATACTCTCTTATAGACTCTGACTGTAGATGTTTTGTGCTTTCCATGCTGCTTTTTTCAGACGAGCAGTTTAACATCGTGCTAATCGGATTATTTCCCTGGCAATCCATGCGTGTAGTTCACATAATCGGCCTAATGATTTCATGCAGTTGGATTACCTGTCGAAGACACAAAAGACAACTTTAACAAATAGCAGGTGTCAAATAATAATAATAAAGTAGTCTCTGAAGTTGTCCGATAGAAAAGCAATATTTTGGCACTGCTTTGACCACTGGAAGTTGATGTTGGCATTGAGTGGTGCAGTGGACACAAAATCCTCGTTGTTCTTTGGAAGTGTCAGAGAGAGACAGAAAAGGTCTGCTTGAAATATGAAAATGTGTTCAGGATGAAAAAAAAAAAGAATACTATCCATGATAAGCATTATCATCTGTTACTATGCTAAGTGTCATTTCTGCTGACACCTGTAATAAATAGGACCATTTATTGCAGAATATTTTGCATGGATGATAAGCAGTTAATAATAATTTAAAATGGAAATGCTTTCAGTTGAGATCTTTATATTTAGGGTTGCAACAAAATATTTGTAGAAAAAAAGTAAATAAAAAAATACCATAAGGTTCGAGTTAATTTAAGTGCGATTTTTAAACATTTCACCAGAGGGTGCCAGAGTGCCGGAAAAGAGCAACCTTTATTGATGGATCTTGACGGAGGTCAGAGCATTTATTTTAAAATAAAGTCAAAGCAAAATATATATTTTTAGAATAATACAAAGAGAACAATAGAAACAAACCCTACCTTGATTAAAACTGTATTTACTCTATGAAAGAATTGGACACAAAGGATTGTAAGGCGCACTAGAAGATATGTATTGCTTATTTACAAAGATTGGATTATTTACTTTAAAGTAATATTTTAAGAATATTATTTAAAAAACATTTAATAGCAACTATTCAATACATACTAATTCTAAAACAGGCCCCGTCACAATAAGAGACAAGCCCAACATAAGCATGATCAACAGATTTTAGCGATAAAAAAGAACAAAGGTTTAGATAGTGTGTAGTGTAGTGAAAAGTGTATCAGGATCACAGCATGAGCAAGTTGTCACAATGGGTGTCAAATTGAGTAGGGATGCTATATGGACATATCCAGAGGCTACTAAATTGAGATTTGATCAAACAATTAAAGTCATCATGAAATAAAAATGGACAGAATGATTTATCCATGCACATAATTTTTTTATTTAATTTTTTATTCAAGTGCCCTCCTAATCTTTAATCAAAAATAAACTTTAATCAAAACCCCTTCCTCTTGCAGTGACATCTTTTCTGTTCTCTGATAGACTATATGTAATATACATTCAACATATACCTTCAAAATATATTTTTGGGGGTTCAGCAGAAGAAAGAAACTCATACAGGTTTGTAACAACCTGAGGGTGAGAAATTATGACAGAATTTTCAATTTTGCATTTTTGGGTGAACTATCCCTTTAATTCCAGAGAGGCGTGGCGATTGGGTAATCATGGTAAAATATGCAGAGAGAAACGTAAACCAGAGATAGTTTTTTCTTTTTGTTAAATACCAGATGATCCAGGCGAGTTATCTGGGTGATGTCATTGACTGGGCTTGTTTCTGTTAGATAGAAAGCAATCATGGTTTATGGACGCAAGACTAATAATCTGCATTAGTTTTAGAGGACATGATGGCTGAAGCTCAACATTTATGAGCAGACCGTGAGAGAAGAGTAAACATTTAAAGTCACGCCACCCTGCAAATAAATATTAGCTGTCCTTGTTTAGACAGTAAAAGGCACCATTACCCATGTAAGATACACAGTACATTGAGTACACTTTATGTGTTATGCCTTTTTACCATGCTAGATTTATTGTATACTCGGTTTTTCATTTTCAAACACTTTCTATAAAGATTGTATAATGCATTATAAAGTGTCTTTATAAACCTTATAATTAGATGTATGCCGTCATAAACAATTTTAACCAAATATATGATACACTAAACTGTAATGCTATTCATGGTTAGTATACATTTATCAGCATGACCGTATTTATGCTACCATCATTTGATTACCTTTTTTTTTTTTTAAATGATCTTCTTTTGTGTTTAACAGAAGAAAGAAACTTATGCAGGTTATTTTTGGGTGAACTATATCCCTTTGATGTTTTCCTTCTCTGCCAATGAAAAAAGTTCCAAACGAAGCCAAAGCAGAATTTCTCCTATTGCCAATGCCGCAGCAAACAGGTCAGTTAGTCTGGATCCGCAGCGTTATAATCGCTCGACTCAGGCTCCACTACAGTTGTTTTCCTCTGCTCAGTTATGAGAGAAACCCACTCTGATGCCAGAACTGTAAAATGCATTAAAACAAACGATTAACAACTTCATGTGTTACAATACTTTTATTTCTACATTTTTTTAAAGGAACTTTAATACTTTAATACTTTTTAATACTTTTATTCAATAATGATGCATTTAATTGATCAAAAGTGACAGAAAAGACATTTATGTCACAAAATATTTCTATTTTAAATAAATGTCGTTCTTTTGATGTTTCTATTCATCAAAGTTTTCAAAAAATGCATCATGATTTCCACAAAAACATTAAGTAGCACAAATGTTAATAAACTCTTAAACATCGATAATGATAAGAAATGTTTCTTGAGCTCCAAATCAGCAGATTTCTGAAGGATCATTTGACCATGTGACACTGAAGACTAGAGTAATGGCTATTATGTACGGTGGCCGAGAGAGCTCAACGTGCTACAACTGAAGAAAACACATGCAAATAGAGAAAAACGTGTGCAAATAGAAAAAAACATGCAAATAAAATAAAACGCATGCAAATAGAAAAAAACGCGTGCAAAAAAAAAAAAAACACCAGCAAATTAAGAAAACATTTTCATCCGTTTCACAACAGACTTGTGCTCCAAATACTCACAACACAACAATTACAGAAACGCGCTGCAAAAGTTCACAACACAACCAAATACAGAACCGCGCTGCAAAAACAGAAACGCCCTGCAAATAACAGACCAAAACGGATATGTTTCCAGGGGAACCAAATAAGTGACGAACCCGGCTGGGACGTGCTGGCATAGATATCCATAAATCTATGCGTGCCGGTGCTTACAGCTTAAAATTATACTTTATTTATTTATTTATTTGTGCAAAACATACAGAGATTACATTTTTTATGACATACAACTTGTATACAATGTACAAAATGTATTAACAATTTGTTCAATGCCATCAGAATACAAATGAGAAAAGAACAATGAGCTGGAAACTAAAATAAATAAAACAGATAAAGAAGAAAAACATGAAGGAAAGATATTTATCTATACATCAGTTGCACTGTACAAATTGTTTCATGTTATTACATTTTCATAAAGAAAAGTTTCATAAGAAATGTTAGGTAGGTTAATGTAGGGTCCAAAATTTTAAAGCTGAGACACAGATATATAACGCATATTTAAAAGCTTTTTTTGTAAGCTAAAAATAAAAAATGTATTTGCATCCGTTATGTTAACAGCATAGTATATCTGTCGTCGTACGACCAGCTGATGGACACCGTGCTGCGTTGTCATGGGAACATCCCAGGTGAAAATAATGAGGAATTCCTTCATCAAGTGCGCTCCACACGGCTGCCTAACAGCACACTAGAGCCCTGCTCACTCCAAAGGCCCACTTTAAGGGCTCTGCCGTCTGCCCTTCGAAGGGAGTAGGGCATTACGAGAAATAAGCACGTCCCTGCCGGGTTCGTCACTTATTTGGTTCCTCTGGAAACATTTCCGTTGTGGTCTGTGTTATTTGCAGCGCGTTTCTGTATTTGGAGCACACGTGTGTTGTGAAACTGATGAAGACGTTTATTATTATTATTATTATTTGCAGGTGTTTTTTCTATTTGCACGCGTGTTTTTCTATTTGCATGTGTTTGCTTCAGTTGCAGCGCGTTGAGCTGTCTTGGCCACCGTAATTATGGGAATAAATTAAAATTCAAAATATAGTCAAATACAGAACCGTTATTTTAAATTGTAACAATATTTTACTGTATGATTAATCAAATAAACAGCCTTGATGTGTGTGTGTGTGTGTGTGTGTGTGTGTGTGTGCGTGCGTGCGTGCGTGCGTGCGTGCGTGCGTGCGTGCGTGCGTGCGTGCGTGCGTGCTCATGTCTATATTACATTGTGAGGACCAAATGTCTCCACAAGGAGAGTAAAACGTGAAATCACCTATTGTGAGGACTAGCCAATGGTCCCCGCAAGGGAAATTGATTAAAAAACACAAGAAACAATGTTTTATTAAAAATGTAAAAATGCAGAATGTTTCCTATGATGGGTAGGTTTAGGGATAGGGTGTAAGAGGATAGAATATACAGTTTGTACAGTATAAAAATCATTACGTCTATGGAGAGTCCCCACAAAGATAGTGTCTGTGTATGTGGTAAATATTAACATCATATCATCCACCTGCTACTCTGATCTCTAATCGGTATCAGCACAGGCCATTAAAGAGACATATTCAACCCCTAATATGCCTTATTGACAATGTTTTGTTATTAAACTCTGTCTAGAACCGTCATGACCTGTCGCAAGCTTAATTTTAAGGTTTTGATTTGTATGTATCCCATGAACATATATTTCATCTCTCAGAATAACATCTGCAAAGATTCCTTAGTGTCACCATAGTGTGTGAAGTGTCTTTTTAAGACGCCATCGTCTGAGCTGCTCAACTATTGGCCACGAGCAGCGTCACTCAAGCGACAAATCCTCCAATCCTGATGCAGTGGGCGGTGCGTCTCCTCTCCTCCCCCCACAATCCCTCTCTTCCTCCCACCCACGCACGCTCGCCTCCTGCCCTTGACTCCGGAGAGCTGAGGAGTGATCTGTTCGTGTTTTGAGATTGCAGTGTTTCTCCATGCTCGTGCTTCAGCTCAGATGGGATACGGAAGTGCAGCGGCTGTCTGGCACATGAACGCGCGCGGCTGGTCTCTCTGGCGGGACATCCCAGGCACGGGATGCTGAACGGGAGCCGTGAGGGTTTGTTTGAACTGGGCAGGCAGCTCCAGCAGGAAGGAGACTCTCAAGCTGCTCTGCACTGCTTTCTGAGCTGCCTGCTGGGACTCACACATGTGCAGAGCTTCCACTCGCTTCCCAACTGCCTGCATCAGGTGAGCCCCGCAGGATGGAGCTCTGTAATGATGCATTGTGGAAAAGAACCCATTCAAATGGGCTTTAAATGTAGGAGATGACAATTTACACGCATAATTGTTGGCAGGCTATATACCATGCATGTGCAAATAATGCACAGTTGATTGCACATAAAGCTGTAGTTTGCATGCAAAAACTTCTCACATGCATGTGGTTTTTAATGATTCGATGGCACACTAACCTAAAACTAGCCTGGCTTCAGTCAATGCATATTTTAAATTGGCAAATGCATTCTGAAACATTAATGCTGTACACTGACAGCATGAGCCGGCACAGCAAAAACACTCTCTCATATGCAAAGATTGTGTGGTCACATTTGTTTGCTACACACAGGAGACGTGCTTGACGCTAGCAAGGTGTGTTTATCATTGTGTTGCAAGCTATTGCAATAGCTATTCAGTGTCCATCATGTGTTTACATGAAACATCAGGGCAATTTATCGCATAAATAAACGTCTGCAGCTAGTATACATGTGTGTTCACTTCCCTTCAGGAATCATGGAATCTGTTCGATGACAGTCCTTCAGATAAAAACACTCATCCCTGGTTTCTCACTCTGGGTTACTCTGTTAAACTCTCTCACAAGGGTCCCAGGCAATGTCCAGAATATAAACAGTGGCTCTTACACAAGAGTACTGGAATGTGTGGTATGACATTGGCCAGACGGAGTCGCTTCTGACCGTACGAAAAATACATATTTAGAATTTGCTCATATGTATCACTAACATTAACTCTAATATTTCATCTGAGGTATTTTGACACGTTGAAAGTTATAATAACTAGAATGTTAAATTTTGAGTGAATGACAATACATTGTGTAGGTTATATTTCAGCCTAAGTTCAAAAGGAAAAAAAATGGTATTGAAAAAAAGAATTTATTCTTATATTTATTATTTTAATTTTAAGAACATTCATAGTTTTTGCATTGTGTCATCATTTTCATGACATTTAAGCACTTAATCCAGATTACTGCCAAAAAGTCATTACTGTTATGAGAATATATATATATATATAAGATACACACTTATATAAAGATACACACATATATAAAGATGCACACACACACACACACACACTATATCATGACAACTCTCAGAAAAGAATTGAAAATAATTTTATTGATAAGAATGGAATGCACATATTTGTCTTGACGGACTAGATTTGCTGCTGCTGGCATAAGTGAAGGCTACTTCCAAAAAATGCACATACATAAAGGGAATATGATACAAGCTGCTGCAAGGAAAGTAGGAAGAACCCCCTAGCAGAACTAGGCAGGTGGTGCTGGGGAAGGTGGCGGGCTAGGAAAATTCCCATTGCACACTGCAGCAAGTTCAGGACAAAAATAAATAGGTTACGTATAGATAGAACAAAATAATGATTAGTCCATGCAGCCGACTTTAAGAGAAGCGATCAGCTGCCCAAAAAAATGATATATATTCTTTATTATTATTGCTTCTCCTAAAGCCAGCTGCGTAGCCAATCAATCTTTATATACTATGTATTACTGTTTTATATATGTATTGTTTTTTATATATTTATGTTTATGATGCATATGTTAATAAGGGATAGAGGGATGCTTAATTCACATGAATTATTTTTTATTCAAAATGTGAACATTTTTCCTTCATTCTAAAATTTGTTTATTTGTTTGATTGGGGGTTAAATGTTACTGTACCTGCTTTCTCTCTGGACATGCTTTCTCTTTTTTATTCTGTGAAGCACTAGAAGTTTTTAATTTTTCAGATAATATTCTCTCTTAATTCCTTCATACAGATTGCTGAACTCTACATTGATGAAAAGAACTGTATCCTTTTTGATGAAGTATCAACCCTCGCTCCATATTGTGTACTGAACATAAAGTAATCATTTTTATCTGCACAACAAACATACATGTAATGAAACACTATGTTTTATGCTGTATGTGCAAAGCAGTTGTGCAGTTTGGTTAATGCAGGGCCTTAACAACTGTAGCTTCTTCATGTGGTCTTTTCCCTAAGAGGATTTGTGGACACTTATCGAATCTCAGCTGAAAGAGCATCACAGCTAATTAACCTGCTTAGACCCAGCATGAGCTCCCCTGTCATTATTCATCCACGGACTGCCATTAACAGCGAGGCTAGTGTTATGTGACATACATTCCCTCTTAAACCCATGGCCTCTCAATTACTAAAGCATAGAGTTTAAACGGGTACAAGACTGGTAGTTTCAGCTCAAACGGGTCATTTACAAGTCATTAACCAAGATCATTCATAACCTCTTTTCCAATTAAAATCCAATTACATGTGAATTGGTTTCAACATATTTTCTATGATCTTAAGCAGTAAATAGTGGTGGGACTTGGTGAACAATGTGATCTCTTGTGTAATTGCATACAAGAGAAATAATTGATGTAGATTTTATCATTTAATTGAATAAGCTATTTAATTACATGCAAAACATCAGTCTGTTCAATCAATGCACAACAAGGGAATTTGGAATGGGTGATTTGAGGAGCTGGGGAGGAATTGGTTGTGGTTACACAGAGATGTTATCTGGAATGTTCTGCCATTCTATTATCCTCATAAGGATCAGTGCTCATGCAAAGCCTATATTAGTAAAAGGCAGAATAGTGAATTAGGGTGAAAAACACATATACTTGCTTGCAATGGCAATTGTTTTTACAAACAGTATTAAGTCTGGTCCACATTATTTTGACAGAACTGCCCTCATACATACACTGGACCAGAGCGTTTGATTGACACGTGAAGTGACCAAACACAGTCCAGCACAAAAAAGTTTGGTGTCAGTAAGATTTTTTTTTTTTTAAATAAGGATATATTCAGTATATTTATGTATAATCTGACAAAAGATTTATATTTAAAATGCATTCTGATTTTTTTTTTCTTTCTTTATTTTTACTTTACTTTTCACCTGAAAAAATGGATCATGGTTGTAATGGAGTAATGGCTGCTGAAAATTCAGGAATAAATTACTTTTTAAAATATATTCAAACAGAAAAAGTTATTTTAAATTGTAATAATATTTCAAAATGTTACTGTTTTTACTGTATTTAATCAAATAAATGCAGCCTTGGTGAGCCTAAGAGACTAAAACAATTCACAATCTTACCAATCCCCAACTTTTGGTTGTGTAAAAGGAAAGATTTTATGCCACAAACCTTGCAAATGTAAATAAATATAGTAAAAGTTCTTCTTCCAAAGAACTCATTGTTGCAAACAGAAGATTTTTTTTTAGACCTTAGACCCACATGAAAGTTAAAAACATATTGTATGACACCATGCCATCATATCTCTTCGATTACATGTGACATCAAAGGGCTTGCTTGCAGTTCAGGAAGATGAAAGGCATAACTTTCATCATGTACTCATTTTCTGACCAGGAGTAGATACAGTGGGTGAGATTGACACTCCCGAAACGGCATGATCAACAAGAAAAAGAAATGTAGAAATTGCTTCCACAGTCATGCTGAGAATGCGGGAAATATACATGCCAAGCAGAAGGACAAAGCTATATTTATGTATTGATAAAGTGCTGCGTATTTCCTCTAAAGACCAGGGTTGGTATAGTAATAAGTAATGCACATATCTGCCTTGCCAATGCATCTCTTTGCACTCTTTATTTCTAAAGCTAGAATACACAACTTATTTTTAGATGTGTCATTTTTAAGATATATAAGATATATAACCAGTTTAGATGAAAAGGATCTCAAGCTGATTAGCTGAAGACATTAAAGGATTAGTTCACTTTTAAAAAACTTTTGCTGATAATTTACTCACCCCCATGTCATCCAAGATGTCCATGTCTTTCTTTCTTCAGTCGAAAAGAAATTAAGGTTTTTGATGAAAACATTCCAGGTTTTTTCTCCGTATAATGGACTTCAATGATACCAGACGTTGAATAAGGGTCTTATCTAGCGAAACGATCTGTCATTTCAAAAATAAATAAAAAAGTTAAAGTTTTATAGTTTTAAAGTTATAAGTTTTGATGCGCGTTCGTGACTCTCCTGTTCGAACTCGTTCATCAAAATGAACAAATCTTTTTTCGAGTCATTTCGTTCATTCAACAAACAAAATGACTCGAAAAAAGATTCGTTCATTTTGATGAACGAGTTCGAACAGGAGAGTCACGAACGCGCATCACAGAACAGAGCAAGGCGGGCATTTGTGCCTATAAAACTTTAACTTTTTTATTTATTTTAGAAATGACAGATCGTTTCGCTAGATAAGACCCTTATTCATCGACTGGTATCGTTTAAAGCCATTTGAAGCTGCACTGAAACTGTCATTTGGACCTTGAACCGTTTGGTACCCAATGAAGTCCATTATATGGAGAAAAAACCTGGAATGTTTTCATCAAAAACTTTAATTTCTTTTCGACTGAAGAAAGAAAGACATGGACATCTTGGATGACATGGGGGTGAGTAAATTATCAGCACAAGTTTTTTTCAAAAGTGAACTAATCCTTTAATAGACAGTATTTCCTTGAAAATAAATTTCAGCACAGTGCTGCAACAACAGTAATGATCATTACGGTTGTTGCAGCACTGTGCTGGAATTTATTTTCCAGCACATTTAAATGTCCCTTCACAATAGATGATGCTTTACGATGAACTCTGTTAGAGAGCTACATTTGGCAATTTATCTGTTCAATAAAATACCTTACTGACCTGTTGAGTAATACAAACAGCTTCTCCCTGTTGCTTTTACAACATTTCTAATCCCTCATTTCTCGACATCCACGAAAAGCCAAGCTAATGTTGATTCTTGTTTTATTATGAACTCTATCGCATTCTCTTTTCAGCAACTCTCCTTTGTTCTGTCGTTTTTAAACGGGTGATTCCCCGGAGGTTGGAGCTTTAACTGCTCCATGTCAACCTTTCTCTCTCGCTGTGACAACTAACCTATGCCACTCCCACACTAGACACACCACTCTATTTATGGATATGATGAGACTCGCATGGGCGAGTGACGTACTGTAAGTACACAATTGATAGGTTGTCTCCCTCGGTAGTTTTGGTTTGAACATTGGGGGGTTGGAGTGTGAACGGGGTCCCAGGGCATGCTCCTTCGTGAGGTTTGTTTATTTATTTTTGCAAAATTTACTTTTTGTGGTATCATCCACACATGCACAAAATACAGCTTATAAAAGCTCAGAACGCACGACACATACAATTAATGAATTGCCCGATTCTATACACTATGTATCACGTGTGTAGTCGGAGTACCTGCAACGTGCTGGTTCAAAAACACGTTTTGGAGGAAGGATTGATGATGTATTGGTGAATTATTTACATTTTTGTTCATTTGAACAAAAATAAATGTAATACCTTTACCTAAAACTAAAACCGTAAAAACATTTTTATATAATATTGTCTCAATGATACTAAAATAACGCTGACTATATTTTGTATAAGCAATATTTCTAAAAAATATGAAGAATAAGGACACAGGCCTTTAATCAAATGGAGAGGAAGGTAATGCTAAATGAACGACAAAAATGACTACAAAATCCAGGCAGAATACATTGTTCCTGGTCTCACCTCCACAGCTATTTCAACGGTTAGCATCACATTCACCACAAATAGATTTATCACTTTCAAACCGATCCCCATGTGGTTAGTCAGCAAATTCAGATGTTCCTCAGCCAGCTGGGATCTAAAAATATGTCCGGGACACCTGGGAATATGCTGCCCATTCTTGGAAAAGATCATTTTAAGAGGGACAACATAACTTAGCACTGGTTATAATGAGACACACACATTGTCATCAGTAAATGAAAAAAAAGTCTATTTTTTTGTTTATTTTTAGACCATGTAAACTATGTTTAAAAGTTTGTGGTTGGTAAAATGTTTAAATGTTTTTTTTTTTTTTTGAAACAGTAATATTGTGAAATATTATTACAATTTAAAATAACTGTTCTGTTTGAATATATTTTAACATTACATTTATTTATGTGATGGCAAATCTGAATTTTCAGCATCATTACTCCTGTGTTCAGTGTCACATGATCCTTTAGAAATCATTCTAATATACTGATTTGGTGCTAACAAAACATTTTATCTTTATCTAGTCAAGTCACCTTTATTTATATAGCACTTTTTTTACTTTGTTTGTTTAATATAATTAACACTAAAGCAAACTTTCAAAATTCTAACAAGAGTTTCAGCTGTACTTTATGATATCAAATAGAAACATCAGCAAGTCACTGCACATAAAAATAAGAAATACTGCCAATATCTAGGTCATTCACGGCTATTTTAAGAACATTTTCCTTTCTTGCTGTATTTTTGTAATGACACTTAAGGGCAAATATGATCTTCTTACAAAGAGATAGTAATGACATGCGTTTGAAAACATTGAACAAACTCTTTAGTGACTATTTATAGAACTGCTGCAAGCTTTGTGTCTTTCTATAGAGCTATAATGAGAGGGTGACACAAACACTAACCAATCAAAATATCAAACAGGCCTCAAGCTAGAACAGGGATTGTATGTTTGACTGTTTTTCTGTTTAGGCAATACATAACATTTTCAGTGAACACCAGTGTTCTTTTATTGTCTTTGGTGATGCTAGCAGCTGAACAAATCAGGATGTCACTGAGCTGGAGTAATTGGGCGGGTGTGTGTGATCATAACAAAAGTCTATTTCATGGTGACAAGCATGTCTAATCCTTGACCCATATAAAATCAGATGGGAAAGCTCTGCAGTTCATTCAGGCGGAGAAGATGTTTTACGAAGTGGCATTGATCGAGCTCACCTCGCTGCAGGCCAGCACAGGCAGGTCCACTTTTTATGACTTTACGTAATTATATTTTTATGATGCTGTTGAGTGGACATGTGTCTCCTTGATCAGTATATTCACAATAGGCATTATCATCATAGCTGTGTACCGTAATATATTTAAGCAATATCTCACCAGCAAGATATTCAGGTCAGCAGCATGATTGTGAGAGTGCACACATTTTTTTACAACTGTTCAACAAACAAACTTTGTGTATTTTTACTCCATCAACAAAAATAGTTCCAAACAAAGTCAAAGCTTTCCTTCCTGAATTAATCTATTTATGAACAAATTGGTTCAGTGAAGTATTCAATAGCTTACTTACAAAGATATTAGGTGCATTGCGATCGACCGCATGTGCCCTGTGAAGTACGCTTCATTGGGTATTGTGCCATCGTAAGTAAAATTCCAATTCTAAGGGAACATACACTCTTAAAATGAAAGGTTCCAAAAGAGAATTTTCACACTGAATGCTATAGAAGAACCATTTTTGGTTCGTTTTCTGAAACTTTTTCCACTGTAAAGAACCTTCTGGGAAATGCAAAGTTTCTATGGATGTTTAAGGTTCTTCATGGAACCATCAATGGCAATTAATAACCTTTATTTTTAAGAGTGTACATGTTCATTTCAAAGGGCACTGCAAACGCCATAAAATGGTTATGCCGTTATTTAGTTTAATTTGTCAGGTTTGGTTTTTACACATTTGTTCACTGGTAAAAAGTGCACAAGATGTGACGGTTACAATACAGTGATCATTATTAAGGGTTATATATGATAAGAAGACGCATCTTATATAACCAAATAACATTTTTAATATTTTGCTTGTTTCATTCCTGAATGAATCAGTATTTTGACTAAATGATTCATTAGCTATACATTTACATACACCCAAATAACAGGATTGAAGGCTCAAGTGGACTGAAAAGCCTTCATTTTACACCTCAATCGATTTGATTGAGCTTGATCTGAATTTAAAAAAAATTCGTAATAGCCTACATGTAATGCACATGTAAGTGAATCGGAATGCAGTGTTTAGGGTTGATACAAACTGAATCTGGAATCGGTCTGGGTTCATTCGTTTTGGTGAAAACTAGTGTATGCAAACATACCTACTTACCACCTATGTTCATTCAATACATTTCAGAAAATAATAATCTGTCCTTTTCAAACCTTCTTGCCATAAACATTGCCATAAATTTGCCACAGATTAATCACAAATTTGCAGCAAATAAAATGCAAGGGTTCAAGTCTGCTTCCATAAAACACTGAAAATTGACCCAACAATCAAACCTGTCCCCAAGGTCCTGTCCGAGGGCAGTATATATATCTAACAGAGGAGGTTCATCTTTATTTGCCGTGAGATGAACCAGTATTTATGGATGAAGGAGACCCATTGATCTCCTCCCATGGTGGACGTCTGCCTTTCCTCTGGCTCTCTGCTTGCTGCTGAGACAGCATAGAGTTCTAGCATGGGCAGAGAGTACAGGAGCCTAGAGAGATTTATGACCACGCTATACATTACCTCATTAAAGAGCTGTTGAGTACCATGGAGACGCTGCCTGAGTCAGCACTTTGTGTGATTTCTACCCTCAGGCCTTACTCAGTTCCCATCATGCAGTCTGGATACACCAAAAGATTTCTGTGTATAGATATTGTGTCTGCAACATTTAATAGGTGTATTGATCCAGTGAAATTAAGTTTGAATACAGAAGTGCATATCTTAGGGGCTGTTCACACGGAAGCAGTTTTGCATTCCACTACAGTGGTTTTTCATTGTTTTAAATGTAAACATGTGCTAGATAGATGTGTTTGACCGTTGCGCTCGCATCTCGTGCATTTTGCAGCATCTTAGACACGAAGCCCAAAGGATACTTCATTTTTTCCGCGCACACTAGGGTATCCGCACTCCGTGGATTTCACTTAATTCTAAAGTGCAACTTATGCGAGTAATGCAACTTACTTCTTATATTTACGCTACGCCATGACCAACTACGCTACTTCCGACTTCACAAGTTTCTTTCTTTCTTTCTTTCTTTCTTTCTTTCTTTCTTTCTTTCTTTATTATTTGTCTCAAACAATCAACATAGATACACAACAAACAAAACAATAGTTAAAACCACAAAGTAAAACATAACCACCAAAAAATATTTGTTTGAGAAGGAGCAGGCAGAAGCAATTCGCTTATTTAAACCTGCCCCTATTTAACAAAAATAATAATATTACAAAGCAAATAATTACGCAGTTACAGCATACATTTTTCTCAGATCTTCCATAACTCACAACAATACCTTAACCACAATACTATTACATTGCAGATTTAGTCCTGTGTTTCAGTCTATGCTTATCTATATTGGTCCAATAATGATTTCTTTAACCGAATGATATTATGGCTCTGTTTGATGTCATTATCCAGTCCATTCCATATGGTTACCCCACAAACTGATATACACATGTTTTTAATAGCAGTTCGCACAAGAGGTTGTTTGAAGATACAATATCCTCTTAGATGATATCCCCCATCTCTTTCATTAAACATTGCACTTATGTTACCTGGTAAATTATTTTCTTTGACTTTAAACATAAATTGAGCAGTTTTAAATGTAACAATGTCCATAAATTTGAACAAATGCGAATTAAAAAACAAAAGATGAGTGTGCTCATAATATCCAGTATGATTTATTATCCTGATTGCTCTTTTTTGTAGTGTGCAAATATTTTGTAAATTACTTTTATAGGTATTTCCCCAAACTTCCACACAGTATAACATATATGGCAAAATAAGTGTGCAGTACATAGTATGTAATGTATTTTTGTTCAGTATGTATCTGGTTTTACTCAATAGACCAATAATCCTGGCCATCTTCATGCACACATTTTTGATGTGGGGCTTCCAGCACAATTTATGATCAAGTACAACACCCAAAAATTTACATTCATAAACTCTTTCAATTATTTGGTTATCAGTTACCAGTCTAACATCTGTATTTATATTACGATTCCCAAATAACATACATTTAGTTTTGTTCAAGTTAGGAGATAACTTATTTGAATCAAACCAAAGTTTTAATTTATTCATTTCGATTGTTGCCACTTCCATCATCTGTTGCAGATTGTCCCCGCAGCAAAAAAACATTTGTATCATCAGCAAAAACAGTAAATTTAAGTACATTTGAAACTTTGAAACAGCCTAAAACTGATCCCTGTGGGACACCACAGGAAATACTGAGGCTTACTGACCGGTGATTACACATTTGTACAAACTGACTCCTATTTTCCATATAATTTTTTATCCAATTATAGCCCACACCTCTGATTCCATACCTTTCCATTTTTTTTAAACATAATTTCATGATCAACAGTATCAAAAGCTTTTTTTTAAAATCAATGAAAATCCCTACTGCATATTTTTTATTTTCAATACAATTTGTTAATCTGTCTACTAACTCAATTAGTGCCATAGACGTTGATCTACCAGATCTGAATCCATACTGACTTTCCGTTAGTAAGTTGTTTTTACCAATGAAATTATCTAGCCTTTTAACAAATAATTTTTCGAGTATTTTTGAGAACTGAGTAATCCAGGATATCGGTCTATAATTATTAAAAACATGTGAATCACCTGCTTTATACAATGGGATGACTTTTGGCAACTTCATCTTTTCAGGTAATACTCCTGTTTTAAATGATAAATTATATATGTATGTTAATGGATCTACAATTCCATCAATTACTTTTTTTACTAGTGACATATCAATGTCATCACAATATTTTGACGTTTTATTCATACATTTACTTACGATCTCTATCATTTCTTTGCCTTCTACAGTTCCCAAAAAAAATGAGTGTGGATTTCTATCCACTTGATCCATCACGGAGTATTTCATCCCTGTGTGCTTTATATCTTTGGCCAGTTTAGGGCCCACATTTACAAAAAATGTATTGAATCTGTCAACCACCACATTCATATTTGTCAACTGTATGTCGTTGTCCTTGAAATATTCCGGATAATTAAATTTATTAAGTCCTTTTGTAATAATAGTGTTTATTGTATTCCATATTCCTTTCACATTATATTTCTTTTTCTCTAGTAAATTATTGTAATAATCCATCTTACATACCCTCATTATGTTAGTTAATTTGTTTTTATATTTCTTATATTTTAACTCCAATTCTTTCGTTCTATATTTTATAAAATTCCTATAAAGAGTATTATTTTTTTTACAAGCATTTTGAATCGATTTAGACATCCAAGGTTTTTCTGAATATTTCCTTTTACTGCAAAATGGTTTTATTGGACAGTTTTTATTATAGAAAGTTATGAATATGTCTAAAAATAATTCATATGCAGTATTAGGGTCAGCTTCATTAATTACTTCATTCCAAATGAACTTGATTAATTCCTTTCTAAATTCAAATATAGTTTCTTCAGTTCTCAATCTCCTATATTTAATTTTGTTGCACTCTTTTTCCACTATAGTTGCAGTCATAAGTCACAAATATTGTCAGGTGGTCACTTATATCATTAATTAATATTCCACTTAAAGAATTACTTTCAACATTGTTTGTAAAGATATTATCTATCAGAGTGGCACGATTACCTGTTATTCTAGTTGCTTTAGTGATTGTTGGAAAAAGACTCAAACTATACAATGTTTCAATAAACTCTTCCGTCAATTTGTGATTGTTGGGGTTTAATAAATCAATATTAAAATCCCCACAGATATAGCTTATTTTACGCTTTACTTTATTAAACATGTTTTCCATTTTTTCTATAAATATTTTAATGTTAGATCCTGGTTTCCTATATACACAACTAACTAAGACATTCTTCGTTTTTTTCCATACATAATTCTATGGTGATACACTCCTTTATATCATCAATGAATACTGACATGTTATCAGCAACTTTGTAAATGATACCTTTGTCAACAAAAAGTGCCCCCCCCCCCCCCCCACAACTACTCTCTCTAATCACGTAATTAAATTCATATCCCTGAAACTCAAAATCCATGCCCCTATCGGCATTAATCCACGTTTCAGAAATGGCTGTAATATTAAAGGGTTTCTTGAGCTGTCCTAAATATTCCCTTATACTCTGGATATTAGAATATAGACTTCTGCTGTTAAAATGAATGATAGAGATGCTGTGCTCGTGTTTAATATTATTTTTAAACTGTTGCTCTGTATAATAGCCACAGTTGTTATGCAAGTTATCATAAAAATTATTTTCGTGATCGATATTCTTATCAAAGTCAGTTATACGTTGGTCAGACTCAGTATCAGAACATCTACTGTATTGAAGATCAATCATATTGCTAGACATGACAAAAGCTACTGAATCAACAATGGTAGGAGTAAAATAATATGAGAGCTACATGATCAAAGTCCTAGGAGATTGCTCTACTATAAACTACTTTCTAACTTTTCGAGCTGCTCAATGCTTCTGATACTCATAACTTTAGCCTGCTCTGGAGTGCTATTCATTTTAACAAACACCTTGCAGTTTGCAGTCCAAGTAGCTTGAATGAATGATCCGCTTTAGGCGCAAGTAGACTGCGTATGGCCATTCTGCTGGAAGCTAGAATTTTACTTTCTAACGTGTTAAATATTCCCCCGGAGCCGTGTGGATCACTTTTATGATGGATAGATGCACTTTTATGGTCTTCAAAACAGAAACAACCATTCACTGCCGTAAAGCTTGGAAGAGCCAGTACATTTTTTAATATAACTCCGATTGTATTCTTCTGAAAGAAGAATGTCATATACACCTAGGATGGCTTGAGGGTGAGTAAATCATGGGCTAATTTTCATTTTTGGGTGAAATAACCCTTTAAACTTTCAGCTTGAGATTTGAATCCATGGTGGAAGGAAGTTATCCCGCACAAAATAGGGTTTTTAAAGACACTCTGTTGTTGTTTCTTATTGATTTACATACTTTATTACTGATTTACTCAAACTGTTGTATGAAAGCAAAATCACACGAGTAGGAGTGTGATCTGGCTCTGTATCAGTGCGTCTGTGATCGCCTCCTGTACTCGGCCTGTGGCCTTGTGTCTATGGCCCAATCACAGCCGTGCTGATATAGAGCCATATCACACTCCTACTCGTGTGATATTGCTCATGTATTGCCAAAACATTAAGCTTACAATCAGGTCTTCATTTCAATATTGATACCCAGGCAGAAAATATAATTTAGTAATCTTCTTGGAATTGCCAGTTCTAGTTGGACTTTCTAAGCTTCTGTTTTTCATATGTTCCATTTCCTTGTGAGAGCATTTGAATCTGTGGGTGTGGTGGCAGCGATCGTCTCTCTCTCTCTCTCTCTCTCTCTCTCTCTCTCTCTCTCTCTCTCTCTCTCTCTCTCTCTCTCTCTCTCTCTCTCTCTCTCTCTCTCTCCCTCCCTCCCTCCCTCTCTGTCTTTTTCAGTCTTGTCACTGTCTTGTTGTCTCTGTACATGAGTGTCTCTGTGAGTGTTTTTGCATTGTCTGTGAGGTTTCTGACAGACTTTGTGTGAATCAGGGTCTCAGGAAGACGGAACATTGGGAAGCTCAGGATGTCTGTCTCAAGAGGAGTTATCAGAACAGGCTTCTCAGGCCCAGGATCTTGAGAGACTGGCTCAGCTCTGCATCATGAGCAAGAGGTAGGAGAGTGAGCTGACTGTGAAAATGATACTGCATATATACAGCATGATATCTTTTTTTTTAAATGCCAAATGCGTAGCAAATACAAGTCAATGTGTATTGATAGAGGACATTTAAAGAGCACTAATAGTATTGATGCATGATTTAGGAGGATGCATTCAATCATTCTTACTTAATTTGGCCCAGTTTTACACAAGATCATTTTATTTGTGCTATTTGTCCACCCTACATTCCTCGTTTATGTCTCATCCAAGAAATACTTGACTGCTGTTCTAGTAACTTTTCTTTGTAATATAAACAAATACAAAGAGTGAAGAGTGACCTGTTTCATATGGTATAACATTCAGCTTTACTGGTTTTATTAAAGAGAAAATGTAAATGATTTAAAATATTTCAAATTATGGGCAGCATTTATACCTGATTTATAACTGCATGTTTTACAGTCTTCTGATTTGGTTAATATTCTGGAAGTGCAGTTAATGTTCTGGGATGTACACAAGTTTTTATTTATGCTGCATTAGGAATCCCTTACTATATTGGCTCAAGTGTGCGCTCGTACGGAGAGAGGAAGAGAAAGGTGACTTGTGTTATGTGAGTCTCAAGGTTTCAGATGTTACTAGGACACTCTGAGAGAGGTGTCTGCTTTCCTCCAGGGGCTTAAAATGATGAGGCGGTCTTTTGTAAGCCACTACCACGTACACTTGAGGACATTTATGACCACCAGTTGGCCCTTGTTGGGGACTTAAAGCATTTAACCTGATTGTCCCAGGGAAGGAGACGGGTAGGTTGTTGATGCCACAGGAGAGAGGATGGCATTAAACTTGAATGAGAACGAGATTGTTTTATTGCTGCTCCAATAAGATCATGTTTCACAGGACAAAGAAATGTGGGGGTATCCACACCATCTGTATGTAATCCCTTAAACTCTTTGGCTCAGGTAACTCTTGAAAACCGAACAGGATAGATCTTCAAGATCTGTTGGTAAACTAGGACAGCAGTCATGGTTGAAGTTGTTGCTATTTCAGCTTAAAAACACCTGAACAAATGTGACCTCATTATTTCTCCCTTTAATAATATCAGTTTAAGTGTCAATGTCAGGACACTAATCTTTGACCGTATAATTTATTTTAAAACCTCAAATATTTTATACAAACACACAATTACTTGACAATGTCTTCGTCTGAAAGCTTTGGCTGCTGACTTGTTGCCTCGCTGCCTTATCAGGCAATGACTTCACAGGCAGCGTTTGCGCACAAAGTGTAACGATTTAATGATCTACAGCAAAATAGATCATAAAGAAGTATAACTCATTTATAGAGTGAAATTCTTGAACAAAAAAAAAAACCCAAATAGTTTCCGTTTATATTATATTTCTTCGAACATTTTTCGAACAAGTCATGTGGTTTAACATGCACACAAAAAAACAACAACAACAGACAAGGTGTGTCTGTGTGCGTGTATGTATGTGTGTATATATATATATATATATATATATATATATATATACACACACAAGTTTATACTATTTTCTTCCTTTTCTTAACCAACGACAGTGGACATTCTTATATTATTGACCCTCAAATCAATATTTCATGCCCATTTATTTATTTGACACCCCTATGATACCCCAAAAATGTGCTTGTTACTTTTTCAGGTAACAAGTAAATTTAATTGAATGTCTGATAGTTTTGACACAAAATGTAGCTCAAGCCTTATTGAGTGAATAGGAAGTGGTTCTGCCTCTTGAATCTTTCATTGTTGGGGCAGGAAGTGCTCTTGTAGCTGAGAGCTTTGCCATGTTGTGTCTGATCAAATGTCCTTTGGGGACAATCTAAAACAGTGCAAACCAACACCTAGTCATTATTAATTAAAGCAGGACCATAATAACCACACTGACATATGTATTGGGTTTTACAAACATACTGTACTTAGAAGAGAGAAGTACAGAAGAGTATTAAAAAATGTGACATTCAAAGCACATGTGAAGGATTCAATATTGAATTCCTGACCTATATGCAAAAAAGCTAGTTAAAGTCATTTTACAAAACAGTAGTGCTGCAATATGGACTGCTTAGTGCTAAATGACCACATGAAGAAAAAGTTCCATGTAAAATCCCTAGGGAAATTCTCATTATACACCTTGAGGGCAAAGCATTGCATATCCAAACAGCACCATTCTTCACACATGCCAAGAGTTCCAGCTAAAAAGAATAGAGTGCCTTATCTCTGGCACGGCCCGCACATTTCCACTACCTCCTTTAGGAATCATAGCACACGTGTGCCCAGATTTGTTGTGACGGGTGCTGTAATGGATCCGCATGCCTGACTGAGGTGGGCTATTGCTGTGGTGCTTAAATTAAGCAAAGATGCCAGGCCTGTGGGATCAAATAGAGCTTTATGCCTGTGTGCTCTACTTTCTTTTAAACAACCGCTTCCCAATAGTATATGTAAAAAAAAAAAGCAGAACAGAATATATATGGATAAAATGTGTCACAGAGGATTTAGATAAAGGATGCACATTGTTATCATTGGTGCCAGCGTAGTTCATCATGCATGTCTTTGTCATTTAAAACTCTACTGTATTTGCTTTTTACATAGCCTAAGGCTCCTGTAACAAATGTTCAAGTATACCAAACCTTATGAATCATCTTTACCATCAGAATAACATACTGCCGCATTACTCATGCTATTTATACAGGATATACTGTGCACAATATGTGGATTTTCTGGATGCATAACTCTCTGGGAAAAAAGTACACTTTATACTTTTAAAAAGTGTATTTATTACAGGAATAAAGAATTGAAAGTGCAACTTTAATGAAAAGGTATTATAGTTTAAACTTAGCTTAAGTTTTGAGTGCCTTTTGGCACGCTTAAAATATATTTACTTATGTAATTTAATAATACACTACAGTTACTACAATGATTACCAAGTACTTGTTATATGTTAGTCAACACATCAACATAAGTGTACTTCTTTAAAGCATAAACAAATATTTAAAAAAAATCTGGATTTAAAATGTACTATAAAGTGAAGACTTTAACTTGACATTTACAAAGTGCATGTTTTAAAAGTGTACTTAAGTGTGTTAAGAAACATGAAACTGTGCTCTGTCTACACTTAAGTGGCTTTTTATTTGAAGTATATTACTATTTTATTTTTTTCCATACTGTTTAATATAAATGTGTGTGTATGTGTGTGTGTATATATGTATATATATATTTGAGATTTGAAGTACACTACAAGTGCACATTCTTCACAATTAAGTGCACTTCTTTTCACAAGGGTAGTGCACTACATTAGCCAAATTGTAAAGTATAGAACCAGGGTATACTGCATCCCACAATGCAATGTACACAACAACTTGACCTTTCAAATTGAATTTTTTTAGAACAGTAGGCAGTATTTAATATATACTGCACAGTAAGCAGTATGCTATTTCATGAGGTGACAATGTTCTCTGTCAAGAGTTTCTCCAGTGTCAAGAGAGTAGTTATAGAAGGTTTTATAGAGGGTGAGAGGTCCAGTGAGAGTCAAGTGTTTGCCGGACAGTCTCCCTTCATTCACACTCTCCTTTATGATTATAAATATACTGACCTGCTGTGATACATTTTTGATTAGCAAATAAACTTGATACCAAGCCGATAGTTAAGCCCTAACATTTTTACTGTACTGACTTATGTACAGCAAGTATTATGGGTTTTGCTCGATGTATTCCATTAGATGGATTGTTCTTGCTGTTGATCAATATTAATGATCCATCTAGTATAATATTTTGAAATATGTGATATTATACTGGACCCTCTCTGTAAATACACTGTTACTCTCTCCCTCTTTATGGCTGAAGTAATAGAAAAGGGTCAAACGAGTCCCCAAGGTGTAATCAATTATATAGATTTGCTGATCGATAATATACAACATGTGCATGCATCTCTCTCACACGTGCAGTAAATAGGCAGACACATGTTCGGTGATGTTCAGACTGCATGTTTCCATACTATTTACAGTATAGTATTTCGTATGCAGTATGTACACTCCAGTGTTGGGGTAACGCATTACATTACAGTAATCAGGCTACTTTTTCAAGTAAAGTAATGCTTTACTTTTAAATTTATAACAAAATATATTATTTACTTTTTCTTTACGCAAGTTGTTTGTTTTCCCATGTATTAACTGGCCGCTCTCCTGTCCCCATGTTGAGAGAAACCAGGAGTAACCAGAGGCGTTGTGTGCGCTGCTGTGGAAACATGATGGTTATTGAAGTTAGATTAAATGTGAGCGTTTGTACAACAGATTCAGTATTCCTCAAAATAATTAAAAGCAGTGAAATGCAAATTCAGAATATAATGCAAACCTGCAATAATAAAATGTTATTAAACATAAATATACATAAATATACTTTATGTATTTAATCTCACTTTATTAACCAGTGTCTTTTCTGCTGACCTTCGATGATCCAATTCAACCATACCAATAAGCAAAATCACAGTGTTTCATTTTTTTTCTTTGTTTTTATTGCTATAGTAAAAGCATTGAACTTTATTCTCATGTGTCCTATTCTTCTGTAATCCAGAATGACAGCACAGCTGAATAGTTTCAGATGCGTCCTCCATATAAAGCAACTAGCGCAATTAGTGTATTTTATTTATTAATACACTATTGTAATGCCTTACTTTTCAAAGTAACTTTCTCCAACACTTGTACACTGTGCATTTTGTATGCATGGACACCCTGAAAAGAATATTGTATCTCACAATGCAATGCATTTAACCGTTCTTTTCTAATGTGAAAAAAGTACTTCCTTTTTTAAAACAACTATTTTACACACACACACACACACACACACACACACACACACACACACACACACACACACACACATTTTGGACCATACTTTCTAACGTTTTTGTCACTCTTCATTGTTTTCAGACCCCATCTTGCTTTAGAATACAGTGGCAAGGTACGTACATTGTGTTTAAGTATACATGCATAATAACAGAAGGCTTTTAAAGAGGAGAAGTTTTAGGAAATGTTGAAGTAATTGTAATTTCTCCATCTTTTTCCATTTAGGCCACTAAAATCCACCAGCGGGCTTTTGGTAATGACCACCCCATCACAGCCCGGAGTCTGGAGCTGCTAGCCACGGTCTATGCTGAGATTGGCAAAACAGAATATACAAGTAACTTAACTATTTTTATAAGTCCTCTTGATTCCACGTGAAGTGATGTCTTCAGTTTCCATTCAGCCATGCCACTAAAACATTTTCAACATTATGGAGATAATTAGAAAGTTAATTGTCCTTACAAAAATGTACCATGATATGCATACACTGGGGAAAAAAATGCTCTTGAAACAGTTTACTCACAAACAATTTTACAAACAATTACAAAGAATCTGCAATCCCCACCCTAACCCTAACCCTAACCCTAAACTTCAATTAATCACATCTGCTTTGCAATTTTGGTCCATTACATTCTTGTACATTCTAGTCCCATACAAGCCAGCAATCTTTCATATTCTAAGCAAAGTGTTCTGATTGTCATATCAAGATATCCACAGTAGCTTTCAATGAAATCTATTTTAAGAACTGTATACATACAGTCGTGCTCAGAATTAATGGTACCCCTGGTAAATATGATAAAAAATGGCTGGAAAAAATAAATCTGCATCATTTATCCTTTTGATCTTTCATTCAAAATATTGGCAAAAATCTAAACTTTCAATGAAAAAAAAGAATAGAAAGTGGGGGGGAAATCACATTATGAAATAAATGTTTATCTCCAAAACACGTTGGCCACAATTATTGGTACCCTTTTATTAAATACTTTTTGCAATCTCCTTTTGCCAAGATAACAGCTCTGAGTTTTATCCTATAATGCCTGATGAGTTCGGAGAACACCTGACAAGAGATCAGAGACCATTCTTACAGAATCTCTCCAGATCCTTCAGATTCCCAGATCCATGTTGGTGCTTCTTCTCTTCAGTTCACTCCACTCATCAGGTCTGGGACGGTCATGGCAGAAGCTTCATTTTGTGCTACTTAACACATTTTTGTGTTGATTTTGATGTTTGTTTTGGATCGTTGTCCTGATGGAAGATCCAACCACTGCCCATTATACGATTTCTAGCAGAGGCTGTCAGGTTTAGATTTTTTATCTGTTGGTATTTGATAGAATCCACGATGCCATGCATGTATCTGAACAAGAAGTCCAGGACCTCCAGCAGAAAAATATGACCACAACATTAAAGATGGTATATTAAATTGTACACATGGGGTACTTTTTATCCTTGTGTGCACCAAACCCATCTTGCATGTTTGCTGCCAAAAAGCTATTTTTTAGTTTCATCTGACCACAGAACCCTGTGCTGTTTGAAGGTCCAGTCATGTCTGACAACTGAATTTGCTGGGGTTTGTTTTTGGATGAGCAAGGAGGATTTTTCTTGAAAACCTCCCAAACAACATGTGGTGATGTAGGGGTTGTTCAATTTTTTTTTAATAGGCTTTCTGAACCCAAGACTCAACTAATCTCTGCAATTCTCCATCTGTGATCTTTGGAGAGTCTTTGGCCACTCAAACCTTCATCCTCACCATGCATTAAGACAATATAGACACACGTCCACTTCCTGGCAGATTTGTCACATCTTTAGTAGATTGGAAGTGCTTAATTATTGCCCTGATGGTCAAAATGGGGATTTTCAATGCTTTAGCTATTTTCTTACAGCCACTTTCTATTTTGTGATGCTCAACAGTCTTTTGATGCACATCAGAACTATATTCTTTGGTTTTACTCATTGTAATGGATGATTAAGGGAATTTGGCCTTTGTGTTTCCCCATATTTAAACTCTTGTAAAACAAGAAGTCATGGCTGGACAATTTCATGTTCCTAGTCACCCTGGTGTGCAAAAAAAAAGGTAAATATGAATGGGAATATACTTAAGAGATATTTTACTCGTAAACAATTCTAGGGGTACCAATAATTGTGGCCAACTTGTTTTGGAGAAAAACATTTATTTCATAATGTGATTTCCCCTCCACTGTCAATTATTTTACTTCAATGAAAGGTTCGATTTTTGCCAATTTTTTGAATGAAATATCAAAAGGATAAACGATGCAGAATTATTTTTTACAGCCATTTTTCATCATATTTACCAGGGGTACCATTAATTCTGAGCACGACTGTATAGGGCCATTTACTATTTCCCCTCAGTGAGGAAGTAAGGAAGTTGCACTGCATCTAAGTCTACTGTACATACAGTTCTGTAAGATTAAAAAACTGCGGAGGTAAATCAACCGAACGAGTAAACAAGTATTCCAAGCATGCACTTTCTGTCAGTGGCTGATGGCGTTGTAGATCTCTGGCTGAAAAGCTGGGTCATGTCTTTGACAGTTTGAGGCCAGGGCATTTTTGTAAGCAGAAATGCTTTGCTAGTTTTCTGAAGGGACGGGTCGTTCGGTGTCTTCCCTATTGCCTTTTTCCTGGACAATGAAAAATGTATTGTATAGGGCAGCAATGTGTCACGTACGTCAAACTCCGCTGCCAAGTCAGCTTTTTGAGAGAAAATGCTTTGCCCACAACATATCACCTGCGTGGCACTATGTCATAGTTTCAATGATAAACTAATTTCAACATGCAGACTACCGACTAGAAACAAATGTGTGTTGCTTATTTTGCTGATTAATTGACACATATGTTGTTTGCAGTTTGTAAAGTGCTCTTTGTGTTAATTTTTACAGATTCATTGGGAGAGTGTGTGTCAACTCTTTCCAAGAGGTTCTCAGCCAGCGAGTCATTTAGCGACGCTCTGAGTGGCATTTCTCATAGCCATAAGGACAGACACTCTGAGTTACGACACAGAAAACAGCCATATATACAACAGGAAACTCTTAAAACTAAGGTAATCCATTGGTCATTGACAAGTGTCCATGATAAAGAAACTGATCATTCAAAATTATTAATTCAATTGTCTGAAATGATCAGATTCTTCTTTAGTCCTCTTCTTCTTCAATGTGGTAACAGAACTGTTTAACATTTATTACTTTAAGCCAAATGAAAAACATACTAATCATAGAGGTGTATTACATTTTTATTGACCCATATCTAGGGTTGGGTATGGAGAACAAATTCCGATAACATTTCGGAACATTTCATAACACGCACATTTCTATTACACTTATTGATTCCTGTGTGTGCCTTTTAAACCATTCAAGCGCAAGAAGAAGATGCGAAAGAGAACTCAACTCATCACTGGCACGCTGTTTTCTATTCTGCACACGCATCCAAAGCTCACGCACAAAAAAATATCTGTAAAATGAGATGCTAGTAAAACTTTTCGTGGTAATTCCATATCATAGTAAGCAAAGCTGAAAAAAAGCTGCACTGCTCAAACGCTCTCAGGCTCTCAGTTTTCGCCTAGCGCTTTGGTGGACACACGACCTTAGTGCATGATACTGAATTGAGCACTCTTTCACGTCTTATGCTTGAACGGACAAATACACATACAATTTTGACAAAATATTCTCGTAAACATAGTCGGTTTGTCTGAAAGTAAACAGTTGAGAAAGACACATGTGTAACAGTATATTGGATCCGTACATTACGTCTTAAAGTGACAGCAGGCTAAAATTCCTGCTGCTGTCTGTCATTAATCTTAATCAAAAAACAAAAGACAAAGAAAATCACTCACTGATCCTGACTAAATAACTTTTGTCACTTTAAAAGTCTAAATCTATATTTTATGAAGTATTATTTTGCAGTGTTGTTTTACATTTGATTACATTTTCAATTTCTGAACTTTGTTCAGTTGTATTTATTTGTGCTTTTGCTAGTAGCTTGCCATAGGCAAAAGTTCCCTGTGTAAGTGTTCTGTAGACTGCTGATTTTTGTTGATGGTATTCGGCTACAACAGAATGTTTTGCAAAAAGACAGAATCGAAACTGGTAACCTGAATCTCTAAAATTCATACAATACCCATTTCTATTACTCTTATTGATTCCCTATTACGCTTAATTATGCCCACATCTCACTTAATGTGATTTGCATTAATTAATTAATTATACATAATATAGCACATGTTTTTGGACCAACATCCTTTCTTGTGTCAATCACATTAGACTACTTTGTGCTTTTAAAATATCATGATGTCATACTGCAAAGAATCTTGTCACATGGAAAGTGTGTTAATGTCAAAAGGTCTTAGAAATCAAGAGCTTAAGTTATAGGAATCTACTGCCACATTCAAACGACTTCATATTATGTCTATCAAACATTCTAGAAGTCATTAGTTTTGTCTTTTCTGATTTCAGGTCATAAATGAAAAACTGCCCACCTCTATCCTGAAAAGGTCCAACGTGAGCAATGTAGAGTCAGACTCTTCGCGCAGGAGAAAAAACGAGAGGCGAGTTCGCTTCAGAGAGCCAGAGATCACTGTTCATGGTAAGAGAGTTCAAATAAACCTGCTCTAGCGCTCCTTACTCAGAGTCTTTTACAACTTTTCTTTAAAGTGACAAATTGTAGTGGTCAAATAAAAGTAGGTTAGCTGAGGTAAATTAATTCCCTCATTCTGAAAAAAAGAAAAGGGATGTACAAACATGCCAAAGTGAATTACTTTCTAATTTGCATGCAAACTAGGCAGTGTGCAATCTGTGCCAACAAGACTGTTTTGTTAATGAAACAAAGAATTTCATTTAAAGAATTACACTTTGGTGCAGTTTGTCTGTCTCTCAAGAGCTCTAGTCTTGTAGAAAGCCCTTGTTGAAAAATGAAGGTCATGTACTTCCTTTTGTTCATATATGCTAGAGTCAAGGCAAGTCACCTTTATTTATATAGCGCTGTGATAACAAGAAAATGATTCAATGATTTAAACAGAGTTCATTTCGACTGTACAGCAGCTCTACGCAAATAGTGTCATTGTTCAGCTGAAGTCAGTTCAGTGTTGACTCAGGACTGTTGTAAAGATAATCAATTATTACATTAGTTCATTTAATCTATTATAGTTTTGCAGACTACAGTGATGTCGTCATCCAACTCAGTTCTCATCCAATAGTGTCCGTGCAGTCAGATCAATAATATTGTTGAATGTTAAGTATCCCCAACTAAGCAAGCCAGAGGCGACAGTGGCAAGGAACCCAAACTCCATAGGGTGACAGAATGGAGAGAAAAACCTTGGGAGAACCCAGGCTCAGTCGAGGGCCAGTTCTCCTCTGACCAACAAATGAACACGGTGTCATTATGTTTCAGGCTGCATCACAAGTCAGAAATGAACAAGTAGAATTAAGGTGCAGTCACATTACCAAAATTTCACGAGCAAATATCCAATGTCTATCGTCAATAGTGTAGTGATGTATAAAGCACAGCTCATACAGAAATCACTATAAAAAAGCAGCTTTCTGTTGTTTAATGCAGCAAATTTCAAGTTACTATTGAAATGACTGGAATTTGTCCGCAGAACAATGGTAAATGTCACTGCACCTTTAGTTATATGAATGTTTATGAGCTTTACAAAGACCTTGACTAACTTGAACTCAAACCTAAAACTCATTATTACTTTTTATGTTGGCTTTCCAGACATTCCGTACTATGACTGTTTTGGAGGTAAGAATAGATGTGTAAGAAATGTGTTGAACAGTGCCGTAGATCTAAAAAATGCATGAAAACATGCATGACATTTTCTTGCATGCAATCTGGGACACAGCCCAAAAGTGTATTAGGAACTCTTTGCTGTGGTTTAAAAAAATTCACATGACCTGTACCACAATTTGTTTGCCTTTGCCAAAATGTGACATTTGTGCATGTAAAACCCAAAGAAACAGACCTTTTTCTCAATTTTCTTTGGTTAAAAGAGTGCTGCTGGCGAGTGAATAATACTGCCCTCATGCCCCTAAATGGCTATTTATATACGGAAATATATACTGATCAGGCACAACATGAAAAACGCCTGCCTGATATTGTGTAGGTCCCCCTCGTGATGCCAAAACAGCTCCGTCCCAGATACCAAAACAGGTATCTTGAGGCCAGGGGAGTGAGGTTTACTCTCACAGCTCTTTATTATCTGGCCTCTGTTACACTCACCCCCCTAACCCACGGCACCAAATGTAACCCCTCCAGTCCTACTCGCCCCGCTCTGAGCGGGACTCGAACCGGCGTCTCCAGCGGGTGTGCTAACAAGGACGTTAAAGATCGCAGTCTCTAGTGTAGGGCTGTCAACTTTAGTCGTTTAGTCGAATAATCGGTCGATGCCGTCTTGGTCGACTGACATTCTCATTGGTCGACCAGTTGCATTTTCTTTTTCTTCAATAGAAAGAAATTTTCATTGATTTACTCCTTGATATTTATTCCTTTATAATCAGTTATATATTACTGTATTCTAAATTTAATTAGCCTGTCTTTTATCCCCAACTTTAAATGCTTTAATTTAGGCTATTTTGTAACAGCGCCACAGTTTAGCCAGCGCACCACGTAGAACACTCGGGAACCGCCCCTGTGGCTGCACTGCTGCTTCGCGCTCAGTAAGGAATATAGTTAGTTTTGCTGTATTCATTTAGTTATGGTGTGTTCACGCCGAACGCGAATTTAATTATTTGCGCGAGTAGATTACATACAAAGTCAACGCAAAGAAGCGAATAGACGCATCATTCGCGAATTGTGCGACGCGTTTGCCGCGAACGTCTTCCGCGCAAGTTGAAAAATTTGAACTCGAGCGGAAGATTCGCATGACGCTTTGTTGCGCCAGCCAATCAACGAAGAGCTAATTGATACGTCCGGTCTATCACTGTTGTCAAATAGCGCTGGAAGCGGCTGTCGTCCAGGCGCAGTTCCTGGAGAAGACGGTGAAAGTCACCGAGTTGAATGCGCCTCTGATGGTGCGGTGAATCTAGACACGTCGGCGTTTGGCTTTCCTCCGTATTTGGGACTTCCACAACAAGTACAGAGCAGCAATATCTTTTATTTCAGACATGACGGAAACGTATGCCAGAAAGAAATTGTGGTGTTGTTTTTTATTCGTGAGTGACGCGGACGCGGGAATGGGTTCAAAATGTTCAAGCGTCTAACTAGACGCGATAGACGCTCTATTCGCGTTCGATGTGAACACACCATTAGAACGCTTCTTGTTTTGGCTTAAGTCGACAAAATGTCCAAGAAATCTAAATCTTTTGTCTGGCTGCATTTTACAAAAAAAGACAAGACTTTGGAGTGCAAGCTATGCGGCCCAAAGCTAACTTACCAATATGGCCAAACATATTTCTTATGTTTTTGGTTTTATTTGTACACCTGACGCGTTTGAAAATAGCCTAAATAATGTAACAAAACGAAAATAAACCTATATGCCTTCCTACTATACAGCCTCTTATTATTAGGATAGTTTTTTTAGGCTATTTTTTTTTTTTTGTGTGTGTGTTTGTTTTAAAACGCCTAGATCGGCTGGGCAAAAGTTAACCCATAGCTTTGAAAGTAAAGAAGAATATATAGCCTGTATAAACGAGAGCTTTTGTTAGGATTTTTCATTATTTGGCAGTTGTATATTTTTTGCAGCGTGTAATAAATGTTCAATCAAAATGCAAAACATCGCGTCTTTTTTTTTTTTTTTTTTTAGTCGACTGATCGTTGCGCAGGACAGGACTTTGGTCGAGTAAGGATTTCTTTGCTTGACCACAGCCCTACTCTAGTGCGCTTCTTGAGATCAGTGAGGTTTACCTGCACAGCTCTTACTAGCTGGCTTCCGTTACAGTGGTAGGGTGTATTATCCTGCCGAAAGAGGCCAATGCCATCAGGGAACACCATTGTCATGAAGGGGTGGTCTGCAACAATCTAAGCGGTATGTGTCAAAGTAACATCCGCTTGAAGGTTTCACAGCAGAACGTTGTCCAGAACACAACACTGCCTCTGCTGGCCTGCCTTCTTCCCATATTGCATCCTGCTGCCATCCCATCAATGTTATTCACTTCACCCGTCAGTGATTTTAATGTTGTGGCGGATCAGTGACTGTAACGGAAAGAGAAAGGAAAGGAGATGTTGGGGGAAAATGAATAAAATTTAACAGTCAGTACAGCAATAGTTCTCTCCTCTGCTGTTTAAAGTTTATGGCCCGCCAACTAGGAAATTTGGGTATCAAAATGATCTTGTATTTCTTAGTTTTATATACGGCTTGAGAGGTTGTTCACATCTAATTTCTTACTAAAAAAACGTGTATTTACGCATCAGAGATGAAGCAGGAAATAAGCAGCATGTAATTTCAGTGTTGTCTGAGGGTACCGTTTTACACGACAACGATATGCTTAAAAATGCTTTTTCCTTTGAGTTTTCCGTATACAGACCACACTATTGTCAAAACAATCCCCATTCACACAGATCCGTGAAAATGAACAAAACCCCCTGTATTCTGCTGCCAGGCCATTAGATGAAACGCTGTAGACTGAACAGGTAATACGCATGTGCATGACGTCATCGTCTTCAGAGAAGTCTTTGAAACCTGTTTGTTGAAACTGGCGTGTAAACATTCCCTTAAGAAACGTTGACAAAATAGCCTCTAAGACAAGCTAACAGCTAACTACCTAAAAAAAAAATCCATTAAAAAAACATTTCCAGCACCTTTAATTAAAGAATTACTGTTTTAAGCAGTTGCGCAGCCAACAAATTTAGCATTTCACACCACATCTTTTTGGATTTTTGTGCTCCAGTGTACGACACCCCCCAGAGCCATTTGCACCTGGCCTTGCTCACCTGCCTGTTCCTGCTGCTGTCTGCGCTGGGTCTAGCACTGTACTGCACGGACCGCCGAAGACCCCAGCGTGCCTGCGAGGAGCTGCAGACGGCACTGGCTGTGTACCTGCTTCAATTCAAACAGGTTGTTTGGGCCTGCTGGATCTGGCTGACCATGCAATGACCATAACCGACCACAGAGGGCAGCAACAAGCAGAAAAAAAACACGAAAGGTCAGAATGATTTTAAAGGACTGGGGGGGAAATAAAAGGGTCCTTGTTTTTTATTGCTTTATTTTCACTGTTATATATTCAGACTGGTCACCAGTTAAAGTTTTTGAGGATGTTCAACATCCGCCTCTTTTATTTTGTAGTTGATTGAAGGCCACGCCATTACGTGATGGTGTGCCTTTTTGCCCTTTATAGTGGCATATCCATTGCCACAACCTCATTATACTGAGTCGTATATAATCAGAAATCTGTATATGTAACTATTTGTCCTTGTATAGCTTTTCTGGGCGATTATGTTTTAAAGCATCTGTTAGTCCTTTTCCAAATAATACTTGTGCAGCAATAGTAAATAAACCCTTTATCAATCAGAATTATACAGGACTGTCAAAACAGAACACGAATGAATGAATTCCGTCTGTAACAGTTAGAGCCCGACTGATGTATTGGTACTGTAGGTCAATATTATCAAGCGAGATATACTGAGAACCTGTATTGGACTTTAATAAGCAATATTGAAAAGAACGACATGTAAGGGTGAGTAGGCCTACATGCATAATGCCATGTTTACTGTCACAAATAGTTATATTTTAACCCTTAAATGCATGAATGTTTCATCAGTCTTTATTACCGGATCTTTAGCAACCCGAAACTATATATTATACGGATAGATCTCCAACTGCTGCAAATGCATAAAACTCTCCTGATATTTTAATAACATTAATAAAATAAAGCTTATTTCATTACTTTTTTGGAACTTTGAAGGGTTCAATTTGAGCAGATGTTTTTTACCATCATCACTGTTATCTTCAGAGCTCATTTCCCAAGTACTTTCAGCATCTGTCTTTTTCACAAACATATTCTCAAAACTATCATTTTCAACGTCTTCTAAATCAATATTTTGATTGCGTTCAGTACTTGCTCTACAGTAAATCACTGAGCCATATCAAGTTTTGCTGATGACACTTGTATATTCTTTTGTTTTATGCCCGTGGTAATTACGAGTGAAACATCACACCATCATTGTGTATCAGACATCGTCTCCTTGAGGAATAAAGATGATTTGCACTTATTGAGTCATAAGAGATTTAACTATTGTTGCGCGGGAACCTTACATACCTACTATTACACACCTCGGGTCACTAGCGACCCTATAAACTTTTTACAAAAGAATTAGAAAACAGACATTTTTTATTATGTTTTTCTTGTTATATTGTTTATAATGAATAGATTGAGGAACACTAAGAAGGTTGATGTCTAACTTTAAAAAATGAATGAGGGGTAGGGTTGTGAATGATGTCCCGGATCGATAAAGACCCGAGGTGCGTTTAAGGGTTAATGCCGATGACACTTTTAGACAGGCATATTGCATGTACTTATAGAATGTTTAAATGCATGGCTGGATCAATTCCTGCTAGTGTTGCACTTTGCATTCTTTGCTTAAAATATTTACCTCACTATTTTGTCATAAGATACAAATAGCAATATAAGGGCTTTCTGATTCAAAGGGTGAATTTAGGAACCCGTGCACTTCCTTTCTTGTATTACACGAATAAAGACAGGATTATATTGTAGATCTATTTATGCTCCAACCTATTCAAGAATGGAGTTATTTTCATGCTAGCTTTAAAAACATCTTAATGTTTTTGTCGTTTTATTTTAATTAAATATTAGATCAGTGACATTTATCTAGTCATTTTTGGTTCAAAAATTAAAACATTAAACATTAAAAAAATATTAAGAATTCAAGTTACATATTGACTTGAATATACCTAATTATATAATTTTGTTATTGGTTAAGTTTGTACAATGTCATGTTGTACAACTCCCCGAAACTTTAATGATATTTACTGAATGAATACTTCATTGAAATTTTAAAAAGAACACTATATTTAAATGTTTTTTTTAAAGTAATGATTAAAATGTTGTACACTCGTCTGAGGAAAATGTGTTGTTACTTTTTGTAACAACGTGATAGTTACGCCACATGATCATTTTAATGTCAGTCAATATAAACTTTTCTTTTAAAAGTTTCCAAACCATATGAAACCAACATGAACACAAAGAGTACATTTCTAGATCATTTTTTCAAACATGTTTAGTTTTCTTTATCATGAACACTCTTATGCCATTGGATCAGACCCAAAATCAGTCGGGCTCTACAGAATATGCACACTGTGTTCTCTATGAATCAATGTATCAGCTTTTTAATGTCAGAAATTATTTCATTTATTTATTTCATTTTTAATGCACTTGCTGTACATAATGTGGTTGAATGTGTTTGTGGAATGCAAGACAATGCTATTTATTTGACTAATAATCAAATATGTTTAGAGTATAAATATGTGTTTTATGCATTATCAACATGTATAAACAGAATGACACTAATCATTGTTAAAGAATATATTATATATAATGTACATGTGAAAAGAGAAGAACTGGCACAATGATGACACCTTTAGCATTTATCTACTTTACGTGTTGAAACAAAGGGCAAAGTTGTTAAGCACAAACGTTTCCATCTGCCACAAATTCTCCCTGAAAAGAGATACAGTACAAGACAGTTCAAGGATGAGTTGGCCATATTTTGTCTCATGCACTGCCAGATTTAACTGGCAAAAGAAAGAATGCCATTTTAGAGAGTTGAATGCTTTATGATGCCCGCAACATTTGAGTTTGTATTTTACATGAACCTGTACTAGCATCTTGGCCTAAGCCTATGGTGCATTTATTTGTTTTACTCTGTTTTGTATAAGAATTTTCTTTTTTTTACTATTCCACTTAAGTTTTACACTTAATATTCCATTATAGCAGCAGCTGTTTAGTCTCTATTTTCTAGTTTTTGGGTAAGCATTTGAAAAAAACCATCTAATTACATTAGTCTTTGGATTCTGGTGTCAAAAATAAGGTTTCATACTTAATATTTTCTCCATTAGCAACCCATTTGGCATGTATTGCTATAGGCAGAATGACAGCCTTAGTCACACACACACACACAAATGCAAAAGTTTGGGGTCAGTAAGTTTTTTTTTTTTCACAATGGATGCATCAAATTTATCAAAAGTGACACTAAAGATGGTTTCCACAGAAATATTAAGCAGCACAACTGTTTGATAATAGTAATAAATGTTACTTAAGCACCAAATCAGCATATTAGAATGATTTCTGAAGATGTGACACTGAAGACTGGAGTAATGATTCTGAAAATTCAGCTTTGCATCACAGGAATAAATTACATTCTAAAATATATTAAAATAGAAAACAGTGATATTAAATTGTAAAATTATTAGTAATAATTATTCACATTATTATTGTTTTACTGTATTTCTGATCAAATAAATGCATCTTTGGTGCATGTGAGAGCTTTCTTTCAAAAACATTAAAAAAGCTTACCAAACCCAGATATTAGATTAGATTAAATGTATCACTTCAAGTGACGAAGAGAAACAAGTTAAAGGTGTACAAATCATCTGTGACTTGGATAGAAGCGCCTGATATTGTCAGACACAAAACAAATGTTTTATTATATGGGTGTCATTTACATTATGTATTTGCTATTTATATGTGCATTGTGCACTGATATATGCAACAGACAGTTAATTAGCACACTAGCTTAATGTACCCATTTGAGGGGTATTCAGACGACAAAAGGGAAATCAACTAAATATATGTTGTACTGTTGGGCCAGCCAATCACCGAAGCGATACAATTGCCCCAGGTCCAGTAGATGCTCCTTTTCTGTAATGTGTATTTCAATAGAGGAGCTTTTTGGCAGTATATTCACTGCTTTTCTTTTTCCTTTCTTTTGTTTTAAAAAATGTAAATATTGAAAACCAAACAGAGTTTTAAATGGTCATTAGTTTAAAGACTGAATTTTATTTTCATGATCAGAAAAATCACCAATTGCTTTGTATTTTCATCATCATTGCTGTTTATACTGCTATCACTGCTTTTATTAAATAAAAGCCCTAAAACAAATATAGGCCTATAATGTCGAGATGTGTTCACACTATGACACAATAAATAAAAATGATGCACAAAACAATGTCTGCATAATTTTTTTGCGGGCATGAGTGTGTTACAGAATTACAGAGAATCACAACTCATGCTCACACACCATTAACTAGCAAAACTAAAATATAATCTTTTTATAAGATGCTTAAACCAAAATATAAGGCATACATCAAAATGTATTCCAGCATGCGCAATAATACTTAAAACATAGTGACCTATATGGAGTGTAACGGCATAAACTTTGTAGATTCTAGGAAAGTAAGTAAACTGAATGAAGCAAATCATTAAATAGTCCCTCCAAATCTCACATATTTCATCAGAGTGATGTCATGTCCCGAAGACAGATTAGTCACTTCAATATTTTTATAGATCCTTCCTCTTCCCCTGTGTATTTTTATAGCATATATGTACATGCAAGCATGTTTTAAATCCCTTTACATAGGAAAGATACTATCACAGTCATATACATGATTATATATGTCTTACACATGGAGGCAGTACTGGAAGGGAATGAAACCAGAAATGGATCACACACACTTTAAATAGTGTTAAATCTAGTATTGCCTGAGCTACAATGTATGTACTAAATCCAACTCCTCATCTAACGCTCATGGAATAGAGACTGACTGGAAGCTGTCGCTCATATCTAGAACTGATTTAAGGAAAGCATTTGGTTGAGAAAAAACATAATTGTCAATAAGACTTTGATTGTATGTCACACAGGATTTATAAGAACATTTATTTAAGCACACTTCCTTAAAGGGATAGTTCATCCAAAAAAAAAAAAAAAAAAGAAAATTGTCATATTTTACTTACCCTCATGTCATTCTAAACCCATATCAATTTTGTAAATTTTGAAACACAAATGAAGCGATTTCTGTCCCTCCAATGAAAAGTTCATAAAGACACCATACAAGTAATCCATATGATTGCTTTATATAATTAATAGATTTAATTTAGGCTTTTATTTACATCGAAATTGACCAATGCACGTATATAAATCACATCAAATACGGTAAACGGAAGCTCAAATGTGACGTGAGAACCAATGAGGTTTGCTTTGATCATTTTTGAAGTGCTATGTGCATTGATCGGTTTTTATTGTCTCTTTAAGACACTTGGATTAATCTCTTAATGCATATGGTTTACTTTTATACTGTTGTCATTAACTTTCTGAAGCTTTCGCTGGAGAGACCGGCTTCATTGAACATCTTTTGGTAAACTATCCTTTTAAATTATTCATGCTCACTGTTAATTTTGTTCAGGGTCTTGTGTTTTAAGATCAACATCAACAAATGTTGTGGATAAATGATCTGTGACCTCAGTCCAAACAATCGAGTGCACATGAAAGTCTATTCTCAGTCATCGTCCAATGTCAAATAAAATGTTATTCTGAAGCATTTGGCTCAATTAAGCCAACTGAGGTCAATCAAAAGTTGAGATACACCAACTAATGAGACATATTTAGAAGCTTATGAATACATTTTACTTGACAGTACATTAATGGAAATGTTCTATAATAGTTGCGTTGCAAAATGTTGAGTTTATCATATCATGCCACTTTTCTCATCTACCACGTCTGAGCACCGGCGTGATGAGCGTCCGAGTAGGAACTCTTTCTCGTGGATCAAGCTGTCGACCAGATCCTCTTGACGGTAGTTATGGTAGACCTTCAGAAAGGCCATGACTGTGATACCCAGCCAAGTCAGCCAGGCCGCCCACAACCCAAACTAGAGGAAAGCAGAGGTTATATTCATGATACAAATTGGTAATAAGTAGTGTGAAAAGCAAAATTTATCAAAACAAACTTTGCAAGTTGCCTTATCTGGAAGTCTACAACAGTTTGAAGGTTTATAGAAAAACTTTCGGTTCGGTAAAGTCAATAGGTTTTTTAAATGGGATTTTGGTTAAATGCCTAAAATAAGGTCTGTGGTTAAAACACCCTCAAGATATTTTCATGTTTTATTTTAAGACGTAAAAATTGTCATTTAAAAAAAAAAAAAAAAAGCATTTACTTTTTATGAAAAAACTATTGACGGAATTTTCCGCTTTCCGTGTTTTCACTGTTATACGGTAAGAAGGGGAGCCAGAATGATGCCAAAAATAAATCAATAAATAAAATAACTGCCCTACAATACCTCATCACTGCATCTCTCTATTGGAGTAGTTTAGTCTGTTTAAGGATATATAGGCCTATATATATTTTATATAGTTAAAATATTTGAACAGTTTGATTTTTGAAAGAATGTCAACTTGTATAGAAGGTTGCAAAAGTGTCTTAATTTGTTACTAAGTTGTTGTGAAAATATTCTAGTGTTTGCAGATATCTGACCAAGGGTACGTTTACACGACAAAAGTTTTTCTTTGCATTATTCGCGTACAGACGACATTGTTGTCAAAACGATCCTGTTCACATGGATCCACAAAAACGATTAAATACGCTGTATTATTCATTCCAGGCCAGTATATGGCGATGTCACTTTGTAAAGAAACACTACGCGCCTATAAACTGAACACATAATACACATACACATGACATCACCATTCCACAAATCCACGTTTTTGTAGTTTACATAGAGATGATAATGGTATCGTTTTCAAAAACTTGCACTTTGAATCCAGTTTACAATAGTATGCATTTTCAGGCCATCAAAATGCCATTGTCGTGTAAATGAATGGCCAAAACACAAAGAGTTTTACGTTTTTAATGTACTACATAAATTTGTTAAAAGTTTGTTTCACAAAAAAATTAACACAAAGTGGAACAAACAAAAAAAGATATTTTGAGAAACCAGTGTATCTCAAGTTCCATCTATAATGGAAATCAATCTTCAAAATATCTTCTTTTGTGCTCCGCAGAATAACAAAAGTCACACAAGTGATTAAGTGTAATTGTAATACAGTGAGTCAATATTTTAGATGAACTATCCCTCTAAGACAACATAATGAACCCTGTTGATATAAAGCACTCATGTAGTCATTATTTTACACAGTTTGTATTCTTAACTGACCAACCTGTGCTATGGCAAACTGGTCATAAAAAGCAGAGTTGTCCAACCCTAGTTCAAGATCAGTGTCCTGGAGATCCTCACAGCTAGAAATGAACAGTCATTGTTAGAAATGATTCACAGATTCTTGAAGAATCAACATTTATTGAGAGGATTCTGCTCATAAAAACTTGAAGAAAAAAGCTGCTTGTTATACAAACTCAGGGTTTATATTCAAATACTGTAGCAGTTTATGGACTGAAACGTGACTGAACTTTAACAGTCACTGAAGTGAACTGAGCCAAAAAGCCCCTGGCTAATTTCAACGTCACTAAACCCTCTGACAGAGAAAAAAAAAGCCCACAATTAATTGGGGCTCTTTCCACGCTAAGAAGGCAGTCTGAAAACAGAAATCTCACATTGTTTTAGTGTTTTTTTTATCTACAAACATACAGGCTTAACTGAACAGCATGCTTACCTGCTGGGCATACTGCCTCCTTCTGTGATGGCGTCACACCATAGGTTGAAACCCACACTTACTATTGTGCTGGACAGGAATACAGCAAACACTACGAATGTGCTGATGAGCAGGTTTAGGAAGGCATTGAAGATTGAGCTATATAAATAGAAGAGAGATAGTTTACAAAACTCATTGTTTACACACTCCTGCCATTCTAAATATGTACTATTTTTTTCTTCTGTGGAACACAAAAGAGGATATTTTGCAGAATGTTGAGTTGCTCTTTTCCATAAAATGAAAGGACAGTGATTCACACTGTTTAACTCCAAAACGCACAAAATAAACTTCAAGCACCCCATATGACTTCTATTCCAAGTGTCCTGAAGATATACAAAAAAAAAAATATATATATATATATAATCCGGATCTGGGCTGACTGGGATGAGATGTGCAAAAACAAATGATGTTTGACACCATTGGCACAAAGCATCTTGATGTTTTTTTTTTTGGCCATCATACCTGGAGTACATGGACAACTTCTATGGTACTTTTATTTTTATGTGAAGGACTTTTTTGCTGGGAAAATCAAAAGGATGTGGCGCTAACACATTTTTGTAAGAAAAATATCCAAATATATATCTTTATAAACTATAAAGTTATACGGCCGTACATATTCCGCCGTCTAGTTCTGGCGGAAGAGTGACCTCTGACCCAACTCATGACGTGTTGAAGCAGAGAATAGAGCAAAACAAAACACAGTCATGAATTAGAAGTCTTAAATGAGAATTTTTAAAGAGAAATGTCAGAGGAGGTTTAGTTTGTGGTCCAGAACTATTAGTTTGAACCGCGAGAGCTGTCTACTCTCACCTAAGCACACGCTACTCCTCCAACCTACGTCATTCACCAGAACTCAACTCTCTCGTGAACGTGAGGACAGTCGATATTATCTAGAGATTAAAGTTTATAAAGTTATAATTATGGATATTTTTCTTACAAAAACGCATCTCTTCGCTTCAGAAGGCCTTTATTAACCCTCCGGAGCTGTTTGGATTACTTTTATGATGGATGGCTGTAAGTTACTCCATTTCACCATTGGAATACCATTCACTCCCATTATAAAGCTTGGAAGAGCCAGGATATTTTTTAATGTTAATCCAATTATGTTTGGCTAAAAGAGGAAAGTCATATACACCTATGATGGCTTCAGGGGGAGTAAATTATAGGATCATTTTCATTTTTGGGTGAACTAACCCTAATTTAGTTATAACCTACTATTTAAAGAGTATAATATTTAGCATCTATTAAAAGTAAACCACATGGCCTTTGATGCCAGGCTAGAGACTAAAATCAAATAGCAATAATTAATCAATATAATCTCAATCAGTATGCAAATTCATTAAATTACTTTTGAACATTTCTGTGACTAAATCATTCAAATGTATTAATCAGCTCAATTAGACTTTATTAGGCCATGAAACCTACATAATAGAACTCCATAATCACAGATAGATAGTATCAGTTTATTATGATATTGAACAATTCTCCATAATAAAATATTTAACTAAAGTATGCTGCTGTATGACATCACATAACTGCATCCATGCTTCCCAATCACCGCAACGGGTTTATTAGCTTACATGTGAGACATCAGATTCACAAGTTAAACGATGAAATGAAGAATCACTCACTCGTCGTGGCCTTTGCAGATGAAGAGCAGAAGCCTCCAGGCTTGCACGGCGGCCAGGATGAGGGACGCGATGGCGACAGCGGTGATGAAGCTGCAGGAGGACTGAGGTCCCCATTCCTCAATGATGAAGCGCTGCTTAGACACCGTGAAGTTCTCATTCTGCCACATACCCCGGGTAAAAAGCAGACATTTTCCACGAAAATCCTCCGTGTTTTCCGACATCGGTACTATCGCTATAAAGCCAAAGACGAAGGCTAAAAAATAAAGGATGCATTGCGCAAATATTAAATTATCCATTGGCATTTTGTCCGAGCTGTGTTGTCAGTGCGGCTCGAGCTCTATCTCGCGCTGCTGCGGCTGCGCAGTCGAACTCTGCAGCACAGGCGAGCAGAGATACAGCTGAGGGCATTTTTGGAGAAAAAAGAATCAGAACCCCACAACACTTATTTGAAGTAGTTTTTAATGGAAGGCTAATCAATACAAAATGCTAAAAACATCGGGTAACACGTTTAATACACACTTACTACTGTAGGCCTACATTATTAAATGAACAAATCATTACCTAAGCTAAGTCAGTCAGTTTTATTAGTGTAGGGCTTTTAACAGTAGGCCTACTTATTGTTTCAAGAATAGGCAGCTTTACAGTAGTTTGATAACAAAATTCTACTTATTTTTATATAACACCGAAAGGTTAAGTCAAATGTAAGCTTATTACAATCATCTAGACACAGACTAAAATAAAATAAACATTAATTAAAATATTCATTAAATATATTACATTATATTATATTATTCAAAAATTGCACATAAAAATACAGAACCAGTTTACAAAGCATGACAGAGCAAAAATCAAGCTATATGAACTCCATTCAGTTCTGAATCAGAACAGACCTGTGATCCTTTTGACATTCCACATGTGAACTCCATTAACACAGTCTTCTGGCTTCAAGAATACTACACAATACTAATTCAATGAAAGATCTGAAAATTAAAATAGTTCATTTTAGAATGGTGAATGCATGAATCTTTGTGTTCCACACAAGGTAAAAAGAATAAACGCTGAATATATGTCTTTTATCATCTATAAGTTTAATGAGATGACCAGAGTATATTTCTGAGCCTGCTGCTATAGAAATACTTCTTTGAATTTACAAACATATTTATTACCTCAAATGGTGCAGTCATGGTCAGAATTTTTGGCACCCTTGGTAAATATGATCAAAGATGCCTGTGAAAATAAATCTGCATTGTTTATCCTTTTGATCTTTCATTTATAAAACTTGCAGAAATATAACCTTTCATTGAAGTAAAATAATTGAAAGTGGGGGAAAAAACCCTTATGGTAATGAAGCTTAGACATTTTTCGGAAAAAAAAAAAGATCTTAAACATTTCAATTAGAAAAAGGAAAACACGTTTGATTTATTTCTAAATAAATTTTCTTTTCTTTTTCATTTTTTGTTAGAAGTTGTGAAATGAATGTAATATTGTGATAAAAGAAAAATATGATTTTACTAGCCCATTTACTATATAGTTAATATTTTATCCAAGACATGAAAATGTACTTCATAACAGTACATACATAAAACTTTAAGAAGCAGAAGGAAGGCCATGAGGTGCTTGCTCGGGATTTGAGAGTCACTCGGCACCACATACTGTACTGTACTGTACTGTTGTAATGATGCAGCAGACACTAGGGGATCCATTTGCAGCATTTATAGAGTAGTCAAACAGGCAGGGATCAACAACAGCAAACAGGGCAATGGAGACAAGGCAGAGATAAACCAGATAACAAGCAATGGTCGGGGCAGGCGGCGAGAAGCAAGGTCCAGTAACAATCCAAGTCGAGGTAGGCAGAGAGCGACCAGAAACGGGGTACACAGTCCAAGGTCAAGGCAATAAATAATCCAGTGATAGACGCTCAGAATGACAGCCAGAAAAGTCAAGACTTTGCACTGGTGTGGTGCGTGGAAGTGGTTTATATGTGTTTGTGTGTGAATGAGATGCAGGTGTGTGTAATCAGCGCCGTGCAGGTGTATGGTGTTTGGTGTAATCAGTCCAGGGAGGTGCATGATGGGAAATGTGGTCCGTGATAACCCAGGGAGTGAGTGGCTAATCGTGACAACTGTACACGCTTCAGCTGTTTTATACAAAGTGGATTTGTAAGGCGCAGAGCAGCCAAGAAACCATTCTTGCAGAACGGCAACAAGCAGAGGAAATTACAGTATGTGGGTCCATTTACCTTTGAGTAACAACCAGTGCCAGAAAGTCCATTGAAGCAATGAGTGCAAATAAGTGAAACGGTTGGTTACATAGAGGCCTTCTGTAAAGTGCAGTGAAAGCACTGTCACGGCCTGTACAGTAAGAGCATCATAAGATTAACAATATTGTGTTATCACTTGGACAGGACAATAAGAAACCATATTATATAGTGTTTTTACACTGTTAAAATTTTTTACCTTTTCAAGTATAATCAACTTGGTTGTAAAAGTAATTTCAACTTAAATTAGGGGCCAAGCACCGAAGGTGCGGAGGCACCTATTGTATCTGTTCCGGTTCTTATTATTATTCTTCTTCTTCTTCCGACTGGGCGTCTATGGCAGCCCATAGAACCGTTCCCGGGAAAGTTGTTCCGATTTGACATTCTGATAGAGGACAGTCCCAACAGTAATTGCACCAATTTTGGTGTCTTTAACTCATTCCCTCTAGCGCCACCAACTGTCCAAAATTTCACTTTTATTATGCTAATAACTTTTGAACCGTAAGGCCTATCAACAAAATTCTTTTTTCTTCTGATTCCTGAGCTCACGGCGATTCGATTGCATCATATGACGTCAATTTCCGTCATAAAAATATGGCCGCCATTTTGAATTGTCCAAAAAACCTACTTTTGCGAACTCGTCCTAGACGGTTTGTCCGATTTTCACCAAAATTGCACCAGATCATCTCCAGGCAGTGCCGACAAAAAGTTATGGAATTCAAGATGATTCGCTTAGCAGTTTTCGATAAACGCACAAACTAATTTAACGTAGCGCTTGCGAAAACAGACGTAAGGCTGTATCTCCGCAACGCTTAATCGTATTCAGACCAAACTTGGTACATGTCATCACAAGCATGACCTGAGGCTACATGCTGCGTTTCGGCGCAGCGCCACCTACTGTTCCGGAGATATGAAAAATGGCTATTTTTGCTTATAACTTCTGAACGGTTTGTCCAAAAATCATAAAAGGGGTCTCGTTAGATTCAGAGCGTCATGCCGAGTCGACTGATATCCAATTTTCCCAGATCGGCCATTTTGGCTGTCGGCCATTTTGAATTATGTGCTAAAATGCTGTATTTTTTGAACGCATCAACGAATTGTTACGAAACTCGGTATGGGTCATCAGTACGATGCCCTGAAGGAGCCTGAGAAGTTTCGAAACAGCGCCACCTAGTGGTAAAATTAAAATCTAAAATGCTTATAACTCTGGCTGTGGTTGACGTATTTTCACGAAAGTCATATTATTAGTCTCCTGAATCCTTTCCAAGTCCAACGATACCAGACTTGCCAGGTTTCGGCATATGGTTTGTGCAGCGTTGCAATTTAGCGCTTAAAAAACATTTGCAGATATCTTCGAAACCGCTAGTCCGATCAAGACGAAACCACCGTCAGAAGTTTGGAAACATAGGTCGCTGGCTATACGCCAATGCCCAAATGCCCAAATATTGATAGTAAGGGGTCGTAAAATTCAATCAAAGTCACGTGTCAGTCATTTTTGACGTGTTTTTTCACATAAATGTCTATAACTCCGAAGCGAATTGAGATATTTTCACCAAAATCGACACACATATGTATGGGCTCACTCTGAGGACACGTAAAAAAAATTGTAGGATTATACCTCTTGGTGGCGCTATAATAGAACAAAACGTGAAATTCCCATTGATTTCAATACAGTTTTGTGATGTAAAATGCTATACTTAATGAATGCATTGCTGTAACATTATGCAACTCAGAAATTGCCACCAGCACCTTGCCCTGAAGGCACTGAAAAGATTTTGAGACAGCGCCACCTGTTGGTCAAAAATTCAAATTACATTTCCAAAAATGCTAATAACTTTTGAATAAAACAGCCTATTGTAATGACACTGATCTTAATAGATTCCTTGGGTCATGCCGAGAACATGGATACCAATTTTGACGTATTTGGAGAAACTTCCTGTCCGCCATCTTGATTTTCATTGAATACCTACTTTTTCGAACTCCTTCAAGGCCGTTTGTGCGATTTTCACCAAAATCGAATCCCACCATCTCCAGACCGTCCCGACTAAAAGTTATGGATTTCGTGACGATAGACGAAACCGTTTTCGTATACCGCAGCAGCAAAGTTGAGGCATGCTGCCAAAATGACTACTCGGGCTTTATCTCTGCAATGCTTTGACATTTTGACACCAAAGTTTGTATGTGTCATTGTCACCTCACTCTGACCACATCACATCGATTTCGTAACTGCGCCACCTATTGGTCGAAAGTGATAATCCATTAAATCATCTTAAAAGTTACTGTATATATGATTTTTTAGCCATTTGCCCAAACTTCTCTTAAAATGTCTTTAATTGCTCCTTGCTGCAGTTGGTCTGCCACTCCCGCCCATGATGGCATCTGTTGCCGCTTCTTGCGCTTGGCCCCGGTAATGGCTGCTTGCAGCTATATTTTTAATTGAATCTCGTATAGCTTAATTTAAAAAAATCAATTGTTTAAAGAGTTGTTACAAGAGATAATCTAAAAACATAAGTTACCATGACTGATTAATAATTTAAAGTGTACAAATAATTTTAGCAATAAACGTGAGTTCCTTTGATGTCCAAATACCTTTGCATAATATTGTGTAAATACTGTGCCTTGAAAAAGCATTCTTTCATTTAACTGAACAGAAGATTCATCATTAAAAATGCATAGAATTTCAAATTGTAACTTTTTAAAGATGATGTGGTTGTGAATTTTTTAACATTAATTTATTTTGAAAAATATTCTGTGGTAAATGATTTCATCCATATAACTAATTTCTAATTGGTTAAACTGATGATGTTACAACTACATATGCAAACAGCAAACGTTTTTTTCTTTTAAGATTGTTTGATTCGTTTACTTGTCTTTCCTCGGCGGCCTCGACGTGAAGTTGATTCACTGCCTGAAAGCACAAAATTAAATGAAATTTTAAATAAAATAAATAAAATATTTTTCAATATGAATAGTTTTTCAAAATAAAAGTGTCTCATTTCCTCTGAATGTGTGTGGATGGGATGAGAGAACCAATATCCTGGTGCCATTAATCAGTGCAGTAATCATATAAAAGAATACAGCTATAAAGGGCCTGATTAAATGTCTTTGAGAGAGATTTTTGGCACTCTCATTTGTCACAACAGGAAATAATTCAGTTGAAACAAAAAGGTAATACATTTTTTTGCCATAACCTTCATATATGCATTCTGTTAACGGCTGCTAGAAGAACAATCATCACAGTCCATGAATAGAAATGAAAGGTGATTTAACATGAAATCATTGTATAGTGACTGAAATACTGATGTCACAACCAGGGACGTGCACAGGAATGTTGAGCGGGCAGTTGTTCTGACCTGAAAAAAGGTCAGAGCAACCTTGTCAGAGTTTTTCAGTATAAAAGTAAATCGGGTTTAAATGTCAGGAGTTCCTGTCGGGACGAAAGTAACACTTGTTACTTTTGTCCCGCTACAGTGAAAACATATAGTTACATTATGTTGAGAAGTTATGTTATGCTTATTTAATTTAATTTTCATATTTTTCATGTTGAAAAAACATTTTATAAAATGGATTGACATTAAAAAAAATATTAAAACAGTTACTTTTGAAACATCTGATTGAACTGAAATTTAAAATGAAAATGTAAATTACCTATTTTGCTATTTTATCTTTTGCAAAGATAAAGGCCAAAATATGTTTGCAGTTATATAACAAGGTCACTCAGGTATATTTAGGATAAAAAAAACTAAAAAAAAAGATCTAGCAAAAAAATCTAGCTTGTATATTGTTGTTACTCTTGACCCACATCTGTGTTACTTTCGTCCCAACTGACGGGGTCGAAAGTAACATGAGCAGTCTTATGTTCAAAGTGAAACTATAATTAAGTTGTTCTACATTTTTACAAAATACCACCTGGTATTGATAGACCACACTTGTGAGTGACTGACCACATCAAAAATGTATCTCTGTCTAAACCATCATCTTTTAAAATGATGTTTTTCTGAAAAATGTTACTTTCGCCCCTGCTCTCCCCTATTTATTAATATATATATACACACAATATATGTCTTGCTACACTGCAGCATAATAAAATGGTTCTCACACTCCAGTAATATTTCTGTGAATTGAATTAATCTTGCACTTGTTCATAGTTTTTGTATTATGTCTGAATATAATATATATATACAAATTGCCTTATCTGACCGTGTTTATGTCCAAACTCAATGCCTCATGGTCTTATTATTATTTATAAAGATTGCAAAAGTCAGAGATGGCAGGATTATGATATACAACTTTGTAAACAGTATAGAAAATGTATTAACAATATATTAAATGTCACCAAAATACACATGAGAAAAAGAGTTCCTCATATTATTGTTTATTGTTTTTATTATTATTATTATTATTTACATTTTTTATTTGAAAATAAATAATCTGGATTGAATTGACAGATAAAAAAAAAAACTTTAGATTTCGGAAAAAAATACAATCCTTTTTTAACCTTTTGGTGTCCCGTACATTCAGTTGTGCTTCTTGCTCGTATTCAGTTCTGATGGTACATGGTAACTGGGCAACTACGCATGATTTGTAGTATGATTGCGTAAAGGGAACAGGAATTCCGGTAGGGAACAGAATCGACTGACGTGCAGCGCTGCAGCCACATAAACAGAGTTTGCCCTTCTTTCTGACTTTCACTTTCGGTGCCCGAATGGAAGTGAATGAGGCTTTGCGTTTTTTTTTTGTTTTTTTTTTTTAGAATCTAGGCCTACGTGAAATTCTTCATCCTTTGTAGCTAAGATTTTTTTTTTTTTTTCTCGGAAGGGCAACACGAGTCGAGAAGGGCATATGGGCAGTCGCCCGGGCAACCTGAGCAACCCCCCTGTGCACGTAAAAAAGCCCCATTGGGGATAAATTACATAGAATAATATATTGACTTTGCAGGGCCTGAAATAAACATTCCAAAGGGCAAGTTACATAATTACCATAGAGCATAGTATATTAATTATGCATTATCACCAATTAAGCAGATGAGATGAGATGAGATTGTGAGACTGATGAGTTAAACTCTCACTCGTTGTACAGAAGCAAACAATTAACATGCAAAGCTTCCATGTGTTCATTTTTAGCAGTCTAATTACAAGGACAGGCTTTCAGTAATCAAGTGATTATGTTGAAATAAAATGATTATGCAATGCACAGCTGCAATGCAAAAATCCACTCACTTTACTGATGCAATACTGCCACTATGTGGGCACAAGTCTATTCTAGGATGTTTCTGTAAATGTCTCTTACACAAATCAGAGGTAAATGAGCAAGTTATACCTGTGACTTCTCGTTTTTCCACTTGTGGATTGGATGGAAAGTCTAAGAAGCTTCAAGCCCGTGAGGTGGGGGACGTCGTGGGTCAGGAGATGTCCGCTTTGCTATAGAGGAGCCTGAGAAGATTGCTTATTAAATTAGTGGCCCAGAGAATAAGGACAAGGAGTAAACACTAAAAAAAAAAAAAAAAAAGTAAATTTAAAGGTACACAATGTAACTTTTTTGTTCAAAAATTAACAAATACAAAGTCAATACATCATCAGTCTTTCTTCCAAAACGTGTTTTTGTCTTAACCTGATTCACTATGGTAAGCCTATTATAATTATTTTAGACGGGCAGGATGGTTTATGGGGTGGGGGTGGCATAGGTTAGTTGGCACGATCAAGAAAGGTTGATGTGGAGCATTTGAATCTCTAACCTATGGGGAATCACTCGTTTAAAAAAAAACAGATCAGAAGAGAGTCTGCTGGGGAAAAGAGAATGCGACAGAGCTCGTAATAAAACAAGAATCAATGTTAGCTTCGCTTTTCAGAGATGGTGAGAACTGAGGGATTTGAAAAGTTGTAAAAGTGACACGGAGATAGCGTTTGGTGAGTAAGGTATTTTATTGAACAGATAAATTGTAGTTCTCTAACAGAGTTCATAAAGCATTATCTATTGTGAAGAATTATGGTTGTTGTAGTGCTGTGATGGAATTTATTTTCAAGAAAGTACCGTGTCTATTAATGGATATAGCTAGAGTAATGTGGATATAGTAGAGTAATCCTTTCCATCTAATCTGGTTATAGTAGTGAATGTTTAATGAGCAGTAGAATAATCTTTTCTTTAGTTATAAGAAAGAACCATATTCATCCGCAGAGCTGAAGAACAACCAAAACAATGTTCTTCTGCAAAATGCATGCAGTTTTGTTTTTTAACCGCTAGAGGGCCAAAATAATATTTATTTAAAACTTTAATTTATTAAATGTAACAGTAGTTTCAAATTGACAAATAAATAAAAATATTTAAAAAAATGTTATGTAATCCATAATTAAAATTGTACAGTAGTTAGCAGTAAAATAATAATCAATCACAGTTGTTAAATGTAGAAACCAAATTATGGATTCATAACTACTCATTATACATTTATTTATTCATTTTAAATGAAAAAGCAGCAGCCAATTGTTTTTCTTAATCAATTCGGTCGTTTAAAAAAAATCCCTGAGACATGTCAGACAGCCAATGGCAACCAATGTTTATTGATTGTTATGTTTAACAATTATGTTAAACAGTTATGTTTCTACATGAATTATTATGTTATTAAGTTATGTATTGGTCAATCTGAAATGTTATTTATTTATATGTTAATATTTTCATGAATACATTGAAATTAGTGGCGCTTATTCATCACAATTGAATGTTTCACTAAAGGGTGCCAACTAAAAGTATCTAAATTCTTTTTCTTTTTTTCAACGGTATATGCAATTTTTTATTATTTTACAAACTCCTCTTTGTGAAATGTTTGGTTTTGTTTGTGCACGTGTTATAGTAATAAAATAATTTTATAGTATTTTATTATTTATAAAGAGTAAAAGATTAACTAAAACTTAATTTTGATTTTTAGTTAATCTTTTCCGGATCACATTTAATAAATTGCCTTTTTTTAAACAAATACTATTTTTCTGAATATTTAAAGAACACTAACAAAGCTGATGTTCATATAAAAAATTAAAAATAAATAAATAAATGTACGAACCCAATCCAAATCACATTAAATGATGTTGCAATACATGGTCACATTATTTATAAATGAATGAATGAATGAATGAATGAATGAATGGATGAATGAATGAATGAATGGATGAATGGATGAATGAATGGATGAATGAACTGATCCAAATCACATTTATTGATGCTACATTACATGGTCAGAATTTTTATTTAATAACATTTAATTTAATTTATATATTTTTTTAAGAATAATATCAATGTATACATTTGTATTTCACTCATACATGTGAGTTGATTTACAGTTTAAATAAAAAGCTGTAATATAGTCATTAACATGTCACTCACCCCTACAGGCTTCAGCTCCAGAAAGCTGGAGGTTCCTGACGCCTCAACACTATCAGAATCCTGCAGATATGAATCATACTCTGTTTTTGGCTCTCTTGGTGAAATAATCCACTCTTCAGTCTCAGTCCGATTCTTGGGCTTGATGCTAACGGCATTATCCACAGTTTTATGGTACGTGAACTTCTCTGTAAAAAAAGAAGGATAAGTGTCATCCCACATGCTCACTCTGAGGCACAAGCAATCCTCAGAACAACTGTATTGCTTAAAGGTTGTTCTTTCATACTGTAGCTAAGTTACTGTATATAGAAGCATCAACATTTAATTTGTCTAAGATATATCACCCAAAAAAAAAACTGCTATTTAAAAATAAAAATAAATATAAAAATTAAGTATGTAAACTATATCAAACAGAAAGTGTGCAGCATAGCTCAGATTATTTTTACTTGAGAGGTTGAGAGGTTTATTTAAATTCATTAAGACATTAAGATCTCCTCTGAAACTCTTTTCTCAAGAGGTCTTTTTCTCAAGAGAAAGATTCTGCAAAACACAAGCAAAAGTCTGAGATTAATAATTGAGATATTACAGACATGATCTCTTCAGTGATTATTCTGTCGTGTGGAATGAGTCGACCGCTTTAGATTTTAAATTATGAGGAAAATTTCAATTGATTAAAAAACTACCAGTCATAAATGTCATTGAGTCACCATGATTGGGTGATAAAAGGTTATGACTCGGGAACTGAGCACACTGACTGACTGTCCTCATTACTGTAGCAGTTCGGGTGGAGGTTACGTGTGCTCAGGAGCCTATAACACAGCATCATCATCCATGTGGAAGCATTTCATAGTAACAGCTATAAAGCCTTTTGCTCGATTAAATAACAATGACAAAACGGAATGTTTAAAACATTTCACACTGCTAGATTTGTAATAATTTTGGGATGATTTTGTCAGTTGGATATCATATAGCGACATAACAGAATGACCAAATTAATTCAAATTCACATGAAACGGAAGTTGCAATAGTATTTTTGTGAGTGAAAGGGCTTCTCAAACAAGAAAACATAGAGACTAGATTTTGTCCATCTGTAATTTCTAAAAACACAAACAAAAATATGTTCTAAAAATGTTCTGCTAACGTTCCCATTAAGTTATGAAATGTTATTGCTGAATGTTTTAAATGTTAATATCTATATATTTCTTGGATCATAATACAAACATTATGGGAATATATCTTTTGAATGTTTTCTTTTTAGACGAAAATCCAACTAAAACGTTTAAAAAAAAACTTCCATGAAGTAAAGTGATGTTTTTAATAGGATATATTGACAATATTATTAAAGACCAGATAACTATGAATGAATGTTCTATTAACGTTACTGGAAAAATGTTTGTTCATAACTTTGAGAGAGCTTTGCCAGAACCTTAGCCAATGTTCTGAGAACGTTCCCTGTTAGCTGTGATTGGATGGTTGTGGTTTACTATTGCTGTGATGTCATGTGAGTGACAGGTTGTCCCGCCCTCACGCCAGTAAACACGTCATCAGAGAAGAGAAGTACGGTGGCCGAGAGAGCTCAACGCGCTGCAACTGAAGAAAACACATGCAAATGGAAAAGATTTCTGTATTTGGTTGTGTTGTGAGTATTTGGAGCACACATGTGTTGTGAAACTGATGAAGATGTTTTCTTAATTTGTGGGTGTTTTTCTATTTGCATGCGTTTTCTTCGTTTGCAGCGCGTTGAGCTTTCTTGGCCACCGTAGTACGGAGATACTGTTGCAAGCGGGTAAGTAAATATTTGAGATGCAAGGGTAGTTTGTTTTCTAACATTATTCTCTCAACAGACATTTACTGGACACTGTCTGAATGTTTATGAAGGATCATGTGACACTGAAGACTGAAGTACTGATGTCCAATGTGTCCAACTGGTGTCCAATGTATTTCAGTTGACAAAGTTATCTCAACTTTTGGAAGTAAGGGTGTGTTTACACAACAACAGTGTACTTAAAACAGAAAGGTTTCTCCTTTGCGTTTTTTGCACACAGACGAAAACATTGTCAAAACGACCCATTACACATGGATTTGCGAAAACGACAAAATATGTTTTATTCTGCTGCTAGGCCAATAGCTGTCACTTTGTATAGAAATACTACATGTACACGCCTATAGAGTGAACACGTAATACGCATGCGCATGACGTCATTGTTTACACAGAGACGATAACGGTATCGTTTTCAAAAGCTTGTGTTTTCAGGCCACCAATACGCTCTTGTCGTGTAAATGAACTGCCAAAACGCATTAAAAGTTTTACGTTTTTAATTGAAAAACTAAAACGGTCCCCTAAAACTCCAAAAAGCCCATGCAAAAAATAAACAAAATCAATGAGTTGAGTTTTTTTTACAGTGCTTGTTTCTTACCTTCTTTTCTTTGGTAGTGAACATATTTCAGAAATAGATTGTCTGAGTATCCTGACAATATCTCCAGGGGTCAGTTGGTCATCCATTTGGTACAGCCATGCAGACAGTGGACAAGGAGTCTGTCCTTGAAACCCCATCATTTACACAGAATAAGAGGACTACATCTAACATCTTACAGTATTTTTGAGATGAGTAGTTGAGGATAGTCTACCTGGTTCAGGTCTTACTGGACGTTGACCTATTGTTTCTTGATTCCCTATTTGTGCTTCATTGGACTGCATATTTCGGCTTTCCGTCAAATGGAGATGAGCCATACCCTGCCATGAAAATTAGATGGTTGTCAAAGAACAGATTTGTTTTCCAAATACCCCAGGGAGAAAATCATTACTGTGTATCACCTCGCATAGTGTGGCCAATGGATGACTACAAATCCCACGATTCTCACAGACATGAATGAAGTGTTTGGACAAATGAACGTCTTCAGTATGAAGTCCTCTGAGCAGAGCCCAAGCTGCAGAGATACATCAGAAAAATAATCATAACCCATAAGTATTCGCAATATAGGGGTCACTGTGATTTTGCTAAGACCTGTTCCTGGATCAGCATATTTTGTTAAACTTGAAACAACATTCCTGTCCAAAAATGTGTCCTAACCCTATCCCCTAAAAACCCAACCCTACCCATTGGTTATCCCTAAAATCCGAGGTAAATGACAGGTGAATAACACTGATGTTGAAGCACATAGCCCTGATTGTAAGACTAAACTTGACTTAAACTTCAAATCTTATTGGTTGATTAGAATGTCATTCCAGGATCAACAAAGATTTCAATTCAGGAACATACTTGGCAAAATTATGCTCACCACAATATAGGACGATTTTGCAGAATAAGAATTATTGTGATTTACTTGTTCTGTATCAATACATCCACACAGAGTTTGATATCATGAATGTTCTCCATGGCTGGTGTGATGCTGTATAGATACTTCAGTGCTGCTTGATTCTCTCCCGTCCTCAATAAGGTCCTCAGAACAGCACTGTGGTGCCATGACAGTGCTGGAGGACAAGCTCTTGGGCTCAATAAGACATCCATTGAATCCTGGGAATAAAAAGTGCCATATGTTCAGCAAACAAGGAGTTTAGACCCATGCAATATGATACCAATTAGTGATAACACTGAATGATGGTATTAAAAAGCATCTCACTGTTACTAATCCGTGATCTAGAAGCCAAAATCCCTAAATCTGTTGGGAAAAGGCAGATGGGATACTGAAAACACGGCAGAATGACTGCAGGAGGTCATCCTTACATTGCAGGAAGTTAGACACAGGACAAAGTACATTACCTGGAGCCTTATTAAAGAAAGTTAACTAAAAGTGAGACATGAATATTTGTAAATAATAGGTTTAACTTTATTTTGATGGTCCCCGACATTCTGTTGACTTTAAGTAACCTGCACCTACATGTCAGATAACTCCTGTTAGAGTATTAGTTAGGTTAGAAGGGTTCGGGTTAGTAGAATAAGTTGACACACACTTGCAAAGTTATTCATTAGAATGTCTGTTGGGGGAGCATCAAAATAAAGTGTTAGCAGATGTTAAGCAGACAGTTTAATACGTTTAATATGAGAGTTAGTTGACATGTAGGTGCAACGTTACAGTCAAGCGAATGTTGGGGACCATCAAAATAAAGTGCAATATAGGCCTAATGTAGTCTCTTGTGCTCACCAAGGCTACATTTATTTGATCAAAAATACACTAAAAATAGTAATGTTGAGAAATATTATTTTAATTTAAAATAATTGTTTTCTATTTTTTCCTGTGATGGCTAAACTGAATTTTCAGCATCATTACTCCAGTCTTCAGTGTCACATGATCCTTCAGAAATCATTCTAATTCTGATTTCTAATTCTCAATAAATATTTCCTATAATTGAAAACAGTTGTTGGTTAATAGTTTTGTGGAAACCACGCTGCATTTCTTTTTAGGGTTCTTTGATTATTAGAAAGTTCAAAAGAACAGCATTTATTTGAAATATATTTTGTAACATTATAAATATCTTTACTGTCACTTTTGATCAATTGAATGCAGCCCTGGTGAAATTTTTATTTTATTTTTTTCTGAATATGAAATACTATCTAAAGTACAGGTCCTTCTCAAAAAATTAGCATATTGTGATAAAGTTCATTATTTTCCATAATGTAATGATACAAATTAAACTTTCATATATTTTAGATTCCTTGCACACCAACTGAAATATTTCAGGTCTTTTATTGTTTTAATACTGATGATTTTGGCATACAGCTCATGAAAACCCAAAATTCCTATCTCAAAAAATTAGCATATCATGAAAAGATTCTCTAAACGAGCCATTAACCTAATCATCTGAATCAACTAATTAACTCTAAACACCTGCAAAAGATTCCTGAGGCTTTTAAAAACTCCCAGCCTGTTTCATTACTCAAAACCACAATCATGGGTAAGACTGCCGACCTGACTGCTGTCCAGAAGGCCATCATTGACAACCTCAAGCAAGAGGGTAAGACACAGAAAGAAATTTCTGAACAAATAGGCTGTTCCCAGAGTGCTGTATCAAGGCACCTCAGTGGGAAGTCTGTGGGAAGGAAAAAGTGTGGCAAAAAGAGGTGACCGGACCCTGATGAAGATTGTGGAGAAGGACTGATTCCAGACCTTGGGGGATCTGCGGAAGCAGTGGACTGAGTCTGGAGTAGAAACATCCAGAGCCACCGTGCACAGGCGTGTGCAGGAAATGGGCTACAGGTGCCGCATTCCCCAGGTCAAGCCACTTTTGAACCAGAAACAGCGGCAGAAGCGCCTGACCTGGGCTACAGAGAAGCAGCACTGGACTGTTGCTCAGTGGTTGCATGTCATTCGGAAATCAAGGTGCCAGAGTCTGGAGGAAGACTGGGGAGAAGGAAATGCCAAAATGCCTGAAGTCCAGTGTCAAGTACCCACAGTCAGTGATGGTCTGGGGTGCCATGTCAGCTGCTGGTGTTGGTCCACTGTGTTTTATCAAGGGCAGGGTCAATGCAGCTAGCTATCAGGAGATTTTGAAGCACTTCATGCTTCCACCTGCTGAAAAGCTTTATGGAGATGAAGATTTCATTTTTCAGCACGACCTGGCACCTGCTCCCAGTGCCAAAACCACTGGTAAATGGTTTACTGACCATGGTATTACTGTGCTCAATTGGCCTGCCAACTCTCCTGACCTGAACCCCATAGAGAATCTGTGGGATATTGTGAAGAGAAAGTTGAGAGACGCAAGACCCAACACTCTGGATGAGCTTAAGGCCGCTATCGAAGCATTCTGGGCCTCCATAACACCTCAGCAGTGCCACAGGCTGATTGCCTCCATGCCACGCCGCATTGAAGCAGTCATTTCTGCAAAAGGATTCCCGACCAATTATTGAGTGCATAACTGAACATAATCATTTGAAGGTTGACTTTTTTTTTGTATTAAAAACACTTATTTTATTGTCGAGATGAAATATGCTAATTTTTTGAGATAGGAATTTTGGGTTTTCATGAGCTGTATGCCAAAATCATCAGTATTAAAACAATAAAACAACTCAAATATTTCAGTTGGTGTGCAGTGAATCTAAAATATATGAAAGTTTCATTTTTATCATTATATTATAGAGAATAATGAACTTTATCACAATATGCTATTTTTTTTTAGAAGGACCTGTATATAAATTATATTATAGGTTATTTAATAGCTAAACATTTGTAAACTAAAAATGGAAAAGATATACAAACATATATATATATATAACCTTTATTATGGGTAACAGAATTTTGAATTAATGAATGACAACATTTCAACATGAAAATATTACAATAAAAACAAGCAGGATACAATGGCTTGGACAGACACCATGTCAATATTATGCAGCAGCACTAGCTTTAGTAAAGCTTCTAGAGAGGGTGGTGGGTACGCTTGGCTGGCACAGTCTTCTGAAACCCATATAGGTCCGTGTTGTTTGTCCATATGAGCTACCATACTCTGAATAAGAGAACTCCATCGGTACTTATCCTCAGCATAACTGCTGATGAGAGACAGAGCATGAGAATATTGGTTAGTATTTAATAACTAATGAATTCATTAATTACTGTTTAATGCCATGATTTTGTCAGAGTGGAAAAGTAGTTACCTCAACTGCAGAAATGTTCTTCTTTGTTTGTGGTCCATCTCACGCCACATCTGAGATATCCTCTTCAGCTCATGGGCTTCTAAAAAAAGACAAAGCAAACAGAAATAAAAATAGCTGAAAAGCTATTAAATAGCCTATTATACAATTTAATGTAGAGGGATAGTTCACCCAAAAATTAAGATATTTTGAAGAATGTCGGCAACCAGACTGTTGACGGTAGCCATTACTTCCAGAATATTTTTCCCTACTTTTCCAACTTTTACTTTTTTTTTTCCAACAGAAGAAAGAAACTCATACAGGTTTGGAACAACTTGAGGGTGAGTAAATGATGACAGAATTTTAATTTTTTGGTTAAACTATCCCTTTAATGTAAGTTTTCAGATATTACCTTTCATGTGGTGTGTTATACAGCTGTTTGTGAATGTAAAATGTCTGAAAAGTTTCAAAGATCAAAGTGCACGACAAATGGGGTTATTGTGTTTCCCAAAAGAAAGAACCGATTGTGAACTGCCTGAAATGAGTCATCAGCAATTCCAGTCTTACTTTCTGCATGAAATTACACAGGTTTGTCACACATTTGCATAATGGCAGTCTATGATCTTCATTGGCTCACTGTGAGCAAAGAGGTGATGCTGCAATGTATATTATGAGAAATCTTTTGACCTTGGATACATATAAACCTATTACAGAAGCCCTCCAAAACAAAATTAGGAACCTTTAAGATAGCAGAGAAGGGGCACTGTACATAAATGAATACTTTAGAGCAGGGCTGCATTAAATTGATCAAAGTGACAGTAAAGACATTGTAAAGACACAAACTTCACACTTCATATCCCAACAGTGTCATACTGTACTGTTGTTTACAAACATATTGACATCCTGGGATTTTTTTTAAATATCACAAACATTTCCCAGTACATTGTTTTGGTATCTACATAAATTGTACATTTTTGTACATTTAAATTGTACAATTATTTCATAATTGTTTTTACTTTTTTTTTGCAGCCTTGGTGAGCATAAGAGACTATTTTCATAAACATAAAAAAAATATTACTGACCCCAAACTTTTGAATGTTGTATATTTTACTAATAACTTTGCATGTGGTTTGTCAAATAAAGTGAACAGAGACTCCAAGACTGACCTTGTTTAGAGTGTAGAGCCTCACTTTGTTTCTGTACCAGGTGGACCAGAGAAAGCAGGTTCTTCAACTTGAGGACCAGTTTATGAACTAGAGCGATAGAGTTTTCATCTCCAAACATCCACAAGCCTTTACATCGACCGAAACCTACAATCAGAGAAGAGCCAAGTGAGGTTTATCTGACCACCCTAAACAAAAGCGTTAAACCTTACTGTTTAGTAAGATTTCACTTACTCACAGAGCATTAACAGCTCCTTCCTGGCCAGTTCTGTTGAACTCTGAAGCCAGCAGTTAAAATGGGCCAAACATTCACTCATATCCCCTTCACCTATAGGAAACAACACGTCAAACAATTAATGTGTCACATCATTGTGATCCATATTGGACCGAGGCACTGGTACAATATAAGACACTACCTTAAGTCCCTATAAGTACCTTCAGTATAAAGGCCCCGTAATCAGCCAACGAGGCCCTTGATATTGTTGTCTGTTAAAGCTTTATTCCACAGAGACCTCTGTGTTTAGCATCATCCTGTTTTTCCATAAAGATCCTTCCAAGTGTTTCCACACAGAAACCTTAAAGATATCAACTACCCAATCTTGGCTTTAAAAGTTAGACCTTGGTTAAACCATGTTTACAGAAAGGAGAACAAATCTTAATATAAAAATATTTTGTGCTATTTTAACTTGTGCATATTCAAATGCTAAATAGTCAGTATAAATGTTTGTGTATTTTAACCATTATTCATCTATACAGTAAGTGAAAAATTGTCCAAGCTCATAACTCATAAACATTGCAGTACTCACCAGATAAAGCACCCTTCACCCAGTATCCAGTGGTCATATGAGTGTCCTGCATTCAGATCTGCTGAGTTAGTATGTGCTTTCCCCTGACTCAATCCCCTTAAGGCCTGAATAATCCTTCGGATTTCATTTGCTGTCAGTACATGTGGTATTACATCAAATATGCAAAAAACAGAATAAAATAAAGAATGCCCATTGTATACAACAAAGCAAACCTCGGAGTCAGAAGTCCCATTTCTAAAAGGGAATTTTAATTTATAGAAGAACATATTCTAAGCCATAAACTGTTTTGTTCAGTTCTGTTGTGTTCTGTTTTGTTTTGTTTCATTCTCTGAAATAAAAATGAATTTATTTATTTATCAATATTAGCAATATTGTTTAGCAATAATTTACATTCTTAGAAGAATAAACAAGGATCGTGTGCACATTTATAGGCCTATGTGTGTTTTGGTACATATAATGTATATATTGCCTGTGTTATGGGAAAAGATTAAAAAGTAATCCCAATTTATTTGTATTTTTTTCCCATTTTAAAAGAAACTAAGTAATATGAAAATATACAATATTTGTATTTAAATGGGATATATACAATATTAGTGCTATCAAATCGATTAATCGTGATTAATCATAGACATACACACGCACGAACACACACACACACACATTATATATATATATATATATATATATATATATATATATACACAAACTTTTTATGCTAGATGTGATTAATCACGATTCATTTATTTGTACAGCAGTACCATAAATATATAATAAATAATATAAGTAAATAATGTCATTTAACAAAAAAAGAAGGATATAAAAATGTAACTACTTGCAAGCATAGTTGGAAACTTTTAGTCTCCACACACACACACACACACACACACACACACACACACACACACACACACACACACACACACACACACACACACACACACACACACACACACACACACACACACACACACACTCCAGTCAGTGAGATTTGTGCTGGTGGCAGAAGGTACTCTTCCAAATCCAACTGGGCTGATTACTGATTAGAAAGAATTACGAGAGAGGTCACAGCTGAGTCTGCGCTAGACACTAACACACACACACATTAGTATTCATTTGCAAACAATGCATTCAGATTGTTAACCAAAAGCTGCGAACATCTGATGGAAAGAAATCACTTGGAATAGGGCGGGATGCCACTGAGGGGTGGGGACACATGGATGGGTGAGTAAGCTGTTTCTTACCCTCATGCTGGAAGCATCTCTCTCACCACTCCTGGCGGAGGACAAGCCCTGTGCCTGTGCCTGTCCGTTCAGCTGAACTCGTGTTTCGCCTGCTATTTTGAGCTTTCACTTCTCAGGCCAGGAGTATTCTTCGCTTTTTGAAGAGTTATATGTCTGAAAATATTTGCATGGTGGTAACTGTGCCGTAGATAACAATTATTGCACAAAAATGTAACCTGGATATATACTTCATGCGGTAAAATCTAAATCCAAAATCTTTATTTAATATGACTCAATCTCCATCCTTCTATTTTTCTGAGAGTTTTAAAGGTCTGCAATAATGCTCTTCTCGATATTGTCTCAGCTGTTTCTAAGTATGTTTTCTCTCTTTTTTTGCCTCTCATGCATACATTTGCAAAACAAAATGGAAATAGTTTCAGCATCACTACGTTTCTAAAGGACCTCACATGGCATCTCCAAGGAGTTTGACAAATCAAAATATAAAACGGCTTTGTTCTGCCCAATTCTTTTGTTCTTTTTTCTTTTTTTACTTCTATCTAGCTCTTCTCATTATTTAAATGAATGAGCTGCTGTTTGGCGATTGCAGTTCAAGGTTCTTTTATTGATTGACACTCACTAAGTTAGCCTAAGAAGCTAATAGCTAAGAAGCATTAGTCCATTCATGTCATCTTCTGAAAGAACCTTGTACACCTCAGTGACTTTCATCTGAAATTTTTAATTTAGCTATATGATTTTTGTACTCCATTAGACTTCCACAAAATCAATTATATAAAGTGTAGGGTTCTCTAAAATTTGGAGGCAGTTCCCACACACTACTATAAAATGGCTGTCCTGCCGGTTAGATTCACCAAAACCAAGAGAGACAAACTGGCCCAGGTTTTGTGGGTGCTGAACTGGATTTCCATTGTAACAGGAATCATCCTCTTTAGCTTGGGCATCTTTTTGAAAGTTGAAATCAACAAGCGGCAGGATCTAATGGTCGAGCGTCAGCTCCAATCTGTGCCAAACATGCTAATTGCCGTGGGACTTATAGCCTGTGCAATTAACTTTTTGGGAGGAAAGATCTGCTATGACTGTGTGGACACCAACAAGTTCTTACGTTGGAAGTTGGTGATGCTCCCGTACATCATTTGTACGTTTTTCTTCACTCTGAGCGTGCTCGTGGGTGCCCTGATGTGCTACAGCATGCTCGGACAGCTGGAGGAATCGCTGGCGTTGGGGCTACGTGACGCTATGCGTTACTACAAGGACACGGACACACCAGGCCGCTGCTTCTTGAAGCACACAGTGGACCGGCTGCAGATTCAGTTTCAGTGCTGTGGGAACGAGGGCTACAGAGACTGGTTCCAGATCCAGTGGGTCAGCAACCGATACTTGGACATGTCTCAACGGGAAGTGGTAGAGTAAGCTGGGCCTGAAACAAATAGTTATATAAATATTTATGAAATTAGTTAGTTGAAATGCCCCAATTATACTATTTTAAAGCTTCCTAATTTAGATTGGCAGGTCTCCTACAATAGGTTTACATACATCCAAGGTCAAAAAACAGTTTCATTTTCTCATAATATGAATTACAGCATCACCATAAGGTGATTTAAGGGACCACAATGGAAATAAGTCTTTGGGCTTTATTGTGTCATCCCTGACTATTTATGTATTTTTAATGTATGACACAGAGTACTGTTTCATATTTTTATATTTAAAAGGTCAAATAAAATCAATCAATCAAACCTGTTTTCTCACAGTGTCGGTTCAATCAAGGATTCAGTCTTTCTAAACCTCTCGTTTCCGAGAGCTTACTCTGCTCTGATTGGTCTGATGACCCAGTCTGTTGTGATTGGTCTACTGGTTATAGAGTGTGGAAACGAAACACCCATTAACATATCTGAATTTCAGCTCCAGATCTTCCTTAGCCCTTCATACTGATACGAACAGAAACAATAGCGTCAGTTTTCAATTCGAGCGTAGAAAAAAAGCATCTTCTCGACAACACGAACCAAACTCTTCCAGTCTCATCTACAACTACAGTGTTTGGGTCAAAGTAGACATTGTTCACTGGCAGCCAATGAAGATCATAGACTGGCATTATGCAAATTTGTTACACACCTGTGTAATTTTGTGTAAGAAGTAAGACTGGAATTACTGATGACTTGTTTCAGGCAAAATCAGTGCTTTCTTTTGGGAGATAATAACTCTTTGAAGACCTTTTACACTCACAAACAGCTAGCCTATTACACACTACATGAAAGGTAAAATCTGAAAAATCATTATAGGGGCACTAAAATAATAATGAAATAAATCAAAATGTCTTCTGATTTTGTCTTTCTGTAATTTTACAATTATAATTTTTTTCTAGCCGTCTAAGGAGCAACGTGGAGGGAAAATACTTAATGGACGGGGTTCCCTTCAGCTGCTGCAATGTCAATTCTCCTCGGCCGTGCATTCAGTACCAAATCACCAATAACTCCGCCCACTTCAACTACGACTTCCAGACAGAGGAGCTCAACCTGTGGATGAGAGGATGTCGTCAGGCTCTGCTAGATTATTACGCAGAAATCATGCATTCTATCGGCCTCACTGTTCTGATCATCTGGCTCTTTGAGGTCGGTTGTGTCTATTGCTTTGGCGTACATTAGGGAAGGATTCAATATTATAACATTTGCAAAGTTTAAGCATGACTTTTAATTTGAAAATAAGAACTTATATTTGATCATTCTCTCACATTGGCCTGGTCAAATGAGTCCACCTAGCAATTCCAAATGGTCTTTTAATGGGTACTCTATTCATTACCTTATTAGAAAAGCTATACATTTGATTTATGATATAAATTATATATATATATATCATGGTAAATGAGTTCCTTAACCACTCAGCATACCACCACATCTAGCATACCTCTTGTCTAAAATAATGCTATCTTATTTTAAAATGTAAAACAATACAATTTTAATATATACCCATAAAGAGATCACATATTGTACAATATAGCAGGCTACAGTAATGCTAACACACTGTAATAGATAACTAAGCTTAACCGATACAATTAAGGTGTAGTCACACTAGTGAAATTTCATGGGCAAAATGGTCCAAGTGTAGAGAAGCATGAAACACTGCTCACAAAGATGGCACTTTAAAAACCAAGCAGCTTTTTGTTGGCCAACACCGTGAATTTGTATAACCAACTCGAGTGCGAAACCCTCACAAGAAATTCCTGATCACGTGGATGACTATTGAAATTACTGGATTTCACCCACAAAAATGTGACCGCACCTTTACAAAACGTTGGATTCATGACACCAGTCTTTGAATTTGATTGGCTAAGTGTTGACAGTCCAAAAAATGTTCATCCAATCATTGCATTCGGTCCGAATACAATGATAGGATGTCCTACCTGCCTATCAGCGTGTGTATTTACCTCTACACACATCACACATCATCAGCGCCTTCCGCACCACAAACAAACGGCAACTTTTACAGTTCCTCCTGAACCAAAACATGTTTTTCCTGCGATCACAACATATCATAATTTCCATAATTAAGAGTGGCTGTGCGCATTCATGTATTTTAAAGGAGGCATGGCTTTGGAGACACTCTGAAGAGAGGATAGGATCTTGTGTTTTAAAAGCTAGCTTGCTATTGCTAGCCTCTCTGAAATTGCCGACCCTAGCTTTAAAAATCTGATCCGGATCTGGGGTCTAATCCAATCCTGGCATTGTACACTAACTTTATAATCTACTCTATGCACCAGTCACTCCAATGACAGTGTCCTAAAGCATGTGAAGCTTCATGTAGCACTTCAAACCGTATGAGTTATACAATAGTTTTAGTTGAATCAACTTTTTTTATAGGAAAAAGTATCAGACTGCTATGAGTCAAAACAACCTCATCAATTCCTTCTCTGACAGCTCTCAGTTCTTACCGGGGTCCGTTACCTCCAAACGTCCCTGGAGAACGTGCTGCGACAGGGGGACCCCGAGAGCGAGTCTGACGGGTGGCTCCTGGAGAACAGCTTTGTGGAAACCGCTCGCACTAATTTCAACATCATCAAACACATGGGCAAGTTCAATCAGATCAACACAGCCAGCAATGGAGATCCAAACATCGATAGACCACCTACAGCACATTATGGTCCAGATAATGTGCCTCCAAAGCCTCTTCCCACGAGCAGTTAACCCTGCAGAATGCTCCTTCTGGTGACAAACATGACATACAGAGGACTGGTCTCTGATGGTATGTGACCTAAAGATTATGAAAATGATTAGATGAAAACTTAGATGGCATTGTAAAGCAAGAACAGAGTGATATCACAACATACTGAAGTTCTATTGTGATTTAATGTGAAAGAACATAAGGCAAAATATCATGGGGCCTTCAAAGTCTTAAAACCTTCTAACTGCCTCTCATTGAGCATGCAACAGTTTCATTTGTTTGTTTTAGAGACTCTCATATGAATTGTGATTATTGAAGAGCGTCACTGGATTTGTTTAGAGGAAAAAATGTTCACTGTAGGTTTTTAACTAGGGAGAAATATTTCCATAAAGCGAATTTCTTTTCAATATTTCCAAGATATCAAAAATGTCAGCTTACTCACAAGCCATCATGAATTCTTGTTTCATGCCTTGGTCTCGTGCCTAAAGCCAGGTATTGTAATCACTTGTGAAAACATGATACAAACAGCCTCTAAAACATTTTTCAGATGTATATTTTAATCACACCCATGCCTAAAATGATCATGAATATGTAGTGACAGTAAATGCAACATGTACATTTAATTTATACATCATTAAAACCTTAAAGTGTTGGTACCAAGGGTTGTGTGCAGTTCTTTACTTTTACTTGATGACACATTTGGAATGAATATATAAAGAATACATTATAAATTCATTAAATATTATGAAAAATAAATTTTAAAATGTAATTTATTTTTGTGATGTCAAAGCATTTTCAGCATCATTACTCATCTTCAATGTGACATGATCCTTCAGAAATCATTCTAGTATGCTGATTTGCTGCTAAAGAACATTTATTATTATTATCAATGTTGAAAGGGTTCAGGTTTATTTAATGAATAGACTGTCTAAAAGAACAGCATTGATTTGAAATACTCTTTTGTATAAGTATTCACTGTCACTTTTGATCAATTTAATGAATCCTTTCTGAATTCATTTCTTAAAAAAGGCCCCAAATGTTTGAATGGTAGTGCACAGATTAAAGTAAAGTGTTACCATTCATGTTTTTACTTTAATTGAGCTGTGCTACTCAATACAATACAAAAAAATAAAAATCATAAAGTTGCATTGATGTCTACGATTACTAGATTATTTCAAAAATAATACTTTTTTGCCTTTAGGAAATCTCAAAGCATGCACCAAAGAAACATGTAGCTTGTGTTTTTTAATATCTGACATAAATCACTATTAGTGAATTATTTAAATATAATTTAAAAAACTGAATAAACAAAGAGTCTATTCACCTTATCTAGCAATGCGGAAGTGAAAGCTATTTTCTGTGAATGTGCGAGACATACGATGCAATAGCTTCTATAAGTGGAGGAATAACAAAATGCAGTAACTGGTAAAATAATTTGCACCACAAACCAGTTTATGATTACGATAATAAATTAAAATGATATGATAATAAGTTTGCAATATCAAGCAGTACAACTAACAGTTTGTGTACAGCTTAAATAACTGGAAGCGGATGAGACGGGAAACCTCGGAGTTAAAATGGTAAGTAAAGGTAAGAGATCAGTCAGCATAGACATGATGTCACTCAGTAGTTTATTTCATGGAAGTAAGAAGTTTAAAAGCACCTTACAGCTTGAAACAACCGGTGAGTGTGGAGAAAAAACAAAAAACTGAACTTGGACTGACACCCAAGAAAAACACGTGTTTGATTTAATACATATTGACAAGTGATATATTTGAATTTACCCAATAGGCATTGTTACATGTGATTATTGACCTTTTTTCTTTATTCATTAATTCACAGCTGAATTCTTATAGTAAAATAGCATAATCTAATTATACATTGTTTTATATACATGTTCAATGTGACATCTATAGCATGAATCTCATGAAATCCGTCAAGAATATGCCTGGCTCAAAAGTCACCCCAAAATCAAGAGAAATAAGAAAATGTGCTTAAATTAAATAATGCCTATTTTTAGGATTTACCATTAAAATCATTTGCATCTAGATTATTACATCCCAATTTCACATTACTGTAACAAATCTCATTACTGTAAAAAAACTGTATATTAACTGTTGCCATATATTATTAGTATTCACTTTCTAAATTCTTATTCATTAATTATATTTCATTTATACTGAATTATTTGAATGAATTTGAGTCATTTTTACTGTAATGACAATAATTGGAATTAAAAATAAAAAGACTAGTTATTAATTGTAGTGGCCTTAAACACAGGTGCCTTTATGCCAAAAAAATGATTTATTTCTTCTTCTGACTTCAGGGTGGCATGTGACCCAGACATGTTTTTGTGAGATTCACATAAGTTACAAAACAGCGTCTCGCTCAGAAACACTGAATATTATTTTTTACTTTGAGGGCATCTTTGCTTAATAAAGCAGTATAGAGATATATTACATTCACATGAATTCATTTCTCACACAGACGAAAGAGCAAACAAGCGGTGGCAGGGTGAGAGGACTAGAATTCACAGAGGTATAAAAGCACGTTTGAGTTTCGTAGTGACACAAGCCCATCAATTAATCTTTACAACCTGAAAACAAAACACCACAACGAGCAAAAAGAAAAAGATGCAGTGCTATGATGAGTGTAGATCCGCAACCGAAGCCAAATAAATAAATAAAGAGCTGAGAAAGCAAATACACGTTGTAAATATCTTATATGGGCCTGTTAAGTGTGGCTACCCATAATGCACTGACAGCAGTAGTTAAGAGATGTGAGGGTGTTTATTACTCCCTGATGTCATGCGCAGGCTAACTGAATGTGGCGTGTCTTGCTCCTCACAGTGTCCACTTCCTCTGCCCGCCTCAGAGCTCAAAGCATCTGCCACTCAAACGGGAACATGACGTTGAGGACCTCCAGACTGCGGGCGATTTCCTCCAGGACACAGTGCTGATGCCACATATGAAGGAGCTTGTGGTAGCGCTCAGGACACAAGTGGAGTGGGTTCCCACGCCTAGCAAAGTCCAAACAAATATGCGTTAGCATGAGTGCCCCAAAACAGAATAAACAGACAAAGCACATGCTAAAAGAAGATATTGCGTAACTAAGGATTTATATCAGAAATACAGATTAGCATTAGTGGTAATACAGAATAAACAGACAAAGCACATGCTAAATGATGATACTGTGTGTAAAGCTTGGGGAAGAATTGTATCAGAAATACAGAGTAGCACTGCTAATAAAGAATAAACAAGACCAAGCACATGCTAAATGATATTCTAAAGCTGAGGGAAGAATTATATCAGAAATACAGATTAGCATTAGTGCTATTAAAGATTATACAGACAAAGCATATGCTAAATGATGATATTGTGTTTCTAAAGCTAAGGGAAGATTTATGAAGATATTATTTTAGTGCCTTTACTAGCATTTTTACTGCCATTCAAATGTTTTGGGGTCAGTAAGATTCTTTAATCAAAAATCTAGGAAATGTTTCTTGAGCACCAAATCAATATTAGAATGATTTCTGAAGGATCATGTGACAAATTACATTTTAAAATATATTCAAATAAGAAGTTGTGATAATATTTCACATATTACTGTTTTACTGTATTTTTGATCAAATCAAAATGCAGCCTTGGTGAACATAAGAGACTTCATTAAATCTCACCAACCTCACATTTTTGAAAGGTAATATATCAACTTTAATAAAATATAGTAAGAAACTATATTTATCTAAAAAATGCTAATTATAATATTTCTGATCTGATATGAATATTTCTGACTAAAATGCTAATGAAATATCTTAATATTGATTAAAAAATAAGTCACATTATAGAACACATCTTATATGTCAACTACTCATTCCCTAAAATGAACTTTACCCAAGCTGAGGGTCTGTTTCTCCATAATCATCGAGGTAAGGTGCTGGATAGGGACTGCCCCGTGTCTTACTGGCCATCAAGACGATCTCACACTCTCTAACCCTGTTCAGAGAGACACAAACAGAATTATTAGCAATAGTTATTTGTATTTATTTATTTAAATACCCCTTGCCTTAACAGTAGAGGTGTAAGGGTACATGTATTCGGGCTTCACGGTGCGGTGCATACAGTCAGACGACAAAAACCAATCCAGAATCCAGTTTCTTTTCTTTATTTTAAGTGTTCACAGAAACTTTACAGTTTTGAATGATGTCTTTCTCTTATCATATAGATGGAGTATAAACTTTTTTTTTCTGCGTTTATGAGACAAAATCATTTGGCATTGAGCTGCTTTGTGTCGCGACTCATGGAAGTCTCCAGGTATCGAACTGTACCAAACCGTGACCCTTAAACCGAGGTGCATACCGAACCGTGACTTCTGTGTACTGTTACCTCCCTACTTAACAGACATTTGTTTTGTAAAATGAGATACACAGCGAATGGCACAGGTTCAGTGGTCTTTCTCCTTCCTCTCACCTGAGAAACATTCCCACTCCTGCACCACAGACTGCGGCGTGGGCCGTACACGCTCCCACTTCCTCCCCGTTCAGCTGCACCTGACAGCATGAGCTCTGTGCACACAGCATAACCCCACACAGCAGACACAGAGTCGGGTGCTTTCGCTCGTCATCTGATGAGTTTGGGCATCTACGGAACAAACAATAGTCACCACAGGAAACATCCTATTAATCTGCAGAAAATATTACATTCCCTCAATAGACATTCTAGGCAATCCTTTATTAATAGTACTTACTTAAAGTGACTAGCTTGGTTGAGCAACACACTATAGTCCTCTGGAAGATCTATTAGTCTATTTCTCTTGTGAGGATACCTGAATAACAGTCGAGAGATTCAAACAAATGAGTGTTTTAATAAAGAGGAAGGGAGTTTACTATCAGTCCGAGGAGAACTTGAGTGTCATCAAACCTGATGATGTGCATTTCTCCTTTGAGGGCTTTGGATATGGCTGTATTCCCACACCACCTGACACACAGATACAAAGCAATGTTTATAATCAAAGTGAATCAATGGATAAACATATGGAATTAGGAATGTTCACTGTTGTCCATTAATAACTATTATTATCATTATCATCATTCTTATTTTAATTATCAACAAAAACTAAAAAGCACTAATTTTAATTGTTTAATGTATTTTTTAAATGTAATTATTTGTTATTATAATTAGTATTTGCACATAATAAAAACATTTTAAATTAGTATTAATTATAAATAATATGTATTATTATTGTTATATATAATAATTTTTTACTTGTACTATAATTATTTAATTAACAACAGCTGAACAGCAACGATAAAACTATTATAATACTTCTATAACTTTGGTTGGTGGTTTTTATTATTATAAACAAAACAACAATAAAACATTAAACTATTATTTATAATTATCAATAAAGTAGCAGCAACAACAATAATAATATATTAGTTTATTATTATTATTAATAATAATAAACTAAACACCAACAATAATATATTATTATTGTTGTTTTGTTTATTATTATTATAAAATTATTTGTATAATTACTATTATACCAAGTAATGAATTTCATTAGCAATAATGTAGGTGATATTGTAGTCATGGCTCATTAATACATATATTTAAAAAAGATTGTGAGCCTGCATCATCTGATCTTTACCTCTTTAATAAGGTAGTTACGACATCCCTGTAGTCTTGAAACAGTTGAAACAGGTTGGATGGTAAGGAGAGGTAACTGCACAGCAGAGCGAGCTGACTATCAGGTGATTCTGCAAAGATGAATTATGATTAATAATTGTTTTATACAATTTATACTGACACAACACTGTGGAGTTTGCTGCTGTGTGCACAGTGACATACATTTATACTACTAGAAATAAATCCAGTACGCAGTACACACACACTGTTTACAATACTGCACACTGCCCAATTCATTCATTGAATGATATCCTGGATGATATACTTACGTGCAGTAAGTGATTTCTGAAAAATACCGTTGATATTTTAAGCACCAGAAACAAACACGCCTTTACCAAAAAGGATCACACCCTTATCTTGATAGCTCCGCCCCCAGATTCACCAACACGCAACACAGGCACCTCCCCCGTCAAGAGTAGACACGCCCCTTACTGCTGATTGGCTACAAATGTGTTTAGGCACTCAGGTCTGATCCACTTTCAACAAGGTTTTTCAGAAATCACTTACTGCACCTTTAAGTGTTTTAGGGAAACCGCAGTGTACTAATGAAGTGTAGTGACCTGCAGTACTGGACAGCTCCTCTGGAGGGGGCACTCCTGTAAGGCAATTAAAGAACAGTGCAGCACAGCGCAGGAAGGGAATGACACCTCTCTTTACACTCTCTACAGTGAAGCCAGATACACCAGGCCTCAACCTGAGAAACAGAGAGACGATGAGAGACAGCGAGAGAGAAAGTGGGCGTCTTCCCCAACATGACGTGTATAAACTCACCCGTCTGTGTGTTGAGACACAACAGAGAAGAGTTCTGCTGCGGCCTGGGCCTCGTCGCCCTCCTCCGCCATTCCTATTACAGCACAATCTACACACATACACACAATATTGCTGAAATAGTGCCGTGCAAAGGATTTTGCAAACATGTCATACTTTCGTGTCAATTCGCATCCAGCAGTGTGTGTTTACCGTGTGAGGCCAGCAGAATCTGCAGCATGTGTGCCATAGTGGCCAGGTGCAGCAGGTAGAGGTGATTGAACGCTGTGCTGACTGCCGAAGGCTGCAGGTCTACAGCCTCTTCCTGGTACAACGCTGGGATGGACAGAACCAGCCCAACCTGAGGAGAACATCACAACATACAGTCCAACAACTCAATAGTAATGTTCATACTAGGGTAATGTGGATACTAGGGTATTTTGGCAGGTTATTTTCTGGCTCAGAGCAAAAGAACCATTCCCTGAGTCTCTAGATAGGGTTTGGGTCAATGCAAGTCTATGGGACTTCTTTTTGTGCTTGTTTCTCACCTTCCAGGCACAAATTTAGCCTTTCAGTCATTTAGCATTTTATTTATTTAGATCTAGACGATGGATGGATCTGCACTTTCGTAAAGTTAATATAAATACACAATCATATAAATTAATAAATAACGTACAATTAAATACAAGTTTACTATCTATCTATCCATAGGCAAAAATAATTTAGCCTTTCCTTTAGCATTTTATATATTTAGCAGATGGTTTTATCTACACTTAAAAAAAAAAAAAAAAAAAAAGTATATGTATATATATATATATATATATATATATATATATATATATATATATATATATATATATATATATATAAAAACATAAAAAAAGCCTTTCAGTCATTTAGCATTTTATTGATTTAGCAGATGGATATGTATTCATATTGACTATGTATAAGCTACAGTAAAAAAAAAAAAAAAAAACAATAAAAAAAACACCCACCAGGAGGTGAAAGAAATCCACTTCTAATATTGATGGTGTGTTTTCTACATTTGGAACAGGTACCAGGACTAGAAAGAGGCAAAGAGAATTATTGTATGAACACTGTATGAACAAAACAAACAAACGTATCCATCCTCTCATAAACATAACATACCAGCTAACATATCAGCAAAATGCTTCTGTATGACAGCTTGACTGCTTCTCAGCCTCTGAGCTGCTGAAAACTGCACCAGCGCTTTGAGTCCAGAGAGCTGAAGAAGAACATTGTTTTAGAAATCAATCCCACATTAAATGGTGCAAACTATGATCAATATCAGTACAGCCAAACCAGACCTGTCTGTTCTGGAGGGATCCAAAAAGAGCCTTTCCCCCTTCCTGTAACATGTTCTCTAAAGAGACAGAAAGAAATCAGATTAGACGCACAAGTCAAAATGAAAGGATGCATCTCAGTTATCAAGTGATGAGTTACTTGTATATTACTTTTCACAATACACCATGGCTACATTCACAAAGTTGGAAGTGTGTTTCACACTGCTGATGCACTGATCATTTGAGAGTGAAACTTAAATATGGTTGTGTATACCAAACACAGACTGTGTGAATGTTGCCACTGTTTTTACGCAGCTTTACAAACAACAGTGCCTAACAAAGGCCCCAGTTATTACGTTAAAGGAGGAGAGCATTACCGATGGCCTGGATGGTGTAGGCACAGGTGTTCCAGGACATGACAGGCACGTACGGGCACAGGTCATTGGGAGCCGTCTGCAGACCCACCCTGTGCACTGTAGTCGCACAGACCCCCAACATCTCGGTGATACTGCGAGAGAACTTCGGCCTAATCAGAAACGGGAATTTGTCATATGTCAATATTAATACATATTTATTTATTTAAAAAAAAAAACAGTAATATTGTGAAATATTATTTTTTTTAAAAGAATTAATGGTTTTCTATTTGAATATACTTTATTTCTGTAATGCATAGCTTAATTTCCATCAGACATTACTCAGTCCTCAGTGTCACATGATTCTTCAGAAATCAATCATTTATATATTATATTATATTTTAATTTATGTATATGCATGCACACACATATATGTATATATATATATATATTATTATTTTTATTTTTTTATTATGAGAAAGCTACAGAGAATTGTTAAAAATTAAATAAATCTACATTGTACTATAATGTGATTTCCCCACACATTTAATTGATTTACATTTGGTAAACTGAATTTATATGCAGATTTATTTATCCAATATTTACCATGCCAAGGACTGTAAACATATTATGTAAAAGCAACAAAATCATGTTTTTCTCATTAACTTAAATAAAAAAATAAAAGGACCAGAAGCAAATATAAAGTAAATATGGTAATTTTTATGCTATATTGACTTGAGTAAAGATCAGTCTGTTTAGAGACTCACGGCTCTTGAACTCCAAAACTGAGAATGGATCTGAAATCAGCTTGACACTCGTCAAAAAGTGCTGTTGCTTCCCCCGCTGCTGCCTCACTGTCTTTACTGTCTGTAAATACACCAACACACGACATCCAAATTAAAAAGAAAGTGTTAATGACATTAAGAAATTGAAAAGACATGAGTTTTGACTCTCACCCGTTTCCCATGTGGCTCTCAGCCCTCTGATCCGAGAAGAAATAATCTGAACCCAGCGCTCAAGAGTGAGATGTTGGCCAACTAACTCAGCATTCTCACTGACAGAGAGAGTGAACATTACAGCTCAACTCATCAACACCAAATATTGAATATAATAAGGTTATTAAAGGTGCAGTACTAGTTAATCCTGCTGGGCTCCACAGGGATCAGCGGGATGACCGTGTTACACAGGGACTTGCAGAGCGGACACATGTACTCGCCGTTCTCCAGGTCTATGATCAGCTCTGCATGCAGACGGTTCCGAGTGGTGTTCTGCACAGCCTCAAAGTACCTGCAAACAGACAAAAAGGCATGAAGATGTAAGGTGTACTATATTTTTTTTAGTGTCCGTTTTAAAATAGTACAACGTGCTTCAATTTCAATGTACTGCAGTCACCTAGTTGACTAAACGCCACTTAAAATTATTGTCTGCAGGAAGATTTAGAAAATCTGGGCATTTTCAGAGACAGGAGAAGAGATATTCTGATGATTAATGTTTAAAGAATATTCCAAACTCAACGGAACATCCAGCCCAAGCCGATCTGAGAAAGCAGGGTTGTTAAACATGCGTGCTCCGCCATGCTGATGTGTGAAAGTCCTGATGAATTAGATCAGTCAGAACATTTAGTTATTTTAATTAAATATTTTATTCACTATTGTCTTTTTTTTCCGTTGTCAATTATTTTTGCTCCATGTAATTTAAATGTTTATGCCCAAAATGCTTAATTAATATTCAAAGTAGATTCTCCTCTACATTGTGTGCTTTACTCTTTAAGATTAATTAAATATTTACTCTTTAATCTATCATTAAATTTATTCAAATATTTTAAAATACTGGAAAAAGAGCACCAGCGCACACAAGCAATCATTTTTATCAATCAAACTCATTTTAAAATGTAAACTCAACAGGTATGAAATCTGATCAGTAAGAGAAACACACTGTTAATAAGACGACGAGCTCTGGACTGCTGCAGGTTAGTGGGGAAATATTTTTATTTATTATTCAGAATGCACAGTTGGAACGCAAATATATTTATAGGAACATTTCAGCAAGTTCAAGATAATTCATGTTAATGCAGAGAAAATGATTCATTGTTTTAATCAATTGACAGCCATAAAACGTCTAAATCTGCGTTCTCATGTATGTAGGGGAGCTGAACGCTGTTACCAGAAACTCTCGAGTTGTAATAAGTAGAATGTGGAAGTGGTTGTGCAGGAGTATAATAAGACAATAAAGGTGGGTTTAAAGGTGCCAATCTGGACAATAACAAAGACCTACTGTACATGTGTGTCTATCATTACTGTAGTAATGTTAAGGTATATACTGACAACTAAAATCTAATTTTAGAGAGAGTGAGCAAGTTTTAGTTTTCTTTTTATATGAATCATTACTTGATTAAAAACATTAAAATATAGAGAGAAATATAGATAAGGTAATTGTTAGGCATTAAAGTATATTAAAAAAAAATATATATAAAAATAGTTAATCACCTTTACATGGTATCTGAAGGCCTTTTAAAAGTCAAATTTAAGGCATTTTGAAAATCAGCAATGTTACACTTTAAAGATGCAGTCTGTAAGAATGACGATAGTAAATGGAAATGGTACTGCAGTCCAAATTCAAGATATCAGAGATCATTGTTCCCCCGCCCCCTCCTCAGACTCGACGCTCACGCGGGTTGTCAGTTTGAGGACACGCAACAGGAAAGAGCGCAATTGACAATGAAAGCTGAGGAGAAGTTGATGAGTTGATTTATCCGCATTTTAATTTGCTCTCATTCATAGAGATTTTTATACTGATATCGAGGCTTTTAGGTTGTGTGGAATCTGCAATCTCTGACCCAGTTTGTTTGCTCGTTTCCAAGCCTGCAATACGCGGTTTCCTGCCAACTGGCATCCCGGGGTGTCCAAATACTATTGGGTGACAACCGAATGACAACACGGAATTTTAAGTAACTTTAAGTGACTATTCAAGCACTGACTCACTTTTGCCAGCAGGTGGCATGCATCACATGTCCACAGCTGCCAGTGTGTGTGCCCACAGCCAGATCAGCGGGCATAAACAGGGGGTAGCAGCCTTCTGTTGGACAAAAAAAAAGAAAGAAGTGACATCAGTCTGATTCAGCATCACAGTACATTAGCAATGTTTGCATAATTCCTTTCATAATGCTAATCATTGTGTCATTAAATCATCATAACGTGTCAAGGCATTTATACATGCATTGTGTCAACGCTTGCAGCTTCATAGCAATAAAGGCACTTGAGAGGTACCTTTGGTGGTGAGCGTCTTTGCACGGTTCTGCGTGAGAACTGTAGATCTCTGCACACATGCCGTGAGGACCATGGCTGCTGCCTGAGCCTGAACCTCCTGCTCCTCCTGACACAGGATACAGGTCAAAGCCTCCCAGTCTGAGGAACAAAAGCCCTGCCGAGGACCCACAGCCACTCTGCTCTCATCCACATCCATCCCACAGCTGCACACACACCGTGGAATCCATTTAGACATTTGTGTTCGCAGAAATGATATCAAATGACGATAGACATAGGCTATAGTGATAGGCAGGCTTTAAGGGACAAAAGAATGAAAGAAAATACTGAATAAAATAATAATAAGGAAAAAAATGAAAATACATAAAAATGAAAGGGTAAAATTTTCAAAAGCAAAAGAGAGAAATGTGAAAGGAACCAAAGAGCGAAAGGAAAAATGATGGATAAAAAAAGCAAGAAAAGAGTACAAATTAATAATGATAATATAATATAAAATAATAATAAAAAAGTGAATGGTGCAAAAATGAATAAAGGGAAAAGGAAAGTGAAAGAGCAAAATAAATGTAAAAAGTCTTAGAGAAAGCAAAATAAACTAAAGAGCAAAAAAGAGAGAAAGAATTAAATTAGTAAAACAGTAAATTCTGAAAGATTGAAAGACAGGGAAGAACAATGGGAAAAATAAGTAAAAGAAAAAAGAACTAAATTAATAAGAAATCAGAATGAATGAGCGAAATACTGTAACAAAACTGTTAAAAGATCACAAGAAAGCAGCGAAAAAAATAATTAAAAGGCTAAAGCAAAACAGAACAAAAGTGAATAAAAGTACGGAAAAAAGAGAGACCGTGAAAAAGAGCAAAATAATGAAAAAAGAAAATGAAAGATTGCAAGGAATGTGAGAAAGTAAAAGCAAAGCAAGAAAAAATGAAACAAAAGTTGAAGAAGAGATGAAAAGAGTGAAATGAAAAAAGAATGATAAAAAAACCAATGTAAGTGCAATGAGTGCAATAGAAAAGGCCAAGAGAAAGTGAAACAGTAAAAAAAGTGAAAGAAAAAGTAGAAGAGAAAGTGAAACAAACTAAAGAGTCAAAATAGAATGAGTAAATCGGGAAAGTAATTGGTAGAAAAGCAGCAAAGAAAGAAAGAAAGAAAGAAAGAAAGAAAGAAAGAAAGAACAAGGGGAAAGTAAATAAAAGGATGATTAAATGCCACATTAATGAAAAAGGCTAAAAGTGAAAGAAAGCAAGAAAGTGAAAAAACTAAAAAACTAAAAAGCAAAAGTGAAAAATGAAAGAAGAAAATAGAAAAAAGAAAACACGAAAGAGAGAATAAAAATGAATATATATAAAAAAAAATTATGCTATGATAATAGAACTTAAAAATAATGTTCAATATTTACAATTAGGTCCCATTAGTGAACTAACATTAAAGTAATGGGACCTTATTGTAAAGTGTTGCCATTATTTTTCACAATGGATAACTAACATTAATGAGGAATACATTTGTTACAGTATTTATTACATTGTTAATATTAGTTAATAAAAATACAACTGTTCATTGTTAGGTCATGTTGGCTCAGGTCCAACACCTGATTTTTTTTTTACATTTACTAATAAATTAACTTAGATTAATAAATGCTTTAGAAGCATTTTTAGAAGTATTTGTGAACAATGTAGTTACCTAATGTTAAATGAAACCTTAATATATAAACAAAAGTGAACAGTGCAATAATGAATAAACACAAAAAGAAAGTGAAAAAGAAAAACAAGGTATACATAAGAAAGTGCTAGAAACTAAAGAGAGAGCGGGAGTGACCTCTCTACAGGCGTGACGGTGTCGCTCTGACTCAAGCTCTCAGGCACGTTGTCATAAAGCATCTTGTGGGACTCTATGAAGTTCTTCTGCATGGCCGACATCTGAGCCATGATCTTCTGCCTGTGTGCTTTAGCAGCTTCAGCCTTTCTCTTCCGCTCCACTTTCTCCTTATCCTGAACGCTCTGAGCAGAGACAACACACTTCAAACCCCTCAAAGACACGGAAGCATTTCCACTGAGCGCCTTATTTCAATCTGTGTGAATCGCAATACCTCTTCTGACTTGCTGTGATCAACGGCAAATGAAGCTACGGGACCGGATTTCTCCCGAAGGCACTTCACCACCTCAAACATCTTGCAGTGGAGACATTCAGGCCTTTCATTTCAAATCGATGAATCAAACAATCAAATGCACATCAACTGATCATCTTCATACCTGCAAGTTCCATGTGATCATGTCATTCTGAGCTTCCAGAGAAGGCAAAGACTTCATTTTGTTCAGGAAGTGGAACAAAGATTTGCCATGTTCAGAACCAGTTTCTGAAAATACAAACACATCTGTATCGATCAGCAAATGCATACAGCAAGGCATTCATTGTAAGGCTAACGATTAATATACTGAAATAAAATCAGAAACTAAATACGGAAAACTTTTTATGGGTTCCGGTCGTTCATTTACACGACAATGGCGTTTTGGAGGCCTGAAAACAAAAGCTTTTGAAAACTGCTTTCAAAGTGCAAGTTTTTGAAAACGATACTTATATAGTCTCTGTAAACTACAAAACGTGACATCATGCGCATGCGTATTCAAGTTCAGTCTATAGGCACGTAGTGTTTTTTTACAGTGACATCCCCAACTACTGGCATCTGTATGTGAAAAACGCACTGTTTTTAGTACATCGCTGTCCTGTAAACGTACCCTTAGAATTGTATCACAGCTGTACAGGAAATTTTTTATTTTAGGTACAGCACATATTTACATATTCATCTTAACGCCGCTCTCAGCAGCGTCAGGACGTTCACTAACAGTATACCATTAAAAAGGTATTTCTACTTTACCTCCCTAAGCGAAGAAGCGCGAGTATATCGGTGACTTTAGGATGCTGTCTATGCAAAACATCCCACTAGGTTTTGTGCTAGGCCAAGATGAAGGGAAAACATCTTACTTTGTGCTTTTAGACTAAAGTCAAAGGTCACTTGTTCAGCACCGCTGCTTTCCAACTGCGTTTTTTCCTCCAGTAGAGCCTGGCCTACAAGATGCAGTGCCTAAAGTCATACATGCATGTTAAAAATCCCCATATCAAAACAGCAACAGCCAATGATATTCCAGGTAATCCTACAATGTTCTTAGAAAAACAAAAGCCGTAAGAGTCGTACCCTCTGGATCATGGGTTCAGTCCATCGGTTGGAACGGTCCTCCACTGCTTTCTGAAGAATTCTCCTCAGAACATGGATGAAGACGTCACAGCAGAGGAGATGCACTATTTTTGAGAATGCTGGACAAAACTGAGGAGGCACTGGGGGGCAGAGGGCTAAAATACAGGAACATCAGATATCAACGACAAGTGAAATTTTCCGTTGAAACCTCTTATTGGGAAAAAAAAAATAAAAAATCATAAATGGACAGTTCCGGTCCTGGCTTCTGATTGGTCAATTCAGCATTCAGGTGCAAAAATTCACAATTATAGTAAAAACAATGACTCAAAAGATCTGCTCATATTCATTATCAAATAACTGATAATACAAATTTTTTATCTTATGTATCTTTGTATATAAACAAATGTTGCTTTTTTGTTTAGCACTTATTTAAAAAAAATTCATTTAATTTTTTATACTGCACTACATGCGTACAGTTGTTTTCAATACAAAACAGATCTACATACCTTTATTACTGCCCTCTCGATTCCTTCTCTTCTTCTGAGCCTCTTCTGCCTAACACAAACAAATAAACATCCTGCTGTTTCAAGACTAATATGTTGTACTGAATGAGACGATGAGATAACAGGTGCATCATACCTTACTATGCTGTGGTCTGGAATAATGATAGAAGAAGGGGTTAAACTCTTTCAGATATTCCTTCTTCAGCTCATACAAGCCATGACCTGACACTCCTGGTTTTCTAAACAGCATTTAACAAAGAGTTAAATGTTTGAGAGGGCCGTTTGGAATATACTTTGCATTTCTCAGAGCTGTCAGTGTAACAATTGGTATAATAACTAGTAATAACAGTGTAATAACTGAAATTACCAACTAAACATTTGGTGAAATGTACTCACTTGAAAGTGGCAACCTTGGAGATAACCGTTTCAAGCACCATTTCGTGGCTTTCCTGTGATGCATTAAAAAAAATATTAATTTAGTTAGAACAGTGGAAATTGTATAGTTTAGTCAAACACATTTAGACAATGTAATTTAGTAAGTTAATGTACGTAAATCTCAGTCAGAACTGCCTACCATGATTTTACTGTAATGTTGAATAATTGAATAAATATCTTGACTAAGTTAATGAATAAACCTTATTGTAAACTGTTACCTATTTAGTTAAGTTAACTGTTTTAGTTAATATGAATAATAAAAACAGCAGACGATAATATTGTGTACGGCCAGATCTCTCAGGCTGACGATAGGACGATTTGACTAGAGCACATCGCCCCTTTTTTGTTGTTGCATGAACCCTGTACATTCTTTATCCGATGAGAACATATGTGCATAAACTACGATGGAAACACATTTTTGGATGTGATTGGAAAACTGGACCAACCAGCATGGGTTACTAGTGTTAACCAAAGTGTCTCATCAGAATGATGTCGTTTAATGACTCCCCAGAAATGTCTCACACGATTGCATTTTCAAATACCAGGCACCTGAACGCAAGATAGCATGACAGTGTATATTGTGTTTCGTCTGTGCTCTGAGGCGCATGTCATTTATGATGTACAAAAAAAGAGCCACAGTGGTTTCCCCGACTGCAGAAACTTCCATTTTCATTACAGATATTTTGCACCAATTTCCCAAGTGACACTTTTTTTCTCTTGAACACATGGAATGGAAACGTTGTTTCAAAAATGTTTTACGCGATATTCCATTTTTGCACATGTTAAATTTGAAAATGAAAATGCTATTGAACAGTTGTACTTTATATTAATTAACATTTAAACTAACATTAGTCTAATAAAACTGTAACAATTGTTAACGTTAATTAATGCATTAACAATTGTTGGGACCTTTTTGCAAAATGTTACCAAAAAATACAGTATAAATGCACTAAATGTCTTACATTATCAGGCAGGCTTTTGACCAGGCTGCTATGAGCCATGGGTTCAATACAGAGCAGATGGATAACCTCCCTCATAGTCACCTCCTCCTTAGTCACATGACTTATTCCAGGTACGTACCGCTCACCTGCATATTTTGCATGTAAAATATATATATATATGAGGTAAAACAATAAAGGCAGTGTCTCCAATCAAACCATTTACCTAAAACAACTGATAACACATCACCTAGAGGCAGCAAATTGTAAAAATGTGCATTAATAAACTAACTATGATGGGAATAAAAGGGCAAGTTGTGAGATCTTACCAACAATGACGATTATCAGGTAGAGCATCTGCTCTGTTAACCTATTCCACTGTTTCAGTACTTCCTGTGATGAAAAGGCACAGAAACCAATCAAAATAAGCAATTATTAATGATGAAAAAAAAAGTCTCATTTTGGATCTCAACTTACCTGATCTTTACTGGAACAGTTGCCATTAAAAATATCGAAAAGTTCAAATCTCAAAAGAACAAGCATGAGGAAATGATTGGGGTCCATTTTGGAAGCAGCGATCTGTGGTTGGTCGTCAGAAAATGTCATTAATATGAAAATATTGTTATTAATGTTATAACTATATTATATTTTTTATTATTATTATTTTTATAATATACATTTTATTTACACATTTATGATTTTATGCACATACCTGCAGCATCATAACATCCTTATCAAACATTTCATCCCTGCACTTAACATCCTGATAGTAATACACCTAACAACAGAGCCAACAAACATCAGCCAAAGTTAGAATACATTAATGACACAACACAACCTGTGTACTTAAAGGGGTTATATGACGCTTTTTTAAAAAGTTCATTATTTTAGATTATTGGGAGTAATACGATAGGTTAAGATGCTTTAATGTTTAAAAATGATTCTTTTTGACATACTGAACATTATTGCAGCTATATACCATAATCGCGAGCTTCAGCTTTAAGCAACTGTAAACACACAGTTAATAATGTCATCGGTTTTAAAGTATCAGTTCAGGCCCGAGTCAGATCTGAAAATGCCGATGATCAAGCCGGTCGATCGAAACCAACTTTGCAAGCATGACTTGAGCAGAATGTTTCACAGTGGATCTGGGTCAGTGTTCTCTGTTAGATAGAATACATCTCTTTGTAGGAGTCTATGAGCTTTATAACTTTGCAGATCGTATACATGCACAAACAGATACATTACACACTAAAGCAAAAGGAAAACATTAATTAGCATCATATGACCCCTTTAAATTTGTGCATTAGAATTATGTTACATAGTGTTTTTTGACCTTTTCACTTCTCAAATATACAATAAACACATTCATGTTTATTTTCGTACAAATTAAATACAATATCGACTGTATCAAAAAATCATTAAGAGCCATTTCACACCACATCCACATTTACAAGATGTTAAAATGAAACTATGGATGCATTTGAAATATCAGTTGATGATCCAAAAGTTTTTATTTGGAAACTTTTTTTATGTTCAGATTTTGAACATGTTATTCAGGTTATTCAGATAATTTAACTATTGTACTTACAAATATTGTCTACTTTTATGTTTTTAGTGACATCTGATGTGTGACTTTAAATGTAAAAAAATTAATTGTGGAATTAGCGTCGCTCTCACCTGACTGACGAGTGACAGGCCGTTTCTGCGCCACATATCGGCACCGACCTGAGCCGCCAACACAACACAGCGCAGGGGCTGATCCGCTAGCTCAGTGAAGCTCAGCTGCACCTGAAACACACAGAACATGGCCATCACAGAAAACTTTCTGCATTTTTACATTTTCAAAAAACATCACTTACTATGATTTATAAGCCGTTTTCCTCATAGAGACCAAAACATGTCCCCACAGAGACAAGGATTTTGGATATTGCAATCTTTGCGGGGACATTTTGTCCCCATAATGTAGGGGTTACCAGGACACACACACACAGACACACAGACACACAGACACACAGACACACACACACACACAGACACACAGACACACAGACACACAGACACACGTTCATTTTATTCATGAATGCTATACTCACAGGATCCACAAAGTCAGGGAGGTACTGGATTGCTCCAGTCTGGCACAACAGCACATATAGACCTGAGAGCAGATACGGACTGGGGTTAGATAACAGCCAGAGATTACTGAAGTAACAAAAAAGTTTAAAATAACAAAATGATCAATGAGTTCAAATAATATATGGAAATACACTACCATTACAAAGTTTGGGGTTTCAACATTTAAAAAAAAAAAAAAAGAAACTGATCATTTAATTTAGCAAGTAAGATAAATTGATCAAAAGCAACAGTAAAGCCTTAAAATTAATAAGACAAAATAATTTAATAACAATACATCTAAATATTTCTATATTAAATAAATGGTGTTCTTTTGAACTTTCTATTTAATAAAGAATCCTGAAAAAATTATCACGTTTTTCACAAAAATATTTAGCAGCACAACTATTCCCAACATTGATAATGATAAGAAATGTTACTTGAGCAAAAAATCAGCATATCAGAATGATTTCTGAAGGATCATGTGACACTAAAGACAGGAGTAATGATGCTGAAAATTCAGATTTGCATCACAGGAAAAATAAACATTTTAAAATACATTAAAATAGAAAACTGCCATTTTAAATTGTAATTATATTTCACAATATGACTGTTTATTTTCAAATAAATACAGCCCTGGTGAGCATTAATGACTTAAAAAAAAAAACTTAAAACAATCTTACTGACCTCTCTGTACCTTACTGAACTTTTAAATGGTAGTTGAATCAGAGTCAAATTATATTTAGCTGTAATACATTTACTTTTATACATTAGTGTGCATACATACTGTACACGTTAGAATATATAAACACATTTGAATGTATATATATAAATATGTTAAAAGCAAGTCACAAATCTTATTAATGAAAACAGATTATTGTTTTAGTTTTGTTTTTTAAAAGGAATGGAGTCAAACAGGCTTTTGGAGCTCACGTCACAGTCATACACGTCTGCAGATGTTCTGCCAAAATAGTTTGAAAGGAACAATGTAAAATAAAAGAATGTTGGTAGAAACAAAATATGGGTTGGATAACTGAAAAATAGTGAATCATCTCTTTCATGCAAGAACACTGCAGACATCACTTCCTGTGTCATTTAAAAACATCACCAGCGAGAAACTCTGCAAATTCTGACTTCTGATGCAGAAATTCAACAATTCTGCTAACCAGCCAGTAGTCTGGAGATGGGCAGGTGGATGGAGACGGGCTCCTGGGAGACTTTGTATGGCCGTGAGTGGAGGATCTGCTTGCACATGTAGCTGTCCGTCGGCTCGCTGCGGAAGGGCTGGTTGGTGCAGGACATTAGAGCTCTGTGACACTCCTGAAAGGCCAACAGCAGAACCCGCTCCTGTGGGAAAAGAACACACACGCCCATCTTTTATGGGGACTTTCCATAGACATAATGATTTGCATACTGTATTCGATCCCCTAAACACAACCCTCACAAACTTCTTTCTGTATTTTTTCATTTTCAAAAAACATCATTTAGTATGATTTATAAGCCGTTTTCCAAAATGTCCAAAAAATGTCCACACAAGGTCAAAGATTTATAGTACTGCAGTACTTGTGGGGACATTTTGTCACCACAACGTAAGGTTTACCAGGGCCACACACACGTACACGTCCACACAGTGTCACGTTTTCAGCTCATTCATTAACTAGCGGATAAACAATTTGTAAGATAATCAGTCAAGCAAGCAATAGTAAGGCTTGAAGAGTAAACTGGAGAATTCAAGCACTTGGTCTCAGCATTACATGCAGTCAATCGTGACCTGAAGTTGATTTTTACATGATTTTGAGAAGATATTTTCTTTCCATGAGTATGATTATACAACATCATTGATGGTAATAAAGCACAATCTGTTTTACCGTAGTGTTTTTTGCAACTGAGAAAAGTAGAAATAGTTTGACTTGACGATTGCATTCACGTTGTACTTTGCAGATGGTGGCACAAAGTGAAACATTTGAAAATATTTGTAACTTATGAGTGAATGTACTGAGGACAAAATTACAAAAAAGAAAAGAAAAAAAAAATCATCCGCACTTCCTTGGTTGACCGTAGAGTCTGAAGTGATTAACAGTTTGGATTTTCATGATGTCAATTACCAGTTTGCATTGCAATGTCAAAATCTAGAGAGAAGCCTTGTCTGATTTTGGTGGGCAATTGCTTATGATTGGCTTGACATATTTGACTTTTTTTTCTTTCTTTCTTTTTTAACATATGACATTTTTATTCAATATGAAACTGTCCAGATGGTTAGGTATATTTTATTGAAATGTATGTTATCTTGAAATGGACGGTTATTATATCTGTAACAGGTCACTAGTTCTTAAATTTACAACAACTTTTTCAAATAAATCCTTTTTTATTTATCAAAGAATCCTAAAAATTATTAGTTTCTTCTTTCAAAAAAAAAAAAATATATATATATTATTAAACCCAAAGTTTTAATTGGTAGTGTTTTTATTTAACATAATTATTAATTCTATATAATCATGTTATTTTAGTAATATTCCCTATCATCAATTACTTTTATGTATCTTTTTCCAAAAAGCACCACAGAAAAGCAAGATCTCTGACCAGCCGTGACTCACGTCAGATGAACACCAGTCCTGAAACATGGCCAGAATGTGGCGTAGCTGCATCTGGAGGGTAAAACCCGCCTCCCACTCCGGCTCCACTTCAACATGCTGACCAAACTGCCTCTTCACCTCCTCCATCCCCTTCATAAAAGAATGAGATTCAATTTAGCTACAGATCGAACGACAGGCTTTCAGGCAAAATAACCTTTTGATGGGAGAAAGCATTACCTGCATACAGCAAAGGAAGCGGAGAAAGACGCATAAACCTTCGAGGAACTTCCCTCTCATCGCCTCAGTCCACACAGAGGGCTTACTGATTAGAATGTACCTGATGACGTCAAAATCGGAATTGAGCCAAATGATCAAAAAATATATATAATGTTTTCATTTTCCAGGATTCAAGCGTTGTGTGTAGACCTGAGGTCATGGAAGATAACTTGAACCCGGAAGAACTTGTCGGGGTTGTGGCCTTGGAAGTGGAAGCGGTGGTTGTTGTCCAGATGTTCCCGCATCATCTCCATTACAGTGTCTATAATGACCTTGATGACGTTGCCCTCCTCTATTAACTGCCTAGCCTGAAAAAAAAGAGGACATTGTTAAATACCTTTAACCTTTAAATGGACTTTATTGGTTAGTTCCCTAAAAAATGACTGTTCTTTAATTTACTTACAGCACACTCTTAAAAACAGAGGATCATTATTAGCATCAACGGTTCCATGACAAACCTTTAACATCCGTGGAACCCTTTCAATGCACAAAAGGTTCTTTATAGTGAAAAAATCTATGAATCCATACAACTTGTGTGCAATAGTTGAACAAGAACAAGATGACTTCTGATCAGACTGCATTCTCACATTCTGTATGCCAGCACATACAAAATTGAGTTTTGTAATTACTAAGTTATAATAACTACTTACTACGTAGCTACTATACTAATTTTGTAGACTTCTTGTAATTACATTTAATTACATTTTTGAGTAGTAAACTCATAAATGCAATGAACACAATGGATCTCTAGATACAGAAAAATGCTCCAATTTTAGACACGTGACCGCCGTAATCTCTGCTAGACGTTCATCATACCAATGTGGGAACAGTGTAGATTTGCACAGACAAGGCTGTGATGGAGATGTTCCTCTGATGGTCATCACTGATGAAGTCTTCCTGAAGCTGCTTGTAGTGCTGAAACATGATGTACACACGTTACATCTCATCTCAGCTGTTTGTGCTAATGCCAATCATGTGACAAGTGTAAAACAACAACTACAATATTACTTAAACTTTCAAATATATGTGAAATGATATGCAGTTGCAAAATTATACCTCTGTGAATTTCATGGCAAACTGCCGCTTGTATTCGGTGTCCATCAGTAAACTAGTGAAAATTAACTCATGAACGACCTTGCGGGCTCCTGAGGAGAGTTAAAAAAGAAAAAGAGGGATTTAGAGACAGTACTAAGAAGATCTAACCAGATTTGAAAGTTTTTCAGGCTATTGAACGTGCATAACTTAAGAATCACAACATTGCATTCAAAAGGAACAATTACACTTAATGGAAACCAGTTTGAAATAACTTCCTTCTGTGAATTGATGTGGCTTCTTATCACAGAATGAGGCAGAAATTATATTATTTTATAGTATTCTATACAGAGATAAAGGCTATGTCAATTGGCACTGCATTATAAATATACATTATCTTTATGAAAATACTCGAGATGGCTTGAAGAACACAGATAAACCATTTACTGTCGCAATGGTGTGTTAATTCTCTTCATGTTTAATCAGTCAAAATGTCTCTATATCTGCATTTTGTTCAGCTACAGGATATCTTTGTCCATACTAGGGATATCCTGGAAATACATTTTATTACTCCTATGAGTCTCACTTGTAGCCTTTCTGAGCAAGGGCATCCTCCGGTGTTGAGTACAAAAGAAACATAAATTACATGTGGAAAATTAGTGTCTTTTGGGTAAAAATAGAGAAAAATGCTGCTCTCTAATTTGTCATTTCAGGACTAGCAAAATAATTGCAACTTTCAGTCTGTACAGTGACCAAATCTGCATGATAGTGGAGGTGGGTGAACAGGTTGGTAGTATCAGCAAGTCCTGCACACTGGGTAATTAACAAGAAAAACTAGCGAGCTAACTGTCATGGAGTGCGGGTAGAGTGTCCTGTCTTTCATATCCGACGACATGCTTTTGCGCAGCAGTAGCAGCTGCGCTCTGTGTCTGCTTGTGTTTTATGACAGGTGGGAACCAGCGTTACGGTGCAATACCACCACTACTGTACGTTCGAATGTAAACCAGATACTGGCGCTGGATTATTTACGCGTCATATATCATCATATTTGTACTATTCATTTTAAATATTAGTTATCGCCGATACCAGCATTTTGGAACAACCCTTATTAACATAACGAGATTTCATTTTTTAAATATCATGATTATCATCAATACGGGTATTTCGCGACACCCCTGTTGTAGAGTTTGCAATATTTACCTTTATAAAGCTTGGCATCATGCAGCATGAGTCGACTGATCAAGCAGAGTTTATCGGTGTCAGCGGCCGGCTCCAAAGCCGCCTGGCAGAACACCTCCCTGAGGCCAACTACAGAACCAAAGACAAGGACAAAACATCAACATGTTTTAGAAAAATAAGCAACATGAAAGCCAGTCTCAAAACCCAGGTAACATTTCCATTAAGGAAAAAAAATACAGTTTATTGTTATACAGTACTGGTCAAAAGTTTGGAAACATTACTATTTTTGACTATTTATAAACATTGTTTTTGAAAGAAGTCTCTTATGCTCATCAAGCCTGCATTTATTTGATCTTTTTTTTTTTAAATATTTAAATATTAATATTTAAATTTTATTATTTAAAATAATGGTTTTCTATTTTAATATAGTTTAATAAAGAATTTATTTTTGTGATGCAAAGCTGAATTTTCAGCATCATTACTCCAGTTTTCAGTCACATGATCCTTCAGAAATCATTCTAATATGCTGATTTGGTACTCAGTTATAATCAACATTGGAAACAGTTGCGCTGCTTAATATTTTCTTATAACCTGTGATACAATTATTCAGGATTCTTTGATGACAAAATATTCAGGATTCTTTGATGAAAAAATATTCAGGATTCTTTGATGAAAAAAAAGAAGAAAAAAAAAGAACAGCACTTATTTAAAATAGAAAAGAATAGTAAAGGTTTATATTGTTAGAAAAAAAATGCTACAATTCTTTTTAACTTTTTATTCATCAATGAATCCTGAAAATGCTAAAAATTTCTGACAGATCATGTGATCCTGAAGACTGAAGAGTAATGAGGAGACTAATGACACTGAAGAGTAATGGCGGATGAAAATTCAGCTTTGCATCACAGATATAAATGATATTTTAAAGTATATTAGGAATTCCTCCATTTTACACACACAAACGAAGGTCCGCAGCAAGGAGACGCGGTTCGACACCTGTACCGAACTGTGATGGCCAAATCGTGACTATGTAGAGGAAAAACTACTGTATGCTTGAGAATTCGGTCCTTTTTAGGGTCGCATCTTGTGACGACATGTCATGTTGTTGTTTCGTTTACATGTCTTTGTCCCGTGTTGCGTTCATATTTCAGTCGAACCGCACCAGAGGTCATTTGGTGTGCACCAACTGCACTATCAGAGCAATCGCACCAGAGTGTGCCACGTGTGAACACACCCTCAGAAGGGCTGAATCCATGTTTGCACTATAGATTCAGAAGGGCTTACTATAGCCATGAAATGAATGCAGTGTAAATGTAACTGTTGTTAAAAGTATTGTTTTGTTTTTAAAAAATGGAACAGTTATGAATAAGAACCAGTCCTTAGTTCACAAGTCCTAAATGGTCTACCTGAGTAGCCAATGATCTTCTGGAACCATGCGCCAAGTCTGAGGGCAAAGGTCTGATGAGCCATAACAGCAGTGTGAAGAATCTCCACCCGCAAAGGTCTCTGGATAATGTGCTCTGAGTTACGCTGCAGAGGAAATTCAAATAGTCATTACATCTACAAACAACCGTTTAAAAATGAGTGTATATAAAGAGCGTACAAGTATGTTTACCTTGATATTATCCCTGGCGTCTTGACAGGATCTGAGGGTACCTCTCTTCACTGCTTTCCGCCCCTGACATCAAAATAACGGCACTATTGAAAAGTCTGTACATTGACAACGCACGACCATGTGGAAAGCGGATGCTAAGAAAACTCACTTCCTTGTCAATGAGTGCAGTATAGATTTGAGCCTGATTCTGGTCACAGGCGATTGCTCGCTGAAGTGTGTAGATGACGTGGTCATATGAGTGATGTTCATCGTTGTAGAGCACACAGAAGTAGGCGTCTTCTTTCACTCTAAACACAATGTTAAACAACATTAACCTTGAACCTTTTGTGCTGAAGTTGGAGCACGTAACTGCATATCTCACTTTGGCTTCAGCTCTTCTGATAGTTCATTGTTCTCTTCCCAAGCCAGCATGTCTGCCGTGTACCGCAGCAGCAGGTGGAACAGCGTCTGAGCCCGTTCCTGAAGACCTGGATCCATCACACACTCATCCTGTGACACACATAACAGCAACAGTCACTGAGAGTCCTTTCGTTTTTAGTTGTTCACAGAATGGTTAAGCTTTTTGTAAACAATTGGTTTTGTTCTCACCTACAAAAATCTGTTACCGTATTGTTCCAAATATAAGACAACCCTGATTATAAGATTTATTTTTTTCAAGATTTACCTTTTGCAAAAAGGCTTTTTCAAGACCAAATCCTGTCTTTTATAACGAAAATGCTTAAAAGTAAGCATTTAAAAGTAATTTTCGGTAACCCTTTAGTTTAAGGTCCAATTCACACTAGTTTTAGGTCCAATTAATTAGTTGCTGTTAGCATGCATATTACCAGGATATTGGCTGTTTATTAGTACTTATAAAGCACATATTAATGTCTTATTCTGCATTACCATATTCTACATCCCTTAATCCTACCTAATACCTACACTAAACAACTACCATACCAACTATTAATAAGCAGTAATTAGAAGTCTATTGAGGCAAAAGTCATAGTTAATAGTGAGAATTGGACCCTAATCTAAAGTGTGACCTAATTTTCATATTGCATAGTTTTCACATTTTAATTTTTGTATTGAAACTACGGTAAATACTGGTCAAATTAAACAACAATAACATAAAAAATAAACACTTTATGGCATACCATAAAAACAAGCTATAGCCATTTCCAGTAGATTTTACAATGACTGATTTCTCACCTTTTTATGTGCATTAAAAGCATTAGCATGTCAAAAAAAAACACAGGTGTTTGATCGCATTACCTATCTGACCCAGGGGATACGACTGTTTTTCCTTAACCCGATCACATAGCGCTGAAAAGACAGCAGTTTCTCCCAGAGGTCAGAGGGTAAGCGCTGGGCAAGACTGCATCATTCTTACGCCGTATCAAAGCGGCTGCGTAGAGGGAACTGACAGGCAAGTGTGTCAGTACGTAGCCGAAATTAGAAATTTCTAATTTGCCAGCCCCTCATTTCCTTTTTTCAGCTACGTACTGACACCCTTGCCTGTCAATTTGATGAAAATGAGAATTTCAGTGGATGAGAAGATTTTCAGTGAATGATTTAAACTGTTGCCTTTGTCTCACATGAGCTTAGTAGATTTGAAATACAGTGCACAAGTCATGTGGACTACTTTGATGATGCCTTTATTTTTGTTCATGGAGCTTGATAGCTGTAGTCCACATTCGCTTTCACGATGTGGAAAAAAGCAGCTTGGACATTCTGCTAAATACTGGGACAGCAGGCTCACAGAGGGAAGATCACAAAACTAACATCACTGTTGTTTATTCTCATTTGTATATTTGTCTGATATCTGGCAAGAAGTCAAGCTCCCAGAGGCCCACTGCAGTAACCTTCAAAAAATCCTCAATTTTCTGAACACCACCAGAATATCACAATCTGTAAGATCTCCTAAAAGCCAGTCACTCAAATAATAGAGTTTAGGTACCGAAAGTGTTCATAAATTGACTGTGCAAGCAGCAAAAAGGTAAGACACAAAACATGGCAGACCCTTTGAGCAGGATATGATGTTTGTTGTTTAGGTTTAATACCCGTCTGTCATGTTCAGAGCTCGCCGGAGGGTGTCAAAGACAAAACGGCACCTGCTGTTTTCCGACAAAGGTGAGTATGCGGTGAGTGGCCATGAGTGAGTGTGGATCTAGACCCTGATCTGATCACGGCGGATCTATTGAATTATCTGACCACTGAAACAGACCATCTGCTTTCCAGGCCCAAATCCAGGCACACAGCTAGAAATCAGTCATGCTCACATGCTTACATCCCATATCAGTACATCCTAACTTCTGATGGAATACTGGGATTTAAATAAATGTTTATACCCTTAAACACCAAGTCTATTAGTTTAATTCTAACACATTTATTTACTTGTACAACAAACCCTCTCACGAAAGACTTTACTTGTTCTTCTACCCCTGTAGTCTGTTTGTTTTTCCAGCTGTTTTTGCATCACAGCCCTCCTGTGTGTCACTTTCCCACACACTTTGGTTTCCCACAGAGGGAGGGAGGGTTGGGGGTCAGCAAACGCAGGGGCAGAACAGCTCCTCTGACCTCAAGGCAGGAAGTTAGTTCAACAATACAGTTCACGGTAAACATCTACAACAATCTGAACATCGATAAGCTTCTGGAGAATGAACTGTACCGTTTCCATAGCAACTGAAGTGCCAGGGTCGTGTTGAGAGCAACAGGGTCCGGTCTTCCAAGCCTCCAAGTCTCCACAATCGCAAAAACCTCCTCCTGCTGAGGCATGCATCTGCGGTGGCAATGTAAATAATGACAATTATAATAACAAATACATTAATAAAAAATGATTAATTTTGATGTTATTTGTAATTAGATTTAAAATATATATATCATAAACATTAAAAGTAAAATAAATAAATAATAATGAGCGCATGTACCTTGTAGCGATGACTTTTGTGCACACTCTTCTGGAAGCATTCTATGCAGAGTACACAGGTGGGATCTATTGCACAGTCCCTGGAAATACATATTAGGATGATTCAAGGCAAGGAAAGCAATAGTGTCAAATGCAATCTATACACTGAACAGGGCTCCTCATAAACTCATCATAAAAACTTCATTGATATATTATTATAATTTAAAAAAAAGTATAAAAAAGTATATATAATCAATTATTGTTTTATTGTTTGTAATTGTAACCGTTTGAATCACTCGGCAGGATTTCTCACAGAGAGGGCCATGGCGGACGAGCAAACAATCAATTTTACAAATACTACTGTTGTTGTCAGGGAATGTAGTTTTAAGAGTTTTTGAGGTGAGGATGTAGTTATTTATACCTCAAATATTTATATTGAGAAAGGGTCTGTTAGTGATTTTGATTTCGACTTAAGTGAAAGTTACATTACTCCATTAGATGACGGTAAAGACTCTTCATGAGGAAGTCAGTAGCAAAGACTTTTATATGGAAGGAACTGAAACGAAACAATAACACATTGACTAGCGCTGTCATTGGAAATCCCCTTAACTGTTAAAAGGACAAAGATCTTGCTTTCCTCAGCAGGCATTCAAACCAATTTTATGATTCTGAATATAAGATTGACCTGAAGAACATCAGCTAGTAGCAGATAATGCACTAGTTATATAATCTCTCTATAATCTCTCTCATTATACTCTTCTCTACATAATACAAGAAGCTTCAATGAAGCAACTCAGCATTCCTTGTTCCAACATTTTAGAATTAGTAACAGTAGCTTGAGCTCATCTGTTAAACTGTCAACCTGAGATGTGAATCCGTGGCGGAAGGAAGAGGGTTTTTAAAGACACTCCATTATTGTTTCTGATTTATTTACACAGTTGTGCTGTCATACTGTTGTATAAACACAATATCTCGTAGCCATGCGATATGGCTCTATATCAGCGTGGCTGTGATTGCCTATGGCACTATGGAGGAATATGGCACGACTACACATGTGATATTGCTTAATGCTTATGTCTACACCTTGTTCCAATGAGAGGATTTGTGAGCGTGCAGAACTGGACAAAACTCCGGCTTTGAGCAGTTAGTGGATTTTAACTTAAACACCTCTGATTGGCCATTGCGTTCAAGAAATCAACAGACATGTCTGTCATTAGCTACACTGCTCAACACTGCAAAAGCACGTTGTAAAAATAAACATTTGATGCTTTCCAGTGTAAACACAGACGATATGCACAGGATCATTTGCCAAATCGCCAATATGCTATTATTACGGAGCAAACTGATCCTAGACCAGCAGTTATGAGCAGCTTTTACCTACAAGAAGCAGCAGCCGGCAGTTGTTTTTGAGTGAGAAAATCCAATGCCAAATCCAAGTCCAAGGCCAGGGGAAGCGTTGCCCAGCCTTACACACTACGTATTTACCTTCATCTATTGTTCCTATTCTGTTCATATTTTAAGCCTGTTTATAATAGATTTTGTTGTTTTCATGCAACTGTTGGCTGAAAATAAATCACATTTAACTCATCTTCATTGTCTAATCATTTGTATCTTATGAATTGCAAAATTATGTAATTTGAGAGTAGGCATTGAGGTCTACCCTATTTCACCAAGGTCCACTCACTTTAAAAATTCTGGCCACTAACTTGAATAAGCAAAGTGTGCATTGTCCATTGACGAAGGCTGTCCAAAGAACAATGCGCATCGAAACAATGCCCAAATACAGAAATACCAGCCCATCAATCAGTCTTGCTGATGTACTCCTTACAAACAGACATAGGAGTATGTTACCGGGGCGCCACAGCAAAATGGCTGCCCACTGCTCCCGGTGTGTGTCCAAAGTTTGCAGTGAGCGTGTTCACTACTCACTACTAATGTGTGCGCACTAACTTGGATCAGTTAAATGCAGAGGACAAATTCCAGGTATGGGTTACCAAACTTTGTCTTCACATGTCACTTTCTGTTGATGGTGACTGCATAAACTGTGAAGTATTTTATAAAATGGTCTCCATTCTAACCTGCAGGAGTAAACGGTCTCGCCCTCTTTGAAGACACGTCCACACTGCTGAGCTGATGAGCTGCTGTAGTGTTGCTGTAGCTTCTCCAAGCCCACACAGGGGTCCTCCCCGAAAAGAAAGCACTCCAGAGGATACAGGACGCGTTCCTCAACCTTTTGCTCCTCCTCTCCTTGTTGTGGCTCTCTCTCTAGGCAGTAAATAAGGGGGACCTGCTCCCCCAAATAGCTGAGTATAGCAGCCCCTCTGTTTGAAGCCTCCTGCCATTTCTGGTGGCAAAAGAGAAAGAGCATAAACAATATAATAAACTAACGAAATACATTAAATGATTATTATGATGAACTATGGAATTTTATATTTTTAAATATGGGTGTTCAAAAATGACATTTTAGCAATCAAAACATTATCCTCATAAAAAAAGGTAATTTATTGAAACAAAAGAGTAGTAAGGCCCACTTTTATGGTGCTTTTGTGACCTTTATGATGAGAGAAAGCTTTAGGTCCCATTCGTTGTAATTGCATGGAAAAGAGTGACTAGTACACTAATCATAAATAGTCCTTTTGTTTTCTATGGAGAAGCTAAATTTTCAAAACAAAAATTCATTGTAAAACGGTGAAAGTCAAGCATGACAACTAGCCTAGTTTAACAATGTTCTTTATTGTTGGCACAATCTAACAATTATGATGAGTCTGATCACAGTCTTTCCAATCTTTTTTACAAAAATCTTCTTGTAAAAAAATGTATTATTGTTTAGACCAGGAAGAAATACATTTGAATTATAATATAAATTGATGATTGAATTAACCTCACTGTCTGCCACAGGATCATTCAAGGAAAACCAAGGGTCAGTCCTGACGCATACTTTCCTTTTAAATCTTGCTCAACATTCACTATCATTAACCACATATTAAATATTTTTAGAATATGCAAGACTACATTCGGTACTAGCAAATATCCAATAAAAAACTGCTATTCTGATTATAAATAATGAAAATATATTTATAAAAAAGGTTGCATTAAAAGGTGAAAAAAGTTGCACAAGGCCGAAGACCTGGTAAAATGTTTCTCTCTCATAATGTCTTGTTCAACCCAATTTAAGTGAAAGTGTAACTCTTTATTTATGACTTTCGTCGTTTCGTAAACAAATTTAACTTTTAAATGCATCAGCCCGAAAATGTAACTAAAAAAACTGCTTGTTACTGCAATAATTTTCTACCAACCATTTAACACAAAATATTAACAGCTCATGTTCAGATTTAAAGAGACAAAAAAAGTACTAAATGCCACAAAATATGCGATAGTGTAGAATAGAGCGCAGTTAAATCTTCTGGTTTACATGCTAGATGGTAAACAACAATCATGTCAACAAAATCTAGAAACGTTCTCTGACCAAAATGTTCATAATTAAAACGTAAATAAAACATAATCTACAGGTTTACCACGCAGATTCAGCATATATCTTTCCCTGCTAAAAGCACAATCTATTGAAAAACTCGTGACATGCGATTGCATTTGTGTCTGAAGTGGTTGAAATCAAATATTTACCGTGCTCAACTGTACACCGTTCAGCGACTCCGCCATGATTCAAATGCCGTAAAGCGTCACCACAGCAACACATCCAGGACGGATTTGCAACAGTTTAAAAGTCTTGATGGATTGAAAATGTTAAATATAAACTACATTGCAATTTCTTTACAGATTGTAGTCAAATTATAAAAGCATGTGGTTTGACATACAAATCACATAACACAAACAACATAATATAAAAGGTTATAATAAATAAGTTTATATAAAAGTAATTGTTGAATGTATGACTTTTTATTATTTTAGAGTATCAGTATACTGGAAGATTCAATCAAATGATTAATAACAAGATATTTACTTTCCACTCCATTTTTAGTCCAAATTTCATTAAATCGCAAGGAATAAAATGTGATGATGATGTTGTGTTCCAGGGACGAAACAAAGTCATACGGGTTTTGACCTATATGAATAAATTTAAATATATATATATATATAAATTCTTTGTAAAGTAGCCATTTCCACAAAAAGAAAAAAGATTTTTTTTATCCCTGCAGCGCCCTCTGGAGGAACCTTTTGTCTTACGTTCTAAATTGGATAATTCATTGAACCTTTTACGCTGAAAAGCAGTTGTGTATGCATGCAGTCCAAATATAGTGACGAGAAAAATGTTTTGGGTGTTTATCTTATGTTTAATAATCAGAGATTGCCTTATTCAAATATGAAGTAAACGCAGTAATAGTAAACGCAGATGTGTTTGAGGGACCACGTTCCAGCACGCTTCCTATATCAAACGTATCAAAACGCACACTATTTGCATACTATTTCCCTCAGTCTACACAGTACGTGAGTGACAGCATCTCACACATAACTGCAGATAATAACTGAACACTTGCTCATCCTAATCAGTTCATTTCCTTTTAGCTGTGTAGCTGGACGCATCTAGCGCATTCGTGGGGATGGAAAAGAGCGTTCGGGCTTGTATTAGGCTATATAAATAATATAATTTGACAACTAGGAAAAGAGATTGATGATATGAACACTTGATACTGAGTAGAGTTTTCGCGATCTGCTGGAAGTTAACTGTTTTATTCGTTATGCAAAAAAGGTATGGATTCAACTTACCTCTTCAAGGGGAACAACAAATAAATACATCATGTTATTGAATTGTAAAATCGAATTTGATAAAACTACTGTTCTGAAGCTTAACACATGCTACAATATAACGCTTTCCAATGCATCATATCATCTTTTAAGTGCTACTTATAGAACATTTTGACATCATATGTTATGATGTCAAAATATTATTTATAAATTGATATTATACACCGTCTATTCTTTTCTCTATCAGGATAGAATGTTTATGATTTTGTTAATAAATGGATACAAATTTATAAAAAGACTTTGATAATATCATTGTTTAAAGTTGGGTGTAGTGGTTTTTTCTCCTCATTAAAAGCTACACATCTAGAAATGAATAGTACTTAAAAATGTATTTTAAACATGTTGAAGTACTATTCATTTCTAGATGTATTGGGCATTTATCAGTAGCCTAATAATCTGTTTTATTTACCATGGTGTGGGTCCCTCATGGTGGTTGCTCTATTTTCAGTAGGTCACATGCTTTAAAATTCAATTATTTCTGTAAGTCCAACTAAATGGTGTGGTCCCATCAGTGACCTTTGAGCAAAATTTTGCAGGCATAAAAGATCTGTTGTCTATAATTGTCAATAGTGTAGTAACATGTCGCACAACTCGCAGAGAAGTCTCTGTTTCAAACCAGCAGCTCTGCTAGTAATGCGCTGAATCTCTTGGACAAAGACCTGTTGCAGAATCTGTGAGAGGAAATCTTTTCCCCTCACTTAAATTTCGCTAATGCGTGATTCCCTATTAAAATGACTGAATTGCGCCTGCAAAAATTCCCTGAACAATGTGGCCGCACCTTAACTCTGATTAAATGGCCATATCAAAAATTGTGAGTTTAGTTTGTCCACTATATTAATACAGTGATTAATATAAACATGTCCTGTATAGTAGAAATAGCCCATGTAGTATTTTACAATATTTGACTTTGCTGTGGGAAATAATCTGAGTGGAAACGATAACATACTTCTTAAGGTAGCACTATTTAAGATACCATTGCCATACTATTGTTAACCCCATGTTTCTATAAATGAAACGGCAATTTAACTATTCTTTTTTCTATCTTTTTGGATAGCCTCAGCCTCCCAGTGACCATGAACATAACCAGTACAACATTAATACTCCAAAACCGCACAAACGGTTGTGAGCCGCCGTACGATGAAGAAAACCCACTTCCACTTGTGGTTCTCTACAGTATAGTCATTACAGTAGGTCTCCCTGCTAACCTGATCACAGTCTTCTTCACGCTCATCGAAGTGTATCGTAAGAACGTTCTAGGAATCTACCTCTTCAGCCTGTCAGTGTGTGACCTGATGTATCTAGGTACACTTCCGCTCTGGGCCATTTACATCAACAGAGGCCATCGCTGGGAATGGGGCTCTCTGGCCTGTAAGGTCACCGGCTATGTGTTCTTCAACAACATGTACATCAGTATCTTCTTGATGTGCTGCATTTCCATGGACCGCTTTGTCGGGGTGGTCTACGCCGTGGAGTCTCGAGGTCTGAGGAAGATGAGGCATGCCGTGATCATCACTGTTGTGATTGTGGTAGTCGTTGCTGTGGGACACGTGCCGGTTTTCACCATGACAGAGGGCAACTCGGAGAAAATGGAGGAGAAGCGGTGCTTCGAGCCAAGCAACCCCTCTGATGTTGTGACGGCACTCAACCATGCCCGCTTCTTCATCGGTTTCTTCATCCCGCTGTGCATTTTAATAGTCACCAACTTGGCCATCCTTGTTAAAGTGAAAGCTAGCACGGGCCTGAAGCTACGGACCAAAGTCAAAGTTCGTAACCTGGCCGTGGCTGTCGTCTTGTTCTTTCTGGTCTGCTTCACGCCGTACCATGTGATCCTTTTGCTACGCGCCATCAATTATCACATTTCGAGGGGGAGCTGTGACTTTGAAAGAAGTGTCTACACACCCTATACGATCTCTCTGGGTTTGTCTACCATCAACAGTGCCATAAATCCAGTTTTCTATGTTCTTACCAGCGACAGTGTTCTTAAGAGGATCCACAAAGGCCTGCAAGGGTTACGAAGCAGCTCAAGATCTTCTTCTTTAGTGTGATTTCCCTCTTCCTGAAAGCCTGTATAACATTTAAAGAATTAATAGAATTTAGATTTTGGTTACACTTTATTTTGAGGTGACGTAGTTGAACCTGTCGTATGAACCTGTCATAAACAAAGAGACCTTCCTTAAAACTTGAAAACTAGATTTGGAAAATATTTTTCCATGGTCACTAACCCATATATATTTATCGTGGGAATGTCAAAGTGTGTATTCAGAATAACATACAATAGGTGTGAAAGTATGCAAGAAGCCACAAACATTAGTAGAGGAAATGGTTAGAGCAAGGTGCTGATGTGCAAAAAAGAGGATGTTTTGTCTGCTTGCAGGTGAGAATCTTCTATCGTCCACACACGTACAGACTGTGTGCCTGCATAAAGACACGTAGTTACACAATCAAACGCATGCCGCTGATAACAGCCACATTTTATGTCATCTTATTTTTTTTTTACAAATAAAAATAAATGAAAGGTGGTCAAATGTATCAGTTTGGTGATGAATTGCTCTCTAGAACTACCGAAAGTGAAGTTTGGAAGATGCTTTTATTCAAAGCATTTTATGGTGCATTTAAGGGGAAATGTGGTTCTACCACATCTGATGTTCACATAATAAGCTTTTCATGTTCTATATTCAAATCAAAGCAAAACGTTTCCAAAAAGAATACATACACATCTATATAAAGAGACCTGTACAAGAAATGATAACAGATGGTAAGACTGAATAACCAATCAGTTCTCCCTGAAGAGTGATTGATGCTTTAAACTTCAGTGAAACGTAAAAAGCAGTGAGGACTTTGAGTGTGAGAACGGATGCTCAGATCAAATGTTAACTTGTATATTTCAGTGACCTTTTAAACTAGTTGTGAACTTGTGAACTTCTTATTTGCTAAGTTTGAACCAATGTAGTTACTTTCTGTTTTCAGTTTGAACAGAAGTGTGCAGGAAGTGTGACATGAATCAGCTTCGCATAACCCAGGAGTGAGTGCCACATAAAGCGAAATGTATCAGTCAACTAAATCAGGCAAACTGTTCAAACTGATACAAATTAAACTTGACTAATTTGGGGATAAATTGTGTTTATGTAATTAACAAACCTTGATAGCAAATTATCCCTAAGCTTAAATTAGCTATAGTAAGTCAAAGGAGTTTACAAAGTCAAAGGCATCCCTTCTAACATAACATACAGGGAGCCCTTTTACTTTTTATGAATTACATATAGGCAACACAGATTCATAATAAAGCTATGTAAGATATTCAGTCAAGAGCAGTGAAGGGTTTTCTTTTCTTTTGTTGTTCGATTAAGATTAACGGCTTAGACAGCAGCAGGTAGGCCTATATGAGGCTTCTGTCACTTTAAGACCTTAGGTATGAATCTGATATTGATAATTTTGCCTAACTGTTTACTTTCACTTTAGACATAACTGACTGTATTTAGGTAAATACTCAACAAGACGACCATTTTGATACATAGATGTGTGTATTTAAGGCTTCAAGCCACATTGCCATTGCCTGTCAGTACCAAATTCAGTACTGTACAGTATTTATTGTGCTTTTTAATAAATCATCAAGCATATCCCGCTTTTCTTTTTATGCATCCATGTTTATTTTCTGCTCTGTCATGTTAAGCAGTCCTGCTCTGCATGGATATATTTACATACAGAAAATATAGAAAAATCTCTATCGATGTCATCATATCGCCCAACCCTACTCTGTGCCTCCCCTGACACATGACAAAACCCTGACTATCGTACCCTAGTTATAATATATACTTTTGTTAAAGCATATGTAAAAATTGTGACTGACAAAAATGTTTCATCTGTTTACTACTGATGTATTTGATGAATTGAGTCTAAAAAAATCAAATTGCATTTACTCCAGAAGCCACTAGGAATATGTAATAATCTATTTTTTGACACACCCACCCAGAAAAAAATATTATTACGTAAGTTTAAACATCTCTTTTTAATAAATATTTGAATTACATTTTTCAGTCCTTTAAAAAAAACAAAATAATAATAATAAAAGGCAAACTGATCTAAAGTGCAAACTATTAGAGCTGTATATTCATTTATTCTTGTTTAAATATTTCAAATATAAACATACAAATACATTCAAACACTTAAGATATCAGTTCACAATAAAAATTACAGATTTAAGAACAGTAAGCAATGAGCTTAGGCAGCAACAGACTATTGAATATATAAATAATGACATGGCTGTTAACTTCCTATACTTGAGGTTTACAGTGATTTTGTTCTTATTAGGCACTTTTCAGTTCTGTTCTAATGCTTCTGTTAACAGTCTCTTATTTACGTTAGTAGTAAGTGTATATGTCAAGTAAGTTAGGAAATTCTTCCTGAGCTAGTGTGCATAGCAGAACGCCCCTGTGCTTTTGTCAAGCAGGCTTTTCCAGGATATATTTGTGAACGTGTGTGGAAGACCTTACCTGTGCTTGTTTGTGTATACAATAAGGAAAAAGTTTGTACTTTGCTTAAAGAGACAGTTTACTGCGTGTGTGTGTGTGTGTGTGATGTTTATTGCAGAGGATCTTTCTTGTGCTGGTTGGGCCGCAGGTTCATGCTGTGTGTGTGTGTGTGTGTGTGTGTGTGTGTGTGTGTGTGTGCTCTTGTTTTTGTGATTTGTGAGGACACAAATGTGTATGACAATGACATGGGTATTACACTGGTATTACAACTTGAACGTGATTTATGAGGACATTTCCTGAGTCCTCATATTTCAAATGGCTTTAAAAACATACTAAGCAGTGTTTTATTAAAAATGTAAAAATACAGAATGTCTCCTGTGATGGGTAGGTTTAGGCATAGGGGCAGTGTAAGGGGATAGAATATACAGTTTGTCCAGGATAAAAACCATTACGCCTATGGAATGTCCTCACAAATCACAAAAACACAGCTGTGTGTGTGTGTGTGTGTGTGTGTGTGTGTGTGATGTTTATTGCAGAGGGTCTTTCTTGTGCTGGTTGGGCCGCAGGTTCATGCTGTACTGGTTGAGCCACTGGCGTGAGATCTGATAGAAGAATCCTGGAGAATTTTGACTATGTGATGAGGGCATCAGCTACAAAAAAAAAAAGTTTAAAGGTCAATGAACCTGTTCATTTTTTACCTTTAATTAATTTCCTCTAAATCAGTGATTTTCAAATGTTTTCAGGTGGTGCACCACTTAAAAAATGAAAAAAAAAAAAAAAAAAAAAGTCATAGACCACCTAACACCCCAAATTTGGAGGAAACCAGTTTAAATAATAAATAAAAATTCTGTTATCATTTACCATACTCACCCTCATGTAATTCCAAACCTGCGTGATTTTTTTCTTTCTTTTGTGGAATAGAAAATATATTCTGAAGAATGTTTGTAACTATAATATTTTGGTTAAGTTTGACTTCCACTGAATGTCCAAACAATATCTCAAAATATATTTTGTGTTCATGACAATTTTCATTTTTGATTGAACTATTCCTTTAAGGAGTGTAAAAATCATTCTTAGTTTATATCCTACTGTACATATTAAAATATCTTTATTTTTACCAGTCCATAACTTTGATAGACTGCCGTCTTATTCTGATTCAATCTCTTAATCTGACAATCTCTATTCAGTTTTTGCCAAATATTAGTTATGCTAATATTATGCTTTTCATCTTCAGAGAGATCTTACTTCCTCCCCATATTGCATGAACTGTGACTTGCTTAATAATGTGAAACAACCTCTTTAACTAGGTTTTACATTTACCTAAGAAGACCTGGCAAACTATTAAACTATTTTGATACCAGTTATCTAAAAATATATTAGAAATGAAACAAACTAAATTTTTCTTTGAAAAACTAATATCTGAATATGTATTGTACTGAAATCATACATATGTCACCAACCTTGGTTTGAATAAGAGCTCCAGGAGGGTCTTCTGGATTTTCTAGTTCAAGATCAGACAGAGTTGTGGTCTGAAAATAAAAAATTTAAGTTGCTTTATTTTAATAGCACCACAAAGGTCTGAATATGTAACAGCACAACCTCAACAAGCCACACGAGGTATCAATCATGTCTGTGGCACAAAGGACGCCGGTCGAGTAATGTGCCGAATCTGGAAACTCTCGACCCACCTGTGAGCCAGCGCTCGCGTCGGGCGGTCTGAGCTGCAGTGATTTGAGCAGTGCTTCATGGGAGTATAGTTTAGGTTTGGGACCGGACAGTCTCAGCATTTTTGACCCAGACTGTAGATGACACCAGAAATGTGCAGCTTGGCTTGATGGGAAAGAGAGAGAGAGACTTTTTGACAATGACATTCCATAATTTAAAACAGGCTTGTGCGCAGAGTAATAAATCACAACATTTTACTGTGCAAAAATAGTTTGAGCGCATTGCAATCAGGGCAAATGATGACAATGTACACACATACTATTAGATTTAAATGTTACATTATCTGTTTTTACTTAAATTTGAATAAAAGTTTTAGTAATTTGGCTTCGTGTCTTTGTCATTTTTTATAATAATAATAATAATACGTTTTATTTATAAAGCTCCATCCATTAGTATGGATCACATAGTGCATATACATATACAAATATACATTAATAAAACAGCAGAAGGTTTTTAGTTAAGATTTGAATGAGGATATAGTAGAAGTGTCACGAAGAGTTAGAATAGAAGTAGAAGTTTGGGAGCCACAGTACTGAATGATCTACCCACCAGTGTTGAGAGACGAAAACGAGGTACAGTAAGCAGTTTTTATTTTCATTTATTAGTTTCGTTTATTTGTTATTTTAGTAATTCAGGTTAAATTAAACGAAAGTGAGAAATGTTGCCAAATGTTTTTCAACTAACAAGTAAAAATTATATTTTCCATACAGCTTGAATACATGCTTAATAAGTGTACACATCTGTATGTATGAATAATAATAATAATAATAATAATAATAATAATACTAATATCATTATTTTCCAAACATTTAAGATAAAAAAAAAAAATATATATATATATATATATATATTTTTTTTTTTTTACAAATATCAGGACTTTGTAAAGATTCATAAAGTTTTACAAATTGAATCTCAATACGATATAATTTCCAGCTTTATGTTTTATGTTTCTATTTTTTGGTTGCACCACATGATCTTATTTGTCAGATAAAAATTTTCAAATATTTATAACGCCTTAGCAAAACTGCTTCACTGTATTGTTTATAAAACATATTCATAATAATAAAATAGCTAACACTTTCGTTTAAGGTCCAATTCTCACGATTAACTAGTTGCTTATTAGCATGCATATTACCAGGATATTGGCTGTTTATTAGTACTTATAAAGCACATATTAATGTCTTATTCTCCATTACCATATTCTACATCCCTTAATCCTACCTAATACCTACACTAAACAACTACCATACCAACTATTAATAAGCAGTAATTAGAAGTCTATTGAGGCAAAAGTCATAGTTAATAGTGAGAATTGGACCCTAATCTAAAGATTAAAGGTAAATCTAAAGATTATGGCACGTCATAGGAGAGTGATATTCAAGTTATTGTTTGTATGATGTGCATTTATGATTGATTTTGTGAAAAAATGAATAGATCCGAGCAAAAAAAAACAACAAAAAAAGTAAAGATGGCAGCTGTAATGACTTTGGCTAATAGCAAAGCATGTCACCACAACTGGGTCTCATGATCTCATAGTAAACAGTAGCAGGAGCAATAGATTTGTACCTTGATATTTCTGCAGACTGAGAGGGCATGTCTAACGTGCTCAGTTGTAGCCGGGACAATGTAGGGATTTCCATCATGATAAGATTTTTCTCTGCTTCCTCAACTTGAAAGCAGGCATTAAAAATCAACCAGGGATTTACCTTGTCACCATTTTCAGCCTGTAAAACAACAGCGTTAAATATCACAATAACACTTAGCACAGACATAACGGGTTGAAAGTATGTCACCTCTAAATGGTTTCAGTATTATGTAACCACAGTTAAAAATGCAAAACTGCAGAACGTACGCTTTCAGGAAACTTGAAAATCCCTGTTTCTGTCACAGGTATGGTTGATAATTGCTCTTTCCTGGTTTTGCCCTGTAATCCGCCCAAGTCTGAAAACCCTTTGTCATCTTGCTGGGGTTCTGTCCAGTCCGCAGAACTGAACGTGGACCATTCGTCAAACCCTTCACAACTTTGAAAACCATCTTCACCATAGAGGTCCAACATACATTCCCCCATTACACACAACAACGTAATCCAATAACACCCGTGACACTATTACAGTTCTGTCTACATCTAGTTGTTCTCAATCTGTAGCAGGATCAGCAGGGGTTGCCTCTAGATCGTCCTAAGTTCTGTTGTTGTCGTCTTTGTAGCTACGCTTTTGGCAGTGTGCAGTTTGTTCCCATTGGGAGTTCCCATTGTATTTCAGAGGCAGGTTAGATGACACATGCTTCCTTCCAGAGACATTCCCTCAGTTGCTTTGCTTCGATTTCCAGGAAGGGGACCGAGGAATCTGAAGACATGGATAAACAAATGTCTGTGGAGTAAAATATTACATTTTACATAAACATTATATTTTATTTACACTTTATTCATCCCTACAGGACAATAGCATATGAGGTATTTATTTAAGTTTGGTTCCATTGTGGAAAAAAAGGTAAATTAAATTTTTTCTCACAATTGCTGATTTATGTCTCACAATTCTGCCTTTTATCTCACAAATCTTAAAAAAGGTCAGAATTGCAAGTTATAAACTCGCAATTACGAGACATTAAGTCAGAATTGTGAGATATAAACTTTCAATTATGAGGGGGGTGGGGATTCAGAATCGTGAGATAAAAAGTCATTTTTTTATTTTGTTTAGTTTTTTTTATTCAGTGGCAGAAAACAAGCTTTCATAGGCCTACTTGTATCTTGCTGGTTATAGAACATTCATTAAACACAATTTAACACTTTTATTAAAAACAGTTGAACAGAATAAAAAAATTGCGACTATTATATTTAGATAAGCGATTATTTATGAGTAGGCCTACTGTTTATGAGTTGTTGCCTTCTGGCAGACGATATAGTGTAGATGTGTATCTATCTATGTGTAGATACAATCGTTTTAAGAAATCCTTTGTACCTAGGTCGATTAGACTTTTAAATAAGCAATACTTTTTATTTATTTACATTTTTTTTATGTGCTTGTGTATGGTTTATGGATTGTTATGTTTTTGGTCAGTGTGTATGTGGGCACCAGATTCCAAGACAAATTTCCCCATCGGGGACAATAAAGTGCATTGAATTGAATAGAGATGTAGTTTGTATTTCTATTCCATGTATTGTAAACACCTTAAATATATAAATTATTATTTATTTTCTAACTTTCCAGTTTTACATAACTAATCTAAACTAATCTTTTACAGCAATAATTATGTTATGTAAAATTATATACGTTTTTTACATTTAAATATTAATTTAATCTGTTAAGCGCATGATGTTAGAATATTACAGTCTGAAAGGAGGGCTCTGTGAAGGCTGAGAACCACTAAAAATCATAGCCAACATTACAAAAAGTTGCTTTTTGACACACACACACACACACACACACACACACACACACACACACACACACACACACACACACACACACACACACACACACACATTTATCAATCACTTTATCCTATTTTAACATACGTTGCTTTGCCTTTTCAATAATGTAGAGGTCAAATAAACAGACCAATAGTAAACAGATAAACAGTGAATAAACATTTTGTGTGATGCATTCTCTAAATAGTAAACAAACGTCTTGTGGTTAAACTGACTTATACGCCAATAAAACGACAATCACACTTACCCTCATAAACAAACAGCAATAGATGTAACGAAACGCTGTTTGCCTATAATAGTTTATCCACGTAGCATTTCCGCAATTTTCTTCCACAAATCTGACGTCACGCGAGCAGGCGGAGAGAGAGAGAAGTGCGCACCTGTAAGTTTCACAACCGTTCACAACACGCCCAGCACGTGCTCGTGTCTAGAAGGGTAACCGTCCTACTGTAAAAGTCTCGCGAGATTCACAGTACTCATATTTTTCTAATATGAATAATATCACGTATTTAATAAATAATACGTATTTTTTTAACCCATTTCACATTCATAAATGCAATTTTACAAATAAAAAACAACTTAACAATTTTGTTGACTGAAGTAACTGCGCAATACATGGACAGTAGTAGGCCTACTACTATTAGTCACTTTGAATAAGAAAGCTATAAAGAATGTGTTATATAACGATTTTGTGTTAGAGTTTGTGACCAGTATTTATTTAATATTTGTACACCCGTTTCTTTTTTTATATTACACTGACACTTTTTTATGGTGAAGGGTATGTGATGATGTGGGGCGGTTTTAATTCCAAAGGCCAATGGATCTTTATCCATGAAATAACTGGCCTTTAAAAATAAAAATCTGCCTGCCTCGATGGGAATTTAACATAGGGGTGTACTGACTTATGCCCCCTGTATTTTAAGGAAGAACATTTATTTATTTACAATACATTATTCATTCACAAATAATTTTGTCAGATAAAAACTCTAAACCAAGTTTAGTGTTTTGTTCTTCCCTCATATAAAACAAAAAAAAAGATTAAAAACTATCCCCTCCTGACATCCCTTTTAGCCACTAGTGTAGTGTAGTAAATGTTTATGTACTGTATATCAAGAAGAGTGAAATCCCTTGGTTTATGGAGTGTTGCATAATCATTTAAGGAAAACACCTTAATTTCTGATCCCCATGTAAACATACCAGACACAAAGAGCACAAAAACAATAGAAATTAAGAATCCCTTTATTACAGATAATGTTTTGTCTACAATTGTCAGAAATTTATTTAGGACAAAGATGTGCAAAGGTTTAATATGGTCGCATAGAACATCAAATCTGAGCCTAAAACTCTACCTGTCAGCTAGTAAACCTGTGCCCAGAAAAATAGAGGGTTCCAACAAAATATAGTAGAAAGCATTATTTAGAGTGGTTAGAGATGATGACAGACGTCTTACAGTTATCCTACTAGTGCATTTGATGATAAGGGGAATCAGTATTTTGGGATGACAGACGGTTTCAGTAACTGCGACCGAACAACGTGTAGTACTGAGCAGGCTCTTTGCCGCTGACACACATCTGGCCGGCCTGCAGGCTCTTCAAGGGGTCGAAGGGGATACACAGACTCTTGGCTCCCATTGAAGGTGCACCAGGCTCCAGATCCTGATCCCTGAAGACACAGGAAAAAGTGTGTGTTAAGAGTACCCACTTCTATCTTGTCTTTTTTCTTTGAATTGATATAAATATATTCTAGTGTTCAAGGCCAGAGGTTTTTAAATAGGGCTCCCTGGGCTCAATGAAAAAAAAGTGTGTGTATTAACGTGTAATGTATTAATTTTAACACTATTACGGAATTTGATATTAAGAAATAAATAAACAATAATTGTGTATAAAAAAGCTGTCAACTTTGAATGCTACCAACTTCCAATATTTGAATTAGTTTCACCTTTAGTAGTAACAATATAAAATAAATTTAAATATTTAAATCAATAAAATGTATTAATAAAATAAAAGGGTTTTTAAGACCAGCACAAATAAAATGAATGTCATTTGGGCGAGGTAGAGCAAGATCTATGGTCACATTAACATTAAAAACTATGACTTAAACCACTTTAGTTCAAATAGTCAAATACAAATGAAGTGTTTTGCCTAATAAATAGCCTGATAAAATGTTCTATAAAACCTAACATTTCAGCCTTTAAACCATTTTTTAAGAGCTATAAATGGCATAAAGTAAACAGTCATGATTCAGCAACAGTAGATGATAATCCAGAAATTGCTTGGCATAAATGTGCAGTATTCATTGATTGTATTTCTCTAAAACCACGAGCCAAAGAAAGGTCCCACAGCACACGTTTTTACTTTCAAATGTGCAGTGCTCACATTTATTTCATTACATCATTACCTTTTGAATTTTAATCACCGCATTATTGCCATTCCCGTTTTTTTGTCCCCAAATTTAAGACCTCTTGAAATTATAATTAAGACTTACACCATTTAAGATATTTAAGACTCTCTATGGCCTTAAATTTGATACATCTGGCCAGTTGCATAAACTAGTTCTACTATGACCAACTAGCAGTAAGTTAAAGGGCAATGAATCTTACTTTTTGGTATCAAATTAGAACAATGTACATTTTTTATGTAACTGACTAACATTTACCAATAGTCTTAAAGAAAAAAACGTGATGACTAATTTATGCAACTGGCCCCTTAATTTAACACTTAAGGACCTGCGGGGACCCTGTGTCTCCATATCACACATAATATTTGTGGGTCTTTATACATTAAAATATATAGCTGCCTTTATATTGTAGGAAAATAATCCCATTGCAGACGATCATGATATTTGGGAGATTTTGGCATTGAAATGTTTAAGGAAAAAATACAAAATACTAGTTATCTAGGAAAAACAACCCAAAAGCATAGATTAGTCTCTTACTTGGCTGTTATCTTCTTAATCCAGTCCTCACACTCAATGCCTCCACAGAAGGGAATCTGTACAATCTGTAAGAAATTACATAAATTAGGAACCTTTCTGGTTTTAATTGAAAACCAATAGTATCCAAAGAGCTCTGGATCCACAGAGTTTACTCACCCTTCCCTGGTCCAGATCCTTCTGGAATTGTTCCATCGTATCGGCCACAACCATATGTTTGTTCAAATCATCAGAGGCCCTGTGACAAGTTGAAAACAGTAAACCATTCTGCCTCTGATGCAAATGGCAGATCTAAAATGTAGTGATACTAGGTGAAGAACTAGAAAGCAGGAATTTGTTTGTACCGTTTAAAGAGATTGTTCTGGATCTCTTCCAGAATAATTGGGATTCTCTTCACTGCATCAGCCTCTGGCACGATGACTTTCTGTCCCGTGTCTCTCCTTACTGCTACAAACTGGCTCTGTTTTAAGTCCTTCGGCCCAACCTCCAACCTTATGGGCACACCCTGCATTCAGAAGACAGGACGTCAAACAAAGCTTTTGTGCATTGGTGGTATGGCTGTGCGATTAATTGAAGTTTAGTTTAGATTTAAATGATGGAAACACAATAATCGAGATCAATTACGAGCTGAATTCTGTTTCCTTCCTTTAAAGCGGTGGCTTTCGCCTCTCCTAGGGTTGTCACAATACCAAAATTCCAGTAGTCGATACCAATACCAGTAAAATTTCACGGTTCTCTGTACCAATTTCGGTATCATAGCAAAAAGAAACAAAGCATGAGAAACAAAACTTTTATTCAAAATGTGTATGGGTTGTAAACAGAAAGCGAGCAAAGAGCGCTCTCTTTATAATCACTGTCAATCATTTAGGCTACATTCAGCACCTGCTCACTGAGATCTACAAAAAACAATATAAACCAAAAAAAGCTGTCTACACAGCACAATTTATCTCTTATTTACATTCTGTTTACACTTCGTAAGTAACAATGAAAGGATTTGCCAGTGTGCAGAACTCTAAAGTGTGTGGTGAATGAAAACTGTTGTTTTGAGCAGTGTTGAACGGATTCTGACTAACTTAAACACCACTGACTGGTCATTGCGTTCTCACGCTCAACAGATATGTCTATGATTGGCTATGGCTACAATGATCAACATTTCAAAAACACCTTGTAAAAAGAAACCTCTTCACAGAGCGCATGCACAGATACACACGGGAGCGTTTGAAAGCAGCCCCCTATCAGCAGGTACTCAGTATCCTTGTTTTTTGGTACCACTGGTACTGATACCAAATGTAGCATCCAAATTAGTCAAATCATGAAATGTGACAAGTAAAATACAGTCTACTCAGGACATTTGATATTAAAGCGAGTTATTACAAGCGTTTTAAGCTTTGAAAGATAGAGCAGAACACAGACAAGCGAAGTATACTTTGAGTACTTGCCTAAATAGTCAAATACACAAAAATGTGTCAAAATGCCTCTCTTGGTGAGTATTCACATAAACAGTCAGTTATGTCTTAAAGGTGCCCTATGTAAAAATTAAGGTAAAATTATCCAAAAAATTAGCTACACGCATCAAAAGAATGAGAAGAAATAAGTGCAATGATGTCATTAAAAAATTGACAAGTTATAGTGCTGCCGAGATATAAACCTAAATTAGCATGCTAAATTACTAGCGCCGGCCCGACTGGTGTCGTAATACCAGTTTCGGCCATGGGAGGCGGTATGCAGGGAACATAACCACCATTCAAACTGTAATACACGAATAACTCGCACGGCTTGTGGGCGTACTTGAACCTGATGTCAATCATGTGAAAAGTACAGCCCATTACTTTCAGTTCAGGGAAGAGACGAGAGCGGAAAAATGGCTGAAGCCCTTGGCAAGAGAGCCTTAGCCACACCACAACCACCCGCTGCAGGGAAAAAACCTCGCACAGATGTTCAAAAAAAATCGGACAAAAAAAGGAGCAGAACCAGAGTCAATATAGGCACTGCTTTCCATCGCTGGAGACTTTTAATGGACAAGAAAGAAATGAAGTTCGACTCTGAACTTGCAACATTTCTTTTGGATCGGTAAGTAAGATGCTGTTAGTATTTCACTAGAAGTTTGTTTTATATGTTTGTGTAATTTTTTCGGGAAGTTATAGAAATGTATCGAAGGATGTTCGAAAAACAAAAAAAACAACTGACCTAATGCTGTAAACATACAGAGAGCCCTATCAGCTGTTAAAATTAAATCTAATGCAATCTTTTTATTATAACAACTTTATTTAATGATATAAGTAAAATTATAATAAATATGTAGTAGGCCTACACATATATAGCAAAATACACTATAACTCTTTTTTTCTTGCTAACTACGTGGCTTATATTATCTTTATTAAATGTATTTCCTGAGGTAAATCTGACATATTTGTTCTCCAGCTATGTTTTTGCCTTCTGTACACTGATTAAAAAAAGGATTGGATAGATATTATGTATGAGGAATACATTTTGGTAAGTTGTAGCATAGGCTACTGTATTTTTTAACAGTCTTCGTGTTTTTTACTATTAGCTAACGTTAGTAGAGATGATCGGTTCACGTGCGCTAGGGATCTCTCATTTAACTTCTACAAGCGGCAAAAAACATATTGTTTGAATTGCGTAATAAAATTGACAGAATCTGAGAGCTTAGTTTTTTATATATCATAACTAACCTGCTCTGTCTAATCTGTCGGTCTACGTGTCCTCTTTGCTTTGCGATTTTTCTGTGCGTCAGAAAATTAATGTGTGGCGTGAGAGCGTGTGAAAAGTGTCAATTGCGAGTTAGTAGCTCTGAATGGCGCAAGCTTGGTCTAAATCAGCGAATGCTGTCTGTCAAATAAATGTAATTCAAACTATAAATTAAAATTAAACAATAAATATGTAATATAAACAAAACTAATATGAACATATTCACTGGTAAAGGTGAAGGGGAGTAGCTTGAAGATGTCAATTAAAAATCACTTGACATCAGCTAACGTTCCTCTGGAGTCTGGAGTCAAATCGTCCTCTAATAGGAGTTGGCTCAGCTTCTGCTACGGCGTGAAGGTGGGGCGGAGCCATAGACTGTAAGGGCGGAGCATAGAGACTATGCCGTTTCTCGTTTGTTACGTTAGAGTAGACCAACTCACTTTCTGGAGGTATACTGCCCCCATCTGGTATGGAATGTTGAGTATGAATTTATTTTTTGGCAGACATTCCACATGGCACCTTTAAATGAGCATAAACAGTTGAGAAAAAAATCAGATGCCTGTCAGAATGCAGGATTCGTGAATTAGGCCTAATATACCTGCTGCTGTCTGTGCCAATGTTACAACAACAAAAACAAACATCTTATTTATAACTTTAGTTGCTTTAATAAAAATATGTGTATAAATTAATACAGTGATGACTATGCAGTGTGTTATTTACATTTGAATGCTTTATTCAGTTTCTTTAGTTGCAATACTGACCAAAATAATTGGGATTATGATTTTTGCCATAATCAAGCAGCCCTAATTGATGTGATTATGCTGAGATGAAGAACCTACATACCTTCAGCTCCCAATGATTGAACTTCCAGCCAGGCGAGTAATTATCCCGCAGGTCGGCCTTGACTCTGATATTGGCCTCCTGTAGTCTGGAAAGATACTTGGAGCACTGGGCCAACAGAAGGTCTTTCTCTGCTTCTGGCAGAGTGGCTGTGATGCCACAAGGAATGATGACGACCTGCAAATCAGAGTGTAAGTTTGCATGCAATGCTATGATCCATTATAAACAAGAAATGATGGATCTCCAGCACACCTGTAGACATGCTACTCTGGGTGGCAGCACCAGGCCCATGTTGTCTCCATGAACCATCGTCAGGACTCCGATGGTCCGAGTGGTGATTCCCCATGAGTTCTGGTAGGCCAGCTGCTTCTCGCCTGGTCTCTTAGGGTCCTCAAAAACTATCTCAAACATCCTGGAGAAGTTCTGGCCCAGGTGATGGGATGTGGCACCCTGAGAGAGCAATAAGGAGTTTTAGATCTAACTGAAGTACATTGATACTGCTACAATACTTCAGTTCTTTTACACACCCTGCAGGTACATTTTTACATTTTTCTGAATGTTAGGGTGCTGCGGGTTTTCTAGAGGGCATTGTTACGGTGTTCCGAGTGCTTTAAAATGTTTCACATCCCTAACCCAAAATATAACCAATCGTAATAGTGATTCTTGTCTTAGCAAGCACTACTACTAAACAATAGAGTTTAGAGTTTTTTTTTTTTTTAGAAAAAATACATTATTGAGACAAACTATTTTTAAACTGTCACAATGAAAAATCTATTTTTAAAATGCTATGAGATGATGATATAATGGCTGATACAATAAGAACAAAGTAACTTTCTGCAGCAGAGGTATGGCCGACTTCCACTGTGTTCCCCTGGGCTTTTCCATTGTTTTTTTCTTAACATAAACATGCACTAGTTGTCTTTGAATGTTGCGTTTGTGTCTTGTGTGGTTTGCAGCGTCTCACGTATGTGTGTTTTTAAGATGCCATTGCATGCTAAATAAGTTTGAATTTAAAAATACAAGTCTCAGACACATGCTCTAGTATGTATTGACCTTTTGCGCATTATTCAAGCATTTTGAAAATGTATGTTTATGTAAACAGTCTGTCTTAAACGATTGTAAACAGAGGGGAATATTGCTTTATTTACGCCGTGTTTTTTTTATATTTGGAAAAAAGACTTTATCATGCACAAATGTATCATCAATTTGTTTTATTATTATTTTAAACAGAACTTTTATAATGAAATTGTGTTTATAATTAAACAATTAAAGTAATTGAACAGAATTAAACATTCTGCACATCAAGAGCCAAAATGCATAAAATGCTAAATGCATAAAAAAATTAAATGAATGTATTGCAGTACATTTTGTAATGGCAGCTAAATATAATGATAATACTGAATCGGAAGGTCTATGGCAATTCTCAGCCCTACTAAACAATGACTGTAAAATAGAGGCTCTGATATGCTCACGGCAAAGATCTTTTTTAGTTCTTCACTTAGGAGTAAAATAATTTCGATATACGTTTACCTGAATTGCTCTGCCGCTTGCTGAGATGTAAGCCTCCACAGTGGTGGTGTAATCTCCTCCTGCAAACTTCTCCTTCTCTGTTTTCCTGCCCTTGACCACAGGGATGGCCATCAGCTCCTCGTACACCCGAGTATACAGGTCCAAAATCTGCATCACCTGCACACATGATGGTTAAAAGAGTGGGAGGGTCAGAAACATGCTACAAATTATTGCAGGATCAGCATGTAAATATTAAATTGTGAGTGAGGTGTGACTGATCACATTTAACCAACCTCCTCTACAGCTTCCTCTTTGGTGGCAAATGCTGTGTGTCCCTCCTGCCATAGAAACTCTCTGGTCCTCAGGAAGGGCTGGGGGTGTTTGAACTCCCAACGCTGAGAACAGCAAGAAACTGGATAAATACACAGACCTTTAAATGAGATGTGTTTGTACAAGTGTATGACTGAGGCTGAAACTGACCACAACATTGCACCACTGATTGAGTTTGATTGGCAGATCTCTGTGTGACTGGACCCACTTGGCATAGGCAGGATACATCACTGCATCAATGTAAGAAGAATGCAAATGTATTAAAAAGATAATACAAAGATAAGTATCCAATCCATTTCAGATACAGCTGCAGTTGCTCACCTGTCTCACTAGTGGGACGTACAGCGATGGGCTCCGCCAGCTCTGTCTTTCCTGATCTTGTCACCCAAGCAACCTAAACACATTTGCAGAAAAAAAGCACAAATCTTTGAGTGGCTATTTATACATATTTATTATCCAAACACTTAAAAGCCCCAAACAATCAACCATGACATGATCTTGTTCCAATCATCTATTATTAAAAATAAGCACTTATTTGATTAAACACACAATTTAAAAATAATTTAAAATAACTTTTTGCTATCTTAATAATTATATTTTAAAATGTAATTTATTCCTGTAATGGCAAAGCTAAATTTCAAGCAGCCATTACTCAAGTCTTCAGTGTTACATGATCCCTCAGAAATCATTCTAATATGCTGACTTAATTCTCAAGTAAAATGTCGTATTATTTTAATTATTAGGGCGTAGTCATGGCCTAATGTTTAGAGAGTCAAACTGGTAACTCGAAGGTTGTGAATTAAATTCTCAATACTGGCAGGAAATGGCTGAGGTGACTGAAATGACTTTGAGCAAGGCACCTTACCCCTAATCGCTCCCCATGCGCCACAGCAAAAATGGCTGCCCACTGCTACGGGTGTGTCCACAGTTTGCAGTGCGTGTGTGTGTGTGTGTTCACAACTCCAAATGTGTGTGCACTAACTTGGATGGGTTAAATGCAGAGGACAAGTTCCAAGTATGGGTTACCATAGTTGGCCTTCACATGTCACTTGAATGTTGAAAACAGTTGTGGTTCTTAATATTTTTGAGGGAAGAAGTGATAGATTATCATTATGAATGTCTTTACTCGAACTGTTTAATGCATCCTTGCTGAAAAAAAGTATTAACTGACCCTAAACTTCTAATCTTACATTCTTTCCAGCTTCTCACCTCTGGAGCGAAATCTGCAATGTGGGTTTTCTCTTTCTCAAGGGCAGCTTGAGAGACAAACATGGGGAAGTAGCAGTTCTCCACACCCAGCTTCTTGATCTCCCGGTCAAAGAAATCTTTGATGGCATCCCAGATAGCGTAAGACCAGGGCCTCAACACGTAACAACCGCTGACATCGTAGTACTCGATCATCTCTGCCTTAGTGATCACCTGAAAACAGCAAATACAAATATTTTTAAACAGCTAAATAAAAATAACTTTTTAAAGAAGTTCTTCTACGGTTTACAAAATCATGTGAGCAGTGTACCTGTGAATACCAATCAGCCAAGTTTTCCTCTTTCTTTGCCTCCAGTCCCAGCCTACATTTAAGAAACACAAAATAAGTGAGTGAATCTATAGATCCTGCTGGAAAATGGAACATTTCCTTAATACATAACTGAATAGCCTTTAGTGAAGTGTCCATGAAAACAGCTTGTAGTCTGAGAAAGTAATTCAGACAAAAGAGACTGTATTCTGGGTTTAGTCTTGGAGGACAAAACCAGTTGTGGCAGTACTAAAACAACTGCAGAACTTTCTCAAGCCTCCATTTAAGTATTTATCCATGTCTCAAGGAAATAAATATAAAGGGCATTTGACACTGTACGGATAACTTCGCGTTTTTGCCTCTCACCGTGTCTGTTTCTTTGGCCCTTGGCCTTCTCCTGCTCCACCTGCTCCAGAGTCTTGACCTTGTTGAGGTTTCTCTCCTCCCTTCTGCTGCTTACGTCCTCCTCCTCCTCCCTGCTTCTCAGATTTGTTCTCCCGCTCCTTGCGGTTCTTGTCTTCCCCCCGTGTGTTCCCTGAGCCTCCTGGGGTAGTCACAGGCTTGTACTCCTCTCCAGTGAGGGCTTTATACTGACCCTTCAGCTCAAGCAGAGTTTTCACTGCTTTATCAACTTGATCCTAAAAAATGAATTAGAATATCAGGAGAGCTAAAATAAAATCACTTAAATTTAATATTTACTAAATTTGTTAGCAAACAAATTCAAACAAACCTTAGGAGCTTTCTCTGCTTTAAGCCGTTTCACTTGCTCACCCTGCTGGGCTATGTCTGCAAACAGTGCTTGAGCCTGAGGAGAGGAGCTGGATTGAGGTGGGGTGGTGCTAGACTGTGCAGGGGTGGGACCAGAGGAAGGAGGCACACCTGGTTTGTATTCCTGTCCAGTTTGCTGCTTGTACTCAGCTTTAAGACTCAGCAACTGCTTCACAGCCACATCTACCTGATCCTGTAAAAATATGAACAATTGTTGAATACTACTTAGTTTTTAAAATATCTCATTTTTAAATGATTCTATGAACAAAGCTGAGATAAGTCAAAAAACCTTGGGTGCCTTGTCTGTTTTCAGTTTCCTCACAAGTTCTCCTTGTTGAGTGACTCGATCATGAATAGACTTAGGAGAGCTGTCAAAGGAGCCAGACGCCGCAAGGGTGGTGGCAGCAGGCTGAGCTGGAGTTGATGGAGAAGCACCAGCGGGGGGAACTCCAGGTTTGTAGTCCTGCCCTGTCACCTGCTTATATTCTGCCTTCAGAGCCAAAAGATGCTTCACTGCTGCATCAACCTGTTCCTGAGGAGGGGAAAACATCATGGTGCTTTACCTACAAGTAAATTACAAATTAAATGCAATGTTTCCTGAAATCGCCATAGCAAAAAAAAAATTATATATAATTTGTTGTAATACTATTTTAGTGGCTAGCTAAAGAAATTGAAAAATTATATTAGAAGAAGAGATATTGAGTACTATAAAACAAAAATTATGTTAGAAAAAAAAAATATTGAGTACTGTTTAGGGTGGCCCCAGTGCAAAAACAAAATCCTTAAGGAAATATTAATTACACCATAATCTAAGGCAAGACGTAATTAAGAGTCTCACTTTTGATGCTTTCTCAGCTTTCAGCTTTCTGACCATCTCCCCCTGTTCAGACACATGCCTGTATATGGCAGCAGGGGAGGAGTCAGATGAAGGGGCGGGCTGTGGAGGAGATGATGTGGGAGGAGCCATGCCTGGTTTGTAGTCTTGACCAGTGAGCTGTTTGAACTCAGCTTTGACAGCCAAGAGCTGTTTTACTGCAGCATCTACTTGCTCCTGTAAAATGAAGATGACGTGGTCAACAGTGAAACCCCAAAATAAACAACAACAACAAAAAAAGCTAGTACAGTTATAGAAAGACTAAACTCCTAGCATGATGTCTGATCTAAAACCTTGTGAGCTGCCTTACCGTATACTTAGAGAGGCATCTACCTTGTTAAGGTACCTTGTTTATCTTTGCTCTGCAAAATAACATGGGTAAAATCCAATAGGAAATTTCAATAGGAATCTGGGCAATTTGGATGTGAGGGCGGAGAATATTTCACACGTTGGTGTGCGAATTTGCAACGTTGACCGAAGAGAAATCTGCTTCCTTTGAAAGTGACTTCTATGTGACAATACACTGTTAAAGCAAGCATGAAATGGAAGTTGCGATATTCTTTTCTTCCGTATTGTGACATATTTGAGTGAAAGAAATGTAGGGCGGACTTGATTTTGTCCATTGTGAATTGATTAGATAGTTGGATCATTGTTGTTTGCCATTGCTGTGATCTCATGTTAGTGACAGGTTTTTTCACCCTTGCATCGAAAAACACGAACCCAGAAAAGAGATGTCGTTGCAAGATCGAGGGGGAAGTCATTTTGATTAAAGATTACGAGGGTACACAAATAAATCCTTTATAATAAATACTGCAATATTCCACAAAAAAAAAAAAAAAGATTTGTCAATTGTGATTTCATGGTGACTTTAACGATGGACTTTCGCACCTGACCGCACCTTAAGATAGCACCCTAAATGAACCAGACCTTTATAAGCAACTAAATGACCAACAGACCTTGGGTGCTTTTTCAGCCTTCAGTTTTCTGACCACCTCGCCCTGCTCAGCAACACGAGTGAACGGACAACCGGTGGAGGAAGGGCTTGGACTTCCTGCTGCAGGGGTGGGGGCAGAGCTCTTCGGTGCTGAAGTGGAAGTAGGTGGGGCCATACCAGGTTTGTACTCCTGTCCGGTCACTTGTTTAAACTCAGACTTCAAGGCCAAGAGCTGCTTTAATGCGCCATCCACTTTCTCTTTAGGGGCCTTGTCTATCTTGAGCTGTCTGACCAGGTCTCCCTGAGCTACAATGCTGGAGAATAGAGAGGAAGCGTCTCCTGCTGCTGATGGAGCAGGACTGGAGACAGGAGCCAGCTTGGCTTTGCTCAGAGGAGACTCAGCCTTCACCTGGAGGAAGAACAATATGAAAAGAGTGATCATTTTGTTAAATGTTTGACTTGTTAGGAGAACAAATGGATCCAATTCTGTGCTCACAGGTTTTGCGGCTGTCTGGCTCTTGCTCTTGTCCTTGGAGCCAGCAGTGGGCATCTCTTTTGTGTGTCCGTCTGGGATAAAGAGCAAGACGCAGGGACTCTCCTTGCAGCTGTGGGGACTAAATGAATAGATCAAATGAAGTATAGAATTAAAATGGGAGTATAAAAACAGAAAAAACATATTTAAATGTTTATAGTTACAAAAGATTCATAATACTGTGTTGAACAGATTAGAGGTGCAACCTGATTGGCTCATACGGCTGATCACAGATATAGAAACCCCGTCTCTGCAGCTGTATGATGTCACCTTTCTTCAAGTCCTTCAGGCAAGGGTCTCCTATCATCTTCTCCTCTACCTGAAAAATAAATAAAAATAATACACATCAGTTTATACACTACTGTTCAAAAGTTAGGGGTCTTTTTAAAGAATCTAACACTTTCATTCAGCAAGGACACATTCAATTGATCAAAAGTCACAGTAAAGACATTTATAATGCTACAAAAAATTGTATTTCAAATAAATGCTGTCCTTTTGAACTCTCTATTCAAATAATAAATGAAAGTAGCCAAGAACAGAACTGGAAGCGAGAGAATGTGATTTTATTTATTTTTTTGCTGTTCAAACCCCCAAAAAACTGCTCAACTCTGGCACAAATGTAACCAGAGAAACACAGACAACACCCAAACAGACTTGAGTACCACACCTTGCTGTTCTTGTTTATGTAATCCTTGAAATCATCATCCTTGCCCAAGACTGGTTTGGTAATGAGGTGCTGGTATTGGACGCACACAGCAGGCAGGAGGGGGGCACGGCTGGATTCAGTGAGCCAAGTGATCTTAGTGGTCTTTTTATAATCAGTGTTCTCCAGGTTCAGACGACCATCTAGAGACGAGATCGCTCCACTGCTGTCCCTGCATGCACCAAGACAGAAGACATCAGCAGTAAATCTACATGTAAATACACATGAATAGGGCTGAGAAAGAATATTATAGGCCTGTGTACCATTGCTTACATACTAGTAGTTCCACATGACAATGAAATACTAAAGCATATTAATGAGCCTTTAAAATATAAATTAAGCTCAAGCGCACGCATAAAACTTGCCGAGGCTCACCGGCAAAAGTAGTGATTATGAATAAACAAAATGGAGACTGACTGAATATTTTAATAATCTATTAATAAACAAGTGTTTTCAGGTTCAGTTGTCAACTGCAAAGATGAAGTTGACTCGTCATCTCAGTATAGTGGACGTGCCAATTGAGAGACATGCACGTTAAGTTAAACATGTCGCGGTACTAATTTAGCTTCCACACTAACACTTGGATATGCACCTAATAATAGCACACATTTATCTGTTACCATTAACTTTAGAGCGAGCAGCCGTGTGGCTAACATTAGGCTACTACTAACATGTTTCAAATGATAAGCCATGTTTGAGGTCGATGATAGGTGAACGTTTGGATTTCCTGACCGAAATAATACCACATGGACCAGTCGTGTTAATGATCAGTCCGTTACGCACTGTGTGACTTTGCCACTTTTTTTTTTCTCCGACTAGCTGATAATTAACATTTGGTCAACTAAATCTCTTCTCGTCGACTATTAGGGGGCAGCCCTTGAAATATTTTATTGAGCAATGACACATAAAATGATCCGTTGAACGAACAGTTTTAGACAGTCAGATAATGATAAGAAAAGATTCTTGATGACCAAATCAGCATACTCTAATGATTTCTGAAGGATCATGTAAATGAAGGATGATGCTGAAAATTTAGCCTTGTTACCAGAAGAATAAATTACATTTTAAAATGTATTAAAATAGAAAACGATCATGTTAAATTGTAACAAAAGTTGGCGCCAGAGCACACAAAGGGGTCATTTTTTTTAAGGTTTTACCTGTGGATTTTGGTGATGATGATATTTCCCCAGTTGATGAAGGTCACAGTCTCACCCTCTGTGAAGGTTTCTGCGTCAGCACCCTCGATTAGGACCTTTGGCCCGTACCACACCTGCTTCATTCCCACATCTGCATTCTGCAAATCCCCACAAAAAAGGATATGACTCAAATGACAAGGCCCAATTTATATACCTGTCTTTCTTTATATATAACCTACCTACATATGAATTAATGAAAATACTTTCTATGGTACTGACAAGTTCTTTCAGGGTGTGTGCATGTACATTCTATTACCTTGGGATGCTTGGCAATCTCTTTCATTTCCTCCTTGGCTTCAGAAATGAAGACTGGCACAACCTGCGAGCTTAGTAGGGCAGTGTATCTTGGGGCTATTGGGTCAATGACCTATAAAGGGAGGGCGAGAAAGAGAGAGGGGAACAAATTGTTTTTTAGATACGTCCATCAAAGCTTCTTTGCTCTCACATTGCTCTGAATGGTGGTCAGACCGAATAATGAAACAGGATGAGCAAGGACAGGTAGAGAAGAGTGATATGAAGAGCAGGGCAAGCCAAACATTGCACCAAACAGACTGTAATAGCCACACAGGTGAATAATTACTGCCCAAAACTGCTTGGAGCCTTTATTTAAATAGGTTTATAACATCAACAGTAACTATTAATGTGATCTGACTGGGAAATGAGGGAGTTAACAAGAAGATTTGAAATCAAGAGCAAAGTTTGAAATGAGTCACTGGGGAGCGCTAAAGCTAAATAAGTTTGAACACCATGAATTTCTTAAAATTAATGTATTTTCACTTTCTATAGAATCTGCCAGAAGCTGTGTGAGGGGTGGAAATTAGCGATAAACACAGATAGAAGCTGCAGCATATGAGAGGAAGTCAGAAGGAAAAAAAAAAAAGAGCAAGAAGTCTGTGCCTTCAATGAATCCGAGGTGCAAGATTATAGACCAGGGTTGTCCAAAATACCAATTATTTCAATAGGCGATACAATACCACTAATATTGTATAGTTCTTAACGATCAACATTAATAACAGCAAAAACTAACATACAAGTAAATAGTGGTTGACCGATATATCGACAAGGCAGATATATTGGCCAATATTCCCCCCCATGTAATTATTTTAGTCAGACAAAAAAGAAAGAAAGGAGACACAATCTGATTTCTCAGTCATGTTGACTTCATAATAGACAGCAGGAATATCAGATTGTAAGGTCAAACTTCTGTTATATGTTAAAAGAGCAGCCAAACAAGTGCTAAATATTTTTCTTTCATGGAAGAAAGAAAATCTTAAGGTTTGGAACAGCTAAATGATGCGAGATTTTTCAGTTGAGTGAAGAATCCATCTGCCAGATGAATAATCCGGACTTTTGCGAAAGCCATAGATCAGGAAATAGAAAGTTAGATGGAAAGGAGGAGCAGACAATACAGGGGCAGGGGAAACACGAGGAAGAGGAACAAGAGGAAGAGGAGTAGGAGTACCTTTTTACAGCTAACTGGCAGCTTGTAAACAGAAGAGTGAGATGCACTTTAATGTAGAACTGGGGATACAGAGCTCAGAGACAGACAGAACGGGAAGTGTTTCAATGTGATATGATATCACAAGCACTCGATTACCGCTCCTGTGCCAACCTAAATCAGGGAACTCTAACCTGAAGTTGACCCACTAGAGACAGTGGGTTAAATTTCTCTGAACAGATTAAAGGGGTCCTATTATGCCCTTTCACAAAGTCTTGATTTTATTTTGGGGTGTACTAGAATATGCTTTCATGCTTGATTGTTTTTTGACATATTTTACATTATTACTGCTCCTGTCTCCCCAGTCTGTCCCGGACGCATCGTTTTCGATGAAGCCTCTCCTTCCGAAATACCAAATGTGCTGTGATTGGTTAGCTGGCCCAGTGTGTTGTGATTGGCAGCGCTTAGCGTGTGTTCGATAAATTTCCCACCCCTCCATAACCGCAAGTTCTAATCTAGTGTAAATATAAAGGATGGCGTCAATCTCAAACCTGATTCAGACCCTTACAATGTCAACAAACAAGAGGATCATCCAGAACGGATTTCAAGCACAGACTTTGCAAGCACGGATTTCACAGGACGTTTCAGAGTGGAATGTTTTTCTTGATACAATGTTATCCACCATTTAATCATGACATTTGTCAGAAAACTATGGTTATACAAACAGTAATCGATCACAAAAACATGGTTAATTTTCCTAAGGGGTGGTGAACAGCCTAACAAAAGCTAGAGCTTACAAAAGCTATAGTAAACAACACTATATCAACATTAATGTTGGCTAACAAGAGAGCGTATAGCAACAACATAAACCTTATAATTAGAAATGTTAATAGAAAACGCAACTACAAATAATAAGACATACTTGTAAGTTGTGATTCATTAACAACAGATTGTCCCGACAAAGTGGAAACTGCGGCATTTTAGGAGATGCTTTTATGTGTAGCCTGCTTTGCGGTTCTGGAAGCTATTCTCCAAAAATGTGCAGGGCACAGGGAAACATCGAGATTATAATGTTCAGGAACAGTGTTTAAAATAAATTAACCATTCTAAGTGCGTCAGACTTAGGAAGTTCAAACAAATGAGATGTGGAAAAAAAAGCGTCTCTTTAAAATAGCAGGAGCTCACCTAGGCCTCGTCTGCTTTTCTAAGTATTCTGTGGGCAGTAATTATTTAAATGAGGAGCATTATGACTCCTTAAAGCCCGGAAAAATCGTGTTGTAGTCTAAACGAGCCATTCTTTGTAGTTCTTGAAAAGAGGATTCTATGAAATAAAATATCTCCCTTTGGAGTGGACTTTGAGCTTTGTAACCTTGCAGATCTGTTTTATGTTAAAACAGCAACATTACACACTAACTAAAATCATAATAGGACCCCTTTAAGAGGTTTTATAGTTCCTTGCTCCTAAAGACCCATGCTTGAGGTTTGTTCTCATGTGTCACGCATGTCAATCATGCATGTTTTCATGTGTTCAACTTCTGTCCATCATTTTTGTATGTGCTTGATCAATGTTTAAATGTGAAAAACCATTCGATTCATATGGATTACTTTTACAATGCCTTTATTAACTTTTTGAAGGGTCAAAGGTTTTGTTAGAATAGACAGAAACTGGTTTCATAAAAAAAAAAAAACTTAATTTGTGTTTTGAAAAAGAACAAAAGTACTGGGGTTGGGTTTGGTATGATATGAGGGCTAGTAATTGATGACAACTTTAATTTTTGAGCGAATTAGCCCTTTAAAATAAATGATTCACCTAAGAATAAAATCGAATGTAAATGATGACACGTTGCACTTTTGGGTCAAGTATTCAATTGAAAAAAAAATGGGTGAAAAAAATGAATGGTGCCAAATCAAGAAAAGAAGTGAAGACTAAAGCTTACAGCTAATGAGCAGAGTGTTAAAGAGCTCAGGTCATGCTTGATGCAGGAAATGAGGCATAGATAACAGGTCAGATGCAGAATTACAAATGTTTGCAGCTTTTGAAAGATGGAAGCAATAAGACTTGAAATAAAAACATGAAATCACAATTAAAAGCAACACAGAACAAGTAACTCCTGTTTTAATTATTACTAATTAACATTAAGAAATCAAATTACTCTACAAGTGCATTTAAGTTAGTCACAGAAAATGAGAAAGTGGGAGGGAGGGTGACGTGCAAACGTAAAAAGCAGAGTGAAGCACAAAAGGTAAACGGAATATCTGGTGCGTACCGAGGGACTGGAGAGATTAGAGACTAAAGTATTGAAAATTAGTTTCAAATTAAAGTTTTGCTTGACAAAATATTGCTGAAAGAATGTAGAGATGTTAGCCAGCTGCTCAGGGTATTTAACTAGTGAATGAATGGGATGACAAGGACCAGCTGGAGATTAGGTGCAGCCATGATGGAACCTGGACGTGATTTTAATATTTACCTTCTTATTGAACGCCCAGATCTTGTCCCACTCCATGTTGACTACAGATCTCGAGCCTCCCTTTAACACAGTGGAATGGACAGAAAAGAAAAAAGGATGTGAATCAAATTGGTTAAGGAATTAAATCTGAATGTAAAGATTGCAGATGTGGGAACAAAAATATAACTATAAAGTTAAGTTTTAATAGCTATACTAGCTACATTTATGGACCAATGATGTCTTTTATAAAATTGCTGTCTGTGCCATTTTATAAAGTGTGCAATTTAGAGTGATTTTACCAGTGCCACAGCAAAGAACAGCCATTGCTTTGATAAAATCATTGTAACAACTCTGTGGCTTTTGTATACCTGAAATACACATACCTGAGCAGCAATGAATTGTTTGAGTCCCTCCACAGTCATCCCTCTACGTAGCACACCTCTGACTGTGGGGAAACGAGGGTCATCCCTACAGAAAGGAAAGATGGGGAGAGCAAGAAAAACATTTTACCATACAATCCAAAAGAGGTTTTTTTTTCTATAAAGTAAAGACAGTGAGGACTCTCATGATACTCACCAGCCATCCACATAGCCCTGGTCGACAAACCAGGTGAGCTTCCTCTTGGAGAGCAAAGTGTTGTTAAGATTGAGTCTGGCGTACTCCCAGATGTGCGGTTTTCGCAGACCAATAGCATTTATTACCCAGTAGAACTGCTCGTCTCTGTCATGGTACTCAGTGGTACGCAAGGCATGAGTCACCCCCTCAATACTGTCCACAATGGGGCACGCAAAATCATATGTGGGGTACACTCTGGATGGTAGGAGAGAAAAAGAAAATATAAGAGGAACATCAATGAGGAAGTGTCATTTAGCCATATTTGGTAACACGCTGCACATAGTGTCAAATTAGTTCATGTTCTTCAACAAAATAGAAGGAAAAAATATATATATATATATTATACAATGATGAGTAAAATAAATCATGCGTATGAATTGACACTCTTTATTTGTGCTTATAGACCAGGGGTCAGCAAGTAACTTTAGCCGTGGGCCAATATTTTTTTTAGCCAGTAGATGGTGGGCCAGCTACACGGAGTAGGCCTATGGATACAAATTAAATACTCTTAATGAACTCGGTCTCACCTCTCATTTCAATGTTGTGAATAATACATTTGTAGCTTACAATATTTTATATCATTCATTCAATAATTTTTTCTAATTAAAACCAAAAATAAAACAATGAAAAACGACTTGTTTGTCCATTATTTATTTCCTGAACTAAAATGAAAAAAAAAAAAAAAAAGAATAACGACGGATTTTCTGATTGTGTGCTCAGATCAAAAATAGAAAAAAATGAAATACTGGATTAGTTTAATTTAACACCTTAGTAAGCATATATCAATGGAATAATTTTAAACAGATCAAGTACTATTGTGATAACAGATTACAGCCATTTTAATAAAGGTGTGAATAGCAATCATGCCTCATTCGCTTACAGTCGGACTTTTGAACTTTATTCCTTTTTTTTATTATTTTTCATTCGGGACACACAAATACACACCTAAGGTTTAAGGAGGTCTGCGTGGGACTGGTTTTTTCGTCCCGCTCCCACAAGGTTCTATTCAACAAACGCTTAAAATACACCCTGTGTTCACCCGCTTTATTTCCCGACCTGACGGGTCTGCAAAATTTAGATCTTGTTTCCAGAATCTCACATTCAAATGTCTCTAACGGAAAGAGAGAGATTAAGTAGGCTAGCCTATAACAATTATAAATGCTAGCCTATACAAAAATTGTGTTCGTGTCAATATAAAAATATTATTTTAACATTGTAGCCTACTGTCAGCAGAGAAAAAAATGTCAAAGAAAAAATTAATGAAATATAAATAACAAATTAAATAAGACAAAGCCGATCACTCAAATTTCTGCGGATGAAGTGCGGATACGCTGTCAAAAGATGTCGGGAGTGGGCTATTGTTAATCAGGCCGCCCGCTCCGTCCAAAGTACACCAGAGTTCCGACCGCTACCGTCTTTATACTTTAAAATGTAATCCCGCGCCGCATGATTCCTTATGAGCGTTTCACACAGTATGGAACGGTGAAATTGCCGCACTGCTACGGCTTTTCTCAAGTAGCCTAGTGGAAGAGTTTTGTGCACCATTTAGTGCAGAAAATATTGCTGGCGGGCCAGTTTTGGCCCGCGGGCCGCCTGTTGCCGATCCCTGTTATAGACCATTTCAACAGCTATTCGTCGGTCTAAGGAAGTGACGTCTTTGTTACTTAGACGTTTCCGGTTAGGCGTCGAGCGCATTCAAAACAATGGCGAGATGCACTTGATGTACAGTGGGATTGCACTCATTTATTTAATGCCCACTAGTAACCTCCCCGGACAAACCATGATAAGAACGTTTTTGACGCTGTTTGACTTGCTTCATCTGCACCAAACACAAGACAGATGTCATCCACATTGTACGAATAAATATTCCCAAACTTTCGGCAAAGAAATTAATTGTAAGCATCCAGACTGCGATATGATTTTATCGCATCTCTTTTGTACACACAAGCAGCCGCAACACGCAATCAGATAATGAGCCGTCAGACTATTCAGGCAAACGTTTAATGTTCTGTGTAAAAAGTTTCCACATCAAAGTCTTATTTAAAGGGTCCGGTAATTCCAGTCATCATTTATTTTCAGTTTTTGGAAATACTTTAACTGTTGCCTTTTCGCTAGACTTAACAGGTGCGCGCTTGATTTCACAGATCTGAGATTTAAAAATTACGCAACCGGAAATGCTTTAGGACCTGACATGAGAAGTAGCAATCCAACACGTTTGTTATAGTTTATTTTCTTGAAATGGTCTATAGAAGAGAGTGCAAAAATTTTGATGAAAATTAAAAACATTACTTAAATGACAACTATCATGATTAGTAATCACAATTACAATTTTGAGCAAAATAATTGTGAATATCAGTTTAATATCACCTGATATTAATGGTTAATGGATTAATGGTTTAATATCACCATTATACACCATGGCTACAATATGACTAGTCTAAAACTAGACTTAAATTCTAAGACTTTTACACCCGGTTTCACAGATAAGGCTTAAGCCTAGTCCTTAAATGCATGTTTGAGCTGTTTTAACTGAAAGCAACTTGCACTGATATATCTTAAAAAATTGTAAGTGCCATTGTTTTGTCTCAAGATGCACACCTATAGTGTTTTTTTTCTAAGGCAAGTTTATAAAAGCTACCTAAATGCCTAATCCTGGCTTTATCTAAGCCCTGTCTGTGAAACCGGGCATTAGTCAAATAAAACTTGACAACAACAAAAAAAAGGATGGATTGACTAAATATGACCAAAATAAACTACACTAAAATCGACATTTGACAAGACCAAGACTGAATAAAAAATAGCTAGTATACAAGTAACAATAGTATGATGCCCACTCACTTGTAAGTGTGGCCGGTGCGAGGATGAGGAGCGTTCTTGCAGCGGTAGAGTGTGGGGTCACGCATGCAGCCGTTGTTGGAATTCATATCAATCTTCGCTCTCATGCAGCAGGTCTGGCCAAGCTCTGTGCCTTTCTTCATCTCCTCCCACATCTGCATGTTCTTCTCCACAGCTGAGGAGAGAGAAGACACAACATGTTCATTATAATACCTCAAATTACATTTCCTGTGTTGAAGACATAATAAGACCAGTACTGGTGATGCTCACAGTTGTTGCGGTTGTGAGACTCGATCCTTTGCTCCCTTTCTTGTTTCATGACGTCTGGAGGAGTGTCATCTATGTAGGCCTTGCCCTCCTGTAGAAGTTTCTCCCCCATACGCAGGATAGTAGGAAAGTGATCGCTTGTGTAGGTGAACTGATCTGGTTTAATCTGTAGCATGGCCACGTCTTCCAAGATGACCTGTAGAAAAAAAGGTGTTAGCTTAGCCAGGGGTGTCTAAAAATAATTATTTGGAAGTTAATAATAATAAGTTACATTTATAGTGTTAAGTTGCATGTATAGACATGTATTGAGCCTTGGTGCCCATGCCAAAGATGCAGGTTCAGTTCAAATACAGTGTTAATTAGTGAGGGGGGAGGATATGGGCCATTTATAGCGGATATGGGCAATAATAATGTATGAAACGAGGCAAAATACCTTCTCAAAGTCCTCTTTCTCCTTCTCAGGGTTTGTGTCATCAAAACGCATGATGAGCTTGCCCTTGAAATTGACCTGGTAGTGCTGGTTGAGTAGAGCTGCCTTGGCATGACCGATGTGCAGGTATCTGAGGAGATGGAAAGATAATTTAGAGAGACACTAATCTACACTACCTTTCAAAGATTTAGAACAAGTACCTTTTTTGTTGTTGAAAGAAATTAATTATTTTCAAAAATAACACTTAATAATAATTGTTGTTTCTATCTAGTCATCAACAGATGTCCACAAAAATATGAAGCAGCACAACTGTTTTCAACATTGATAATAACAAGAAATGTTTCCTGAGCTCCAAAGCATATTAGAATGATTACTGAAGACTGCAGTAATGGCTGCTCAAAATTCTGTTTTGCAAACACAGGAATAAATAACATTTTAAAATGTATAAAAATAGAAAATTTGATTTTTTATCAAATGGGTTATTTGCATATGAAATGACCACCATGTGGGATTTTCTATCTAGCGAGTGTGTGCATCGACACATCCAGGTTTGCCTGACGCTAGCGCATAGTGTCGGAGATTAGAAAGACGAAAATGATAGAATCGATGTTTATAGAATCTATTGTATCACTTAAAATACTACTAAGATCTATATTACTATTACATGAGCCAATGGCATTTAAAAACTAACATATGTATGAGTCACGTGAAAGAATAAAATACACTTTCCTGTCTATGTAGAGAAAAATGACTTAGACTCAGTGCATACACATACACAATGTCTTATTCCCAACCAATTATGCCTATGGCAAATATACAAATATGTAAATATAACTAAATTTAAAAATAAAATATAGCAAAACAATGTGTGTAAAAACAAGGCAAGGCATTACACAGCCCAGTTAGCTACACATTCACACCGATAAAGAAATATTTTAATTCTCGATAATATTCGTATTACTTGCACTTGTTAAGTAACATTCTAAATGAAAAAAGTATCAAATATCTTAAACTGTTATACCTATACACCTGAAACCTGTAGATTACCTGGATCAGAAAAATATGTTTTGTGCTTCCCTGAGAACAGACTACTCAAGTGAAAGCTTACAACTACATGAATAACCATTAGAGTTGTTTTAAAATATCCGGTAGTAAACATTCACACGTTTGCCCTGTGAGAGACAGGCTACAATTTATCTCCATAAATATTATTTTCTCAGTTCTGCACATATTTTTCACTTACCTACATCAACATGCTCCATCAACATAGCCACCACATATTTTACATTTACACCCTGTTCTCTTTGCATCAACAGATAAAAACAAGGGCTGTAGAAAGATCATCTTAAATAGTTGATTAATTTACATTTGTTTAACTGTAGTTAATGCAAACAGTATAGCTTAGTAAAAAAAAAAAAAGAGTTGTGTGAATATTTTACTCAGCAAAACATTTTATGTGCTGCTTAATAGACACCAGATGCTCTTTACTCTTTTCAGTTGCACAAAAATAAATACAGTAATAGAAATGCACAGGGTAAATGCAAACAATGAACGTCCTATGCAAACCTATAACATATTAAATAAAACAGTTAATAGTTAATAATAATGCTACCAAATAAAGTCACTAAAGGCAGTTTTACTTTTGAGCTATTTAGTCACCCAGCAATCAAAACAAAATTAGGAAATGTATATCACACACGTGAGTGTTTTGTATGAATGAAGAGATCCCTGTGGATTTTCACTAAGCACTGAGCCTGAACCGCAGAATCACCGGGAGAAAGAATGAAAGATAATCTCTGCAAACCCCGATTAATTACTGTACAGAGGTACACAATAATGTACGAATTATGTTTTCTTTCGTCTCTGATAGACCACCAATTTCTCTTTAATTTAAAAAACATTTGTTGTATCCAGGCAAGTTTCAAATATAAGTTTCTCCTTACAGTAAATGAAAACTTCGCTAAGACCGGAAGAGTGGAGGTACGCAAACACCCGCATCCCGAAGCTCACAGGTGACATCTTGTTAATGTAGTCTATAAATGCAGCCTTGGTGAGCAAAAAAGACTTCTTAAAAAGAATCTTCTGAGCATTAGTATATTGTGAAAGACCTTCATTACATACATTAACGCTACTTACCCACTAGCCTCAGGGGGAAACCGCACAATTACTTTGCCCATCTCAGCACCAGGGAGCTCCACAAACTTTCCCAGATCCTGCTTTTTTTCCTTGTCCACAGGCTAAAAACATAGTTTGCAAAAAAAAAAAAAGCATGCAAATGAACAACTTTATTAACATTTAAAGGTATGTTCAAATTAAATTTCAGCTGAAAACATGAATGTGACTTGTTTCAAACTTTTTGTTTTGTTTAAAAGAACAGATAAAACTGGAGTAGTCTGTCAGAAAGCCAAAACATATCCCTGGGTTGGTAACAAACTCACAGTGGCTTTGCTGTTGGCAATCTTGCTGGCCCATTTACTGCCCACAGAGCTGAATGGCACCTGAGAGCCCAGGAACGAAAACCAGCGGCACAGATGCGGATAGGAGCTTGGCTTGACCTGTGACTCGCCATTTCCTTTTGAGAATTATCACAAATGTTAAGATGTCTTGAACTCGAAACTAAAGTGAAATATATATATATATCTCATAGCCAAATGACTGACCTTTGAGAGCAGCCCAGATGCAGAGGTCGGCCAGTGTCACACTGTGACCCACCAGGAATGTTCTCAGTGCCAGAGCTTTATCCAGATCTGCCAGAGCAGAAGACAGATCTGACTGACCACAGAGACGACGGGCACTGAACTCCAGCCAGTGATCAACCTGCAAAAGACAGAACATAATCAACAACATTGCTAACCCATGAAATTATTGTAATATGCTATAGAGAGCCAGTGGAATGTAGTACATGATTGCCAAATCTAACCTCAGTTTGCTCCATCATGTTAGAACCACACAGTCCCAATGCCGGAGCCACTCGGGCAAGATAACGGCTGATGGAGTTCACGTCACTGAACTGCACCTCACTGAAGGAGATGCACCGAATGAGAGAAATGGAAAATTTCACAGAATGATGCGTATAAATAAAAATACAAGAACAATTGTGTGTGTATCCTCCTAATGTGTCCACAAAACACTATAATTATTATATTATACATAAAGCATGCACTTCTACTCTCATACAGGCCATATACTCACTCAGAGACACGGAGGATGTTGTCTTTGCCCTCCTTCACAGAGAGATTGACGCTGCCCTTCACATGTTCAGCAGTCAACAGTGCCCCTACAGGCAGAGAGGTGAGTTACAGAGAAAACCAGCAGTGGATTTCTAAAACTGTGTATGCAAAAACAAATCTAAGCTGAAATTATTTACAAATCCTTGAATATAATTCTGCACATAAATGTGCACACACACAAAAACTGCAATAAAAAATAACTTCCTTGTTTATACACTACATTGTTGCTCTCCTTTTAAGTACAATACCTATTGCATTAGAAACATTTAAATTGATGCAAACAAATTCTCTGACCTGTCAAAATAATATTAATTTGCCCATTTTATTTAATTGTGAAGGGTTGACAGAGCAGATAACAAAAAGCCCAACCTCAATGTATTAACAGATTTGCTTTCATTATGAGATGACCTAAAACAAACAAACAAAAAAAAAACAGACCAAACGGGTCCATCTAGATTCTGTGCAAATCATTTTTGTGGTTCATCTAGTTCAGCGCCTCTTAATAAACTTTTATGAACAACCTGTATTATTCTGACCCTGTGTTACAAACAGTAGTAGCACCAAGGTCGTGGGTTTGATTCCCATGGCATGCATAAAGTACACTGCTAATATGTACATCTCAAATGAACACTAAGTGGCGACAAGTGACTGCAAAAAACAAACAAAAAAACAAACGTATTTGTCATTGAATCATTCATTCAAACCGATTTAACTGATTTTAAAATAAGTAATTCAACATTTTTTAAACAGACTGCAACAATATACATTTTGTCAGAATCTCTAGTAAATGTTTTTTATTTAGTTGTCTGTTCATAATCATGTTCTCGATTTGAAACAACAAAAACAATTCTCAATTGTGATTCTCAATTTATCCAGAATCTTGCATAAATGTATAAATAGAACATGTAAAAATGTCTGTGGCGCATTTTCCCTTGTAGAGACATTTTACACGTACATATATGCAATAAAATAAAAAAATAAAATATGCAAGCATTTTATGCATGGCGTTTCCTGCTTATGTATGTTCGTTCTATGAATTTCATTTATGATGAAAATCAGATATGACAATTAAGGTTTGTCAAAATATGTCTGAGACACCCATTTACTGTACTGCATAAAACCAGTCACACCTATTTTGGATTTGGTTTATCGCATTTCCCACTGGTTTGGCAAAGATTCAACATTTCTTATTAATATTAAAAAGATTTCACCTTCCTACACATATACAATCAAAGATGTATAACAGAAGGAGTTAGATAATCCTGTTGCTCAAAGACAGGTGTGAAGTAAACAGACAGCTCTTTCAAATGGCTTGCATCAGACAGCCAGTGACAGCTACCCCAAGCACTGGATGGCGCACTTCAATTCATTTACCACAAAATAAATACCATTCTGCAGTTATAACAACATTTCTATATCTTAGCTATATGGTGGAATGGCTCTAAAACCAAGAAAACCTGTATATGACTGCAAAACCCACAAAACTCCCTCTTACCCTCATAATAATGAAAACAAAACATGCACAAATTAGCCATACTTCTGAATCACTTTTAGGGAATCAGTCCCTAACTATTACTGTAAAAGATCTCGCTTTGAATCTATTGAAATTTAAAGCTGTGACAGACAAGAACATAGAAAGACTAGATAAGCCTAGTGAACATTGGGGATATCAGACTGTTCATTTTAGATTATGCCACGACGGCACGAGGATGTTCTGCGTGTCTGTCCCTGTCCATTGAACCGGTGCGCGAGCTCAGCGGCAAAATGCAATTTAGCTTGTAATATATTGAACACATCGCATTAGTACTTACCTAGAGGTGGGTTGCTACTGTTGATAGTCAAATTTAGTGCCATGTCGTTCCTCTTGGTCTTCTGGCAATGGCCCTGTCACACTTCCAACATCAAACTACTTCACGACTCAGCGCCGCCTGCTGTTAGAGCGCAGCAGTAGAATGACACGGGTAACACTAGACCCAGACAAAATGGTTCCGGTCATTCTCGTTTGCTCTGTGGGTTTCAGTAAAAATCTGTACAATAGTAAAATATGCGTTTGTGGGTTAACGTTCTTCATCATACGCTGTCAGTTCCTCGAATTATTTTTGTAAAACAGGTTTGGAAAAACATTTTAGGCTACGTTGATTTTCTTTGTTTCGTTATTGTCTTTTATTTTACGATTTAATTTCGGAAGTAAATCTTCATCCATAAAACAAATAGCACCAGGACACCAGCCTCTTTGCAATTGCAAAATGTAATGTCAAAGTTACCAGAAATGTATCTTGAATTTAGTTTTCTATTAAAAATTATATTCACAATTGTAAGATAGGCCTACAGTTTTACAAGTGTATGTAAATCACTATGCTTCCTAAGGGAGGCGCTATAAGCCTTTAAAATGCATCTGCCTATTTCGCTGTCTATAAACTGAAAGTAGGGCTAGTCATTTATATTTCATTGGGAAGATGCTTTAGAATGAAGTGCATCCTGTAGGTCTTGATGAATTTGTGTAGCCTAATTCAACAATTACACTGAATTCTAGAGTTCAGTGCAGTGTCACATAGGCTACACTAATCATTTGATTTAAAAAAAAAAAACTTTATTTCAACGCTTTCAATGTTTAGGGACTGGCTTAATGCAGCTTCAGTTCACTTCTAGCAAATGTAAAATACCATTAGCCTATTTATTCTAGTTTTCTCCAACTAGAATGTTTCTGCATTTATAATTTGAACACACTATTCAGTGACTTGGAACATAACTCAGTATTATGAAACTGTTTTCTTGTTTTTATAATTTAAATAATTGTTATAATGGTTACATCTTACCAATATTGGTGGCCGCCTTATTAAAAGCTGTGCAGAGCCACTGTCGGACATACTTGCCTTTATATTTAACAAGTCACTTCAGTTACATCGGGTCCCTCATCTCTGGAAAGAGTCAGTGATTGCGCCTGTGCCGAAGATAAAGGTACCCAAATTACTCAACGATTTTAGGCCAGTGGCTCTTACCTCTCTTATTATGAAATCCTTTGAGAAAATTATTAAACAGGAGATTATAGCAATTTTAACATTGACCCCACTCTGATGAAAATGTTTTATTCTTGTTTTCTTGAGTCTGTTTTAACTTTTTGTTTTATCTGTTGGTTTGGTTCCTTGTCCACAAAGAACAAAAAACGACTAGAGGGCATTGTTAGAACATGTAGCAAGATAGCGGGTACTAACTTCTCCCCCCTCTCCCACATCTACTCTAACAGAGAAGGCTCTAGCTATTGCAGCTGACCCCAGTCATCCTTTGTCCTGCCAGTTTAAGCTACTTCCCTCAGGCCGTAGGTACTCCATGCCCAGATGCAGGTCAAATAGATATAGAAATTATTTTATCCCGACTTCGATCTCGATATTAAGCAAATTGCCAGAACTGCTTTAATGTACTTAATAATTAATTTATTTTCTATGTATTTTTAGAGACTATGTGTGTTTTATACCTTGTGGTAATGTTGTGTGTTGTGCCTTGTGTTTATCTGCTGGCTGTACAAATAATTGCCCTTCGGGGACAATAAAGTAACCTTAACCTTACATATTTCATTAAATGTATTAAAGGCTATATAGGCTATAATAATGTATAAATAATCACATGGCAGCAACTCAATGCATTTAGGCATGTAGACATGGTCAAAATGATATGAAAAAAAAATTAAATCTCTTGGGTTTACAGAGAATGGTCCAAAAAGGAGAACATATCCAGTGAGAGGCAGTTCTGTGTGGGCTAAAATGCCTTGGAGAATGGAGAATGACCAGACTGGTTTGAGCTGATATAAAGGCAACAGTAACTCAAATAAGCACTTGTTACAACCAGGGTCTGCAGAAGAGCATCTCTAATAAACGTCAAACCTGAAGCAGATGGGCTACAGCAGCAGAAGACACACCAGTGCCACTGCGTCGGATAAGAACAGGAACCCGAAGCTACAATTCATACAGGCTCACCAAGATTGGACAATAGAACATCTGAGAAACTTTGATGAGTCTTGATTTCTGCTGCACTAGGGTCAGTAAACAAAATGAAAGTAAGGATCCATCCTGTCTTGTATCAACGTTTCAGGCTGATGGAGGTGGTGCTGTAATGGTGTGGGGATATTTTTGGCACAATTTGGACCCCTTAGAACTGACTGAGCATCATGTAAACACCACAGCCTACCTGAGTATTGTTGCTGACCATGTCCCATCCTTCTTCTGATGGCTACTTCCAGCAGGAGAACACGCCATGTCACAAAGTTCAAATCATCTCAAGACGGTTTCTTGAACATGACAATGAGTTACTCACTATACTCAAATGAACTCAAGTGCAGTCACAAAATCTCAATCCAATAGAGCACCTTTGGGATGTGGTGGAGATCTGCATCATGGATGTGCAGCCAACAAATCTGCATCAACTGAGTGATTCTGTCATGACAATATGGACCAAAATCTCAGAGGAATGTTTCAAGCACCTTGTTGAATCTATGCCATGAAGAATTAAGGCAGTTCTGAAGGCAAAAGGGGGTCTAGCTAACACCATAACTACCTGATTTGTTTTCATCCGTGGTCATTAATCTACCTGACAGTGCACTAACTCTTCGCACCAGCTCTCATATTTCTCCTGTCCATCATGACAGATTTGTATGAGTATTTATGTGGTAAATTGTGGTTAGTTTCCCATGTATTTTTGTTAAGATTAATGAGATAAAGTGCTCTTCATTCGAATGAGTCAGTTCCATCAATGAAAGTGTCTCCTCTCCTACGCCTTACTTCATTAGAGCCCATCCAGCACATGCTCTACTCCCACCTTCAAAAGCTCTAACTGGTTGGAAGCACATTTGCATTCACTCCTAATGAGATTGTAGCAGTGAGAAGCTGCATCAGATTTCTTTTTTTCAGAAGCCAGAGACATAAAAACCCAATAATGCCTGATGCCACGGCAGCTACACCACAGACTGATGAAATATGGAAATGTGACTTGTTTGTTCAGTCAGGTCTGCAGTCGCAGCTGACATTTTCACACATAAAGCCAGTGTAAGCTTATTAATCTCCTGGACGATTCCATATGTGAAATCACATAAGCAGTAGAGAGTAAAAAATCTCCTCTGAATTATGCAAGGCTGCTGTGTAGCCTAATGAATGCAAGGCTAATAGCTGCAAGACAGCAGCGTCTTATTCATGGACATTGACATCAAATCTACGTTTTGTACAGTAGCCTACCTGAGGAAGACATGGATGATTTTTTTTATAACTGTGATCTATCTACATTTGGTCTGATGTTAGCAACTTTTTATTTTACCAAAAAATTGTATTTAGAGTTAGTTAATTAGAACGAGGCTTAATTAAATATGCTCTTACACACAGAAGCAAGATAGGCCTAATGGATTTTGTGAACTTATAGTCTATAGAAATATTCTGCATGGCAGATATTTACAAACAACAATTTGCAGTGTATAACAAAACAGTGTATTCCTCTTTATTTTTTTTAAAGACTGCAGTGTCTTATGTGAGACAGAAAATAAATAGTTGGAGGGGTTTGTGTCCGTTGTGTTGTGAATTGTGGGTTTGCTTTGTGTCTGTTACTTTCTTTCCTTTTCCCCCTTAAATACATTGCAAACTTGACAATATCTTCATTAGACCTCATATCAAGTATGTAATTACCGAAGAAGTGAAGAGCCTTTTGAAAGATCAATCTTGGCGCAGTAATTGTCTTGTCATCTCATTCAGATGGGAGGTCCATGTGAGAGGAGAGAAAAATGGCTTTGTCAGATACACTTTGTAATCTTCTCATCTGGTAATAATAGAGTCACTCGAAGACATTAATGCACTTTTACATTTTTTAAAGAAAGATTGAGCACAAGGTTTCAGTGATTTTGAATCTCCTGATATAGGCTAGTTGGCCAGCAGATGGCGGTGTGTGACTTATGTTTGTACTGCTGTTGCTTTGGTGTTACTGTTCCACACTGGAAACTGTCTGCGCTTGAAGGAACCGAACGGTAGGACGGACACGCACACACACACAATCGTTGTGGGGACTCTCCGTAGACGTAATGTTTTTTATACTGTACAAACCGTATATTTTACGTGATATACGCAGGTAACTTAGGCCTATATGCAGTAGTATAGGCCCAACATTTACCCACTAGGAAAGGTCAAAGATTTCCGTATACACACGTAACAACATCGTTTTGTGAAGGAATTTTTACACCTTCATTCAAAAATTCACCTCGTCTGTGTTGCAAAGAACTGCTTTTGGACCATTGGGGCTTCACATTCCAAGAATTGAGTCTATCCTGGTTTCAGTTGATAAATGAGAGCGGGACATTGTATGGCTCCTTCCATCCAATTATCGTAATAAGCTTGGTTGCTTTAGTCTCAGATTTCAAATTCTGCCTATTTCACAACGGAATTTTAAAAAGTAAATACCGTTTACAAAACGGAGAGTTCCGGTCCTTGATTCTGATTGGTTGAGCCGCGCTCGATGCCGTTGTAAATTACTCAACAAACATACACCTGTGACCGCATTACATAGACTAGTATTAATGCGCAAGCCAGAAGCGCAAGTGAACTGATCATCTCCTCCCCTTTTAATACTAGTTACAGCAACACATAAATATGAATGAACATCATAAGGTAGGCTGTGGTAAAAGATACAGTACAACTTACGGAAAACCATATCATGTCCCATGTAAGCTCAATCATTGTTTCAATCGCAGGAGGACCGTGACGTCATTAAAGCAGTTTGTAAACAATGTCGAAACTTCACATTTACAGTTACCTCAGCAAAGCCATAATCAGTGACCATAGAGAAGTGCATTTTTCTAAGCACCCTATTACATATTAATGATCATTTTTAATGTTCTTCAATAGGCTAATGCATGTTTGAATAAATCCGTCAAGTTGACAGCCACAATTTAAATTTATTTAGCAATATTTGAAAAACGATTTGGAGTAAAAATAATGTAATTTTAAAGTTAGGCCTATTAAAACTTTATTAATATAAAAACTTTGTATAAGCAGGTAAGATAATAAACATATATAATAAAATCCTTGGGTGTAATTTAAGTGTTCAAAAATCAGTTCATTTTAACCTTTAATATTATGTTGTACCTATTGACTCCCATGTAGGCTATATAGCCTAGTTTACAGCATTATTTGAGAGATTTCTTTTCCTTGAGCCCATGACCTTGGCATTATTGTCATAATTACCTATACCACTGGTTTAGTTAAGGAAATGTAATTTCGCCAAAGTCAACTTTTCGCCAACTTTTGCTTTAAATAAATGTTCATTTAAAAACGGCATACTTCAGTATGATATGTTACCAATACCATATCATCATGCTTAACACTGAGTAGAATAATTGGGATGTGATCGGGTCCGGATATCCAAATGAGAGAAAATCATGGTGGGGGTGAATGATTCGTTTTTAGCAGTGGATTCAAGTTAGAGCTGATCCTTGCATCTCTATAAGGACATTTTTTCCCATAACATAGGGTTTACCAATACCAGACACACACACACACACACACACACACACACACACACACACACACACACACACACACACACACACACACACACACACACACACACACACACACACAAAATCTGTTTTTATATCTTTATGTAGACTTTTCATAGACGTAATGGTTATTCTGTATAACTGTACATTATATCCCCTTACACTAACCCTACCCCTAAACCTACCCATCACAGCAAACTTTCTGCTTTTTTACATTTACAAAAAAAAAAAATCACTTGGTTTGATGATTTATAAGCTGTTTTCTATCATGTCAAAATTTTCACATTTGACTATGTTTGTGGGGACATTTGGTCCTCTCACTGTAGGTTAAAACAAGAACACACACAAATCCTAGAAAGTTAAACATTACACCTAAAAACATCACTAATTGGCCTAAACCCTAAAAACATTTGTGTTCTTCTTTAAAGGTTTCATCAATCTGAATGGCAGTAATTCCATTTCCATACACAGTAAAATAGACTTCACAGGTTACACTACCTTTATTTGGTCGGAATTCAGCTTTGAAACTTAAATTCTGTCTGACGGCAAGGTGTTAGAGAGCTGCGTTGAGTTTTCGTACAGTCGCCTTTCGTACAGTAGGGTTTAACACAAAAATGCAGCCCCAGCTCTGGCAATATCACATGAGCCCTGGATTTCAGAAGTCAGTTTCTTAAAAATAATCTCTTTATTTTTCTCAATATAGAGAGAGACCCTTTCCTGTTCACTGGGGTTACACATGTTTAGTAAGAAGATTGAAATCATGATACATTTCAGTATTAATTCTGGGACTAGATTTGGTATAACACATATTACCAGTACCTGACTATTGGAAGGATTTTAAAAGCGAAAGTGTACTTATACTGTGTAAAATATTTTTCACATGACAGCTCAGAGTAGTTGGTACTGAAGGCACTTGGAACTTGTGGTGCCAATCAACTTTGTCATGATGTCATTGTTGTAGAATGATTAGTCACATGGCATTTACACCTCCAGGGGCTGTATTACAGAAGCATCCTAACTGAAAATCCCCTCATTTCTGTTTAGTAACCATAGTAATTTAACTTTCAAATCTTAAGTCAAGAATTAAGACAGGCAGTTTGCGTAAGCCCCAGGTGTCAGGAAATATACACTGAGAAGGATGGTAAGATAAACAGGCAAGTAGATATTGATTATGGCAGTTGATGGATGGTTGTTGAATGATGTTAATGAAAGTCTTTGTCTTATAGATGGGGGTGGCTGGCAGTCCGGTGGAGCACACACTTCAGTGTAATGGAGTATGGTGACGCTGGGAAGAACACACACACTTGAAGACACATGACGGAGAAATCACAGGTAAGTACGCTGGAGATTATATACAGGCACAGAAGAATCAGGAGATCACAGAAATGGGTCCGTATTCCTTGTCTAAAACCCTATTCGGACGGTAATTGTTTCTCATGGGGTCAGGGGCTAGGGGCTTGTCTGTCATTTTATTGCTTTCTGAAACCAGAAGGTCAGTGTTTTTCTCCCACCACCCATGTAAAAATCCCTGGCCGAATTACCTACAGTTTTTTGACAAACATTAAGGTCGTGCGGTAATTTAATTGCCATCCGAACCCACATCAATGAGTTTACAAGAAGAGATCAATTACAAATTCACTGTTTAAAGGTGCTGTCTGTAAGAATGACAGCTAGTGGTTGAAATAGGTACTGCAGTCCAAATTCAAAATATCAGAGATCATTGTTTCCCCCAACCCCTCCTCCTCGACGCCGGGTTGCCAGTTTGAGGACACGCAACAGGATTGAGCGCAATTGACAACTAAAGCCGAGGAGACTTACACAGACTGTAAGTTGATGAGTTGATTTATCCGCGTTTTAATATGTTCTCGTTCATAGAGATTTTTATATAGATATCGAGGATTTTTAGGTTGTGTGGAATCTGCAATCTCTGTCCCAGTTTGTTTGCCTGCAATACGCTGTTTCCTGCCAACTGGCATCCCGGGGTGTCGAAACACTATTGGGTGAACTGGCAGTGGGTGAGATCACACAGACCAAAACAAATACCGAATGACAACACGGAACGTGTAAAATAATAAGTAAAATAACTGGCTGTAGAAGTGTTTTTCAGAGAAAGGGGTATGTGAACTTAGCATGTTTCCCAAATATCTGCAAACATATTATGGTATTTTTATGCTTTAGTAGAGTAAAAAAGTTACATACAGCACCTTTTGAATCCTTTTTGATCACTGCTGAGCACCATATGATAACTGTTGCACTTTGGATGTATTTTAAAGATCTAGCATTTTATTACTGAAATGCTGGAAAGTATTAACAAGAACATTTCATCACCACTCAAAGGAGAAAGAGAAGAAAAACATGTAAACATATGAAATGTCAGCAACTTTATATATTAAAAATATAAACCAAGCTGCTTTGTTTACCTCATGTAGCCTAAATAACGTCTTTATTAACTTATTTCTGCTAATTTACCCATTTTTTTAAATGACATCCATCAATGTGAGAAAATACAATACAGAAAACCATTTTAATTATAATGCATCTATCTTCTTATTATTAAACAGGATATTTAAATAATCAAATATTAAATATCAGTGTTTTCCTATTATTAAATTAATTAAATAAGAATTTATTCTTATATAGCATATGACATTTTATTTACAGCAGACAATCGTTTTTCTATATAAACATGCACTAGACTGCCATGTTAGACTTTTGTGTTTGTGCCTGCTTTCTTTTGCAGCGTCTCACACGACAGTGTTCTATGGCGCAACACTGTGTTCTGTTCCTGTTTGCCTGTGTTCCCTTTGCTAGTTTGTCTCCATGGTTTTTGATTGAATTCGCACTTGCTACTTCCTCTTATCCCTGTGTGTATTTAAGCCCTTAGTTTCCTCAGTTCTTTGTTCGTTCTCGTTATGTTGACGGGTTAATACTTTCTCATTTCTATATATTCATGAGTATTTGCGATTAAATATGATTCTTGTTGAATTGTCCGTTGTTGTGCGATTTTCTACAGCCACCAACCCTAACACTATTTGACCGATTTTCCAGAGAAAATGCACAGAAAATGCACAGATTTGCTGGGTCTGCTGTCAAAAGTCAGATATTAATATGAATGCAAATTTTACTCATCAGAATCCTCTGATGCTTAATCAGCTCTATAGTCTTACTGTATGTCAACAATTGTCTCATTTGAGTCTATTTTAATTTCTCCAAAGCCTTTTTAGGAGAAACATCACAGACAAAGTTGATACTTATAGATGAAACATGATTGGGAATGTATTAATTCTCCTGAGATCAAAGGAAAGTCTTAAAAAATAAAACTTTCCTCTAGGTAGTGCAAAATGAGTCAGAGCTGAAGATCCCTAGGCAGAGTACTGTGCTGTTGTCCATAAAACATTTTCTTGTTGCATTAGGCTACTGCTATTTAAAGTTGTATGATGAATTTACTATATGATTTAGATGAAAGTATTTTTATTTCTACAAATATTCAAACCACCGGCTGAGGTGCTCCAGAAGATCGTTTTTCATAGTGACCTCCTTTGGGCTTTTTTTTGCTGCCTCAAAATACTTTTTTTCAACCATTCCAACTTTTCAACAACCTTTTTATGCAAGATGAATCTGTGTCACTTTGACTGTCTCTATGTTGAGTATGAAAGTATACAACTCAGTTAAGCTGCCTGTCACTTTTGCTTGTGCAACAGTTCAAATGGCACGGTGGATAATGTCTCAAGTATTTTTAAGTTTATGTGATCTGTATACGTCTATGATGTTCACGCATCCATAAATATGAACAACTCTCCAAAGTCTCATTTTAAATGCTCTGAGATGTTATATTGCTGTATAAGTCATTAAATGACTTGGCTGTTGGCACGCATAATTCCCCCATTAATGGTGTTTGGGTGTATATTTCTCCACTAGGATAACAGCAGACATGCAGCCGTGTGTTCATCAGTGACTCTGCAGCAATAATTTGCAATTTTCTTCTTCCTCTGTCTTACTTTATCTTCATCGTGCTACAGAAAGGGTAAAAGGACGTGGGAAACATCCAAAAAGAAAAATGGAGCAGCTTATGTTCGCAAAATTCATTTAAATCAAAGCCGGATGCAAGAGCTGTTCTGAGCCTAGACTTTCTGCTGCTTTTAAAGTTTGTTGGTGTAGCCTACTGCTTAGTGAGAATACAACAACAATTCTTGATGTATTTTAAAATACGCAAGATTGTGAAAATAGCTCAATTTAAACTTTTAATGGTTTTAATGGTAAACTTTTAGATTAATTACTAGCCTAAATATTTTTTCATAGCATGCATTTAATTTCTTTCTTTTATTTTTTTTAAACTACATTAAATTATAGTAATAATTATACACACACACAGGGGGTTGTATATATACACTGATAAGCAAATTTCACAAGGGTCAAATTGTTATGGCAAGGAGACTGGGTCAGCTTATCTATGAAACGGCATGGCTTGTGTGCTGCTCCTTGTCAGCAGTGGTGAGAATTTAAAAAACAGTGGTCCGAGGACAGGCAAAACAGGGTCAGCGACAGGGTGTTGGGCGCCCAAGGCTCATCCAAGCAGGGCATCCAGTATTCTCAAAATCAAATGTCATCATCATGGATTGAATGTTAGATTTGTAGATATTTATAGGAAGTATTTGACACTACTGTTCTATTTCTAATGATGTTGACACATTATGAGAACAGGTAATGAGAACAAGCCTTTGTCGAAAGTCTTAAATATCAGTTTCAACCAAATAGAATAATAGATTACCTTTATTTTTACCTTACCCGCTATAGATTTCATATTATTTATTCTCTTATCTACTATGCATTTAGGCTAGCCAATTATCATTTAAGCGAATGCTGTTAATCCAGTGAAAATGCCATTATACTGATTGCTAGGACAGTCTTCTTGGAGTAACCTGGGGTTAAATGAGCACGAAGGGCACAGTGGTGATGGAGAAGGATTGCGATCTCATTAACTTCAGTCCAAGGTTCACACCAATTTGGGACTGAACTTATAACCTTTTTGTTAAAGCCGAGAACCCAGAACAATTAGCATAGAAAAATCATTAGACTACTGTCACTCTTTCAGTTAGCACTTTTCTCCTTGCACCAATGGCATTCACCACTGTCTGAACTAACGTTCAGTCAGCAGACAGCTCTGGGACTTTTACTGTTTGTATTACTCTGCTTGTCTGCTCCTTCCAGACACAACGCAATAGTGGTGGGGATCTGCAGGTAGCATACAAGTGACTGTCTTTCTAAGTGAACCTTCATTCAAACGATTCGGTCAACACACTGATTCATTAATCAATGAAACAAGTGACTGTTTTTGATTCATTGTGAGTCATTGAATACCTCACTCAGCAGTTTAAACACACTGATTCGTTCTGAAGTATCACTACTTTGTGTTGCAGGTTTAGCTGCCCATCCATCATGGTTTGGTTTCATTTTTGTTGGTGTAGCAAAAATGTATAAAGTAATTGGCAATATTGGGTCTAAAAAAATACTCAATATAAACATGCCACATGCTGCTGGTTTAAGCACAGCCTTTATGATATTAGGATGAACATCATGTTTGTGAGTGTGATATTTTTTTAATGTATGATAAGCTACTACAATAATGATTCACAACCACAACCACATTAAGAAAATATTTTGGAAATAAGTAGATTTTGTAATCAGTAATTTGTCCAACTTAAAGCAATTCTGATTATTTCACAGGCAAAAACAAATGCACAGTCCTGCTCATGGATATCTAGTCTACTTGCTACTAAATGCCTTCTATAAAACTCTGAATATGTTTCATAAATTTGATACCTCTAACCTCAGTCACAAAAGCCGTGTTTCCATTACAGATTTGCGCAAAACTTTTGCGATTTTTTTCTAAATATCAATAAAAAACTATTTCGAAATGACGGCGTTTCCATTAACCGATGTTATGCCCTTAAAACATAATTTTTTCCTCTGGCGATAAGTCATTCCAAGAATCATTGCAACGGACGTTAGTAGGTTTATATATCACAGCCACTGCACTAGACATTATTATTATTAAAAATAATAATGGAAAGAGATGTAGGCATGTTATCCAAGGAAAGACCCATACTGTGAGCGGCAGGTCTTGATTGTGGCATTTCTTTGAGGTTTAGAATCCAGTATTCCTGTAATTCTTTTGTCTTTTATGAATTTAATAAACAACTCTGTCTCGTCTTCTGTCCGAACACACCTTCCCTTCTAAGTCAGGTGACCTGTAAATGCGCAAAAACTGTAAATGCGCAAACATTGCAGTTTTGCGAAATATTTATTTTTCGAATTGGCTGAAAAACCACCTCATGCGAGCTTAAAAACATTTTTGCGATAAATGGGAGATTTTGCGAAATTGACGTGTTTCCATTTAGCGTATTTTCAATTCGCAATTTCAATTTGCGCAATTTGAAGGGTAATGGAAACGCGTCTAATGACTGCCAATTAGCACATGTGAGCAACAGAGGAGGTGTGACAATTAACACTTTGACGTGTTTTCAAAACCACATTAAGGAACAGAGGCCAAAGGGCTATGCTAAATTGTAGGTGCAGCAGTTACAAAACAACACATGAAATAATTAAAGCACATGCAAAAATGAACAAATTATTAGTGAAAAAGTAAGAAGGCTGGTCTCAAGTTGAAGATCACATAAACTTACACACACCTTACAGTATAGATGTTGTATTCCACAGAAGCAGTGTTGGGGAAATTTACTTTCAAAAGTTAATCCTAACAATATTGTGTTACAAAACTAATTGCTTTATAGTTATTTTTCAACAAAATTAACCTTTTCTCACCTGGGCTGGGCTTGCTTGCTTGTTTTTTAAATAACAAAACCAACAAAGGTTTGGCAAATGTAAAGGAAATGAGCCACAGGCTGAATGATAAGATGCAGGAGAAGAAAGATCAACAGTCTAACTTGAGCAATTAAAAAAAGAAAGTCATTTTTGCTTAGTGAAGGTTGAATCGGATCATTGAAGGTGAAGGTGTCTTTGCTACTGCAAAGACATAAATAATAAAGTGTGATTAAATACATAACATATTTTGTACTATCTAATCTGATTACCCCCAACACTGCACAGAAGTACAGGCTTAAAGTGTTTTCAGATACTTTCAAATTTCCTGAATCAGCTGTTGTCACCCTAAACTCCTTCAAATCTCAAACTGTCGTTGTCAACTTCATGGAGTTGGGGAATTCGGCAAATCGCTTATATTCAAATCCAAAGCACAAAATCACATTGCCCAATATGGTCTCATGTGTCATCTTTTCTCGACCATGAAGGGTTTATGTTTGGGGAAAGCCAAAGAATGCTGTTGGTTCACATCTGTGACCAGCTAAACCTGCTGGAGGTCCACAATGGCACAGGTTTCTCGAGGAATAATTTGGTTTGAAGCTTGCTATCCATTTGTATGAATATTCAATATTGGGGTAATTTTACTGAACAAGGGATATATGATGTAAATAATGTTCCTTCGTTAATATTCTAGGATGAGCATGAATAGGCTTATTCTCAAGGTCAGTATTGCACTGCATTTCAGGACTTTACCTTGTATGATGACCTTGAAGAAAATGGGTCAGATTGTTGTCAAGCCGCATGCTTCTCATAGCATAGCCTGAATTATGGTGGAGGTTATTTTGCTTTAAATGATTTATTCATCCAACAATAAAAATTCTGTGATTTCTTTCATGTTTGCACATTTCAACCTTGGCATTAAGAAATGGGAGCTCTGGTGCAAGTACTACCGGGAAGACTCTAATATCAAGTCATTCATTAACCACAGATCTAGCCAATCACCACTCGACATATGAAGTTTTTGAATGCAGTTAACACCCATTAATACGTTCGCAGAAACTGACGCCGGCGTGTATATATATATATATATATATATAAACAGTCAAAATTATGATATGAGTTTAAATTTTGAGAAGTTATAATTTAAAAAGAAAGTCAATTATGACAAAAACATTTTAATTATGAGATAAATTCAAAATTATTATACATACAAAGTAAGATTTTGAGAAGACATAACACAAAAGTCATAATTATACCAAAAAATTTACTTTGTCACAATTATGAATTTTTATTTACATTTCAACTTTTGTCTTAATCTCATAATTTACATGATTTACCAAAGCATGATTTTTTTTCTTATGTGGTAGAAATGGGCTTCTCCATTATTTCAGTCTGTTCTTTATATAACGCTGTCAGATCCAAACTTCAACTAAAAGTAAAATCAGTCAGGAAAACTCCTGTTAACCTCCTGAGTTTGTTAACCCTTGTGCGTCAATTTAAAATGTTACACATAGGTCCATAGAGGACAAAAATGTCTGTGTCCAAAAACTGTCATAAAAATTTGAAGCTTGGGAGCACATACTTTATTTCATTTTAAAGGAGACCTTTGGCAGATTATTGTTGAAATAAAAAAAGATTAAAAAGTTAAACAAAAAAGTTATAGAGGTTTAAGTTTATGAAAATTATTTCTAAACATTTTTTAATGTAAAATATATATTTTATGAAACATGTTGAACTCTAAAACTGCTTGAAATTCAAAGCCATAAATCTAAATAAGTTGTTCTCAAAATTCGAGGTTGATATTGGTAAAAAAAAAAAAAAAAAAAAAAAAACTTTTTTATTTTTATTCTGAAGCCTTGCCAACAGAATGAAAGCCTACAAAGACTACATCATTTTTTTTAATTAAATGGCCCTGGGATTTAAAATTGCATTTTTATTGGGTTGCAATGGGTACTTTTTTGTCCTTAAAGTCCTGAGTGTAAATATTATGTGTTACTAGTGTCAAATAGATTTATTAAAGGAAATGGGGGTGAAATAGTCAAATTCCAGTAAAAATACACACTTGTGCCAAAATGTATGCAGTTGACATTAACACAGGCAAAATGATTAAAAAAATAACAAAACTGAAAAAGAAAAAACGCACAAGGGTTAATTCGGAACCAGTGTTTCCTCCAAGGAACAACCCATACACCACGAGTTGTAATGTCCAATGCAAGAACAAATTACTCTTATGAACTGCTTTTTTAATGAGTTATTTAAAAAGTTTTACAAAATATTCTCCAACGTGTTAGTGAGTTCGTAGTTTGAATCAAACTTAGTCCATCATTTAAGTTATCCTCAATTCAAAATGAACCTGAAACCGTTAATATGATGTATATTTCAGGTTTGTGAGACTTCAGTCTATTTGCTGCTAACTCAGTCAGTTAAATGTGTTAGTAACATTTATTAAAAATTGTGTTAATTGTGTTCGTCATATAAAAGCAGAATGATGATGTACAGAAAAGGAGTCATGCAAGTCATTTTTCAATTATACATGATTCCAAATGAACCGAGTAGTTACTGTGATGTTTATTTTTTTTAGGTTGGTGAGATTTCAGTCTTCTGACTTATATAACAGTGTGTAATTAACCTTTGTTCAAATAAGCTTTATTTGTGTTCTACACAGAGGTGGGCACAAATACATCAAAAACTATTTTGTTACAAAATACAAATACTGGCTCATGAAGTGTAACAAAATAAAATATAAAAAATACTGATGTGAAAAAATGTTTTTAAATAAAATGCAAGTAATTAGTATTTTGAAACGATTTGTCTAAACCCACGTATGGGTAGGTTTAGGGGCGGGGTCAGGAGTAGGCCATTCGTATGAATTCATACGAATTTGGCTACTCGTAAAATATGAGTGAGGTCGTATGAATTATAACGAATCAGCCACCTCGTAAAATTCGTACGAATTGCCCTCTACAGGGCCTGAAATAGCTCCCTCTGACGTAAATGGCATGTATAGCTAAGTTCACATCAATCGTGTGGTAGGCTGCCCTTAATAGCAAAACGTGTTTGATGTAGGCTACGTAGCCATATTATCACCGTTACTCTACTCGTGCCTTAAGGCTTGAATAAGTGTAGAGAGACATTTCCTCACCACTGGCTAAGGGAGGGGAAACAGCCATAAATCTATATGTTATGTGCACTAACAGCTTTAATGAGGAACTTTATTGAAAGGTCGATAACAAAAATAGTAGCAATAACACAACTATGCTACAAAAGAGAAAACTAAACCATTGTCATTTGGGCCTTTTATGCGCATAGCAGCCAATGACACAGAGGTATTATTTGCAGCATGAGATGGTGCATTGTCATGCATGAAGATGATTTTGCTACAGAAGGCACAGTTCTTCTTTTTGTACCATGGAACAACTCTATACACTTTGCAGAGGTCATTTTCACACCTTCAGGGACCCTAAAGGGCCTACCAGCTCTCTCCCCATGACTCCGCAACCTTCTTGCTGACGTTGCAGCCTTATTGGGACATCGTGGCCATCCACCAACCATCCACTACTCCATCCATCTGAACCATCCAGGGTTGCACAGCACTCATCAGTAAAAAAAGACTGTTTAAAAATTAGTCTTCATGTATTTCTGGGCCCACTGTAACCGTTTCTGCTTGTGAGTATTGGTTAGGGGTGGCCGAATAGTAGGTTTATGCACAACTGCAAGTCTGTGGAGGATCCTACACCTTGAGGTTCACAGGACTTTAGAGGCACCAGCAGCTTCAAATACCTGTTTGCTGCTTTGTAATGGCATTTTAACAGCTGCTCTCTTAATCCGATGAATTTGTCTGGCCGTAACCTTCCTCATTATGCCTTTATCTGCACAAACCCGTCTGTGCTCTGAATCAGCCACAAATATCTTCACAGTACCATGATCACGCTTAAGTTTTCATGAAATATGTTTTCATACCTTGTCCAAGGCATTACACTATTTGAAGCTTTTCCACAGCTGAGAGGTTCATAATGTGGAACATTCTTATTAAGTAGTTTTCCTTTAATTGGGCTCACCTGGCAAACTAATTATCACAAGTGTCTGAGATTGATTTCAGTGATCCAAAGAGCCCGGAGACACAATACCATCCATGAGTTTGATTGAAAAACAAAATGTTTATGACACTTAATTCCAATTTGCATAATAATTTGGAACGCGGTGTATATCAGTTATTAGCTTTAGGTCAAAAGCAACACAAAGTTGTGTTGAGTCTCTTCAATGGAGAGATAATGTGTTCTATTAGGAAGCTTGACTCGGCTGTATGAAGTCCTTTTTCACTGTAGGTCCTCAAGGTCTCCTGAGTGCTTTATCATAAATCAATCTTTTGTAATAAGCCACTTTTTTGGTCCTGGGTAAATGAAGCAGACAGTTTCACTGACATTTGCACTTTTTTCTCTACTGTTCCAGCTCAACCCCTCTACTGTTCCAGCTCCCCATTCTCTAGAACCGGCTGTCGATCATGTAAGACAGATAGATAAAACGAGAGAATAAAGGTGAAGTTAAGGGGAGGTGAATAAAGCAAGCGAGAGAGAGAGAGAGAGAGAGAAAGAGAGAGAGAGAGAGAGAGAGAAGAGAGAGAGAAGAGAGAGAGAGAGTTTTCATGCAAAAACAGGTGGCTCTTCTCTTCAGCCTTTTACGAATTTCTACAGTTGATTCAGATGTAGTCATCAGAATCTGAACATCATTTTAGTTAACCTGCTTAATGAAACCACGCTCATTCCTCTCCTGTGGTTTAAAGGGCTATTTGAGAAATCGAATCTTCCTTGGATCTTTTGATATAAAAGACCTTGACGTGCTATAAAAACATATTGTAACTTTCAGGACTCAAAACTTCATCCTCTGACCTTCTGCAATTTTGTGATATCACACATGCATGTTTACATGTCAGTGATACTTATTGGGAGATCAGAAACTTAACCCGTCAAGTCACAATAAAAATAAATAAAAAGAAAGATATGTAGAAATCATTATTCCTAAATACTGTTCCTTGTGGTTGTGTGTACACTCCCGAGTCACCCTCTAGTGTGTAGCAAGCTCTGCATATCAATTTATCAGATTTTATCTGCTCAAATTAGCTTCTAGTTTAAGACATGGTTTTTTGGGTGGTAAATAATGGTGTAAATACCAGTAAATTGATGAGTGCAAACCTTAGTAAATCACCTTGCATGATTCATTTAAATACTTCTCTAAGTAAATCCTGACAGTAGATTTTTAACACCAAAAAGAGGGTTTGCATTGGCGCAAGCTGTATTAGCTATGTTGAATGCAAAAATATTAATTTTGTCAGAGGATGCAGCTACATTTACATTTAGTCATTTAGCAGACGCTTTTATTCAAAGCGACTTACAACTGAGGACTAAACCAAGCGAGTCATCGTGAAGAGACAAAAACAACGCAAGAAGTGCTCAAAATACAAAGTTCAGATATTGCTCGGAGTAGCATAAGCCAGATAAGCAGGGATTTAAAGGAAAAGGAGTTTTTTTTTAAAGCTAATTTTGAAAAGAAGAAGATACTGTATAGAATGTAGTTACATAAATATACCATTAGGGGCTAATGGGTTAACTTTGCTAAACAGCTAAACCTTGGTGGAAAATGAAAGCTAGAAAATAAAAGACATATCTTTATGTAAAAACGTTACAATTTTAATTTTAGTCGTATGACAATTAGAGATGTTCCGAGACCCCTTTTCCCTTCCCGATACCGATTCCGATACCTGGACTCAGGGTATCGGCCGATATCGAGTACTGATCCGATACTTGGATGTGTACAGTATCTATACAGCTGCAGTTCATACTAGCACTGTATGAATTGCTATAATTATTTTATGGTGTGTTTAAGACTTATCCCTTAATTAAACATGAACAAATACATACAGTGAACTAGAGTATTTTTATTATCTGACATACATTTCACAGCAATATATTATTTATCTTTCTTAAGTGACAAAGAACTTAAAATGCAACCACACATCTAATACTGTAAACTGAAAAAGGTATTTTAGTTTTACAATATAACTGCATAAAAAAGTGCAACAAATAAATCTAGGAATCTAAAAAATGATATATGAATAATATAAGAAAATAATCTCTTTATAATTTAAAGTCCATAAACAATTTTGTTAAATAAACGGCATTTCAGTTTTGACCGCGGCTGGTCATCCAGAACAATAAACTCAATACATGTTGTCGGTTGTATTTATCGCTCGTTGGCTGTCTTTTGAAAACATTTCTCTTTGTTTGAATGAAGCTTTTAGAGATTGTTGATTCTGGCACGGGTTATTCTTCTCTCCCCTTGCCTTTGTGTAATGGTGTTCTGCGGGGTAACGCGTCTTCAAATGCTTTAAGTTACTCGTGTTGAAGTTGCTAATCTTGTTCCACCCCTCGAAATTGCAGTATGGCATACGGGACATGTCGCCGTTTTACTGTCTGGTTGGTCCAGTCTGAAATACTGCTAAACAGCGGACATACTGATAGCGCGCACACGTTTTCTTCTTCGTTGCTTGTGGCAACAGCACAACTTCCTGTGTCGCCACAAGCAACCACTGTTTAGAGCAGCGAAGAAGAATTGATCTCTGATTTGCAGCGTTATGCAAAGCTAGCGTGCATAACTAGATATTGTTTAAGAAAATGGTATCGGATCGGTGCATGGGTAGAAGTACTCGCCGATACCGATGCCAGCATTTTTATTGGTATCGGCCGCATTTCCGATACTAGTATCGGAATCGGAACAACTCTAATGACAATATAGCCTGGATGCCAGCCGAACTTAGCCCCGCCCACGACATTTGAGGGTGGGATGTTCGGTCTGGACTTGTTCGGTCCGTTGTGAAGCAAGTATGCCCGACCCAAAGCTGTTCGGACCAATCAAATTGTCAGGGCTGGCTTTATACGATGATGGACAGATGATCAACAGTAACGTAATCATCCACGTCACCAAAGAGCGCTTGGGTTGAATTGGTTTACAACAAAGAATGGCTGCCGCTGGAGAATTTAGATGTGTAGATTCAGCCATCGCGTCTGTTATTGAAGATGTAGACAGCGCATTCATTTTAAAAGAGGAACAGAGAACCGCGATCAAGGCATTTGTTGATCCAATTGAGTGCAGAGGCATTTTTTTTCCTGGTTCGAATGAAACGCCCCATAATCACAGCCCAATGGAACAGTATCAGACTCACTTTCTGACTAGAATCTGAAAATGACGATGTCACGCTAATGAAAATGTATGATTTTTAGAAAAAAAATAGGCTTGAAGTTCTACCACCACAACCCTCAGTTTTAAGCAGGGTGTAAGTAGATCTTAAAATATGTGCGAACGAGATCTTACGAATTTATACAAATTTACCAATTCGCGATAATGTGAAATATTTACGAATTGCCATGAGAGTATGATGAACTTTACTAACATACAAGTATATAAAAAGTATAGAAACTCTTTAATCCAATGATATTGTGCCGAATGTACCAGGAAGTAGCATGCTCCCTAAAAGAAACACTCAGTACTTTGACTTCAAGTCATGTAGCGATACAGAAAATCACCCCATTAAAACAGAACCCTGAAACGCACCAAATTGAAATTGTTTGAATTGCAACGTTCATCAGATTCACATTCAGGCCCAAGTTATTTTGTATTGCTGATCCCCTATTTTCATTCTGTCATTCCTCACAGTAAAGATTCAGTCATCAACGCTCCGCTTACGTGATGAAATAAAGGTATGCTCCCATGTGTAACAGCCACAACACGAAACGATCAAAGCAGTGTCTACAGGGCTCATATGCGGAGGCACAGGGGACGGGAGGCTGAGCGTTGGGCTGGAACACAATTATCACAAAGTACAACTGACAGCCTCACTGTTGTGTGCTTAAGATATGCTATAACAAAAAAGCCAAGGTTCACTGGTATTGTATTAGTGCATTGTATTCGTCTTGTTCATTTCAAAATACCATTTCAAGAAAGAAAGATAGAGTGAGAACAGAGAAAAAGACAGAGAAAATATTGTCCTTAACTTGGAGACCTTGAAGGTATCACTGCTATTGGCACATTCATGTTTAATTTTCAGTCTTTGTTCCCTTGGTCACCGTTTGCCTTATGCCAGCTACAGACTCTGCAATTTTGGCAATCCTATAAGATCATTACAAATCATATACGACATGGATCTAATAAACTTGGGTATGACATGCATTAGGGCTGCAAGATATTGAAGAAAAATGCGATATGCGATAACTTGTTAAATAATGCGATATTCAATATGCCATACGATATTGCTGTAAAATCAATTTAAATTATATTTTAAAAGATTTAAAATATTATATTACCAATATATATGTTTCAGATTCTTTCTGGGAAAAGAAAGCCTCACTAGAACTTTTGAAAGTGAACAGCGGTGTTTTAGCATTACATAAAAATTTTTTTTACATTACGTAAAATTACATGTAATTTTAACATCAATGAAAAAAAAAATGTAATACCAATATTTAAATACCAACAACTCTTTACTCAACTTGGTAATATATTGTTATATTAACCTTAAATTACATTTTAATATATTAAAATATATCACAGTTATTTTAAATTGTAATATTTCACAATATTACTGTTAGCACTGTAATGATACAATAAATGCAGCCTGGGTGAGCAGGCGAGACTTCTTTAATCTACAAAATCTTACAGACCCCAAACTTTTAAACAGTGTAATACATCATTTTTGTGCCATTTATTTATTTATTGAAAATATGCAAATATATTAAGATACTATATTAGACTTTTTATATCATGACATTATTTTCATGACAATTAAGCAGATTTTACAAAATTACCGACATGTGTCAGTCTTTTTTTTTTTATTATTGTTTTAACTGTTATAGAATTTTCTTTTTTTATAATACAATTATTTTGTTCTATTTAAAGCAGTATACACTACAGGCAATAGAAATGCTACCATTTTACAATTTAAATAATGTATCACAGATTTTTCACATTACAGTAATAAAAATGGATTTTGCCTTACCGTAATGAGAATTGGGGTGGAAATTTGGATAATAATGAAGGTTGTGTGAGATGCACCCTGAAGGTTTCGATTATCTGAGATTTGTGACAATTTTGTGACAATTGAAAGAGGAAACAGAGACAAACGTTCTCCAGCAAGTGAGGTCTGTTTTGGTAATGGCAGGGGAGGGCTTCTGGATGTGTGTCGTGAGAGAGGCACATGCCAAGGATAGTAAACAGCTCTGCCATAGTGGGGTTTCTCTATGGACATATGCCTGCAGGGGTGGTTGAGATTTTAATATCAAGTTGGCTAAGGAAGCGTATAATTCTCTCAGACACAATCAAAAAGCTCTGTCTAAAACCAGGGGAGGCTGAGCAGATGATTCATATGGAGGGTGTGTGATTCAATGTGTTTGAATGCATATCAGTAGTGAGATTGGGAAGGATGCTTGTACTTTAGTAGATGTAAAAGTAGACCTTTCTGGCTACATATTATGCAACCTTACATTATGGTATTTTCATTACAATTAAGTACATTTACACCACAGTTCTCATTACTGTAATGCAAAAAAAATAAAAAAAATAAATAAATAAACAACAAAGAATTATATATTTTTTTTATTGTAAGTTATATACATCATAGTATTACAATGTCTATCAAACATTTGGAGGCAGAGAGATCTTAATAATCAATCAATCAATCAATCAAATAATGAATAATTTTATTTTGCAAGGATTTAAAATACTTTCTGATCTTCAAAAAATCCTAAAAACAAATTCACAAAAATATTAAGCAGCACAACTGTTTTAAACGATAATAAAGATGTAAGAAATGTTTTACTTTACTTAGCTTTACATTGATAATAGGAAATTAAAGTAACAGAGATTGTTTTGGCTTTACAGCAGCTCTAGAATAAAGTTATTGTCCAGCTAAAGTTAGTTTTGATTGATTCACTTCCGCCTGTAGTCTTTCTTTACAAATTGACCTCAACAAATTACTTGTCTGGCCTTAAAAATGTATAATACAGAATTATTTATCGCTTCTGCGTAGCCATGTGAACTGGAATTATTTTGACAACGTTTTAACTGTACAGAGGTAAAGGGAAGGGAAGGAGGCCTTCACTGGGGAGGGACTAGTTGACACATCAGGGTTGCGTTGTCGTCGTGTCCAGGCGCAGGTCCTTCAACAAATCTGGATACGGCTTGGATCCAGCAGACTGCGGTAAACCTCAGGATAAACAGAGAGACTAATATTAGCGTAGACGCCATCCTTCTTATGATGTAACGAGTACATTAGATTTATGGGAAGTGTTCCCGGTTCCGGCTGACCTTATCTATGCAGCCTAACATTGAATTATAGAAGTCTATAATGTGTTATGTGTATGCTAGGTCAAAGAGATGTGTTTTTAGTCTAGATTTAAACTGAGTGTGTCTTCTTCCCTGACAATGTTAGGAAGACTGTTCCAAAGTTTTGGTGCTAAATAGGAAAAGGATCTACTGTCAGCAGTCAATTTTGATATTCTAGTTATTATTAACTGGACGGAACTTTTAGATCGCAATAGACGTGAAGGACTATATTTAGGGGTGTAACGATACACGTATTCGTATTGAAACGTTCAGTACGAGGCTTTCGGTTCGGTACGCTTTACAAACCGAACGGTTCATTGGACCATTTTTCCTGCCGACCAAAATGTTTTTATTTCAAATGAAGGCGCGTGGCAAGCGTGCTGGCGCGACCACAACATTGCCCAACATCAAATGGCAAACGTAATGAAAGCGGAACGAAACTGCGCTACTGGTTATTTTGTGTTTATCAGTTTGAACCAATGCAGCACGGACCAATCTTGATCAAGCACGCTGTTACTACACAGCGCTAAGACATCCAGTAAAGAAAGCATTTGAATTCGCCACTGAAGTAATAACATCGTTGTGAGATCTAGTGAGAAGCATTCACATTTCTCCATTATTAACGGAAGAAACATTGTGCCATGAATGAACTATCCAGTGTCCACAGATCAGCAACATTCACCATGGATTTACTGTAGTAACACTAACTGTAACCATGGAAGTTTGGCAGGAATAGTAGGCTACGATGCTTTCAAGTAACGCTACGTCGGTTTTATTTCGACATTATGAAAAAAATTGCTGCCCTCAAATGTTAATCTGAAATAAAAATAAACCTTTGTTTATAACTACTACTGTATCGAACCAAACCGTGAATTTTGAATTTAGTGCTCCCGGCACTGAGGGCGGAGCTTCAACAGCTTGTGTCCTTTTACCTCACACAGACATGCACTGAAAATGTATAAAACTTTTAGCCTTTTATGTTCAAACCGCAGTCAGACAATGATGGAGAGACTCAAGAAGAAGTGACAACATGTAGAAGCAACAGGACATTTCTGAATGGTTTGTTGATGAATTTATGTAGCTGATGTGTTGTTATCTTCTAGTCATTGATTAGCATATTCTGTCATGATAATCTATAAATGGTGTTCCCGGGGGCGGGTTTATGTAAATGTAAGGGTTAGTGATGTCACTAAACCGGGAGGAATGTTGTGTAGTCCCTACCAGCCGTTTGTTATAGTCCTTAAAAAAGCAATTTTTCTAGAAGAAAATATCTCCCTTTGCTTTGAACTTTGAGCGTTGTAACTTTGCAGATGTTGTTTATGCTCAAACAGCAACATTACACACTAACTAAAGTTAGAAATGTGAAATAATTATCAACCACCCCTTTAACTTTTGCCACTGCCACACACACACACACAAAAAAGATTTTCATTGCATTAGATGACTAGCCGATTATTAAAAAAAAATGAATTAAAAACCGATAAAACAATAGCATTCAGAAAGAAAAGAGGGAAAAAAGTATTGGAAACCTCTAATGGTCAAAACATAGACCAGAACATATTTATAGCTAATGTGATGAACTATAACTGGTTACTCTGCTATGACACCTGTGTGAACTTGAGGGGAACTGACATTATATAGCCACTAAAAATCACTTTGAAACCAACAGTGATTGGTAATGGTTTCCAACATGCGGTTAAAGGCAGGCAGCTGTATCAACGTGTTTTAGCCGGGGTCAGATTAGACTGACAAACTGTAAAATCCTAAACTGCAGGGAACAGGCCATGGTTTATTTTGCATGGGAAGCTAAGAGATTAGTGTCAGGAGGAACGCACTTCACTCTCATGATGGGATGGCTTTGCATTTTTCCCTGTCATCCTATCAGGGTCAGTTCCATAAGACCAGCCGTACTCATTCCAATCCAACTAACGCCACTCCAGCATCCTGCAGACACATTACATGTACATTTTTCAAGGGTTTTATCATATCCACCCCGCACATTTGCCGATGGTCCATTCAAACTGAACCCTTCATCTCTAAAGCCTAAAGACTTGAGAAGTAAAGAGCTTAAATGCACCGGCCACTCTCATCCTGAGAATGTTGAAAGATAAGAGTGTGTACAAAAATATCAGGCGTGACATTGTTGAAATTGGCTCTGATCATTGATTTGCACCAATGCATCCAGGATCCCATGCAAAAACAAAGTCCCTTAAACCACATTGACCCAACTTTTAAATATTCTGTAAGATTTCCTGGTTATTTTTCTTTTCGATTTGTAAGCTGTCTCACCTCTACGGATCAAAGGAGCAAGTTTTTTTTTTTTTTTTTTTTTACACCATCTGGACACACACACAAACATATTTTTGGATGAAGTATGTATTTATTTATTAGATATATTAATATGGGCCTACATTTGTTTACTGTCTTGACACTACTCCAAACCTTTGAAAGGTAGTGTATACATATTTTTATTTATATATATATATATATATATATATATATATATGTGTGTGTGTGTGTGTGTGTGTGTGTGTGTGTGTGTGTGTGTGTGTGTGTGTGTGTGTGTGTGTGTGTGTGTGTGTGTGTGTGTGTGTGTATATGTATGTATATATATATTAAAAACATATGTATACACTACCTTTCAAATGTTTGGGGTAATGTCAAGACAGTAAACAAACCTGGGGGGCGGGGTACAAAATGCTTTCTACATTAATAATAATGAAAAATATTTATTGAATACTAAATCAGCATATTAGAAGGATTTCTGAAGGATCACGTGACACTGAAGACTGAAGTACTAATGCTAACAATTCAGCAATGCCATCAGATGAAAAAATTCCTATATAAAACCATACACGTATATAGTTTTGTCTAATGCCTAAGGACAGTGGATCGAAGGTAACAGTCATATGGTAAAACACACCATGTGTATTGTATGCAATTTAACAGCTTTGTGTACAAAAGCAATGTTAAACTAAACAAGACACAAGTTCCCAAGAAAAACAGCGATGTGGTTCCGTAGAAAAACTGGAACTAATGCTGCCTTAACATGCTATCGGACATTTCCTACTTCTCACTTCTGAAGTTGTGATTACGAGCTTGTCGCATTCAAGTGCTTTGTTGCCGGCAATAACAGGAATCATGGAGGACATCATTCTTGCCTAATATTTATTGTGAAAATCGTATTAAAGCCAAAATTATATTTAGCGTCCCATTTATTGATCACAGCAGCAATCATTCTCTCCTCTGCCATGTTTAAAGTTTATGGCACGCCCAACTCTGGAATCAAAAGTATCCCCGAGTTTCCTAGTGGTAAAAAGGACTTGAGAGACTGTTCATGTCCAATTTTTAACTAGGAAACTCGAATATACAGTAATTCCAATAGCACATGTAGGCAGCATAAACCACAGGAATAGTGACAACAGAAACGACATAACAAAATTAGCAGCAAAAAAAAAAGAGTCTCTGAGCGTAGACGTGACAGTTCTTTTTCCAGAGAAAATAGTTTATAATCCTGAACTTCAGGCTGTTTGGAGTTGCAGGGCAACAGATATATTTCAACAGGTAAAAGACCTTGGGGTCACCTTGGGTCTCGATTTAGCCAGAAAAGTGAGCTTGACTTTTAGAAACCTCATAGAACATTGACTTTTTCCAGAGAGGGGTTTGAGGACAATTTCCTTTGATGCAATTTTATCAAAGAGGGATTTCTGACACCCAACTGATTGAGTATCTGGCTTAATGGGGTTAAGTGCTGTGTCTTTATCTTTTAATATAGATGTGCCATAAGTATGATCGACGTTAACACAGTGGAAACGACAAGAGGCAAGACTTAACCACTGCAGCACCACTGTGAATAGCACACAACAGACGTACATGGAAGATGCATTTGAGATAATCTGTTTAGGTACCTGCTGTGAATGTGATTGTGATAATTAGTTTGAGAACAATAGTTGGAGCCACAAAAATGGATACCCTTCTCTCACTAAACGGCAAAGAATTGTTTGGGACTGTAGAAGGCACATGACTGGGGGTGATTGCAGCGTTCCATGCCAACTGATTAGGCCAACTTCCAGCTCCACTCTTCCAGAAGCTCCCGCAGGGACTCGGCTCTATTACATGGGTATAAATGATGAATACAACCAGCATCCAGACACACCAACTTTGTCAGACCAGGCAGGAAACAATGGCTATGTTTCCGAAGCTTAGCAAACTGTCTTGTTGCTAACTGCCGTAAGCATCCTACCATCATGGCACCTAGTAAGTAAACATTTTGAACACTCAACATAGACAGAAGAAACACTTCCCATGGGAGACGTATGGTGTAGCAACATAGCAACTTCATCGGCTAATCAGCATTGTCCTAATGTAGTTTCTTGCGGCTTCAGAGCTATTTTCATTATGCATACTGAAGAATATGGAATGATACATCCTTAGGATGGGTACCTTAGAACAGTGTTTCTCAATCATGGGTCACAAGACCATTTTGACTGGGTCGCAGAGTGTGTAGTCAAAAAGAAACAACAACAACAAAAAACATACTAGTGAATGTTTTTCTGTTGCAAGACTTTTATTTTGAAAAGACGTGGCAAAAGCTGTTGACTCATATGTCAGATTGAGTACCTGAGAAAATGCATTGTCATGATTCAGCATCTGCTGTCAGATGAGAAGTCAAGCTATATGTCAGCATCTCCTTATTTTCACTTATTTTGTTATTCTATAATTTTTTATGACTGTAATGGCTCACACCAACTTACTTTATTGTATTCACAAATACTAGTTTGTGGCTGCTATGTAGTAGCCTTACCTCATACTGTTAATCATCAGTGTTTGTGTTCAGTGTTTAAATGTGGGTCCCATGGCCAAACCAGTTGAGAACCATTGCCTTAGAAGGCAACACAATTAGGATGCCTACCTTTTGGAAGTGGCTTCATGTCAAGAACATGCATAGTCCATTTTCCAGTTTGTTCTGCCTAATACAGTAACTCAGGGAAGCTCTGTTTAATTGACCAGAGTAATAATTACTCTTCAATGACTTGATATGAAATTCATATCTGATTCCAGAACAATAGATTTTCTTTTTTTTTGTTGAAAATAGAGGCATGTATGTTGGACACTGTAGGTAGAAATGAGATTTATATACACAGTATAAGTATAAAAGAAAGTGGAGATGAATAGCTAGACGCTTTATGTGATTGTGATGAGAGTTTTATTCATGTAAACACAAATTTTCTGTACTATGTTGCCATTGGCAGAGTTCTAACTCTGATTTAGAGTTAGACTCTAAAATTTACAATGTAAGTGTCATGTTGAGAGGAAATAACCTTTATGGATATGTATTAGTGTCAGTTCATATGTGTAGTATGATTATTGACTTTACTTGAATGTTTTAGTGCCATAAATCTCATTGTGGCAACTGGATCAATATTGCTTTGCTTTACATGAGGGAATGACTTTAACTCACTTTCCCTTTCTGTCTGATGCGATTTCATTGCCTGCCTTTCCTCATCACTTTCTCGGTCGTGCATAATGCTTTGTTATATGCGTATTCTGTAAGGTCTTTTTGGAAAATGTGTCCTGCCATTGTTTGAGAAGTGGATGGCCCACCTGTAATCTTTTGAAAAGTCACAATGTTCCTCAGATGCCCTTTACCCGCATAGCTCACACGCACGGCATACTCATGAAGATGTTAAACGCCACGTCGAGCAAGGCTTTACTTTCGGGTGAATAGCTCCAATGCTACTTTACCTGAAATAATCCTGTTGGCTGTTGGCGTTTAACAAGCGTCTCCCTGAGGATGCGACGTCAAAGGAACTGTAGCTGTGCTTCAGAGAGCTGTTACGGATTTTGGAGCGGCGTGACTCTTGACGTAGAAAGCTAAAGTGAGATGTGAAAATTGTGAATTCAAGTGTAAGGGACTCAGACATCTGCTATGGTAAAAAGATGTTACCAATGAAGGGTTTGAATCTACAGTAGATCTCTAACTCAGAACCATCTCTGCCTTTTTTCTCCCGAAGGCATCAGTCTTCTCCTTAGAGAGTGGAAGATCCCATGAAGCGCTTGATATTCTGGCTCTCTTTTTAAGTTTTTCCCAGCTTGCATCTGCATGGCGAATGTGACAGCCAGATATGTGAGGATGCCCCCTCATTGATGAGATTATGTAATCTGCTACTGTCAGTTAATCAGATACTCCATAGCTGCTTCCCAATTCAGAGGCTGCATCCTTCAATGGTCTTGTGTCACAGAGGCACGACGAAGGCTGTCCCTATAAGGCTCCTTCAAATGCGTCCTTCGTTTCCTATGCACTGAAGGATACAACATGGATCCATTACGGCCTAGCCTACCGCAGAATTCATTGCACGCTGGTGGCGACAAGATCTTTTTGAGAAAAAATTGCCGGATTACACGTTTAAACGTATGTATTGGCTTTCAACAAATATCTAATGATACAGATGTAAAAAAAAAAAAAAAAAAAAAAAACGTGTAATCTTTTTTTTTTTAATCTGTCTTTCGAAAGATGCGGCTTCTGAATTGGGACGCAGCTCATGTCTCGCCCAATGCTCTCCTTCAAAGCATTTCAATGAGCAAATAGAAGTTTATGCAATGTATATGCATCAGTGTTTTACAACATTTCTGTAATTTGTAGCATTTTCCACAATATGGGGTTTGAAGCGTTTTTTTTTTTTCACTTTTCAACAAATGGTCTGTGAAAAGATGTAATGATACCTTCAGTAAATGTTGATTGTCAACCTTGCAAGGTGTTAAAGAGAACCTATTATGCCCTTTTTTCAAAGTCTTGAAATGCTATTCTGATACTTTTGATTGGTTCTCTTGTTTAAATTTGCTGCGCACCACGTCTGCCAATTATATCAATCCTGTGTCATGTGAGTGGCGGATGAGAACCCAGGCGCAGACAACAGATGCAATGAACACAGGATTTATTGGTACAAAAACAGGAAAACAAAACCCACGAGGGGGCAAAACAAGACAGGACTATATGGAGACTAACTAGACAACGAAACTGACAAAATACTAGAAAACAAACAACACTACGAGAGATACTAACAATGACTAGACTTTCAATGACAAGACTTTCACTGGATACTCACAAGTAACGGTTGGCAATGAACCGACACAAGACAGCAAACACAAGGGGATTAAATAAGAGGACTAATCACGACATGACAGGTGACACAGACTAGGTAATGACAAGACGAGAACAGGTGACACAGACTAGGTAATAATGACAAGACGAGGATAACAAGGGGGCGGGGTATAGTAACGAGACAACACAAGCACGTGGCCCAAACAACAGGCCATGCGCTTGTACACAAAACATGGTTCTGCCATGATCCTGCCACAAGGCTAAGAAAATCAAGAACATGATGGCAGAATCATGACATCCTGAAAGTTTCCACCATTGCAAGTGATTAAAAATGCTTTTCAGTGCTGGAAATCTAAAAATCATTTCATCCAGAAATCTTTATTTAACCTCAAAACAATCTCAAAGTAAAAATAGGTGCTAAAGTCTGATTTTGTGGTGGCTGTGCATTCAAATTAAATTATTATTATTTTGAAAGTCTGACAGTAATCAGTGTTGAGTAGGCTACACTGTAACCCTGCATGGTTTAAATGTTTGAAAATCATGAACAGTTAGAAATTTAGAAAAGTAATCAAAAACTAATCAGTTACTTTAATAAAGTAATATAAATATTTACACTACTTGTTACATTTTAAATAGGGTAACTTGTAATCTGTAACCCATTACATTTCCAAAGTAACCTTCCCATTGTGCAGCACCTCTCTTCCCAGTCTGTCTGTAACTCTCTGTTCAGTTCCCCCGAAGCCTCTCCTTCCGAAAAGCGTTCCTGTTTATTAATGTGAAGCTGCTTTAAAACAATCTGTATTAAGTGCTAGAAAAATATATGTGACTTGACTTGATTTGACTTTAAAAATGTCAGTGTGCCATTTTACCACCATAGCCTGTGAAATAAATATGCGCAGCAGTATTTCTCTTCAGTCAATTGGTGTTAGGATGGCTGTTCTGCAAAATAAAAATGGTCATAATATAATAATATTACACAAAATGTACATTCATGTTTTTCTTGTGTTTTACACCAAAGTGGAGTCACTGATGAAGGTTCTTGTACATATCACTAAGACAGACTGATCAATAATGAAATCCATCGATTATTTTCATTATTGATTATTTGTTGTTGCTCCAATGGAAGTAAAAAACAAAAAATAATGTGAGTGATTGTGAAAGACAGCGCTAGAGAAGTTTCAGACCAGTCTCACTCCTATGTGTCTCTTCCTTCCTGCTGGCTGAGGTCATAAGAGAGTGTAAGTTGCTCAAAGCTCTCTGTATGATGTATTTTAAAGAAGAGCACTGAAGTGTATAAGTGTGTATGTGTGTGTGCTTGTGTGTATATCTCCAGCAGGGCCAGACAGACGGTGCAGTCAGAGGGAAGCAGTGAACCCTGACTGAGTGCGTTGGTGGCACTGCCCCGAGGGAATGTGTGCATGCATGTGAAGGTATGATGGACAGGGAATAGACAAGGGGCTTTGGCACAGTAGGTGAAGCTGTGGGTGATGCGAAGGGGGACGATGGACGTGCCTGATGCCAGTGTGTCACGAGATCGTTGCCTCATCAGTCCCTAAGCCATTGTGTCTCTCCAACACTCAGTGCCTCTCTGGAGCTAAAAATGTATGCAAATCAATGTATTTTGAATCTTTTTATCCATCTTTACAAACTGCATTGCAGATTTGTCATTTCATATGTTGAGTGCTTTTAGAGCTAGTAAGGAGAGTAAATGGAGTGAGTGATGTTCATATGAATGAAGCGGAAAATGTATTATCTTTCCCCCCCGTCTCAATTAACTTTCTTTAGGCCCACAGTTGGGGTAAGAAAATAGGTCACCATGATTTTGCATTGTAAGACATGTTCCTGGATCAACATATTTTGTTGATCCTGGAACAACATTACTTGCTGAAAAATTAGCCCTAACCCTACTCCTTAACCTAACCCAACCCATCACTAATCCCTAAAACCAGAGGGAAATGATAGGTGAATAACACAGATTTTCCTGTCTGTAAGCCTAAACTTGCCAAAAACTGTAAACTTGTCCCTGAAATCTGATTGGTTGATTTGAATATTGTTCCAGGATCAACAAAGATGTTGATCCAGAAACATGTTGTACTTGGTGAAATCACGTTAGACATAATGAAAACGCTATCTGCTAAAAGTTGGTCAACTTTTAGAACTACATAGATAATCTTAACAAACATGGCAGACATGTTTGTTAAGATTATGACACACATGGCGCACACACAACTCTAATTCTAATAGGATCTTTAAAGCTTTCTGAGCACAAAAGACCTCCATTCTTGCTCATTACGGACAATTTCACACGTTTAATGCCACAGACGTACATCACACACTTCACAAACATTGCAGTAATTATACTCTTCATTTGAAGCTTTTTATCAAATTCTAATAGGCTGCTGTGTCTTCCAAACAAACTCTTGTCCGCTGCTGTGATGTTAGCAGACTCTTGGCTGGAGAAGTGTGCACCCCTCAGTTACTGTCATTTGCAGTGTTCCTCCCACCTCTTTTGCTCTAGTGTTGTCTGAAAGCCTACTCTCTGATGCAGTGACAGAAATTGTAGGGACGCACCAATTGATTGGTCACCGATCTTTACCGACCTACAGCGTCCACCAGTTCACTGACGCACATGCATTCAGGACTGTGTTTTTTTTTTAATTGCAGCACACACAAATTCACTCATAAACTTCACTAAATTAGTCTTTTCTGAGCGCTTTAAGCATGACATTAACACTCAAGAATTTTGGTCATTTTCCACTTCACTCATTCAGTTGCTTATGCTGGTTTTATTTATAAAATATAACTGTTAGATGTTCTTGGCACAGTTTCCTGACTTTTTTTCAGCTTAGACAATCTGATGGCCTCTCAGCTTCTGCATAATTATGAGATAGCAAAATGTCCACTGGTTGCACACTTGAGAATCTCAGTGCATTCAGTACCTTAGGTATTGTTCGCCTACTGTTTCATGAATACGGCACTCTTAAAAATAAAGGTTCCAAAATAGGGGTCATAGAAGAACCATTTTGGTTCCCAAAAAACCTTTTGTGAATCTTTCTAAAAATAATTTTTTTTTCAGATGATTTGGCCGCTCATTCCACCTATTGTCAGTTCAAAAATCCAAAAGTCAATTTTTTATTAACTTTGAGAAAGGTTTGTGTAAGATAAATAATCATTCTGTTAAATTTAATGTAATGGTTCTTTATCTGCATTATTGACTCCATAAATAACCATTTTGTTCCACAAAAGTTTATTTATAGTGGAAAAAGGTTCTTTAGATTATTATGTTCAAAAATAGTTCTTTTTAGAACGATTCACTAAAAGTTTTTTTGGGAACCAAAATGGTTCTTCTATGACCCCTATTTTGGAACCTTTATTTTTAAGAGTGTGCATTTATCATGGTTTTTGATAACAGTGATAACACCAATAACAGTTTAACTTTCGGAACCACTATATAGATGTTTATGCTGCTTTTTTGTAAAATATTGGTGTTAAATATGTATGAACTGTAAGATGCCCATTTTCAAGAGGATAATTATTGTAATTCTCGGTACAGTTAGTGGCAAAACGGGAAAAATAAACTGCAAGTTTATGGTATGTTGAAATGAATTACAAAAAAAAGAAAGACAGATGGCAAAAAGTGATGCAGACACAAGTTAAATCAAGCTAGATCTCAAATCTGATGGAAGCGGTACTTTGGACTTGGGCCAGTGAGTAACCCCATAGCAACCACCCAGAGTACCATAGCAAACACAAAGCAATGCCATGACAACCACCTACATATCTTAGCATAGTGGCGGTGAGTTTTGAACAAGCACACACCACTTTAAAAATCTAGTTGACATCCACATACAGTACAGTACAATACAGTTCAAAGGTTTGGGGTCTGTAAGGGTTTTTAAATTTTTTTAATTTTTTTAATTTTCTCATTCTAAAAGTCTCATTCTCATCATGAATGCATTTATTTAATCAATAATAATAATATTATAACAATAAAGTCCTGGTCAGAATTATTGGCACCCTTGGTAATTATGAACAAAGAAGCCTGTGAAAATAAATCTGCTTTGTTAATCCTTTTAGGGCCAGATCTACTAACAGCTTGCGCCAGCTCAGACTACTGTCAGGATTCATTAAAGACACGCAGTGAAGAATTAGTGCTGAAAAGGCGTGATTTTTCAGATGCAGAATTTCTGGGAGGAGAGAATTTAAATGAATCATGCAAGGTGATTTACTAAGATTTGCGCTCGTCAATTAACTGGTATTTGCGCCATTATTTATCCCGCAAAAAAAACATGTCTTAAACCAGATGCTAATTTGCGCTGCTCTTGGTAGATTGCGTTGGTCATTATGGAAATGATTCAGCTGCGTCTGTGTTCTTTAATTTCCACATCATCAGTAGATCATACGCGGAACTTTCCACTCCCATTGGCACTTTTATGGAATTGCACACTCACGCTTATTAGCCCTGTTTAGTAAATCTGGCCCAAAATCTTTTATTTAAAAACATCACAAAAATCTTTGTAACATCTTTAGGTGATTGGAAATTTATTTATTGCCCTGATGGTGGAAATGGGAATTTTCAATTATTTAGCTATATTCTAACTGCCACTTTCTATTTTTGTAAACCTCAACAATCTTTTGTTGCACATTAGAACTATATTCTTTGGTTTTACTCATTGTGATGGATGATTAAGGGAATTTGGCCTTTGTGTTAATTCATTTATACTCCTGTGAAACAAAAAGTCATGGCTGGATAATTTCATGTTCACAGTCACCCTGGTGTGCTAAAAAAATGTGAATATAATTGTGGCCAACATGTTTTGGAGAAAAACATTTATTTCATAATGTGATTTGCCCCATTTTCAATTATTTTACTTAATTGAAAGGTTAGATTTTTTTTTTTGAATGAACGATCAAAAGGATCAACAATTCCGATTTATTTTCACAGCCTTCTTTGATCATAATTACCAAGGGTGCCAATAGTTCTGACCATGTATAATTTTGGCAAAGCTGAATTTCATCAACATAACTTCAGCTTAAATCACTCTCAGGCTATTAGTATGTTTCTTATTGTTTATATATTTCAGGGTAGACTAGTCTTATTCATTAAGGTTCAATGAAAATGTTCAAACCTCAGGCTTTACACACAAATCCATTGATTTTAATAGGGATGGTGCGCCTAAATGACGTTGAGGAAAATGGCAAGGGGTTGAAAAACAAAACAGATGCAGGAAAAATGTAAGTGCTCAACAAATACACAAACAGGGTACACAAACCTACTGTACCGCACAGATCTAATATAATGTTACACGTCAGATGTTTTTTTCCCAACAGTCAGAGCAAACGTTCCCTTAAGACATAACAGATAATCTTTGTGTGAATACTCGCCAAGACAGATATTTTGAAATACTGTAATTCTGTGTATATGTGTCAATCGGGATCACAATCTGTCTGAGGTGTGTAGCAAATTAGCTCTATGAAATATTAATAATTATTTATGACTTGTTATAATTGATTATGAATATTTGGATCAGTTAATCGGATTTATTTGATGTAGCTACATTAACATTACAACCAATTACTTGGTTCAACTCTCAATATTGGTTATTAATTGATTAAAAGAAAGGTACATTTCAGGTGCATGGGAAATGTCTTTCTGACAAAAATATATGATTAGGGACTCCAGATATGAGCTTGAGACACGGACAACTTTACGTGTAACATGAACAAGACTTTATTAACTAGACTAAACATTTAAACTACTCTTACATACACATACATACATGCATAGAGTTTAATAAGGGAAAGACAGCTGAAGCAGAAAACAGGAAAGCAAGAAATTATAGCATTTTTTGAAATTCAGCAGATCAACAGCCTGAGCAAACCATTAGTTTAGTTCTAAGACTCCCTTCTTTAAAAGGGGTAAGGATACTTAATGTATCAAATCATGAGACCAAGTTTGATACTTGCATGTCTCGCCCATTTGAATTAAACTGTCCTGATGTAATTTGTTGAGGCTCCAGTTGATCTTTGCTGGTGTGGTCTTGATGAGAGAGAACCAGTGTGAGTCAGAGGATCTTTGGTGAATGGAAAGACGAGGCCACAGCCTGGCACACGCTTGGGGGTCCTTAGAAAATCTTCTAGTTCAGCATCATCTTCACATCAGGACTTCTCAGAAAGGGACTAAGAGGCGTAAAAGCGACTAAGAGACCAAAAGAGAGGACTAAAAGAGTAAGAGCACTGATCTTGTGATCAGTGATTTTTAAAGCGTGAAGATGTCACACCGATGCAAAGTCTGAAACATTAACCCAATAGAGTTTTACAAGAAACCACATAAAAGTAAAATAATAAATGGGAAAATTACATGTTTATACATTTCTCAAGTGGTTATATATAGAATATATATGATTAACAGGGTTTATTTCTGCTTCTCAGCAAGAATTAGGTGAGAGTCACAACTCTCTGGAAATTCCTTTTGGGGTCGTAAAAGTCTCATCAGTCTTAATGTGTCCTGTAACAGGACACCGGGTTCTGCCAGTGTGTGAGCTTCATTCGTGATGTTAGTTTTGGGGGAAGTTTCATAGACCTTTGTTGGGAGAGTGAGTTTGCTGGATCAATTAATTGTGATCAAATATAATTAATAATTTGTGCGTGTCTGATTGGTCCAGATGCTACGGTGTCTTTGTGCACAAGCTTCAGATGTGTCAGTCAGTGCGAGTAAGATTGTTTTGTTTACATCAGCATGAGTTTGAAAATTACATTTCATTGGTTCAGACTCATGTCAGCGAGAATTCGCTATGAATATTCACACAGTTGGAATACTGTGCTTTATAACGATACCAACCTTGTGCTCAGGGGAAGCACCATTGTCGAGAAGTGAGCAGAGAAAAACAGCCTTTTTCATGGACAAAAAAAAGGTACTCCTCCTTTAGAAAACGTACAAATAAAAATACTTTTAGATGTTTAATTGCTATTTGGAGCATTGGGATCGCTAGACGAGGGCTGGATGAACACATTTTTATGAAAACCTCAAATTCAACGAAAATATTACACTTTCTCTTGTTTTGCCTGTAATTTTCCAACTCATGTTGACAACACAGGTCACATATTTTACTTGAAGGTTAGACCACAAGACATTTTGTGGACTTTAGAATTTAGAACATAAACTTAAGGTGAAAATAGTATTAGAATTTTTCAAAACCAAATGAAACTCACATGATTACACTTCTGAGAATGTGACACATTAACTTTTCTTTATCTTGGACTCTCTTATTTGTTATTGACCCAGAAACAAACGGTGGGTATTTTGTGCTGTTTATGCCACCGCATGATTTAAAAAATCCTACGCAAAGACCAAAAGAATTTGCCTACTCATCTACTCATTAATATAGAGTTTGGCTGCTTTTAAAGTAAGAGATCTGAATAGGACTTGTGGAAAATGGACTTCATTTATGGCCTTTAGAAAAGTTGCATAATGACAAATATGACCAGATTCAGTCATAAGTGCACGCTAGCATTCAACAAATGTACCTAATGGGATTCAACGAATAAAACTGGCGTAAATAATTGAGCTCAGAGCTGTGGCATGATAAGTGGATGAGAAACAAGACTGTGGGGTTTAGGGACCCTTATTTTCAGGTTCAGTGCTTTTCAGTTATTAGGTCATCCAGTGGAAATGACATTTATTAGACTGTATTTCAACATGATTTCAGACAAAATCGTGTTTTTTAGGCGGTTTGATCCACTCTTCTATTCATGGGTGTCGTACACGCTTATTCCGCCACTGTAATTAGACACAGAAACTAACTGGAGTGCCACTGATTATAATGCTCTAATATGCACTTTTGTAGTAGAACTGCGGCAAGTCCACTTATTTACACTACCAGTTGTAATTTAGTTTTCATTTTTGGTTGGTATTGTTATATTATATTTATTTATCTTCTATAAATGACCTGTTATGATTGACAAAAACACCTGCATGCTAACAGATAGAAAAATATCAGTTAGATTTCCCATCCATCTCAATGTAAGTTGCTAAGTAACTGCATGGAACTTTTTATTTGTCTTGTTTATTTATCCACACAGCACAAATTATTATTATTATCAGTGTGTTAATGTATAGTGTTGTTATATAGTCTCAGTGTTTTTTCTTTACTGTTGTATCTCAATTTTGCAACTTTATATTGTCTAATGTTACTGTCTCCTTAAGATGCTTTATAAAAACAATGCTTTCTTATTTGTCTTGTTTTCCGAAACATGCTGATAACATGGAAAAAAAAACTTCAGAACCAAAATCTTTTTTTTCCATAGAATAAATCGAAAAGCAAGTTTACTTTTCTAACCCCAAATGTTCTTCTTTTGATAATCTATAATTTGGTTATATTAATGAATATGAGACAGATGCTGATTGTTCTGGGAAATGAGATCTGACGAGGACAGTGATGATGGTATAAAACATGTTCAAACTGAACCCTTCCAAGCTCCAACAGGTAACAAAATATGCTTTAATTTATTCTTCTGTAATTGTTACTCTGATATTAGAAGAGTTTTATATTATCGTGACAATTAGAGATTGATCTGTGTTAGATATAGAACCGCTCTAAAGCACCCCTTAAAGCAGACCGCGTCATCTTCAAGGGGGTAATCTTATCAGTCGGAAACTGAAGCCTCCCTGGGGGCCGCCATTGTAACAGAACTTCACCTGCTGTTAGCATTCCATTGACTCGCATTCATTTTGGCGTCACTTTGACAGCGAATAACTTTACATCTGAGGCATCGGGGGTGATCATGAGTGGTCGCTCGGCGAAGGGTGTTTGGCATGACCATCTACCTTTTAGCACATAATTGGCTAAAAGTGATGGCGGTATTCCAGAGAATCTCAATACTTCCTGCCAGACCCGAGAGGTCACCATGTACTTGTCCTTCCGGACAACACACTGATGGTCTCGTATATCAGAGCATATATCCTGTTGAGGCAGGGGCTGAGGCCCGGGGAATGGAGACTTCACCCCGAGGTGGTGGAGCTTCTTTGGGAGAACTTCGGTCAACTCAAGTCGACCTTTCGCATCATTTGAACAACGCATTGTCCTATGTGGTTCTCCCTCCCATGTGATGTATTAGGTGTGGTTGACGGTACACCTGTACGCCTTTCCCAATATCTTTCCTTATCCTTACCCAATCCTTAATTTCGTCTTCTCCGTGGTACATGAGGCTGAGGCCTGCACGTACTTGGATTTGCACCTGGTATGGTGATAGTATTTCTTCACCCCAGGTCGGGTTGTATTCCTAGGTCCCTACTAAATTTGCGGGTCAATTGTGCTGCAGGCCTTCTGTCCTCCACCTTTTATACCCCAGATCAGGTAAAACTTAATCTGTTATGCCCTTTCTTGTGTTTGGATGCTTATGTCCACAGAGCTCTCTGTGGCGTATATCAGAGCAATTATTTGTCTGCTTCGGGTCACCTAAGATAGGTTGCCTGCATACTAAACAGATGATGAGCAAGTGGATAGTTGAGGCTATCTCACTTGCTTATGAAGCGGCCAGACAGCCTTCACCTTTGGCTGTCCAGGCTTATTCTACGAGGAGTATGGCTGCCTCTATGGCATTAATCTCGGGAGTTTCCCTTCATGACATTTGTGATGTGGCAGGCTGGTCTTCGCCGCTTACGTTTGTCAGGTTTTATGACCTTGACCTTAGCTCCACTCCTGGGGCTAGGTTGTTTGCTTCTTAGTGTGTGCTCGGACTTCACACAGAACGGGCACTTGTCATTATGGCGTAGTGGGTATGGGGTTCCCACAGCGTATTAAAGCAGCAGGAGTTCCCTTGATAGGGAACGTCTCAGCTTACGTATGTAACCATAGTTCCCTGAGAGGGAACGAAACGCTGCGTTCACCTGCCATACAGCATATTAACGCCGCGTGGTTACATACGTAACCTGAGACGTTCCATATGGGGGTTTCCATGGCGATGCCATAGAAGAACCATTTTTGGTTCCCAAAAAGAACGTTTCATAGAACACTTCTTCAAAGAACCTTTTTTTTCAGTATACATAACCTTTTGTGGAATTGAAAGGTTCCATGGATGTTAGAGGCTCTTCATAGATCCATAGATGCTGATAAAGAACCGTTATTTTTACGAGTGTAGTACAGTAGTAGACTGTCTGCTTAATATTGGCTAACACTTTATTTTGATGGTGTTCCAATAGACATTTTAAGTAACTTTGCAAGTGCATGTCAACTTCTAACTTTTCTACTAACCATACCCCTATACTACTACTAATTCACAAGTTCCTTTGTCCATATAATCTTTAAGCTAACAAGGTTAAGCGTATTTGGCTTGCTGTCCACAATGGAGGGACTCAAGGAAGCAGCTTCACCTTGAGCTTAGATATATACCCCCCAGTGGGACTACTAATGCGAGTTGTGGAGGTGGAGAGATGCCAAAACAGCTGATGGCAGAGCAAGGTAAGCGGCTGCTTGTATCCTCTGGCAGTTCATTGAAAGATTAGATGGGTTTACTCCTCCCGAAATTACGTTGTGAACTTAACTACTCAACTAATACTCTAATGAGAGTTAGCTGACTCAAAAAGTTGCTGGATAAAAGCATCTGCTTAATGAACCATTGTAAAATAGCAAGAAAATCCTGTTTACCATCATATGTCGACTTTAAAGCTGTAATGTGTGATGTATACAGGCCTCGGCTGTTTTCCTCCTGTCAAGTGCAGCGTATCATTCCACATTTCCTCTCTCTGAATCACACTCTCTAATGTGTCTCTCTCATTTTCTGTGAACAGAGGATTACTGGCATTGATGCCTGGAAAATGCAAGGGCTCATCAGAGCTGTTTATGAAGTCGCTTTCTCAAGCTTCACATCATAACAGCTCCAGGGCAAACATCTCCAAACTTTTGACTGGGTCACTGTGAAGAACAGCATTTGAATCTGCTCACTTGTTTGAGAGCTTGCCAAGAATCCGAGAGCGAGAGATGTTCTTCAATTTCCACTTGGTCATGCCTCATAACCACATTTCATGACTTTAATGAGCTCATTACAGTGGGGTGGCTTCATAAGAGACACAGCTCACATCGCCCAGAGCGCTTCTGAATGGACATCACTGCGATCACCTCGATAGCAAACAGAATTAAACACACAGTGTGCGCAGATGTAAGGGATATACACTCATGAATATTCATGCTCATATTCAAACCATTGTCTGATAAACAGATTCAGATTTAACACTTAAATGCATGAATCATTATTATATATTAGGTTATTTATCAACCCGGATCTATACCTTACGGATGTATCTCAAACTGCCGCGATAGTATAAAACTCTTCTGATATTTTAATAATATTACAAAAGAATTTAGTTTACCTTTAAACTTTAAAAAATGAATGAGGTAGTGAATGACATCCCGGGTCAATAAAGACCCAAGGCATGCGTTTAAAGGTTAACTATTAAACTATAATTTGATTGAGTATTCTGATTGATAATCAAAGTTTTTTTTTTTTTAAATGCTGTTAAAAATGTTTACGAAAAAAAAAATGAAAGAATACTTTTGCATATTTTTTTTTAAACTTGAAAGCTCCAGGCGCCATTCATTCACAGTTTTGGAATGACATGAGGTTGAGTAAATGATGACAGAATTAGAATTTTTCTATGATCTGTACCTTGAAATAAACATGGAGTTCAACCACCTCCAGTTATGGAGCCGATACAAAAAGGAACATTCTGACCAGCTCACTGTTCTTAATGTGTATCTCACTGGAAGAAGTCAGATGACTCAAACTCCATGTGAATCAGCAGCTCTGTAATTGCTCTTAGTGGATTTAGATTTACCAGATAAGTGGTTCATTAAATCAGGCCGCGTTTGAACCTGCTCAATCACTGGTGCAGTAACGGCCTTCATCACAACGTCTGCTAGTGTAAGATTCACAATTGAGGTAGCAAATGCAATTATCCTGACTGACCCATTAATAACTGCTACATAATCTTCTGATTCGAGCATTTTCCATCCTCATGAGTTATTTTCCAAAAGTCAGTCAGCAATTTAATTCAGCTTTTTGGCCCCAAGGGAAACAACATCAAAACAGAGCTGGCCATCTGGCTCAAATGTTCTTAAAGATTGATTTATGGCCGCCTCCTTAAACCATCAGCACAGCTTTGATCTTTGACCATATGTGATATTTCACGCTCCCATAGACCTCCCCGTCCACATCAACAACCCCGCCAAACTTAACTGTATCGTCACATTATTTTACGACATCTATCTTTTATTTCCAACCCTCTGCCTTCTACGCCAAGGTCAAGTGTCAGTTCAAGGCGACAGACCATTATTAAATTTGTCAAATGGTTATTACCTTACATGCCATAAGTGGGGTTTGCTAAGGCAAACATCGTTATTACTGATTGTTTCTGAAATTTAATATGTCTCATATGGCACTTTTTATGTCTCATGTTTTTTTTTTAAGTCACCATGAAATCAAAATGGGCAATTCTTTTTTGTGTGTGTGAAATATTTCAGTATTTATTATAAATAATTTATTCATGCACCATTATTATTATTTTTTTAAAATGTATTGATGTGCCCTTGAAATCTTTAATCAAAATAACTAACCTCCCTCTTGCAGCAACATCTCTTCTCTGATGAAGTGTTTATTGGCGTGAGCGGGCAGGACAACCTGTCACTCTCATGAAATCACAGCAATAGTAAACTACAATGACCCAACAATACAATCAAGTCCTGTCCTACTGTACTTTTTTTTCTTGTTTGAAAAGCTGTTTCACTTGCACAAACACTGCCTGGAAAAAAAAGTCTCTGTTTGGATTTAAATAGGCAAATTCTTAAGAGTCTATGTTCGCTGTGACTATGTTTCTAGCTTGTTATATGTTTGGTAACAGTTCTTTTAACCCTAATTGATGGTGTGAGTAGCTTTTCATTTATTAAACAACCATTTAGGAAGACACATCATGGCCATATTCCAGGCTGACGATGTCAAGACTCATCAGGGTCAAATTGTGAAAGAATGGTTGGGAGGGAGCATGAAGAATCCTTTTCACACATGAATTGGCAACACTGAGTCCAGACCTAAATTTAATTGAAAGTTTTTGGAATGTGCTGGAGGAGACTTTACAGGGTGCTTGACTCTTGCATTGTCAATACAAGATCTTCCAAAAATTGATGCACCTCTTGATTAAAATAAATGTTAGCCTATTTCCATCAAGAGGTGCATCAATTTTTGGTCAGGATGTAAAAGGGATTTAAATTGATTTCCACTTGACTACTTTTCAAATGCCTATGTATATCTAGCTCTGAATATACAAATGAAAATGTTTCTTTTATAGATTTTTTTTTCAGATCGAGACATTTAATCTTAAACTGAAAATCCATTATAAAAATGAATAATGGTCAAAACTGATCATCTAAACAAGTAGAAAAATAAACTTCAATATTTAAATTTCGATATTAATTTCGTTAAAATAATTTATATCGGTTTCTTTTAAAAATGATGACTGTCACGCAGTTGTGCTGTCATTTCCACAACACCAAACTATTTGGTCACTAATGTACAATAGTTGTTTTTTTTTACTTTTGGGTTAGGGTTAGTGTCAGTGAATTAATTGATATGTTGCAACATGAAATGTGAAGGAAAAAATAACAGCAAAGTAAATGTATCTTTATCAGATATAATAATTAGATAACACTTTGCATCCACTCAAGATGTAATTTTTCAAAATTATGCAAAGAGTCTGACAAAATTTCATTGTTTATATGGTAACTGTGAAATCAGACTTAGCCAGACAAAAGAGTTTGCCATTTCATCAAAAAAGACATTTCCACAATGGAATGCTATTAAGCATAATACATAATTTGAGATGTCATTACCCATATCGTACTGTATCTAGAAACCAGATTGAGACTTGAAGGTGTGATCTTTTGACTTGAGCTTGTAAGCAACGACAGCAACTACGCTGAACACCACATGGCAGCATGCTAAAAAACACTGTTCATCACAGACAGGCACATACTGCTCGTCTTTTGGACAATATGGAGATTTACTGCAGTTAATTACTACTGGAGCACCGCCACATAAGCAAGCCACTGAATCACTTCCTCTGAGCATGTCAGTGGCTCAGATGGGTTGATAATGGCAAATTGAGCTTAGCTTATGCTCAGCTCTTTCTGTTCCATCAGGTCTGGTTGCCGTTGACCTCGCTGGCACTATCTCTCAGGTTAATGTGTGTGATGAGACAGACACAGAGAAGGGACTTTCTCTGAGTCCACTCTGCTAAAAAGGGTTCAATGCCAGAGGTAGCAGTCAGTCGACAGGAGTAACAAGATGGGACTGGAGGTAGAAGTTAGATAAATGAGCTATTAAAGTAAATTAGTCTTTTCTGTTAACAGTTTGGGGAGACTTTTGTGCCATTATCTGAACTTCTATTTTTACTCTGGTCTGTTGTTGTGTATGGAGGACCAGCTCTACCATATTTAAAAATAAATACAGAAATAAATAAATGCTCAATAAATAAATAAGCATACAATTAATTGCCCCAAAAAATACAATAAACAAATAAATGTAGATAGAAATTAAATTATACAGTGAGACATAAATGTATATATCTCTTAATTAGCTATTTTTTATGTATTCACCTTTGTAATAATTACCTTATTTATTTATGTGCATGTTATAATATTTTTGTCTGTTTTATTCTTCCTTTGTATTTTTTTTTACCCTATTTGTTTCTTCATTTCTGCCTGTCGATTTTACATTTCTGTATGCATTTCTGCCTCATTATGCAAATGAGGAGAGGCTGTCTTAGAGGGTCAACTTCTGCCCATTGGTTGGTTAGCATTTTACTGCATCGGTCGAATCTACATGCCACCGGCCACAGTCACAACAAAGACGGCTACTTACGATGAAGTTGTCAGTGAGCTGAGGCATTAAGCAACTGTTTTTGAAAACATTGCTAACGTTATAAGTATTGACTTTATTATTTTTCAGATCTCAAACTTACAGCGTTCTAATTCTTCCAGTCTATTAGCAGCTTCCCTTAAGAGGTGGGACACTGAACGTCTGCCTGCTGAGTTTGACATTACTAAACAATGCTTTATGGCGGGGAAAAGCCATGTAGATTCGACCGATGCAGTAAAATGCTAACCAACCAATGGGCAGAAGTTGACCCTCTAAAGACAGCCCCTCCTCATTTGCATAATGAGGCAGAAATGTAAAATCGACAGGCAGAAATGAAGAAACAAATAGGGTAAAAAAATACAAAGGAAGAATAAAACAGACAAAAATATTATAACACACATAAATAAATACTTAAAAAAATAAGTAATTAATAAATAAAGTTGAAGATTATAACGGACAATAAATAAATAAGGTAATTATTACAAAGATGAATAAATAAAGAAGCTAATTAAAAAAGATATATACATTTATGTCTCACTGTATAATTTAATTTCTACCTACATTTATTTGTTTATTGTAATTTTTGGGGCAATTAAATGTATGCTTATTTATTTATTGAGCATTTATTTATTTCTGTTTTTATTTTTAAATATGGTAGAGCTGGTCCACCATAGTTGTGGTAATAAAATGGTGCATAAAAACAGAAACTGTGGCTGGTATGTATATATATATATATACATAACTAAAAAGAAGTTGACTAAAAAGATGAATAAAAAAATAATCTTTTGGAAATTGATCTTAATGCTTTCATTTAGAAAAATCCAACCTTTAAGGACACCATTTTTTTTTTGGTTGATGAATAATGTATTGTAAATAAATAAATGTTCTTCCTTATAATACAGAGGGCATAAGTCAGTACACCCCTATGTTAAATTCGAGGCAGGCAGATTTTTATTTTTAAAGGCCAGTTATTTCATGGATCCAGGATACTATGTATCCTGAGAAAGTTCACTTGGCCTTTGGAATTAAAACAGCCCCACATCATCACATACCCTCCATACCTAGAGATTGGCTTGGGGTACTTTCCATAAGATCATCTCTCAATGCAAATCAAACCAGCTATTAGGCTAACTGAAATAAAATTCAAAGAGAGGAATGTTGTTCCATGACTAACATGAACCAATAAGATGACCTAGTGCTTGGTAAAATTATTACCCAACATTTCGAATTAAGCTTTATTGAGGATGAGGGCTGAAACCATTCTTCCGGCAACACATTGGAAATAAAGATTGTAATTTGAATCACAGCATCTGGCAGCAGCTTGATGCTGATTAACTGATCTGATATCTGTAAAAACTGTATGGAGTGTTTTTAGCTAAAGTTGTGAAGGCCAGTCTTTGAGGTCTGCAGTCTTTATTGCAGAAAGTGTGTAAATGCTGCACATTAGCAGGCGGTATTAACACACTCTGATAAACGGTGAAGAAAAGGTCATGGAGGAGCACAAAAAGAACAAATTCCACATGTATTCTCTCAATTGATATGATGTTATAAAACAGCATGTATAATAATGAGCTGTCACCACTTTAAATGTCATGTCCATTATTACAAATAAAATGTCAGTCTCCATATGTAAAACATTCAAGTGCTTTTGCATTGTCTTAGCTGACTCAATGTGATCCGCAATGTCCAATTTACCTCAGTGTATGATAGAAAATCTGAATTTAAAATGACAACCAAACAACTTACCTGAAATCTACACGGATGCATGAAGAACTTGAACTTGTTTCGCTCATCACTGAAAACACTGCTGTTGTTGTTGTTGTTGTTGTGTTTGTTTTAAGTTCAGTAGTTACTTATACTGAGGAAACAACTGTGTGTGTGTGTGTGTGTGTGTGTGTGTGTGTGTGTGTGTGTGTGTGTGTGTGTGTGTGTGTGTGTGTGTGTGTTTTAATATATTTAGAAAAAATAGCATACACATTTTTATTTCAGTCATTGAATAGTTCTCGGCCATAACAGAAAAAATAATCATGCAGAATTTTATTATTAGTGCACCCTTAGCAAAAACTTAAAAGTAAATTGTTAGCCTAAGAGATGAAAGCAAGACATACAGTCGTGGTCAGAATTAATGGTACCCCTGGTAAATATTATGAAAAATGGCTGAAAAAAATAATTCTGCATCGTTTATCCTTTTGATATTTCATTCAAAAAATTGGCAAAAATCGAACCTTTCATTGAAGTAAAATAATTGACAGTGGAGGGGAAATCACATTATGAAATAAATGTTTTTCTCCAAAACAAGTTGGCCACAATTATTGGTACCCCTAGAATTGTTTACGAGTAAAATATCTCTTAAGTATATTCCCAGTCATATTTACCTTTTTTTTGCACACCAGGTTGACTAGGAACATGAAATTGTCCAGCCATGACTTCTTGTTTTACAAGAGTTTAAATATGGGGAAACACAAAGGCCAAATTCCCTTAATCATCCATTACAATGAGTAAAACCAAAGAATATAGTTCTGATGTGCATCAAAAGATTGTTGAGCATCACAAAATAGAAAGTGGCTGTAAGAAAATAGCTAAAGCATTGAAAATCCCCATTTTGACCATCAGGGCAATAATTAAGCACTTCCAATCTACTAAAGATGTGACAAATCTGCCAGGAAGTGGACGTGTGTCTATATTGTCTTAATGCATGGTGAGGATGAAAGTTTGAGTGGCCAAAGACTCTCCAAAGATCACAGATGGAGAATTGCAGAGATTAGTTGAGTCTTGGGTTCAGAAAGCCTATTAAAAAAAAATTAAACAACCCCTACATCACCACATGTTGTTTGGGAGGTTTTCAAGAAAAATCCTCCTTGCTCATCCAAAAACAAACCCCAGCAAATTCAGTTGTCAGACATGACTGGACCTTCAAACAGCACAGGGTTCTGTGGTCAGATGAAACTAAAAAATAGCTTTTTGGCAGCAAACATGCAAGATGGGTTTGGTGCACACAAGGATAAAAAGTACCCCATGTGTACAATTTAATTTACCATCTTTAATGTTGTGGTCATATTTTTCTGCTGGAGGTCCTGGACTTCTTGTTCAGATACATGCATGGCATCGTGGATTCTATCAAATACCAACAGATAAAAAATCTAAACCTGACAGCCTCTGCTAGAAATCGTATAATGGGCCGTGGTTGGATCTTCCATCAGGACAACGATCCAAAACAAACATCAAAATCAACACAAAAATGTGTTAAGTAGCACAAAATGAAGCTTCTGCCATGACCGTCCCAGACCTGATGAGTGGAGTGAACTGAAGAGAAGAAGCACCAACATGGATCTGGGAATCTGAAGGATCTGGAGAGATTCTGTAAGAATGGTCTCTGATCTCTTGTCAGGTGTTCTCCGAACTCATCAGGCATTATAGGATAAAACTCAGAGCTGTTATCTTGGCAAAAGGAGATTGCAAAAAGTATTTAATAAAAGGGTACCAATAATTGTGGCCAACGTGTTTTGGAGATAAACATTTATTTCATAATGTGATTTCCCCTCCACTTTCTATTCTTTTACTTCAATGAAAGTTTAGATTTTTGCCAATATTTTGAATGAAAGATCAAAAGGATAAATGATGCAGATTTATTTTTTCCAGCCATTTTTTATCATATTTACCAGGGGTACCATTAATTCTGAGCACGACTGTATTAATTTTTTTTTTTTTTTTGTCCTTTTGGAATTTGCCAGTAAAGTTGACACTTTAATAGCATGAAAAACAGTCTGGGCTACATTTCCAAAAAGCATTTTAAGTCCAATAATACGGTTACTACAATTACTCTCACAATGATTTTGTGAAACGCAGGGCGTTCTGCAAAATTTCACCTTTTGTGTTTCAAAGAAAAAGAGAAATTCATGCGGGTTTAAAATGACATGAGGGTGAATAAATGATGACAGATTTTTCATTTTCTTCCATCAATTGTTTCCAACGTTCTGAGATAGAAAGTGTGTGATTGCATTGTATGAGTGATATCTGAACAGCATTTCACGCTTCTGCTGGCCCAGACTTATCTGTGTCTGGTGTGTGCTGTCGTGGGCCAAAGGGTAATGACCCAGTTGAGTTGCTCTCACCCTTGACTGGTACCGGGAATGAGACAGCCAGTCAAGAGGTTTAGAGAGAGAAAGTGAGAGATCTGTATAAACCGTTAAATTGAGTTCCAAATGATAGTTCGGGAGGAGCATGTTCATATAATCCCACCAATCACAACACGAAGGGCGTATAAACACTCAATTTGACAATTGAGTTGAGTTTCATGCTCCAGTGAGGACAGAAAGCCAAACATGTTTACCCTCTTTCATTGCTTATTCCGATATAAACTTGAACATTTCATTGTCTTGTTTAAAAATGATATCTCAACACATTTAGCAACCCTTTTTTATTATTCTCTCTCAGTTTGATTAAAGCTGAAATCTGAAATAAAACATTATGCCTTTGGCAGTGATGGGAACAATGCCCCTAGACTCATCACGTCTTGTCTTTTTGTTTATCGCACAATCTCGTGCACACATTCAAGGCCTGTTTCCAACCCACTGTTTCAGGGGCCACAGTAAGTATCATTAAATGAATAGTTCACCAAAAAATGAACATTGTCACACTCATGTCATTCTAAACCTGTATGCTGTATCTTTTAATTGAACTCATAAAATTTGTAACTATGCTATTTTCCATTTTCAAGGACAATTCATTGCAATTAGAGCTTCGAAAAGCACTTAAAATAAGGAATTAACGAAGTACCTGCTCAATGAATTTGAATAGATTTAGTAGCGGATTGAATGAGTTCATAGCCTAGTTCAGACAGCAAACCATAGAATGTTAAAAAACAAAAAAAGATGCATTCGATGCCACAAACACGGGCTCAAGTCATTGCTTTTCTCCTTTGAATTAGCTTTGTGGAAAATTCACCATTTCATGGACGGAAGAAATGCAAACAAATACGGAAACAACATGAGGGTGAGTAGCTGGCATAATTTTCATTTCTGGTTCAATGATCTTTTGGAGTTTATGGGAATTATGAGATCTATGAAATTAAATCGAAATTAATAGGGCCTGAAAAGACCAGGTGTAAATGCATTCCGAAACGCATTCGAGACTGATTCAAAAATCGGATCATTAAAACCAGTTCAGGAGGAAGTTTGAGATGAAAACAACAACAACAACAAAAAAAACTTTGTAAAACATGCCCGCATTATACCTATCAACTTAAAATTTCTTTTCATCAGTATCCACTTGACTAATCTTTCTCATGTTTTTCTGGTAAACAACAATAGGAATGTGTTGTAAAAAAGAGCACTTTGGTATAATGAAAGTAGGTACGCGTTACGTTGATGCCTTATTTTTTATTTATTATAATTATTTTTTTAACTTTCTAGAAACTGGAAGAGAAGTTAAAGTGTTTATTTGGCTGCATCACCTGTGAGGTGTATGTTTTTACTGTAATACGCCTGTGGAGGAGAGCTTCCATTCAGCATTACCACATGCTGTAAAGCTGTCAGCCTGCCTCTGTTTTATGGCTCTCTAAATATGGCTGGCCCATTCCTGCTAACAGCCCAATGAGGCCGTAATCACCGCCTCCATGTTCTGGTCTTATGATACAGCTACTGGCCCTTTTTACTGGCTTCTGCAAAGTCTCTCTACTTTATTTGCCACCTCATAAAGCATGCGGCCTGCCCACAAGAGCTGAACATACACACGCATTTCTGGAAATTTACAACGCAACCTTCATTGTGGACATTATGTTGACATCAAAGAAGAGTCCATTTTAAATATAAACAAGATAATGGTGATTAGGTCTGTTTATTCTACTTATTCCTGTTTTGATACTGAGAATAGTCACCATTTTCCTCCCCTCTAGTGACGGTGCTGGTGACTGTGAATTCAGATATAGCCTACTCTTTTCACATACGATTTTTCCCTACAATGGGGAAGTAGGCATATTCAGATACCAGACAGCAACATGATGTCGGCCCAGATCCAGCCCACATCTGGTTCACATGGATTCCACATGTATGTGGGCCAGATCTAGGCGGACACTATGTTGCTGTCTGGGATGCAGCCTGTTTGTCTTTTGAACGATTCATTAAAAATAATCGCCTCATAAGAGTTATTTGTGGTGAATTGAACGAGTATAAAAAAGTGCTTTCTTGTTATTATTTTGGACTTATTTTCATGAGTGAACGTAAGAAAAGCTTTTCAGTAATGCTGGGGACACACTGAACGAATAGCTGAAACATTCTAAGACTGAACTGAACACACTACAGACTGTTTCCATGGACTGCAGCACATTTTAAAGTCTGTGAACTCTGACTGAACGCGACTCAGTGCGTTTGGGCATGATCAGTCGTAAGTATCAAATTGCATTCATAATCGGCCTTACTGTCGTTAATTGTGTCCCCGGTTTAAGTTGTGTGAGATGTAGATTCAGTTGTGGAATCAATGAGTTCACTCTTCAAAGCAATTTAAACCGGTATTTCCTAGATTCATTAAAAAGAGGCATGAAAGTTGGATACTTTTTGTTATGGGTTTGTTAAAATCAAAAACTTATAAAACTTTCAAGTCATAAACATCTTTTGCATCAAATCCCAAAGTGCAGCAAATAAATAGACTTGGACAGCTTTGAGCATATGCAGTGAGTGAACATTGGGCTGTCAGACAGGACTGACCCACCTGCAGGCTTTTCTCCCAGCATGCTCAGTCAGTGTGCAGGTCAATCAATCAAACGTGCACATGCCATAACTGTTGGAAGCATCTCTAATCACACCGGAGAGGCTTCCACTTGACCTGCTTGCAGAGATGATGGTGATTTTCTCAAGTGTTTGGTTCCTTTTGCATGAAGCCAACTGAGCCCACAGGGAGGCAGAGAGAGCCGTGCACATTCCCAAATCGCTCCCATCAGCACCATGGCAACAAGTCTTAAGTTTATTGCATGTAAGGAAACCTAATTGCATATTTCATGAAGTGTGATTGAGATATTGTGTGAAAAATGACACTTAGGAACCCTGCGCCACAATCTGAGAGGTGACAAACAGAAAACGGCTGGCTTTTGAGCACAGATGTGACATTGCATGCATTTAGTTGTGAAAGGTGTACTTTAAATATGTTTCCAGTGTGTGAGAGGGTACATGGTGCTATTTTTTTAAGTGACCCCCCCCCCCCCATTTAAATAAAGAAAGATTATAGTTTCATTTTTACATTAACCATTGCCATCATAACACTTACTTAGTTTTACTAATAGTTATTTCTGCATTTTATTATTCAATAATAATTTTTTTTTTTACATTTATTTAAAGATTTTTAATAATTTAACATGGTTAAATGTGAATATGTGATCTTTAGCAAATCTCAAAATAAATATAAATTTTTCATACTGTACATTATAAATTGATGCCTAAATTTTCCAGTGTAATTTATTTATTTAAAACAATAATTTTAATATCTATATATATATATTTATTGATTATATACTATAATAACAATTATCGGCTTTTAGTGGTATCGGACTGAATTTTCATAAATGGTGCATTCCTAATTGAAACTTAAAATAGAAGAAGAGATTACATTGTTAGCATATGTTAACTAGTCCATAAATTAAGTTGTAATGTTGTAAATGAATACTATATAGTTGCAGTGTTCATTTTTTTTTAATAAGCATTGTTTTCTCTGTTGTAATGGAGGAAGCATAATATAAATCATGTCAACATAAATCAACATTTCTTAATATTATTGCAAAATAAACAAGTCCTGATCACCCGGCCTCAGATTAATTTGCAATAATAACCGTCTGACTAAGTTATGCCTTACTTTTTCGCCTCTGACAATATGAAAAACTAGTTTTATACACATTGTCCTGTTGGCTGAATGAAAATGTTTTTTAATCTGTAAAGGGCTGTGGGTGGCTAGGCGGTTGGGCATTGACATTCAGTTTAGGGGCCAAGTTGTGTGGCTGAGGTGATGAAGACTACATTAGTGGAGCCCGGACCCTCTCACTGAGGTTCAATTAATCACGGCCCAGAGCCATTTGAGCAAAGCAAACACATTGTCGGGTGCGCACCGCCTTATGGTGTGCCAGATGTGGGGAGATTAACTAAGGCACCATATTAATGTAGGAAAGATGCATTTGCACACACCATAATACTCCCATACTTCACAGTTAAAACCATAGCCGCCCTGATTTGAATATAAAACTCACAGAGGTTGCTATGTCTGCAGTGTAGGCATAAAAACTGTCCCGGCGGAGTTGAGAAATGGTTTCTTGACAGTGATACATATGCTTTCTGGTCTGACGTTCCTTTTGATGTCCTTTGGGTCGAACATACAGTTGGGAAGTACTGTAAAATCTTCCGACACAACGAACGGCACAGCGTGAAGGATCAAATGTAATGGATTATTTCAACATCAGATGCGTTCCCGCCACGCTCCAATGAGAGCGGCTTGAAAGCAGGAAGAACTAAGTGAGAATCGAGCCGCCTGGCACCTGAGCTGCATTGGAAAGCAGCAGCATGGGCTCACAGAGGAGAGAGGATATAAGACGTATATAATCTTCATGAAATGGCTCAGAATGTGTTTGAAACAGTTCATTGCCAATAGGGGAATTTTACAAATACCGCTGTCCATTTATCATTTTTTTGCACTCCAGCAGCTCTGAGATATTTTGTTTTCATCGTAGCTGTAACACCATCTGTCATGGGTAGAACATTTTTAATTGACAACAAAATTCTGTGCCAAGTTTGGAAAAGTGTAAACCGATTATATTTGAACTGTATATATTTATTACATGGCTTTCTTCTTTTTCCACTACATCATTAACATGATCAGTAGTTTCCTGTTGTTCATGATACTAGCTGTCTTCTCAAAAGCGTCTCCCACTTTTGGATTGTTCATGCTCTTTTGGAAGTAGATGGACTTTTAAAGGCCCCCTATGGTGAAAATCAAGATTTTTGTAGGTCTATGTGGTGTTTTTAAATATGCTTTAAGAGAAACCTTGTGCAAATTAATCAGTCGGCACCGGTTACGAACTGCTCCGAGACACGAAGGTTGAGATCCAAATGCAGCTTTAGTTAAGGGGCAATCCAGACACGTAATCCAATATACAGGCAATAGGTCAAAACACAGGTAAGCCGTCCAAACAAACAAACAAACAAACAAACAAACAAACAAACAAAACAGGCAGGGGTCAGAGGCAAAAGAGTAATCCACGGAACAAGCTAAAAAACATCAAGAGACATGAAACCAGGGAAAACGCTCGGAAATGCAGTGCAACAACATACAAAACTTGCAGTGTATAAATAGGCTGAGACTAACAGGGTAATGAGACACAGGTGAATGCAATCAGTGATGATGAATCTGGGCAGTGAGTTATGGGAAATGTGATAATAGTCTGTGAGAGCCACCGGGGCACTCCAGCTGGTGACCGTTACAGCACCATTGTTGAGTATTTTCTCCTTAAAACTGCAGTGTACCAAAAACAGTCGCAAAAATGCAATTTGGAACTGCCAATTTCCTACTGTCACAAACTCGTAACCAATCCTGTCAACGTGCCGGCTAGGGTTTTTGTCCACTGACTTTCTATGATGTTTAAAACGTTTCTAAGGATGCTTAAGAAAGCAGCTGTCTGTTGTTTAACAGGAACATTGTTTGTGAAGCATTGGCAACACATTACTAGAGCTGATTGATTAATTGTTAAATGTGCTGAATGCTATTTTTTTTTACTGTACTAAAGCATAAAACACTATAATATGTTTGCAGATATTTAGGAAACATGCTAAGTTCACACACCGGTACTTGTTTCTCTGAAAAACAATGCTGCAGCCAGTTATTTTACTTTGAAATGTGCATTCTGTGTCGGAATGTCTGTTTTTGTTTTGGTCTGTGATCCCGCCCACTACCGATTTACCTAATAGTATTTTTACACCCTGGTTTGCCAGTTGGCGAAAAACACAGCGTATTGCAGCCATGGAAGACAGAAAACGAACTGGGTTAGAGATCACAGATTCTTCAAGACCGTAAAAGCCTCAGCATCTATGAACGGGAGCATATTAAAACGTGGATAAACCAACTGTAGAAGTTCCCACATGTTTTGCTTTCTGTCCATTTTCTCCTCGAACCAGCTGGACATGTCTGGACTCTGAAGAGTGTGCTTCTAAGGTAGACTTTTAGATATATGGGGTTATTATCGTGCTGTAGGAGGAACTCCTGATCTAGGTGTATATCCGGGGACACTCTTCTTTTGGGTTCAGAATGCCACTCATTGGTGTCACACAGTGAGAGTCCATCCATCTTTTGTTTACTTGATGCTGTAATATCAACTGTAATCACTGTGATAAACCAAATAGTTCTTCCTTCTTCCAGTCTTCATTGATCCTCTGGCAGTGCTTCATGATTCAGGCAAGCCTCTTTTTCTTATTCATGTTGGCTCCATGGTTTTTACATTTTTTTATAGCATTTTCAAGAAAAGTTCAAATTTGATGAAATTTAATGTGAGGGTAGACCTGTATCATTATTTTCAAAATAATTTTTAAATATAAATATATATTTTTAGGTTAAAAGTATTTTCTACACATTAATTATTAGTTCATAATTATTCACAAAAATAGGTTTACAAATTCGCACCTCATGACATTTTACAACCTGAAAGAATCGGTCAAGTGTTTCCTCACATTGCAAGTTAATCTGACTGATAACGGTTTCCTTTTCTGCTTCTTCTTGGGTTGTTTTGCTTTGCTGACTTTTTTTTTGAAGCGAGGTTGTGGGTCTACTGGTAAGGTAAATGAAATCCCATGGTGCAACAAAAGTCCTTGAAGCATAAATGGTGTGGCTAATCAGCAGTGTACCACGCTTGTCTGATATGACTGTGTGCAGCTTTGCATGGATTGGGAATTGCCTGGTCAAGGTTCATGGTAACAGTAGAAGTACTAGAGAACATGCAAGAGCAGATCTGATTCAAATCATGAGTAGTGTAGTACTAGATATCGTTGGCCATTCATTCAGTTCAGTTTGATTTCAGCTGGTACAGAGAGCATTAGAAAAGGACTTGAACTTTCTTTTTTTTTTTTTTTTTTTTTTTTTTTTGCCAGTGTCTTAGGGGCTGCTGTGTAGAGAGGATATGTTCATAGGTGACTGCTTTTCAAACTTTTTTTTCATCCACTGTGAGTTTCATACTAGAAATCTCACTTAACACACTGATATTTTTGACAGAATACCTAGTTTTTAAGGCTGCAAGGTATTGGAATGGCTGTCCCTTGACCTCAGGCTCATTTGGCTCATCACTGGTTTTAAGACATTTTCATTTGTGTGCTTTTCCACACCTTAAAAATAAATATATAAATAAATAAAAATATGATAGTGAAGTTGTATTCCTGTATCATACCTTGAAATTGAGTTTTGTGAAAGGCTTGTGGAGATTAAAATATTTCATGGTTGGCTGACTGGATTTGATCTGCTTCAGTGTATTAAATGTGCCTGGTTGCTCTCTATACCAATTTTATTAAAGCAATAAGGCATCCATGCTTAAAATCCCTTCAACAGTTCAACTTCAACTACATGGGTTAGGTTTAGGGATGGGTTCAGGGTTAGTACCTAGTTTTAACCCAGTTATTGTTATTGCTATAATAAGTACATAGTAAGTACATGCGGAACAGGACTGTAAAATAAAGTGCTACCAATTTTTATTTTATAAAACAGCAGCAACAGCATTGCCAAAAAATACAACATTACATTTCTTAATCATAACCATTAGCATATCATAGTTCATGGTTTTGAATTAGGGATGCTCCGTTCAGGATTTTTGCAGCCAATACCGAGTACCGATTTCTTGTCATGGTGATCGGCCAATACCGATACCGATTCCGATTCTTAATATACTTAAAATACTTAAAATAAAACAAAGATAAATACAAACAAAATGGAGCAGTCTGATGCAGCCCACACGGTTTATTTAAACATTGTCCAATAGTAAACTGTGGAGGACAAAATAACCATTTCATCTCCTAAAATGGAGAAGTCTGATGTAACTTAAACATTGTCCAATACTGAGCAGGTCTGAGTTTGTCTGAACATCTAAAAATCTACAACATTTACACTTCTAAAAGAACAAATTGGAGTAGTTTGATGCAAGCCATTAGGTTTAATTAAACATTGTCCAATGTTAGAGAGGATACAATAGAAACATTTAAACTCCAACATGGAGAAGTCTATATGTAACTCATAAGGTTTAATTAAACATTCTCCAATATAAGACTGAAGAGGAAAAAAGATAAAGAAACATTTCAACTACTGAAAAACAAAATGGAGTAGTTTGATAAGACTCATGAAGTATATTTAAACACTGTCCAGTGTTAGAGTGAGAACAAAGTAAAATAGAAACATTAAAACTCCAAAATGGAAAAGTCTGATGTAACTCATATGGTTTAATTAAACATTGCCCAATATAAGACCGTAGCGGAAAAAATAAATAGAATAATTTAAACTCCAAAAAGAACAAAATGGAGTAGTCTGATACAAAAAAACAACAACAACAAAAAACAGGAATATAATTAAGTGATTGTCTGCAGAGTAGTCCTTTGGCCTCTTCCTTCTTAAGTAGGTAAGGCAAGTTTAAAAAAAAAAGAAAAAATATAGTTTTCTGCATTTTGGGAAGACAGTCTATTCCTCTTTTCATCCAAAACGTTTGTGGCTCTACTGAATAGCCGCTCGCTATCAACACTCATCGATGGAGCACTAAGGTAGACTCGTGCTGCCTCTGCCAAAGCTGGGAACCGGCCTTTATTCCTCTCCCAAAACACCAGGGGTTCTGCAGATCTTTGGATGACAGGCTCAGAGAGGTACAGATTTATCTCAGGTGCTGCCGAATCACTTTCGCTGTAAGCATCACTGCCACTGGTGTGCTTGAGAATTTCCTCATGCATCTGCTGCAAAGAACTAGATGGAAGAGCTTTTGGTGTGGCCACAGTTTCTCCCATCTTCTCACCAGAGCTATGTCCCCGCCTCACTCGTACATCCAGTGCCTCTGGTTTCATTTAATCATCAAAATATCTATCCTTTTACCTTGTTTTCAGAGAGAAAAAAATAACCATCATTGCTAAATTTAAATTATATTAGCCTAAAATTATACTATACTATTTAATTTCATACTTTCACACACTACAACACACTTGTCACACTCAAAGTCTTTGTTTGTTTTAACTTGACATTTACAATACCATAATAAATATATGTAACCCTGCCTTTGTAAAGCCAGCTAAAGTAATTGATTTATTGTTTTCTACATAAAATCATCCTGTATAATATATTAAAAACATTCTGTGAAAATATAACCTTGATATATTTAATATTGACTGAGTAAGACCATTCCAAAGATTAAAATCGTTGGGAAATTTATTTTAAAAAATGAAACTTTAATGCTCATTATCTCATGCAATCTCATTAGATTGAGATTTTAGCCTGGATTTCACTGACAGGATCACATACTATGAAATATATCATATTCATTATATCTACACAATTTAATAAGACTTACCTAGGATCAAGGGCCGTACAGGTTCCCTATCAATGTTGGAGAACCTTCTTATAACAGCTTCGAGAATTGTTTGTTTCGATGTTTTTACTCCATGGTCCGAGTCGGACTCTCTCTCAAGAAGACGCTACAGATGGGATGACATCAGCCACAGATGATTTGAATGAGCTAATCTCTTTGGTCAACTCTTCAATAGGTGCAAGAATGGAAAACATATTTTCAATTAATTTTCCACTGTGTTGCATTTTGATTCGAAATGTCATACCATTAAATGCCAATGCCAATACCATTAAAGCACGTTTTTGTTCCAGCAGAGAGTTGAGCATATAGTAAGTACCATACCGGCAGTGGGGCGGCAGTGGCTCAGTGGTTCATGTAGGTTCTCTACAAACCGGAAGGTTGGTGGTTCAATCCCTGGTTCCACCTGACCAAGTGTCGAGGTGTCCTTGAGCAAGACACCTAACCCCGGGCTGCTCCCGACGAGCTGGATGGCGCCCGTATGGCTGACACCGCCGTCGGTGTATGAATGAGTGAGTGAACGGGTGAATGTGAGGCAAAATGTAAAGCGCTTTGGTGGCCATTGGGTCTGTGAAAGCGCTATATAAATGCAGTCCATTTACCATTCCGTCGCGTGTCGACGTCCTGCTACAACCTTTTAGGAGACTGGCCAAGTTGTTTTTGAATATCTCCTAAACTCACGTATGCATGGGGCGAATGCTTAAAATGCCCAACAATGCGCCGGCTAATTGCCACAGCATCACGGATATCACGCTGTGATAGGACTCCCTCATGAATCACTATATGGATATACCACTATACTCGTGTTTTTTCAGAACGTCTGTAATGGATGGCTGAGAGTCGCATTACTAGTTACCGTTACCTTTTTTGCAGTTGCCAGTTTCTCGTATTCACCATACGTCTCACGGTGGCTCGTTCTTAAGTGCCGAATCAGGTTTGTCGTATTCAATGTTTTGGACAATGCTCCTCCACGAGAGATTGATTTGGAACATACGTGGCAAATAGCAAATTTTTTATTGTTTTTCAAAACATTATAGTAATTCCATACTGGCGATGACATTACTGTGGCGCCAAATCATTTAAGTCCCCACGCATCATGTAGCCTATGTCCTCATATGCGTCGCAAATTGCGATCGGTTTGTGAGATCAGCCAATTTAGTGAGTACCGATACCGATTCCCGGCCTATCGATCGGAGCATCCCTATTTTGAATGTATATTTGCTTTATTATTTATTTAATAAAAATAGAATTTTGAAATGTTACACCAAAACTTCAATTGAAATTACAGTACTTCAACACATGGTAGATAGGGATTTCATTAGATCTTTAAGTCTCCGTCCTGGTGAGCCTCCATCTTTAAGCCTCCGTCTAATGTGAACTTCTCTTATAGTGAAAAAGCATAAATAAAGACTTCTTTCTACACTAGTTTCCAGTTCAGCTTAGAAATGTGAAAATGTATGTGCAAGGTCCTTAATTTTGCAATATTTAATATTTGCAAGTTGCAATATTAAAAATGCAATATTCTTGTTAATGCATGGCACTTTCCACTGATATTTCCTTCAAATAGCAGTGGTTAAGCTATTTGGAGTCATTCAGACATGTATTAGCTTTAGTAAGTGACATGCCTCGGCACCTCTGTACAGTGTAATTGAGTGCAGTGTAGAATGACAGCTAGCCATTGCTTAATTTGTAAATTAAGGGGTCCCAGAACAAGGATCAGTGACAGATATGACAGGTTGGTGGGGGAATTAACTGAACTCATTTGAAAAAAGAGCCCATTAACAGGTGCATTGACATAGCATTTCTATACAGTGGTAAAGACTTTCCATGATGACAGCTTTGCCACGTTAAAAGTAAAAAATAAAAAGTATGTATTAAGTTTTTGGGGAGATTATGCTAGGCAACATTATTATTAATGGTGCATGCTAAGGCTAAATGGTAACACTTAATTTTAAGGCGACGCAGTAACACGGTACTACGTGTACTCACTATATTAATAACAGTAAATTATGCATAATTACAAGTAACGTCTCGGTTACGTATGTAACCCTCGTTCCCTGAGTAGGGAACGGAGACGTTACGTCGGATGACGACGAATGGGGTTTCGCTTAGAAAGCCTATCAGCTTCGAGTATTAAAAAACGAGCCAATGGCAAAGAAATGCCATGGGTCTGCGGAATTTGCATGACGTACTCCGCCCCACCTCGTGGGTATAAAAGGAGGACGCCGGCAACATGCAGATATGTTTCTTCGCTGAGGAGCCAAGACTGAACTCAGGCGATCCCCGCGGTACAGCGGAAGTGGCAGGAAGACGTAACGTCTCCGTTCCCTACTCAGGGAACGAGGGTTACATACGTAACCGAGACGTTCCCTTTCGTTGTCACTCCGAGTTACGTCGGATGACGACGAATGGGGTTACCAGTCCAATCACGCCACCTTCACAGCTGTCTTCCAGCGCCCTGCGAAAAATCTGAGCCCTCGAGATCTTAGGACGAATGACTCCTATTTAACACAGGAATACCAAGGTACACTGGGAAGCATATCCCAAGCTTTAAGGGGAAATATGCAATTATCACCAACCCAGTGGGGGGGGCATTTGAAAATACACATATGACCTGATAGTAACATATGGAGAAACTCTGAGGTGTCCAGCCGCAGGTGGAATATTTCAACCTCAGGGGTGGCAAGGTGGCTTGCCGAGGGAAAGACACATGCTCAAAGAGGCTTACAGTGGAAATACACGTGTGGGGGTAGCTCATGGGAGGGACCATGCACACGGAGGCACCTAGCCGACGCCCAGGCAATAGACACTGGCGCTAGCATCAGGGGTGCTGGAGGAACTCAGGGCTTTCGGAGAAGCTCACCTGAGCAGAATATCGCACGTATCCAGTCCGCGGAGTGGAATGGCGAGCAAGCGAAGACACCTGAGCGGGTCCGGAACTAGCTGTTTGAAGCGAGAACACGAGAGGACACTGGCTCCACTCGGAGATTATAGAATCTGGCGAATGTGTTAGGTGTCGCCCAGCCTGCAGCTCTGCAGATGTCTGCCAGCGAGGCGCCATGCGCCAGCGCCCAGGAGGATGCCACACTCCGGGTGGAGTGGGCGGTCACACCAAGGGGGCAGGGTCGACCTTGCTGCTGGTAAGCCAACGCAATGGTGTCCACGATCCAGTGAGACAACCTCTGCTTTGAGAGAGCCTTTCCCTTCAGCTTCCCACCATAACAGACAAAGAGCTGGTCTGAGGTCCTGAAACACTGCGTCCTGTCTACATAAGCGCGGAGAGCGCGTACTGGACAGAGCAGTGCCAAGGCTGGGTCTGCCTCCTCCGAGGGCAGCGCTTGCAGGTTCACCACCTGGTCCCGGAAGGGAGTGGTAGGAACCTTGGGCACATATCCAGGCCGGGGTCTCAGGATCACGTGAGAACCGGCCGGCCCGAACTCTAGGCACGCTTCGTCAACGGAGAATGCGTGCAGGTCCCCGACCCTCTTGAGAGAGGCCAATGCAATCAGGAGCGCTGTCTTCACTGACAGGAACTTAAGCTCCACTGATTGCAAAGGCTCAAAGGGAGCACTCCGCAGGGCACTTAAAACCACTGAGAGGTCCCAAGAGGGAACGAGAGGAGAGCGAGGAGGATTCAGTCTCCTCGCCCCCCTCAGGAACCTGACGATCAGGTCGTGCTTCCCTATGGACTTACCTTCCACTAAGTCGTGGTGTGCGGCAATAGCGGCAACATAAACTTTGAGGGTGGAGGGAGACAGCCTTCGCTCCAACCCATCTTGAAGGAAGGAAAGCACGAAACCGATCGAACAACTCCGGGGGTCTTCTCGGCGAGAAGAGCACCAATTGACGAATAGGTTCCACTTCAACGCGTAGGCATGTCTCGTGGACGACGCTCTAGCGGAAGTGATGGTAGCCACCACCGCAGGTGGTAGGGTACTCAAACCTGTCTCGTCCCGTCGAGGAGCCACACGTGGAGGTTCCAAAGATCGGGACGAGGGTGCCATAGAGTGCCCCGTCCCTGAGAAAGGAGGTCCTTCCTCAGAGGAATTGGCCAAGGAGGTGCTGTCGCGAGGAGCACTAGTTCGGAGAACCAAGTCCGGGTGGGCCAGTACGGCGCAACCAGAAGGACTTGCTCCTCGTCCTCCCTGACCTTGCGCAGGAACTGCGCAAGAAGGCTCACTGGGGGAAACGCATACTTGCGGCCCCGCGGCCAGCTGTGCGCCAGTGCATCCGTGCCGAGCGTGCCCTCGGTCAGAGAATAAAACTGGGCGCAATGGGATGAGTCGCGGGAGGCAAACAGATCTGTGCGTCGCCAAACTGGTCCCAAATCAGCTGGACCGACTGGGGATGGAGTCGCCATTCTCCAGGGAGGGGCTGAAGCCGTGACAGCTCGACGGCAGCACGGTTCAGGGCTCCGGGAATGTAAATAGCACGAAGGGACCTCAGATGCTTCTGACTCCATAGGAGGAGGTGGCGAGCGAGTTGCGACATACGGCGGGAGCGTAGACCACCTTGATGGTTGATGTACGCTACTGTGGCGGTATTGTCTGATCGGACTAGTACGTGTTGACCCATGAGCAGCGCTCGGAAGCGGTGCAGAGCAAGGCGTACTGCCAGCAACTCGAGGCAATTGACATGCCATAGGCGCTGGGGTCCTGTCCAGGAGCCCGCGGCAGCATGACCATTGCACATGGCGCCCCAGCCCGTGGTGGAGGCATCTGTTGAGACAACAACATGCCTCGACGCTCGTTCCAGGGGGACACCAGCCCTGAGAAACTGAGGTTCAACCACGGGGTGAAGGTCTGACGGCAGCTCGAAGTCACTGGAACTCGGAGCTTGCCTTGTTGCCATGCCCACCTCGGGACTCGGTCGCGAAGCCAAAGCTGAAGCGGTCTCATATGAAGCAATCCGAGCGGCGTGACCGCGGCTGCAGATGCCATATGCCCCAGGAGCCTCTGAAAATGTTTCAGTGGAACCGCTTTCTTGCCCTGTATTTGTCTCAGACAAGTCAGCAGTGACTGCGCGCGCTCGCTATTAAGCTGCGCGGACATGGCGACCGAGTCGATGTCCATACCGAGAAAAGAGATCCTCTGCACGGGGCAAAGTTTGCTCTTCTCCCAGTTGACCCGAAGGCCCAGACGGGCTAAGTGCCGGAGCACAAGGTCCCTGTGTTCGCAAACCTGGTCTCGAGAGTGAGCTATAATCAGCCAGTCGTCGAGATAGTTCAGGATGCGAACCCCGTGAACCCGAAGGGGAACAAGGGCTGCCTCGACGACCTTCGTGAAGACGCGAGGGGACAGGGCTAGCCCGAACGGGAAAACCGCGTACTGATATGCCTGTCCCTCGAAAGCAAACCGGAGGAACGGTCTGTGACGAGGGAGAATGGAGACATGAAAGTAGGCGTCCTTCAGGTCGATCGCTGCAAACCAATCCTGGGGCCGCACACATTCGAAAATGCGTTTGGCGGTGAGCATTTTGAACGGCCTCCTGAGAAGGGAGCGATTCAATACTCGCAGGTCCAGGATTGGTCGTAACCCACCGGTTTTCTTGGGGACAATGAAGTAAGGGCTGTAGAAGCCGGACCTCATCTCGGCTGGAGGGACAGTCTCGATTGCACCCTTCGCCAGCAGGGTGGCAATCTCTGCTCGCATGATCGGGGCGTTGCCACCGACCAAAGTGGAGCGGACTCCCCTGTATCGGGGAGGAGACCGTGCGAACTGAATCGCATAGCCGAACCGGACGGTGCAGGCGACCCAGCGGGACAGTTGGGGAAGCTCTAGCCAGGCTTCTAGGAACTGTACCAGCGGGGTCATGCGGACCACCGGCGTCCCCCCCGGAGGGGCAGCGAAGCGGAGTAACTGGCCCGGACGTGGACGGCATAGCGATCCGGTGTGGGGGCGCAGTTAAGCTCCGCGCCCTGACAGAGGAGGCCAGGGAAGGACCAGCGTTCCACGGGGGCCTGCTCTGCCAGGGGTCTGGCGACAGAGTGGGACAGGGACGAAACGGCCCGTGGGCGGCACGCCGTGTCAACCGACTCTGGGACAGAGGGGGACGAGGAGAGCACGGCTGGTGGGCGGCGCTCTGTGTCGTCCGAGAACTCTGTGTGCTCAGAGACGAGAGAGTCAGTTCTTTTTGAATAAGGATACTTCCCCAGCCCTCCACCGGGGAAAGGAGTGGCCCTGCTACCAACTCCTGGAAGAACTGAGTCCCATCTCTGAGCAGCCCATCTCAAAAAGCGCCGCTTAACCCGGCGTCTAGCGGGGGGCGGGGCTGGAGAGGGCTGAGGCATCCCCCCACGGTCTTCCAAGCCAGCCCGGATGAACGGGCGGGGTTGTGACAATGGGAGGGCGCCTTCGGCGGTTGGCAGACTGAGGGGCCTTTTTTCGAGCGGACGGCGGGGCCGTCGGCAGAACAACCTCAATCTGCTCCCGGGCGGTTAAGAACTATTGGGCAGAAGAACTCAACCTCACCGCCGAAGGGGCCGACCTGGGACGTGGGGGTGAGCAGACGAATCTACCGACCTCCAGCACATCAGACCGGTCAGCCCCAGAGTGGTAAACATCACCTGACTCGGAGGGCGCGTGGCCACCTTCGTCGCTCGGAGAGCAAGGTCAGCGGCGGCGCGCTGGGTAGCTCATTAAGAGCCTCGAGTCAGTCCCGCCCTCCTGCAAAACCGTGAGCATCTGGGCCAGGTAGACCACAGAACGGTCACGGAATGCAGTGAGGCGGCTGCCTGTCCTGTGGCACTATAGGAATTCGCCACAGATTAGTGTAGACGAAAATAACTACAGGCTTCGGACGGGTGCTTAAGATAGCGCCGGGAAGCACTCTGAGGACACAGTAGCATCGCAACAGAGCGCTTCAACCGGGGGGACCCCAGTGTACCCATGGGCAGCGGCCCCGTGAGGGGGGAAAGGCGGATGAGACCAACGAACGGTCCTGAGAAGACACGGGGGTCTTTCAGGACATCGAGATCTCATCATGCACGTCCGGGAGGAAAGATATTGGGGTTTGCCGTGGACGCGGGTCGGCGGCCTTACCCAAAACCAATCGTCCCAGGAAAGCATGGCCGTCATCTCCGGATCAGACTCAGGCACAGCATAACACACCAGAAGGTGGCAGCTGTGACGAGTCGTCACTTCCAGAAGAACCAAGCCCACCTTATGATGTTACAACAGACATAGCATCTTTCTCTGTAGCTTCAACCGAAACCCGCGGGCCACCCGAAGGTCGACTCGCGGGAATCGGAGGTTCACTAGCGGGCACCGTCACACAGGAGGGAGCTGGGGTCGCGGACAGATAGTCGGCGCCTTGATCCAGACTATAACCCTCAGGTCACCCTGGCCACCAGCCGAAGCAGCACCCCTCGTTCTTTTTTTTTTTTTTTGGGGGGGGGGGGCGCTAGATCGGGGTGTGGATGAGGGGACTCTCACTCTTGCGAGTTCATTGAGTCTCGACCTAAATGACGCGATGATCATGTTCCCAGAGAGAACATGAATCACCCACGAGCGCTGTACAAGCATGATAAAAGCCCTACACACTAGACAGCGCTCGTGCCCATCAGAGTCCGATACCAATCTGCCGCCACTTTTTTTTTTTTTTTTTAAAGCACGGGCGAGCCGTCTTTAAAAAGACGTGCCGCGTGCGAGCTCTTTTTGTGAGAGAGAGAAACACTCTGATGTCGAGGCGCCCGGGGAGACACGCACTCTCTGGCAAAACCACTGCACAGATCAGCAGGAAGCGCGCGCTCGCTGGATATCGCCCACAAACACCAACACCAGAGGAACTCGTTTGTAAAAAGCTGACAATTTCAGAGATGGCTTGTGGAGTGAAGAGATGCTCTTGGCTCCGAAGGGAAAACATATCTGCATGTTGCCGGCGTCCTCCTTTTATACCCACGAGGTGGGGCGGAGTACGTCATGCAAATTCCGCAGACCCATGGCATTTCTTTGCCATTGGCTCGTTTTTTAATACTCGAAGCTGATAGGCTTTCTAAGCGAAACCCCATTCGTCGTCATCCGACGTAACTCGGAGTGACAACGAAAGGGAACTAAATTAACTGTAAGTACAAGTAGTTCATTAATATTACAGTTGATTAATATTGCTTATAATTACAACTACGTCACCTTAAAATAAAGTGTAAATGGCTAATCATAAACAACTTAGCAACAGCATAGCAATGCAGTAAAAACTCCATCAGATCATGGTATTAGGCGAATGAGGTAGGTAGGGGGTCCACTAAAATACATTCCCGGATCCAATTCTGTAGCTGCAGGATCTGACATGTCCTGGCAAAAATTAAGTTATGCTGCTAGCAGTGCTGGTTCAAAATATAAAGGTTAGGGTTTCCTTTTGAGTTTTCACTTTGTTCTAAATGTTGCTGCGCTTCTACTGATTCCTGTATTAAAGTGGTCACTTCAGAGAGTTACATAGACAGTTTTACTAGCCGAAGTAGTTGGAACACTGGCCAGCTCGATTTCAGAGCTGTGATTGGTGAAACTGAATTTGGTGCATTTGTGGATATATTGAATATAAGCAGTGATCTGGCGTCCTACACTCTTTTACAAGCTGTCCAAAATAATTAAAGAATCCATGAAATCAAATTTGGCATTTGGTGACTATTAATCCATGTCTATTAGCTATGTGTTATAGATGTCTCACTAATTAAAATACCTGATTCAACTTACAAGCTTGTCAGTGTTAAAAAGGGAGATGTAACCGTTTCCCAAGGCCGAGGGTCAATAACCACACTCCGGAGGAGCCGACACCAAAGACACCAATCAGGCAAGACAACAGGTAATATAAAATCTCTTCTTTTTATTTCAGTAATTAATAGCACTTAAAACAGCATCGCAATGACTCCGGGTTCCTTTACTTCACTCCAGGATGCCTCCGACGAGGGGAACTCTGGCCAGCGGGAAGTCAAGAGGGTCTGTGACGGATGACCGGGGAAGGTAAGCAGCAGAGAATGGGTTTTTGGCTCGTAACGTTGGCACAGCCGTGCACTTCCTTTCCTTACAGGACGCGGAGGCGGAACGCCGCCTCGGAGGACTGAATCTCTCCCGTCCACCTCTCGATTACGGGGCAGCGGTTAGCAAGCTCTCTCAGTTCCTCAAACAGTAGGAGATCGGACGCAGCAGTCAGCAGACTCCCCTTCAGAGCAATGGTTCACAGGATCTCTCGGCTCGTAGAACGGCAGCAGATCGGACGCAGCAGTCGGCAGACTCTCCTTCCGAACAATGGTTCACAGGATCTCTCAGTTCATAGAACGGCAGCAGATCGGATGCAGCAGTCAGCAGACTCTCCTTCAGAACAATGGTTCACAGGATCTCTCAGTTCGTAGAATGGCAGCAGATCGGACGCAGCAGTCAGCAGACTCTCTATACACACAGAACACAATCTTGAGTATGAAATCCAACCGCTACTAACCGGCTCTTTCTCCTCTCAGGGCAGACGGTGAGGGCGCGGCAGTCTCCAGGAAAAGAATCATCAGACCAGGTGAAGTGGCTGGGCTTTTTCTGTTCTTTTAGAATGAATGATCACAAAGTAATATCCCATGAACTCAATTACGGCTCTTCTCACCAGCACACGAGGCCGAGCTTCTCCTTTCTCCCATGTAGCATCAGGTGGTTGGGAACCTGGACACAACTTTACAATCGACAGATCAGATTAAATTCTTGATGCCCCTCTGGTTGGGCTTCCCCGAACAAAGATTATAGAGTGATGGTAATGATTTGATCTCCCACACTCGTGCATGCATCAATACTATAACGCTTTACACGTGCTCACTTCACACTTTCAGACACTGCAATGCCACATCACCTCGCGTGAACAACAGGCCCTCACTCCATCTCTGCAGGGTCAGAAAATCCAAAGATGGCTTTCCACACGGGGTATCAGGTTTCAAGAGCGATCCTATAAAGCCCAGTTCCTTCCTTGGTCTCTGAGACTCACAATGAGAGGGACAACACACACTGCCAGCCAACGCAAGTCAGTATTCAGAATGTTCACGGTAAATGTTCATAACATCACCCTTTCGTACGTTGATGAAAAGTGTACTTAACTTCTCTCCTTGATAACAGCATGGATCTTCAACGCTGCCCTTAATCACTCTGTTCTCTCAGTTCCATATGTCAGTCACTCACCCGTCTTCAATGTGTAAACATCCCCACACTTGTATTCGCTGCAGTTGCTGCTTTCTGCTGTCCGCTGACAAGAACGCCAAGGGGAACCCAACGTGAAAACCCAAGCACCAAGAACCAACAACTTATGTCTTCAAACTTCTCCCTATGTATGCCTCTTCCCGCATGTGCTCACCGATAACGGCCTGATTGGTGTCCATAGCTGGCGCTCGTCAACGCCAGCGGCCATGACATGTCACCGGAACCGGCCCGGTGTTACACCGGAAGTCGCTCCCCCGTGCAACAAATCCCGGTTTTACCCTATTTGTCTCACCCGGTGACAGAGACATCGAAAACATACTGGGAGGTGGATCTGAGGACTGGAGTTGAGAAACATCTTATAAGTAATCAAAAATAAATTGAAGTGTAGTTCATTCATATGATGACTTGAATACACATCTTCTACTATATCATTAACATGTTTTTAAAAATTATGTTTTTTTATTTATATTATTAGAGGGACATAAATAAAAATGAAAAGAAAGTAGTCTGGTTTAGTTGAACAGTCTTAGACTAGTCTGAGCTGTTTTTCTAAGCACGGTTTTCCTCTATTTTTTTCCTCCACATTGACCTGTGACCACTGCAAAGTTTCCTTTTTCACCTGTCACTTCAGTTGTTCTTATTGGAGAGTCAAGTGTCTCTCCTCAGAAATAGAGCTAGTTCAAATGTTAAATGCTCTTGAGAGGATTTACCCCACTTTCCTTACTTTAAGATCCATTCTAAGAGCTGCATTTATTCTAATTCCACCTCTTCATCTTAATAAACCCACGTTCTCTGCACTCCTATGGGGGATTATGCATAAAAGCCTTATCCAGCCTGCCCTGAACATATACTCATCACAGGTAACACTTCCCACTATTAACCATTAAGTGTTCCTCCACATTACGTGCCCCCCGGAAGTAGAATGGAAGTAGAATCTTGACCCTCCAAAAAAAGGATCAGAGTAGCAGTTGTTATTTACTTTCTTCATCCCAGACAAACATGTTATTATGAAAATATTGGAATATTGGAATGCTCAGATAAGATGAAGTTGTACAATTAGAAGAGCCTTCTTTGTATGCCTTCTTGACTTTGTCGTCTGCTTGCTTTTGTCACTTTAGTTTTCCTTCTTGAGCACTGGTTTGCTAATCTGAACAGCCAATCAGATTTGGTATCACTAACCAACGACTGCGAATTCAACATGCTCAGTCGACTAAAAAGCCACTGACGGTGATCCGACTAGTGGCATTGGTGCAGATCCTCCTCTAAAAACTCCCTGTTTTTCCGCATTGACCTGTGACCACCTCAAAGTTTCCTACCTGTCCTCTCATTTGTTCTTATTAGAGAGTCAAGCATCTCTCTAGAACTAGTGCTGGTTCAAATGTTAAATGCTCTTGAGAGGAATTACACAACTTTCCTTCCTTGAAGATCCACTCTACAAGCTCTTTTGTCTAACTAATGTGTTGCATTCATTCTAATTCCACCTCCTCTTCTTAATATCCTACTGTCTCTGTGCTCCTACGGGGGATTACACAGGAGGTGCCTTATTCAGCCTGCCCTGAACATGTTTTCATCCCAGATAGCACTTCCCCCTATTGACCGTTAAGTGCTCCTTCACATTACGTGCCCTCTGGAAGTAATAACTTGACCTTCCAAAAGAGGAACACCGTTGCATGCATAGCTGATTCCCTGGCTTTGCTCCCTGTGAGGAGATACGGCTTGCCTCTGATGAACGGCTCTTTGCTGGGCTGCTTTTTTGTGCAGGTGAGGTTGATTAATAAAGTTTACAGCACATACAAGCTTCATCTATTTATCCCTGACTGCTCGTAATGTTCCTCTCTCCCTCTCCTATTAATCTCTACCTCAGACCAGGCTTGCTTCCTCAACACCACGCTGTGGCTATTCCCATGTTTCATCCTGCTAAGAGCCGCAGCCTTTTCAGAGTCCCTAAAAGATAGCTTTCCTCCCAGCATTCCTTAACAAGGGGTATGTGTAAGCTATACAGGGAGATGCGCTTCACGGTGCCTGTGTGTGTCCGCCTATGTGACAGTGCTAAATGATCCTCGTGGTAATACGCTCAGGAGTGATTTGTTCGGGCCCACGGGTATCGATTCCCCAGCTGCCCAAAACTAAACAGAACAAATGTTGAGCCTGGATGAATCCTGAGCCATGTGAATAAGAGAAGCGACAGTAGAGAACGGTCTGTTCCACCCATTTATCTCTATCAGAATATTCCCTTCTCTGAACTTAAGCCCAGCGTGTCATGTCGTTCTTGAGCACTCACACCATTGCTGAAGCCTATAATAATTCAGTTCTGCTCTATGAAACTTAACGAATGCAAGCACTTGTTGCTACGCAAGTATGTTTCAAAATGTGTTAGACAGTCAATGCAAAATGTATCAATATTTTGTTCAATATTATCAATATAATATTTGTTTCAATATTATCAGTATAAGTGAAGTAATTTCTGTAGTGCTTTATTCAATACAGATTGTTTCAAAGCAGCTTCACGGTAATATACAGGGAAATAACAATCAATGAAGTAAACTTCAAGTATAAGAAATATTCAAATTCTGCAGTTAAAGTACCTCTACTGAAGACAATGTCATTTAGATCAATTCAGTTCAGATTTTTATTGTTCACAAGTATATGTTGCATTATCAGCACTGCCACAAGGGGCAGATTTTACCATTTTTACCACATCTCAAATGATGCATTGTGAAATGTGGTGGATTTGACTGTGGTGGAAATAAAATATTACTTCCCTAATAAAAATATACCAATCACAAGTAAGGCTGAGATAGAGCTGGCTATGTGATATTATGAGAATATATAAATTAAATTCACATTTAAATTATGCATTTAGCATTTTATACATTTAGGCTCTTGATATCTAGTTTGTTGATTACAAACATCTTAAAGGGGTCCTATTATGCCCTTTTTCGAAGTCTTGATTTTGTTTTTTGGGTTTACTAGAATATGCTTTCATGCTTGATTGTTCAAAAAAACTAATTTTTCACATATTTTACATTACAACTCCTCTCTTCCCAGTCTGTCCTGAACACATTGCTTATTTCCGGTTTCAAATTAAGCCCCTCCTTCCGAAATACAAAATGTGCTGTGATTGGTTTGCTGGCCCAGTGTGTTGTGATTGGCAGTGCTTGGCGTGTGTTTGGGGAAATGTCCCGCCCCTCCATAACCACAATTTCTGCTCTAATGTAAATATGAAGGGAATACATCAATTTCAAACCTGATTCAGACCCTTACAATGTTAATAAACAAGAGGATCATCCAGAATGGATTTCATGCACGGACTTTGCGAGCACAGATTTCACAGGACGTTTCAGAGTGGAATGTTTTTCTTGTAGATTATAGATACGATGTTATCCACCATTTAATCATGATATTTGTCAGCAAACTATGGTTCACAAAAAAAGGTTAATTTTCCTAAGGGGCGGTGAACAGCCTCACAAAAGCTAGAGCTTACAAAAGCTATAGTAAACAACACTAGCAACAACATAAAACTTATAATTAGAACTGTTAATAGAAAACGCAACTACAAATAATAAGACACTTACAAGTTGTCATCCACAAACTACAGATTGTCCCGACAAAGTGGAAACTGCTCCATTTTAGGAGATGATTTTATGTGTAGCCTGCATTGTGGTTCTGGAAGCTGTTCTCCGTAAAATGTGCAGGGCACAGGGAAACATCGGGATTATAATGTTCAGGAACATTGTTTAAAAATAAATTAACCATATAAGTTCATCAGCCTTAGAAAGGTCAAACAAATCAGTTATGGAAAAAACAGCATCTTTTTGACATAGCAGCAGCTCACCCAGGCCTCGTCTGCTTTTCTGCATATACCTTGGGCGGGAATTATTTAAACGAGGAACATTATGACTTCATAAAGCCCAGAAAAATTGCATTGCAGTCCAAATGAGCCGTTCATTGTAGTTCTTGAGAAGTTGATTCTGTGAAATAAAATATCTCCCTTTGGAATGGACTTTGAGCTTTGTAACCTTGCAGATCTTTTTTTATGCTCAAACAGCAACATTACACACTAACTAAAGTTGAAAAAGTGACAAAGCATAATACATAGGACACCTTAAATATTTTAAACAGTACTTTTTATAATTAATGTAAGTGAAGAACAAGCACACACACACACACACACACACACATATATATATATATATATATATATATATATATATATATATATATATATATATGTATGTATGTATGTGAGATGCTGCAAAGACACAAACACAGTTCTGTGATAGAAGTTACAAAACCCGCAGGAGACACGAGAGTTGCATATCCTTTAAAAAGCATAAATATACATTTAATATTGATGCATTTGGCAGATGCTTTTGTCCAAAGCGACTTACATTGCATTTCAAGGTATCGAACCCATGACCTTGGCGTTGCAAGTGCCAATGCTCTACAGTTTGAACAGGAAAGCTCTATATTTGTACATAACACACACATTTTGTCTAAAACTGTCAGTTTACTGTCAATTTAAACTGTTTTTACCAATACATTTCAGTATTAAATATCTCAAAGTCTCCATGAAATCAAAATTGACAATTATATATATTTTTTATTCATGTGGCCCTTGTAGTTTTAACCCAATATTTCTTCTTGTTCTTATTGTCTGATGACGTGTTTACATGTCATGAGGGCGAGACAACCTGTCAATCACATCAATAGCAAACCGCAACGATCAAATCAATTCCAGAAGGACAAAATCAAGTCCTGCCCTACGTTTTTCTTGTTTGTCATGCTGCTTCACTCAGATATACGTCACAATAGAGAGGAAAAGACTAACGCAACTCCTGTTTCATGCCGACTTTAAAAGAATGTCTGAAGTGTGCCTGTGATGCCTGTGGAAGCAGCTCACTAGTTTTCAGAACGCAGCTCATCTTACAATTTACAAATGCAAGCAGCGCACTCAGTGCAGTACACAGGCAATCGTGGGGCATCTGTAGCTTACAGTTATTCATCTGAATTTTTGTGGGAGGGGGGTGTTTAAAGAGAACTAGCAAATCTGGCCACATTTGTATTCAAAGCCACAGGTTACCTGCTTTAAGCTACAGTCAAACTGACAGACGAGCCTCACTTTCTAAATCAAGGACGTACGACTAAGCGCTGGAGTCTGCTCAGCTTTGATTCACAGTTATTTCCAGCTGTTCACAAGCCTGAGGATGGTGTGGAGATGTGTGTGACAGATGTACTCGCAAAAGTATAATGAGCGCAGATTTGTACCAATGAAGTCACTGAATCATAATGAGCTTCAATCTAAAACCCCAACAGGTTTTTGTAGACTTTAATGAAGACAGGCAGTAGGTGATGAGATGCCACTGATACCCGTTGATTTACATACTTCTCTGCTGAAATGAAACAAGATTAGGTTTCAGCTTCAGAGTCCCTATGATTTTGATATCACTAGGAAAGTGCTGTTTTATGGGGTTTTCACACTAGGACTTTTGGTGCGGACCTGTTTGACATCAATCGTTTTTTGACCTCTGGTGCAGTTCTGAAATGATCCACATAATAAGATGTCTTTCTTGAGCTGGAGAAAAAAATAACTGAATCGTTTTTAACTGAAAATAGAAGAATTAGGAGCAAGACAGTTCGCACAGGACATGTCCTTGCGGTTTGTCTGCACCTTTTTGTTTTTTAATTGTTTATCTATGTACAATAAACATATACAGTAGACCAGGGGTGCCCAATCCTGCTCCTGGAGTTCAGATCCAACCCTGATCCAACACTGCTGTCTGTAATTATCAAGTTCTCCTAAAGATCTTAAGATCTAAAGATCTCAGTTGTGTTTGATCAGTGTGTTTGAGTTGACCGTTGCAGGAAGGTAGATCTCCAAGAACATGATTGGGCACCCCTGCAATAGAGTGATGTTATTGGTCGTTGCATTTGTAATATAGTGTGTTCAGACCAATGCGTAAAAAACAGCAGACGGGCTGAATGAAAATCCAAAATCTCTCTCTGACATTAGGTTGTGGTTATAGCAAAGCAAAAATACCACACTTAAGTGCTGCCCAATTTCCCATTTATGACATCTGGTTGTCACAGAGAATAAATTAAATCAAATACTGTTTACATGCTTTCAAACAGCTTTTCAGATGTTTGTTTTTGCTAATGTTTTTTATCAAACATCACCAAGAGTACAGATATGCACTCACCAAAATTTCACTTAGAAAAAGTCTGTTTGTGAGACCCACCAGGTCATAGCAGCAGCTCTGGCATGTGACTAAAAAGGTATCTGACCAAAAGCTCAAATCTTATTTGTATTCCTGTTTTTTTTTTCCACAGTACAATTGAAAAGTTATTTGAACACCTTTCTGTGAAAAAATACCATGACAGCATTGGCACGTTCATGCAGTCTGAACAGATTCATTAAAATCCGTTTATTCAAATTAAAATGTTCTTCTCAATGAACACTCAGTGTTTTGCACTGAACATGAGAGTGGAATTCATGAAATAAAACATTTTCGCAATACATTTAATGATGCTTTTTGAATCAGCCTCTAATATATATATATATATATATATATATATATATATATATATATATATATATATATATATATATATATATTTATATACATTTTTATAAAGAAATCAAAATATGTATGCTGTAATATTGATGCCAAAGAACTTTAATCTCAATTGTAACTCAAATACTTGGTATAATCATTATCATCATAATCAAAAATATTATATTAGTAATACACATTACACAGTGTAAACTGTCAACTGGGCTGAAATGAGATAAAGTGAAAGTGTGAATGCAAAGAGAACTGGATCTTTGTTTTACTCACTTGTGGGTCCTACAAGTTTGGTTCCTTTAAATTGGATTAAATGTAAAATGACCCTATACAACAAAACGTTTAACTCAAAACTGGAGGTTTTCAAAAATGTCTTGAGACCCCTGCATTCTTTTCCATTCATGTGCATTGTTAAATGAAAACCATTTGAAATATGTCTATATTCTTTGCATTCATCAAAACAGATGCACAACAGATTGAAAATGCACAATTTTATTCAAATGAAGGTCACTTAAATAATTCCTGATATAACAGTATTTGCTAAAGAAATGCAGAATCTTACCAGTAATGATGTTGTTTTGATGATTTTATGTAGAACTGACCAGAGAGCGGGAAAGGAGGTTATGAATAGGTCCTTCAGGTTGTCTTGGAGTGGTGAGATGTCTAAGTCGCAACATCTAACTACTGGGGTGCCTCAGGGTTCAGTGCTTGGGCCACTTCTCTATCTCCATTGTCATCACTAGGATCTGTCATTTAGAAACATGGTTTTCCTATCACTGCTATGCACAAATCTACCTCTCATTCCAGCCAGATGATCTTCTTGCATCTCAAGCCTGCCTGATGGACAATTCTTGCTGGATGACGTACCACCACCTTCAACTGTTCTGTTTTTGTCCTGTTCACGGCAGGGCTTATGATTCTCGAAAGCCTTTCAATCAGACACACCAGAGAGACAAACTTAAAGCATTAGTTTACACTCCCTCACATCAGTCCTAAATACATAGGCAGAATTTCACTTTTGTGCTTTTGGGACAGGGTTATAAACCCTGAAAAGGCTGCTGCTTTCCATACAAAGAAAGAGGCTGGTAACCACCGCCGTCAAGATCCCCCAAAAATCCCAATTAAAGTCAATATGACATATTTTCATTTTTTTTCCTTTTTGAGGTGAAATACTAATCAATACAATAACTTGAATTTTATAGTTGAGGTCCAATAACAATGTAATAATTGAGGCTATCTTTAACAAAGACAGCCGTAAAAGATTTCTTATTGAACATTATGAAATATACAATCCAATTTTGAAAGAACACTCTTTTATTGCAAAATATCCAATAGCTACATTTTTGCGTCACAATATTGAGCCATTGCAGAAATTACTTTTCTCACTCTCTTTGTATCCTCTCTCCTATATTGTCCTATTGATATGGGCTTCAGTTTATCTAATTAAATATACAACATACCAATGTGTGTATATACTGTATATACGTAACTCATTTGGTAGCAATCGCATCATCTACATGGCTAATGGATTGCTGACTGTTGCATCGGCAACCAATGAGCTGTGGCTTAACATTCAAATACCAGGAGTGTTGCTGTTAGCAGTCTGCAGCGCTGTCAGAAACCCTCCACCTTCCCCAGCTCCACCTGAATAGATTGTAGATCTGCATGTCGTACATGATCACAGCAATGTCTGTGAATGTCTCTGTATATATACACACTGTATATAATTGATCAATTCTGGGTGGGCAATGATGTAGACAGCAAGACTTTCTTTGCTTCAATTTGACAACAGATGAGTGGCCAGCCACAGGGGGCCAAAGGTGTTTGATGAAGTGAAGTAAGATACCCTAGGGGTGCAGAGGCCAGGGAAAGGCCATGCAGGACCTTCTAATACAGTTCTATCCAGCACTCTGGTGTCTGAGAGGCTGAACCTTCTGCTCTCCCCCGAGCTAATGGACACCGAAATAAACTACGTATCATTAATTAGTTATCTGTCACGTCACACCTGCTGTGCTGCTGGAGAGGCACGGCTTTATGCAGCCCTTTATCTCCCAGACTCATTTTTAGTCCACCTACTATAAGTGACTCTTTTGGTGAAGTATGGAAGGTTTTTCTATTTTATTACCTTTTACTAATTCTAATCACAAAAGTCTTTGAGGCATAATTTATACATATTGTGTTCATGATGTTTCTGAAGTTAACTGTTAAGTTTCTGATAATTTTGTACAAGCTTAAGTTTCACCCGTTTACTTGCATTTGTTCAGAGCGCAGTCTTGCCCTCCGCAAAATGGCGGACACGTTGACGTATCGCAGCAACGCTCCAAAGCAGCCAATAGGGTGTCTATGTATTTATTATGTCTATGGGTGTCACAAGACACATAAAATGCTGCCATGGCAACCTGCCTTGGTGGACAGTATACAAATGAATGAGGGCGGAAATATGCTAATACGGGACAGTCCGTCAGTGGTCGTGGGCGGAGCATAAGCAATGACATCACATTGCTCAGAAAATCCAAACTGCTTGATTTTTTAGTGTGTTTAGGTTTTTTGAGGATAAAAAAAAGATCTGTTAAGTTTCTGATAATTTTGTACAAGCTTAAGTTTCTCTAATGTTAGTGATTCAGTGAATCATTTCTGCTAAATTGTTCTTTTCGTCTACGGCTTGCCAGTTTCATTGTAACGTTCTGTTTCATATCATGGCATTCAGACAGCAAAAATCGGACTTTTTTGCCTATATCCAACTTTTCAATTGTCTGAACGAAAAATAAACTCATGAAATACCATTTTCACAAGTCTTCTGGAGTTGCCAAGTATTAATACTTTAAAAGACTAGCAGCTGGAAACATTGCATTTTGCTGTTGTCTGCAATGAATATTTCCCAAAAAAATATTGACGGAACATCCACAGCACATGCTGAATCGACAACCATAGTGGATGTGCCCTGTCTGTCTGAACAACGAAAATCTGGCCATGTATAAGCTAAGAAAAAAATGTAGGCCTATTTCTCTTTAGGCATTGTGAAGGTATCAAGTTTTCATATCACAATAATTGCTGAAACTTTTATAGCAGTATTCATTTATATTACAAAAACAAGTTGAAAAGATAAACATACTTAAATGTTGCTCTCTTAATAAGAAGTTCAATAACCTTTTACAAATAACAAAAATAAAATTTTAAATACCATAAAACAAACAATAAAACTGTTTAAAGGAAACAAATGTTTCAAATAGACACACAACTATAAAAAACAAACAAAAATAATCAATATTTTCAACAATTATTGTGCTTTTCACTTTAGAATATTTAGTCATTCATCTGAGAGTCATTACTAGTGGGTTACGATGATCTTCACTTTAGAATGAATTATATATTATGCATTATTGACATCAGTTATGAACCTATATACAGTAGTTCTTAGTAGTCCTCTGGGAGGTACAGCATGAAAAAATAGTAGTGAACTGCTTTTTGTTATTTAGTTGTAGTTACTAGAATGTTAAATATTGTTTTACTAATTTGTTCCTGTGTAGTTATTCGTTAATGATAGAACCGTATTCTAAAGTGTTACCTTCAATTCCATAACAGCACAAATGTAGCCCCATAATTTTTCCTGAACACAATATGCTAATTTTGTTTCTAGGTTATGGAGGGTACAGCAGACCACCACAATCGATTAAAGGGGTCATCGGATGCCCATTTTCCACAAGTTGGAATGATTCTTTAGGGTCTTCATGTAAAGCTTGTAACATACTTTGGTAACAATTCCTCAATGGTTGTGTAAAACATCCTTTTTACCTCCTCAAAAACAGCTCTGTTCACAGCGACCCGTTTCAGTGCATTTCTCTTTAAATGATAATGAGCAACTGTTCACCCACCCCTCTCTTCCATGGGGGGTGTCACCATAGACATAATAAATACATAGACACCCTATTGGCTGCTGGAGTGTACGTCAACGGTGCCGCCATATCAAGGAGGGCAACTTGCCCATACCTCTCATTATGGGAATTGAGAAAAATGCCTGTTTCGTGCGCTGCTTGGGGCTGTACAAGTCGCCACACAATTGAAAACAGGTCTCGGGGAATTACCTTTCACAAACAAGACTGAACATTTTTTCCTGGTTGTATTTGGTAATTATATAATTATTAATAGTAACGTACACCACGTGCAAACCACTGAAATCGGCTGATAAATGTAAACGTTATTATTGTTTTTATCCAGGAAAACCGCAGCTCACCCGTTTACTTGCATTCGTTCACAGCGCAGTCTTGCCCTCCGCAAAATGGCGGACACGTTGACGTATCGCAGCAACGCTCCAAAGCAGCCAATAGGGTGTCTATGTATTTATTATGTCTATGGGTGTCACAAGACACATAAAATGCTGCCATGGCAACCTGCCTTGGTGGACAGTATACAGATGAATGAGGGCGGAAATATGCTAATACGGGACAGTCCGTCAGTGGTCGTGGGCGGAGCATAAGCAATGACATCACATTGCTCAGAAAATCCAAACTGCTTGATTTTTTAGTGTGTTTAGGTTTTTTGAGGATAAAAAAAAGGAGTGAATGGATTTTTTTCATGGTATGGTGGTTGTGCCCACACAGACACCATAACACCATTTAAAGTGAATTTTGCATCCGATGACCCCTTTAATGAAATTAACATCAGGTGTGACAGGTAATCAAGCAAATAGGAAAAAAAAAAAACATGGAAACTAACTGAAGAAACAGAAAACTGAACTAAACACGCCAAAGCCACCCACAAACAGAAACAAAACCAGAAGATCCCTAACAACATGCAGATCATACATGGTTTTTTTTCAAGTGCAGAACATGAAGTAACATAGCAATAATAGAGGTGCAGAAAGTTAAATTAAAAGTTAAAATAAATAGGCCTAGCACAAAAAAAAATGATCTCCGGTAGATCCTCCGCTGATTTTTTTTTATTTTTTTGAGTTGACGTCATCTTTAATTTCCACACTGACCGTTAGATTACCTCTACTGCCAGAGAGAAATATTAAAAAAAGCAGCTGTTAATTTTAGTTCTGCCCTCTCTATTGAAAGATGAAGGCCACTGCTGCATTGAGAGAACAGGAGATGAGCATTACCGTCTGATAGATAAATATGTGTCCTTCCTCTGGAGCCAGAAAATGTAAGAAAGTCTTGAATTGTGCTCCTGTGCTCAGCATTACTCGTTCCAGCGTTGTGTACTATTATGAATCATCTGAACAGCTAGGTATGTGCTGTAGCGTGGGTGTAGCCTACCAATCAATTCAAGGGTGTACTGCAGACGGGAATTCAAAATAATTATCCCGAAATAACTGTGCTCCACCGGGCATTAGTCCTAATGAAAGTGACTCTACAGAAATGGTAAACAGCTATTTTTCCTGTGTTACATTAGAACAAATGCTATTGTTTGCGGATTGAATATAATCACAAGAATTCTTACGATTGATTTATTTCATTATCTTTGGTTGCTGACTTTTTGTTTGATCTCTGTTATGACGGACAGCCATTTCCATTGGCTTTGGCAGAGCAATCAGGCAGCGGAAATGGAGAGTTGTCGAGTGTTTATTAGAACGTCGGGCGACGTAAAGCGACTGTGTCAGCTGTAATGCTCGGAACACCGAGACCACAAGCCCAATCACCTGGCAGGCCTGGTGACCCTGCACGACGGTTTCCAGACAGCTGCAGCTGGACTGATGTTCAGGTAGGTCTCTTTTGTTTGTGTGACCAATGCCAAGCCAAGCCAAATCATCCAGGACTTTCAATATTTGTTTTTCACATGTTTCATGAACAACCGATGAAATTATGTCTCCCTACTTCCGTTTAACATTTGATTTTTATTTTTAAACAAACTCCATAAGCGAGTTTTCTGTATTATTTTCCTTTTCAAAGCAAACAGTGATCAAGCAAAGTGTGTGTCATGTACAGTATTCAGGTCTTCTCAAAGCAAAACTATATAAATGTACTATTTGCTACAAAAGAGTCAATAACTTAACAGCAAGATCCTGAATTGCTGGCTTGTATTTAAAATCAATAGCTCTCATTAAAATAGCTTGAATGTAACTCTACACCCTTGCCTCATTTAGTATACGTGGTTCTATGAAAATGAAAATAGTCACAGCAGCTCAGAGATTCACTCGTTGACGTTCACACGTTGACCTGATTGGGTGCAAGGTAGTTTAGGAGAAAAAACTCCGCAATTGTTTTGACTTACGCATTTGTACATGGTTTGTCTTAAAGCATATTAGAAACACCACATAGACATTAAAAGCTTGATTTTCACCTGGGTGACTTTAAGTGTTTGGCATGTAACAATTTGAGTGCAGAAGAGAGATAGGTTCTAATGACACTGTTTTATACTATTCATTTTAATTGGTGGTAAAAAAAAAATATTTATATATAAGTTTGGAGTCAGTAGGGTATTTTAAATATTTTTTAAATGTCTTTTTATGTTCATCAATGATGCGTTTATTTGATCAATTTACTGCAAAAACAGAAATATTGTGAAATAGGCCTATTATAACAAATTAAAATAACTGTGTTATAATATATTTTGAAATGTAATTTATTACTGTGATGACAAAGCTAATTTTTCAGCAGCCGTTATTCCAGTCTTCAGTCACATACATGTATACATATACGAATATATATTAACAATGATTAAAAAGTGATTTGTAATCATACAATGATTAGTACTTATAGTAAATTGCTTTTGTCGCCATTTAATAAAAGTAATGAACCACTCCAGGCAATGCATTACAGTGATTTTCCTGCTTCACATTGCTTGAGTGGCTTATTGCTTTATTAAAGTGCTGAAAAAACAGGGCAGTTGCGATTATCCATAACAAAAGTGGTTTAATGATTTGAGTTATTCCATGTTAGGTGACTTGCTTGCTGCACCAACCATCTCACGCAAAGAACAGTGCCTTCACTGATCCGTAACTGATCTAAATCATGAAATTATGAATCACTTATTTTATAATCAATATGCTTTTATGAAAGAACACCACTAAATAACCAGCTGTGTTACTGGTCAGCAGCAGGGTCTGAGCTTTAGTACCTTCAAGACGATGAAGCAAAAAGATTGTAAAAAGACAGAGGCAAAAAGACCTCTGTCACACCTGGAAAAATCGTAGCTGCAATTTCATTAGTTGCTGGAGCCCAGTATTCTGTTGGCTGAAATGTGACCCTTAAAACCGAATGCAACACTGTTTCGCAACCTATTTTGCATCTGTAACCTGTATTTCTGAGTGGAACTGAATTTTTAATGACAACAATTGACACAACTGGGCTTGATTGTATCCATTGGAAATTGGCTAGGATCTGAATAGTGGTTGGAAACCAAGAGTTTTTACCGGTTAGCATGACCAGGTCAGCCTGGTTCGCATGAGCCTGCCACTCCAAGGATAAAAAGTGCAAAGGAAGTTCAGCGTGTTCAGCTGTGTTGTAGCCATTATTGCGGATTGTAGACTTATCTGAGCAGGAGCCATGATAAGATGATGCTGAGGTGGAAATAGGGAAAATAGATCTCCTGGAGGTGATGGAATTGGAGGGGCACGTTTCAGATTTATAGATACATATCCAATGGGAATTGAGCTAGAAGGGGGAATGTGGGAAACAGATTAGAATGCAAGTACTGACAAGCAGTGCCTTGTTATTTGTGTGTCAGTACAGTGGGAGACGGAAGCGATGTTGCTGCTGATGGCGGCCGTCAGCATCAGAGCAGGTAGTTGCAGAACAGAAGATACGATTAGGGGAAAGAAATGACATTGGCTGATTAAACAAGCAACAGGATGCCAGTGTAAATATTAAATGTACTGAATATCTGTGAGTCTCAGGCAACAATCCTCAGATGCAGAAAAGACAACACTGTGAAAACAAAACTTCAGATAAACAAAAGCACTTGAGGCACAGCAATGAATCTGTACATGTTCTGAGAGTTGCTTGCCCTGCAAACCAAACTGACACGATATTTAGGTGTTGTGGGTGGTTGGCAGAGGAGTCTTATGCATATAATTCACGCAAAACTGGATATCACTTTCTCAAGCTATCAACTTCTAATCTGATTGGCTGGATTTACGCAATTTCTGAAGATTATCTTGTGTGGAAACATAATCATGTTTTCAACATGCCAGGTTAATATAATTAGGAAGAAGTTATAATGAGTTGATTAGCCAAAGTCTGTGAGGTTAGTGGCATCAATTCTTATGAGTTTTTGTTTGAATCTGTCTGTCTGTAATTGGCCAGAAGAAGTTGCAATTTGAACCAGACCTCATGCCTTCAGTCTGATTATATAAGACTACTGCTTTGCAACATGAGAGCATTTTGAGGTCACACTATATGGTAGCTTGTCGCTTTTAGGTAGTTTTTAGGGTGCTCTAGGTTGTTCTGTATTCGATCAAGTTTAAACAGCCCAGTCCCAAGTCTTTATAATATTCGGGTCCCAAGATATGGGATAATTACCTTTCCTCCCCTCACACCGACCCACACAGGTCCTTCTCAAAAAATTAGCATATTGTGATGAAGTTCATTATTTTCCATAATGTAATGATAAAAATTAAACTTTCATATATTTTAGATTCATTGCACACCAACTGAAATATTTCAGGTCTTTTATTGTTTTAATACTGATGATTTTGCCATACAGCTCATGAAAACCCCAAATTCCTGTCTCAAAAAATTAGTATATTTCATCCGACCAATAATGTGTTTTTAATTCAAAAAAATAATTATGTTCAGTTATGCACTCAATACTTGGTCGGGAATGCTTTTGCAGAAATGACTGCTTCAATGCGGCGTGGCATGGAGGCAATCAGCCTGTGGCATTGCTGAGGTGTTATGGAGGCCCAGGATGCTTCGATAGCGGCCTTAAGCTCATCCAGAGTGTTGGGTCTTGCGTCTCTCAACTTTGTCTTCACAATATCCCACAGATTCTCTATGGGGTTCAGGTCAGGAGAGTTGGCAGGCCAATTGAGCACAGTAATACCATGGTCAGTAAACCATTTACCAGTGGTTTTGGCACTGTGAGCAGGTGCCAGGTCGTGCTGAAAAATGTAATCACTTTTTCCTACCCACAGACTTCCCACTTAGGTGCCTTGATACAGCACTCTGGGAACAGCCTATTTGTTCAGAAATTTCTTTCTGTGTCTTACCCTCTTGCTTGAGGGTGTCAATGATGGCCTTCTGGACAGCAGTCAGGTCGGCAGTCTTACCCATGATTGCGGTTTTGAGTAAGGAAACAGGCTGGGAGTTTTTAAAAACCTCAGGAATCTTTTGCAGGTGTTTAGAGTTAATTAGTTGATTCAGATGATTAGGTTAATAGCTCGTTTAGAGAACCTTTTCATGATATGCTAATTTTTTGAGACAGGAATTTGGGGTTTTCATGAGCTGTATGCCAAAATCATCAGTATTAAAACAATAAAACACCTGAAATATTTCAGTTGGTGTGCAATGAATCTAAAACATATGAAAGTTTAATTTTTATCATTACATTATGGAAAATAATGAACTTTATCACAATATGCTAATTTTTTGAGAAGGACCTGTACACTCACGGTAGGACTTCAAACTTAGAAGTTGTTACTTATCATAAAGGAGGATTCCCTTGGGCTGTCTCCTCATATCACAACTTCCTGTTTTTGCTATTCCATCCAGTTCGTACCTGAGCAGACTAAATTTGAAATTGAACACACTCTTGGCCTTTGTACCACTGCAGAGCCAAAGTCTGATAAGACGACACTGCCAAACGGACCAACTCAAACCCCTCCCTTGCACATGCTCAGCTGGAGATGGGAGAGATGCAAATGAAGCTAATGTCTCCTAAGGCCTTGTCCAATAATCTACACCAATGAAGAGATAATTTCTCAGAGTGCTGCACTCTGACAACCCTTTATTCTGCTGTGCCTTTGATCTTACTGGAGTCTATTACAGCAAATAAACAGAGTTTGACTCCTTACATGAGGATAAAATGGAGAAGTGAATTTACAAAACCAAAAAGGATTTAATTATTCAAGGGTCAAGTTACCATTTAATTAAAAAAGAAATAAAAATGCTGTTTGTTTGTCAGCTCATTCCATTTATTATACATCCCACTCGCTCAAAACAAATCAAATCATTTCAAATTCATGCATGCATATTTGGATGTAGTCTAAACTGGCTCGCTGGTGCTAGCTGATTTATACTGGTCTTATCTGTTTTAAGATAGACTCCCAGGATTCCATAAGCATTTGTTTGTTTGTCTTTATGTAATACATTTATTTATCACTCATTTTATTGCTTGCTTTTAAAAAAAAAAAAAAAAAGGTGAAAGTAAATTCATTGTATAATGCTACAAAATAATTCCATTTAAAATAAATGCTCTTTTGAACTTTCTATTCATCAAAGAATCCTGAAAATGTATCAAAGTCTCCACAAAAAAACATAAAGCAGCAACTGTTTTCAACATTGATGATAAATAAGAAATGTTTCTCGAGCAGCAAATCAGCATATTAGAATGATTTCTGAAGGATCATGTGACAATTATGCAGAAATGGCATCACAGGAATAAAGTACATTTTAAAATATTTATTAAAATAGAAAAGTTTCACAATATTACAGTTTTTACTGTATTTTTGATCAAACAAATGCAGCCTTGGTGAGACTTCTTTCGAAAACATTAAAACCATCAACCCCAAATGTTATCATGCTGTTTTCTGATTACGTCTATGTAATATTTTATGTGTAATAATATTTAATAACAATGTTTTCAATTAGTTTTTAGCATGAACACAGTGGTTTTAGTATATTTTTCTGTCAGTGTGCAAAAGACTTTTTGAGGGTGTATGCGCTGTAGGCTACTTCACAATAACACTGCAAAATTGTTTCAAAGCCCACAATGATTGCACTCCTAATCTCTTCTTCATAATAACTTAATTCCTTGAAGCCAACTGAAATATTTCTCCTGTCAATAAAAGAGGAGACATTTCTTTAAACCGTAATCCCCCACAGAGATGAGAAATCACATTAGCAATTAAAGAAAGCATTTCTAGGCCTGGAAATGTTGACAATTACGCTTAATGGTGCTATGGTCTGTTATGACAATGCTATGAGCTTCAAAGAGCTATTATGTTCTGATGCTGTCTCAATTTTATTAAGAATTACAGCAATTTTGTGTAATAAAATGGAACTACATCAACAGTAAAACACAATGGCAGTCTTATTTTGGCAATCAGGTTTAGCAGAAGGATGGAGTACCAGCGTGAAACATTGTAATGACTGATTCAAATTTAAAAGTAGAGGCAAAGGCAGCAGTGTCAAAACGTCTCGGTTACATATGGTAACGCTCGTTCCCTGAGGGAGGGAACGGAGACGTAGGTCATGACTGACCAATAGGAATCTCGCTAGAGAGGCCAATCTACTTCGAGTGAAACTAAAACAAGCCAATGCACATTGGCGTGCAATCATTTGCATCAGCTGCGCGGCCTCGCAGCGCGGGTATTTAACGAGCAGCTGAGTGATTGCACAGTTAGTTTTTTGCTGAGGAGCCAAGCCTGAGAAGCTGGCCGCCCCAGCGGGCGGCAGCAGATGTGGCAACGGGACCTAAGTCTCCGTTCCCTCCCTCAGGGAACGAGGGTTACCATATGTAACCGAGACGTTCCCTATCGGTCAGTCACTACAACGTAGGTCATGACTGACCAGGAATCCCTACCAAAGCGCCACAGCTGCTGCACCCCATCCAGCGCCCCCGTGCAAGCCTCTACACCTTCTTGCCTGGAAGGACGATAGGAGGAGGCTTACACAGAGTGAGTTTGACACTGTTGTTCCGTGATAACCCACACAGTGAAATATTGGATAACACTGGGAAAGCGTGCCCTTCCTGTTTAGGAAGGAACGCTGCGGAAGCTACTTCTTCAAAGAGTTATGTGGAAATACATATGGACTAGCCCGAAGGCTGTACTGCATATGAAATAATGGGTGACTTAGCCCAAGGGAAAGACACGGGCTTCCGATAGGAGCAGCCGTGGCATATATACACAAATGGGATCCCCGTAGGGTCACACATATGGAACCCAGCCCAGATCCGGTTCTCAAGGATTCAGCGGATAAGGGCCTGGCGCCGGACGCTCCGCCAAGTCCGGGCCGAGGGGTTTTGGAGGACTCGACAGGTTTTTACTCTGGAGCAATAAGGGTGCACAGTAGGGTGCAGCAAGCCGACAGAGCCAGGCCTCACAGTGCTTCTACCCGTCTAGGGTGAGAACACGGGAGGAGATCGGCTCTACACGTAGGCTATAATATCTAGTGAACGTGTTAGGTGTCGCCCAGCCCGCAGCTCTACAGATATCTGTAAGTGAGGAGCCACGTGCCAGCGCCCAGGAGGATGCAACGCCTCTCTTGGAGTGTGCATGCAACCTGAGCGGGCAGGGCACGCTTTGTGCTTGGTAAGCCAAGGCGATAGCATCCACTAACCAGTGGGCCATCGTCTGCTTGGAGACAGCCTTTCCCTTCTGCTGGCCTCTATAACAGACAAAGAGCTGGTCTGAGGTCCTGAAGCTTAGAGTTCTGTCCACGTACATACGCAGAGCGCGAACGAGACAGAGCAAAGCCAGGGCTGGGTCTGCCTCCTCCAAAGGCAGCGCTTGCAGGTTCACTACCTGGTCTTCGAAGGGAGTGGTAGGAACCTTGGGCACATAGCCAGGCCGGGGTCTTAGTATCATGTGGCTGTCACCTGGCCCGTACTCTAGACACGATTCGTCGACCGAAAATGCGTGCAGGTCTCCTACCCTCTTGACAGAGGCCAGTGCAACCAGCAGCAAAGTCTTCATGGAAAGAAGCTTTAAGTCTACTGACTGCAGAGGCTCAAAAGGAACATCCTGAAGTGCTCGAAGCACCAGGGAAAGATCCCAAGAGGGTATGGAGGGGGGTCGAGGAGGATTTAATCGTCTCGCCACCAGGGAGCCACCAGAATGACCTGCTCCTTGTCCTCCCTGACTTTGCACAGTGTCTGTGCTAGTAGAATCACTGGGGGAAACGCATATTTGCGGAGGCCCCGGGGCCAGCTTTGTGCCAGTGCGTCCGTGCCGAGTGTTCCCTCGGTCAGGGAGTAAAACAGCTGGCAGTGGGAGGTCTCTGAGGAGGCAAACAGGTCTACCTGAGCCTCTCCGAACTCTCTCCAGATCAGCTGAACCACCTGGGGGTGGAGTCGCCATTCTCCCGGAAGCACAGCTCGTGATAGCTCGTCGGCCACACGGTTGAGCACACCGGGCTCAAAGCAACCTCAGATGCTTCTGACTCCAGAGGAGGAGATGGCGGGCGAGTTGCGACATGCGACGGGAGCGTAGACCACCTTGTCGATTGATGTACGCAATGGTCCCAGTGTTGTCCGTGCGGACCAGTACGTCCCTGCCCTGTAGCGGCCTTTTCAAGCGGCTCAGAGCGAGATGTACTGCTAGCAACTCGAGGCATTTGATGTGCCAATGCAGTTGGGGAGCCGTCCACACCCTTGACACTGCATGCCCGTTGTACGTGGCACCCCAGCCGGTGGCAGAGGCATCTGTGAATACCACAGCATGCCTAGAGACCTGTTCCAAGGGGACTCCTGCCCGAAGGAAGGAGAGGTCTGACCACGGGCTGAAGGTCTGACGGCAGGCCGGTGTGATTGCCACCCGGTGAGTGCCGTGATGCCACGCCCATCTCGGGACTCGGCCGTGAAGCCAGTGCTGAAGCGGTCTCATATGAAGCAAGCCGAGCAGGATTACCGCTGCTGCCCCTGCCATATGCTCCAGGAGCCTCTGAAAAAATTTCAGTGGGACTGCCGTCCTGCCTTTGAACGTGTTCAAGCCGTTCAGCACCGACTGAGCACGCTGCTCTGTGAGGCGCGCTGTCTGAGCGACCGAATCCAACTCCATACCGAGATAAGAGATCCTCTGCACAGGGAGAGTTTGCTCTTGGAGCTTGTGGAGGCTCCGATTCAAAACTCGCAGATCCAAGATCGGTCGTAACCCACTACCTTTCTTGGGTACAATGAAGTAGGGACTGTAGTGCCCTGACCTCATATCGGCTGGAGGGACCGGCTCTATCGCATCCTTCGCCAGTAGGACTGCGATCTCCGCACGCAAGACATGGGCATCGGCTGCTTTCACAGTAGTGGAGTGGATGGCCCGAAACTTGGGGGGACGCCGGGCGAACTGAATCGCATAGCCGAGCCTGATGGTCCGAATGAGCCAGCGAGACGGACTGGGGAGCGCTAACCAGGCTTTCAGAGACCGTGCAAGTGGGACCAAAGGGACCGTAGGCGTACACGGAGCCGGGCAGCGAGGTGGAATACAGGGACGCGGCTCGGGGGGCTCTCTCTGGGAGGCGGCCCGTAGCGGGGTCTATGTGCCGAGCAGGATTACCGCTGCTGCCCCTGCCATATGCTCCAGGAGCCTCTGAAAAAATTTCAGTGGGACTGCCGTCCTGCCTTTGAACGTGTTCAAGCCGTTCAGCACCGACTGAGCACGCTGCTCTGTGAGGCGCGCTGTCTGAGCGACCGAATCCAACTCCATACCGAGATAAGAGATCCTCTGCACAGGGGAGAGTTTGCTCTTTTCCCAGTTGACCTGAAGACCCAACTGGCTGAGGTGCCTGAGGACGAGGTCCCTGTGTTCGCATAGCTGATCTCAAGAGTGTGCTAGTATGAGCCAGTCGTTGAGATAGTTGAGGATGCGAACGCCCTGTTCTCTCATGGGAACAAGGGCCCCTTCCGTGACTTTCGTGAATACACGGGGGGACAGGGACAGCCCGAAGGGTAAGACTTTGTTCTGATATGCTCGACCCTCGAACGCAAAGCGCAGGAACGGCCTGTGTCGAGGAAGAATCGAGACATGAAAGTACGCGTCCTTCAGGTCGATCGCTGCAAACCAATCTTGGGGACGGATGCATTCGAAAATGCGTCTCTGCATGAGTATTTTGAAAGGTAGCTTGTGGAGGCTCCGATTCAAAACTCGCAGATCCAAGATCGGTCGTAACCCACTACCTTTCTTGGGTACAATGAAGTAGGGACTGTAGTGCCCTGACCTCATATCGGCTGGAGGGACCGGCTCTATCGCATCCTTCGCCAGTAGGACTGCGATCTCCGCACGCAAGACATGGGCATCGGCTGCTTTCACAGTAGTGGAGTGGATGGCCCGAAACTTGGGGGGACGCCGGGCGAACTGAATCGCATAGCCGAGCCTGATGGTCCGAATGAGCCAGCGAGACGGACTGGGGAGCGCTAACCAGGCTTTCAGAGACCGTGCAAGTGGGACCAAAGGGACCGTAGGCGTACACGGAGCGGGGCAGCGAGGTGGAATACAGGGACGCGGCTCGGGGGGCTCTCTCTGGGAGGCGGCCCGTAGCGGGGTCTATGTGTGCTGTGCAGCACTTACCTGGTTCCACAGGGCAGGAGGTGCAGGAGGCGGCTCGGTGGCGTTCTCGAACTGCACACTGCTGCTCACTGGCGAGAGAGGAGGCGGATGAGAGTGGTGAGGATTCTGTCCCCCCCACTGCTCTCCGGGTCCCCTTCGGATCCAGAAATGGTAGAAACTGCTCTTTTATTGAAAATTTGGGTACCGCTGGTTTTAAGGCCAGCGGCGGAACACAAACAGAATGAAACAAAAGATTTTCCACCCGGCCCTCTTCCGGGGGAGGGAGCGATGCGGTCATCGTCTCCTGGAGAGCAGTCCCTTCCATCTCCGGGTCGCCCGTCCTAGGGCCGCTTACCTTTGGCTTTGCCGCCCCTCTTGGCGGGGGTCTGGACGGGCGGGGCGCCCTGCCTGCGACTGGCTCCACGGCGCCGTTTAGATGGAGGCTGCTGTTGCTGCGGCGCGGGAGCAGGGGCAGACGCAGGAGGACGCCCCCGGCGACGAGCAGACTGAGGAGCCGCGGGCGGTGGGGTGGAGGCAGCAGCTGACCGCCGCGGCAGGATGTGCCTGATGGCCTCAGTCTGCTTCTGTACAGCCGAAGCCTGCTGGGCAAAGTTCTCGACCGCGTCGCCAAAGAGGCCGGTCTGGGACACGGGGGAGTTAAGGAACCTGAGCTTGTCGGTCTCCTGCATGTCAGCCAGACACAGCCAGAGATGGCGTTCCTGGACCACTAGTGTGGACATCGCACGACCCACTGACTGCGCGGTAACCTTCGTCGCACGAAGCGCGAGGTCCGTCGCGGTGCGAAGTTCTTGGAGAACTTGTGGGTCGTGACCACCCTCGTGCAGGTCCTACAGTGCTTTGGCCTGATGAACCTGCAACAACACCATAGCGTGTATGGCAGAGGCAGCTTCCCCACAGGCCTTGTAAGCCTTGCCGGTTAGGAAGACACGGTTCTCCACGCCAAGTGGAGTTAGGGCACAGTTGCATAGCAACGGCCCGTTCCACTGGTGGAATATGCGTGTATCCCTTAGCTGCCCCGCCATCAAGGGTGGTGAGGGAGGAGGAGCCACCGGAACAGTTTCTGGCAGTGAAAGGTGCCGTCCACGTCCCCGTGAGCTCCTCATGCACCTCCGGGAAGAAAGGCACTGGGGTGGGTTGCTGAGAACCAGCGCGCGCCACCCCGAGATACCAATCGCCCAACCTCGAGGGCTCGAGACACGGTGGAGGGTTCCACACGAGCCCGATCCTGTTGGCGGCCCGGGAAAGCCTGGCCATCTTCTCCGGGTCCGACTCGGGCACTGCTGGCACACCCGAAGGAGGCAGCGGCTCTGAGCCGTCGTCCACAGAGCCGTCTGACCCACCCTCCGATGCAGCGATCGACATCTGGTCGTCGCAGGGAGCGCCGAACGAAACGAACTATCTGTGTCAGCTCTTTTAGGGACTACTCTCACTGGTGCTGAAGCACGCAGGGGAACAGCCTCAGCGATCACAGACGGGAATGTGTACCCGTCTGTGCGCTGGGAGATCTTACCAGCTGTTATAACAGCTTTTGAGCGCTTAGAAGCGTACCTCACCAGCTGTTAAAACAGCTTTTTTTCTTCTTTTTTGCTCAGTTTTAACAAAACAAAAGAAGCGAAGCTGTTCACGCTGCCGTGCTGTCACGCCCAGCACCGGGAAGGAGAGGTCCAGAAAGCTCGTATGGTTTCAAACGATTTAGTAGAGGCATCGAAGTGTTTGGCTCCGAAGCAAAAAGCTAACTGTGCAATCACTCATCTGCTCGTTAAATACCCGCGCTGCGAGGCCGCGCAGCTGATGCAAATGATTGCACGCCAATGTGCATTGGCTTGTTTTAGTTTCACTCGAAGTAGATTGGCCTCTCTAGCGAGATTCCTATTGGTCAGTCATGACCTACGTTGTAGTGACTGACCGATAGGGAACTATGTTATATTGTGAAAATGAAAGCCGAACATTTAATTTAACTATAAATCCTTTTTGAAGTGCAAATGTTGCATGTGAACTTGTCAGCGAAACTATTCCAGGAAAAGGTCAGAGGAAGTGAAAGTGCTCGTATCTGACAGCAGAGACATACTGCAGCTTCAGTTCCAACTAATGTCTCACATTGATGGGCCAAACCAATTCTCATAATTGACAGTGGCAATCCTATGTGTTGTATAGGCTACTCAGACAAATAGTCTTTAGGTGCAGTCACAGGCAAGCTTTTGTGGGCAACAAAAGGTCCACAGTGTTGCGAAGTATGAAGCACAACTCACACACAGAAGTGGCTTTCAAACTAAGCAGCTTTATATTCGTCAGTTTATCTTATCTGCGTGATCAACATGAAACCATTGCGAAATTTGCAAGGGGAAATTTTTCACCCTCAAAAAAAGAATCGCACACCTACTTTAGTCAACCAATCAGAATCAAGCATTTAACTATGGAAGCTTGTTTCCACCACTGAATACAAATTTTTAAAAACTTAATTGTGACTATTCAATTCTGACTTTTTTTGTCGCACTAAGTTTACATCTTTACTTTTCTCAGAATTGCGTGATTGGAATTGCGCAATTGCGAGAAAAAAGAATGAATTGTGAGATAAATTTGTAATTAACTTTTTTTTATTTATTATTCAGTGGCGGAAACAAGCTTCCATTTTTAACAGCCCTGTGGTATAAGAATGATTAATCTATTCATGGTATTTTTAAAAATGACTTAAAAATATATTTAAAAACTCATTTGGAAGTAATGATATACACTCAAATGTATTCTGGATTTAATGTTCAAAAACATATAAAAACAAAAATGATTACATTTCGAAGGCAAAGATGTTTTCCTTTTCTTTATTGTGGAAACTCTTATTTGTCATCGACTCATACAATTTATGAATATTCAATTTATATTATATCTAACATACAACCACTGTTAGGCACTTTTTGTTTAAAAAGCTATATATACACCGGTGGGTTTTGGACCACTTGCATTTCCACTAGTGATCACAAACTTTTGGATCCACTGCACATCAACTCAGGAAACTATTCCACAGGCTATAGAAAGAGTTTTCACATTACCAAATCATTTTCTCCATAAGGAACTAGTTGTAAATGAGACACAATTGTTATTTTACATTGTCATCGGCTGTTTTTCAGACTGACAAACCTATAATATCATACTCCGAGACGAAAATATCATACTCAGAGAATGTGTCCGGACTATGATGACAGCTGTAATTTTCTCTGCAGTTGATACTTGAGAGGGAGCGGGGAGAGGGAACCTGCTTCAGTGAGATAATTTTAGCTCTCTTTCCTGAGATTTGATTCTCTGTCTCTCTTTTTTTAATAGAGACGGTGATTAATCACCAACAGCTTAAATAACGACACCAGTTTTACCTAAGCTGGGGCCGGTGCTGGCTCTGCAAAAACAGCAGTGCCTCTGATCAGTCTCTCCCGCCACGTGAAGAGAATGTGAGATTGAGTGGTGTGGACCTCCTCAAAGCCAGTAATCCCTAATGTAGTTTTGCTATTCCTGCCACCCATCCTATCTCACTGGAGCAGACCCCGGCATCTGCGCCTCCTATTAATGAAATGAAGGGCGAGGTAAAATAGTGTTTAATAGATTCTTCCTTCAGGGAAACGAAAAAGGCTAGCAACAGAGAACTGCTCTGCGTTTGTTCTGCCCTTTTATAATAAATCAGCTTTACTACTTTTAAATGGGCCATATGAAAGTTATTACCCAAAACAACACTTTTTGAAACATAATTTGCCTCTTTAAGGGCACACAATGTTAAATGGTTGAGGACCACAGGTCTAATGTTGAGGAGCACATGGCTAATGTTCTATTTGTGGAACAGCATTACATTAAAAAGAATCATAGATGTCCCTATTGTTCATCTAAAATAAATACTCATTTACTAGTATTAGTAACTATTAACAGCAGTTTCCAGTGATCTAAAGTCGATAGTGCTAAATACAGGTCTAGAAATGGGGTTAAAGGGATAGTTCACCCAAAAATGAAAATTTTGTCATCACTTACCCTCAAGTTGTTCCAAACCTGTATGAGTTTCTTTCTTCTGTTGAACACAAAATAATATATTTTAAATGTTGGTTATCAAACAGTTGACGGTAGCCATTGACTTTCATAGGAGAAAAAAAAATGGAAATCAATGGGGCCCATCAACTGACATTCTATCAAGGATTGACTTGATAAGGTAGTATGTATTGTTCCTGCCTAGTATACAAACAATGTTAAATTTCAATCATTCCATACCCATACCCCCCCCCCCCCACGCCAACCCCCCATATTCCCATGAGCACCGACACTTTATTTTTTTTCCACTTCAAGCACTGTTTACAACATTAAAAAGCTTCTCTCAAAAACTATTTTAAATAGCATTCCACACAGCAGTTTGTAATTTGTTGTGACCACCTGTGAATATATTTTCAATAAGCAAAATGCATTAAATGAAATATGATCTAGTCTGAGGCTAGTTAGGAAGAATTAACTTTGCTACGCAAAATCAGATCACAATGCAACAGAACGATTTATAGGCAATTATATAGTGGAAATGAAGATAAATTGTCATATTCAACAATGGAGCCTTCCCCGATACACATTTCATTTCCCTATATGGGTTGTTATATTCATATGATATGCAATTACTGGAAATGTTTCATCATATCTTTGGCTAATGGTTGGTTAATATCCATTGGCATATTTTTTATGTTCTTCAAAGCAATGTCTCTTACTTTTACAGCGAAAGGAAGAAAGTTATGATGCTGATGATTGATTTTCTTTTTTAAGTAGAAGCAGCAATAAGCTCTAAAACTTTCATTATTTTTTCTGTTTCATGAAGTGAATGATCCTTTTCAAATTTCATTTGTCCTCAATTACACTTTTTATGGTGCGAATGATGATTTGAAATGCCTTGAAGCTCTTGAAGATATCTACTTTATTCAATAACAATGAACATTATTGAATGAAGCAGCTTTCTGCACAGTGATTCAATAACGTTATCCATTTTGTATGACACGTCTAACAACCTTTTAGGTTCTTATTTTGATGTAAAACCAACCACACTTTATAAGGGTAATACACAGACGTTTGTTGGCAGACACTTGTTTTGTCAAACTTTTATCAGCACATTACATTAAAATATCAGACATGTTTTGATGTAGTTTATTCAATCTGTATATATTTTTGTTTGTACACAAATATGCCTCAGTGTAACAAGATTTGGTAATGTATTTTTAATTTTTTTTTTAAAGCCAAAAAAGGCACTTCATGACCCAGTTTGCCAAACCTAAAAACTCAATTGTGAACTGGTAAGTTGAAATAATTTCTATGAAGGTTATAAAGCCTGATGATTTTTTACAGTGCTGATTAAAGTAGTTTAGTAAAGCTCTTACTTTATTGTTGGGAAGAAAAAGAAGAAAAACTCAGCACAAAACAGCCATTTTCAGATGTAATTTGCAATGATGCATTGGCAGTTGTAGAATACCCAGATGCCCTCTAAAATCAGGATGAAACCCGTTGTAATCTTAGCAGTGTGAGAGGGTCTTGAGAGTCATTTCTCATTTATCCAAACGATTCCTTTCCTGGAATGTACTGGATCATTATCCACTTCAAAATGACCACAAGAAAAACACATTTATGACCTAAGCATCTTCCAGCATGGTAATATCTGGATCCTGAAACACTACTGTGGTTGACTGAAGCTTCTTCTCTGATATCAACCTAGTGAATGATCACTATTTTGTTAGGCTTGTCAATCAGCAAGTTTACGTGCACACCAATACGCTGATAAAATATCAGCTTATTGAAATAACCCGTTGGTTTACATGCAAACCAATAACCCTACAACGCGAGTAAACCATGTTTACTTTCAGGCACTTTCAGGCTCTGTCTAATGCTCTCACACTGCCCAAGTAAATCTCACTCCAAATTAAAAAAGCCAACGTGCTGTGCAGACCGTTTGGTGTATGACAGTAAGAATCGTGAGAAAAGCTGTGCTTTCAAGTCGCTCTCATGGTATTTTGATGTCATACGCCATTCGGTCGGTGCAGGACCGCATGAAGTCGAATACAGGGATTGACAAGGTATGGGTTTTAATTAAACCAATGAAGACCTGCAACCTCTTGATTGGATCAGTCTGTACCAATCACATTTCCCCCACACTGTGCAAGGTCTGTAGAAGTTGCTGACCCCTAACTTCGTGACGTTCACCGAAGATGTTTAGGTGGCATTGTGAAACGTAGTGTTTGTGCACACAAAGCAGATTTACACATCTAAGATAATTACTATTTATTTGTGTTGTTAATTTTACCCTTTAATAAAAATAACAGCATTAGTTGAGAGATTTTTCCTTGAGAAAAATTAACAATTAGCTACTATACCTGATATTTATCCAAATGAATTGATATTGAATCGAGATCGTAATCGTATCGCAAGCTTATGAATTGACATCATGAAATTTGTGTCAAACACTAATAAAAATAGTTGGCAACCAGTTATTGTACAATGTAAACATTGTAACATGTTGTCACTAAACTTAATTAAATTTTGTTTAGTTACCAAATGGTTTGAAATACACTTATTGTAAAGCAAAGTTTTTTTGTGCTTTTTTTTTTTAACAGTGACAGTGAGTCCCCATGAGTCAGTGTGCATTCAGGTTGAAGTACACACCGGGATAGAAACACACACACACACACACACACACACACACACACACACACACACACACACACACACACACACACACACACACAGTCAGGATGCTACATCTGTAACTGCGTGAGAGGATAATATCAGGGTTGCCAACTTGTAAGTTTAGCTTGGAGTGAGAATTATGGAAGGGCCATAATCCCCACTCCAAGCTAAACTCAAAAATTGGCAACCCTGATATTATCCTCTTGTGCAGGTACAGATGCAGAATCGTCGTGACTGTGGCACTTCTACACGAGATGAGAACACATTTTTACAGCTTCTTAGTTCAAGAAAGAGTCAGAGTTTGTGATATATTTCCTCTTCCCCTAAAGTGAAATGCTTAAATCTACAATAAGGGCGATTTCCTGTCACATATCACACTTCAGTGCACTTCACACTTCACACTCAGGTTAATGTTTTTACATGCTGGGAGAAATTGGTGTAAGGAGCAAAAATCTAGCTTTGTTAATCGGTTTAAGCTTAAGCCATTTATTTACCGTACTACCGTTTATTTACCGTACTAAGCCGAGGCCGGAGGCGCGAGTGCTAATGAGCATTGGTCTCGAGTCTCACGGAGGAGCTCCGGGGGGATATAAGGAGTGACGACAGTGAAGGATGAGAGAGGACCAGGATTTGTTATGTTTAATGCTGCAGTCGTCCGTGAGGTGCTGCCACTTTACTTTTGTTTTGTTGATTGTTTATTTTATGATTAAAGTTACGTTGATCATTTGCTGGTTCCCGCCTCCTCCTTCCCTGAGGCTTTAATATTGTTACACTGGTGTCGAAACCCCGGAGGAAGGAGGAACGTGCTGTAAAAGAGCCCTCGCCGCTTAGTATGTCTCCTGTGTGTTGGGAATGCTGTACGCAGTGCCAGTCATATAGATTGAGCCATGTCACTGTGTCTGGACAGGAGGCTGGCAGGACAAATGACCATCCAAGATCTGGCTGCCCTCAAGCGACCACATTAGAGAAGAACTGGCATAACATTACAAAATGGAGATGTGACCCTTTCACGTCGGCCAACAATTAATCAGTTCCTTCTGTAGAAACTGGATCATATCGAACAACTGCAGATTCAGAGACTCATGTGGCATTATGCAGCAGAGGTCTACATGAGGTGGATATGCAAGATTCCGAAGAACTAAAGAGTTGCTCGTAACTTAAGTATTATAAGTAAGAGATGAATACTTTTACCATTTCATTTTGTCAGGTTAATCATACAGCTTTCTGTTTTTTGTTGGAAATAAATTACAGACTTGTGCAGTAGATTCCAATCAACTGGTTTGTTGTTGTCATATGAGAAAATTAAATAGAGTACAGTGCAGGATGTTCAGAGTTATGACTCACCTGGACAGGCGGCATGAATACAGATGGGGAATTAGCTGCTCTCTGATAGCTGCTCTGACATATTGTCACCGAGCGTGTGTCTTTTACACCAATATGCAATGTCAGCATGTTCTGGCACTAAACTGCAGAGGCCTCAGACAAGGAGACCTCGTTTAGATCTGTGTGGTAGTGACCCCTTCATGACTGTAGATATTTCAGCCCTCATTGAAGGAAGGGAGAGAGGAACAGCAAGCGAGAACTTCCTTTCATAGATTTACATTTATTAAAGATTCAGTAATGCTTATATAATATTTATGGAGCCACTTTTCTGGTGTCATGCTAAGTTTGGTATTTATTACTCACCCACTGAGTTCATAATTCACACTCAAATTCATTAAACCGGCAACAAAACAACTGAACCATCACACCCTATAGGGCTAAAGAGAATTTGGAAGAATGAAATATGTTCTTCATGTTGTGTGATTTTGCAACTTTAAAGTGATAGTTCACCCAAAAATTACAATTCTGTTATTAATTACTCTCCCCCTCATGCCATTCTAACCCGTAAGACTTTTGTTCATCTTCGGAACACAAATGAAGATATTTTTTATGAAATCTGAGACCTTTCTGTTCCACCATTGACAGATATACAACTATTACTTTGATGCTTCAAGTTCATAAAGAGACCGTAAAACGAATTAATTGAGCTGTTTAGTCCAAATTTTCAGAAAAAAATATGATTTGAATGTTGAACAGATTGAATTTAGGCTTTTATTCACTTATAATCATTCATCAACTCACGTGTCAGTTATGGTAAACAGAAGCTCAAGCATGTTTGCTTGACGCTTGAGAACCAATGAGATTCATTCTCGTGTGTCACGCAGCACGTTTGAGCTTCAGCAAGAGGTTTGTTTGAATAAAAGCCTCAATTTAATCTGTCTCTTCAGAAAATTTGGGATAAACCGCCCGATTCATATGGATTAGTTTTACGATCTCTTTTTGAAGTGTCAAATTGGTAGTTGTGTAGGCTTCCAATGGAGAATACGTAAAGCTCTCAAATTTCATCAAAAATATTTTCATTTGTGTACCGAAGATGAATGAAAGTCTTACGGGTTTATAACGACATCAGGGCGAGTAATTTATGACAGAATTTTCATTTTGGGGTGAACTATCCCTTTAATAAAAACTTAACTATAAAACATGCATTGTATTCAGAATAGCATTCATACTGTGTATCAGTGCCAGATGGTGCTTTTAAAGAGTGGAATCAAAATGTCACTTTTTAATGGTAAAATATGATTGATTATATGCTAATATATACATTTGTGTCTGCAGTGTTGCTCCTAAAAGCTGCTTCTCAGACTATGACGAATGTGGGAATTATGTAACAATTTATTGGTTCATGTAAATTAGTTACTGGGATGCATTTTTTTAAATTAAATTTAAGGAAATCTGGACTGTGCATATATCCTACAATGCAATTTGGAATGTGAATATCAACCAGAGGAATATTTAGGGCCCGAGCAGCACCGATGGTGAGAGGACCCTATTGGAATTGCTCCGTATATTATTATTATATTTGATTGAAATGGCAAAAATCTTTTGAACAAAACCTGGATAAATAATACCAATTAATCATTTTAAATATGCAACGTGGTTTGGTCATATGACAACAGTGTAGCATATTGCTTACACTTTTAATTGTGCATTTTCCATACTGTTTTACATATCTACAAAAGACAGTGGGCAGTATAGATGGGAGAAGATGCCTCTCATCAGAAAAACTTCTCATTCTCAGTGGATAAAATAACTTCATGTCCTATTTTTTTATCTGGTTAAATATTGTTTTACAACATCAAATTGAAAAATTGTGTCATGTTAACTTCCTTCAGCCTTATTTTCCTCCAGATTAGAGCACATATTGGTCTCTCTGTAGGTCTTAGGGTGATTTTCTTTGTCTTTCTATTTTGGGATCAGTGGAATTCATTCTGAATGATGGCCAGATGGGCTGAATTATGCTTACAGTTCGGATCAGGTTACTGCTGCATTAATGTTGCATATCGCAGCGAGTACAGATGGAGAGTGGATTATTATGGTCGGTCAAATCTCTCAAAGCCACTGTTATTCAGTGACAAGGCAATATTTCATTTTACATGGATTTGCTTGCATAGGCTTTCATTTCACTGCCGAATGTATGCACTTTAATAGCACTTTGGTATACAATGAAATTGCATGGAATTGTTATGATGTCAAGCATGCCTTGTATTCTTCTTAATCAAGGAATGTTCTGCACTCTCACAACATTAGCTGTTCAAAAGATAGCATCCCAGCCAATTCTGTCACAATATAGCGAGACAAAAATAATCCTGATGGCAGCAGAGCGCAACATGACTCACACTTCTCCAATTTTATCGTTTCAAGTTCCCAGCCAAAATGAAAAATGTGTCATTGTTTACTTGGCTTCATGTTGTTAGTTTAAACAAATCTTCACTTATTGAGATAAATAAAAGATTAACCAATTTGACACAGACAAAAACCATGTTGTAGAAGCACAAGGCTCATGAACAGCCAACATGGTCTGGAAGCTCACTTCAGGTGCTCGACTTCACATCGGCAGCCAAACTGAATGTTTACCAAAAAGGACAAATTTTTACTCTAACACTAAAGCCACGGTCACACTAGAATTTGAGCATTCAAAATTTCTTTTTACACGGCAACGGTCATAATATGACGTCACTCTCTGCAGCTTCTTTATTCTAAACATAAATTGAATATAACAAATAGTAATTCAATCAAAATGTAAAGATATACAATCTACTCGACTTCACTGTAAAAATAGTTCTTTTACATTTAGCCAAGAGATCATGCCATAACACATCGATCTACTGGTCACGTAATGCAAATTCACTGGTCAGAGTTCACCAAACTTGAACTTTAGAACACAGCGAAATGTGATATATATAGCAAATATAGTGTAATTATTTCCCAAAGAAACAATTAAACAGACAGGTATCAAGTACTCAAATTTTATTCCCAAAACAATTTCCTTGCTCAATGCTGAGAGGATTTGGTTGATTTGACCAAATTAGATGCAAAGTGTCAAAGCATAGTGTTCATTTCCACATCGACAGCTGTTGAGAAACTATTGCATCAGGAATGTTTTCAGCAAGACGTAAATTACGTCTAAGCATAAAAAAAAAACTAAAGTCGCTTGAATCTGCTGATATGATTTACATCCTTACTCAATTCGTAGATCTTTCCATTACAAAGCCTGTTACTCTGCTGAGATTTAATTTACAAAACTTCATAGCTAGTTTAGATGATGGTGAATTTAGTTTCTGGCTCCCTGAAGCACATTCCCTAATGTGTCATTAGTCTCGATAGAAGAGTGAATGCGAGATGACAGCTGTACAAATGCTTTACACTGCATTACCACAAACTAGAAGCAAGGCAGTTTTCTGCGGTCTGGATACAATAAGAGCTAGTAGCCTCTAAACAATATGTGAAGCATTGGGAATACAGCTGCAGAAACACATTGAAGAAAGGAAGAACTCTTTAAGTAGGCTTAGTATGCATGAATCTCAGGGGAAACAAAAAGAGAAAACAATCCAATGACAGCATAAAGTGGTTATGTCCTCGTGTAGCATTAAAATGAGTTTAAAGTGATCTTTTCCAAATAACAAAAGATACAATTTTTATACGTGACAGTCTATCCGCTGTCACGTATTAAAAAAAAAACAGCTTTAATGTATTTTATCAAAATAAAACCTTCTAATTGTTTGTTTCATGGAAGAATGTAAATCATACATTTTTGGAATGTCATGAGAGTGTTTCGGGCTGTTTTATGTTTATTTATTTATTTTTTAATTAAAATATTAATTGCTTAGAATTTAATATTTTATTCTTGGATGCATGTTTCTGCCTTAGAGCAAAAAAAAAGTTTATTGTGACTCAATAATTGCCATTTTATTTCTTGTAATCACTGTTTATATCTGACAAATGCAACTTTTAATCTCACTGTTAATCTCTTCTTTTATTATCGCATTTTATTTAACACTGTGACTTTATTAGTTTAACTTTAATCTTAATCTCACAGTTGCTTAATTAATGTTTTATGTTTATCTTTGTGCTGTTCTCAACAACAAGAAATAAGACACCATTTCACATTATATTTAACATGTCACCACTTTGTTCTCACATTGTAATATAACTACAAAATACCACAAAAACAGAGGTATTTGTCCTCCCTATATCAGAATGAACTGTTAAAGGAATATTACAGGGTAATTCAAGCGAAGCTCAATTGGCAGCATTATGTAGATTAACACAAAAATAATTTTGACTCTGTTGCTGTGAGGCACTTTCAATTAATATATGTAAATGGGCCCAATTTTGGGAGGATTTGAAAGTAGAAATGTGAAGCTTATTTTTTTCATAAAAGCACTTACTGTGCATTAATACTTTGGTGTATTGTTTTACATTTGTTTTAGGGGTTTAGTAATTATGGCTTTGCGGTTTAGATTAGATATATTAGATATATAAACAGAAAAACACTAAAATCATGACTTCCATTATAATTGCCTCACTGTAACCCAGATTGTGTCCCTTTTAAAGAAAAGTGTTGATTGGGCTTTACTTCCAGTAAACCCAGAATATTCTGTCACCTTCTTCATCAACTTTTAGGATTTCTAATAACGCATTTTTTTGATATTGTTCATTGGCTGTCTTGTAATCTTTACAAATCTGATATAAAGGATTTTTTTTCTAACCCTTTCCCCCCTAATGTTTCAATCATGGATTAGAAAGCTATAATATGATACCAACATCTATAAGAAACATAAAAGTTGTAACAATTGTATTGTATTTTTTATTATTGTATTGTAACAACTCCCCCCGTTTTGTGTTCAAGGACTCTTATGTCGAAGTGTATTTTCTGTTTCTATTGTTCTGCTGTTCCACTTCGTGTTTACCTTGCTTCCTTGGTTGTGTTCGAAGTCTTAAAAATGCTGCCTTCGGAAGATGCATGGAAAGGTAGGAATGCATCAAGGCATGTCCAAATTCACTTCCTGTCTCCTGAGATACCTTCATCTGATGGATTTTTGAAGGCAGCATAGATGTATCCTTTGATATCCCACAATCCTGTGCTTTCCATTCTGTGACAGTTAAGCTAAAGATGGCGTATGAAAGTTGCGTTTGTTGTCAGTTTGTGTGTAAATGTATGTTTTTGTCCAACATTATCAACTTTTGGTGTAATTTCTAGCAAGAAATTACTATTGTAGTAATTAAATATTCGCTTAGTTTTCACCAAATTTTGCTGTAGAACATTGGACCGTAACACTGCCTCAGAAGTCTGTCCAAAATCGTGAGATGCCTTCATGTGCAAACGCTGCCTGCAAAGTCATTGCTTGATAGGACAGGGGCAACAAGTCAGTTGCCTAAATTTTCGGACTCAGCCCTTAGCTCCCTTGTTTGTTGCCATAGTAATTCATTACTCTCACCTGTTCCTTGTTAGCCCCTTGTTATCTGATCTATCTATCCCGATGACTGCGTCCAAAATTGCATACTCTGAGTAGGTACTAGTAATTACTTCACGAACACTAAAAAGTGTGTTCTATATAGAATGAGTGTGTGTAGTATGAATTTAATCTGGACGTACTACATTTGCCATGTTGTCATTATCATGTGACCTACCATCGTCAGTGCCATTCACAAATCCTATCTATAGCCTCCTGAGACCCAGAAAACAACTTTTTTCTAATTTAGTTTTTTTTTCATGTCATCACATTGTTTAGAGCATAAGAAACAAATGGTAAAAAAAAACATTTTTGAAAAATTATATTTTATTCATATGTTATGCTATGTCCTCTGTAGTGAAAACCAGGACTCAGTTGTTAAAATAATGAAATGAAAATTATATGTGTAGGCAAAAACAATGGGGTTTTTTTTCAATCACCAATACATTTTGGGGTTTCAGGATTTTTTTAAACCAAAATTTGTATAAAGATGATTCTCAACTATGTTATGAAAGATATAACGGAATTAATTGATACACCATTTTACTTTATGCAATATGTGGGTAAAATGGGCATAAATTGATATTCCCATTCATTGCAATGTATCTATACACTGTATCAAATTTGCACATTAATGTGTTCTTGGAGCAACATTTAATGAAAAAAAGAAGTGTAAGAATTGGAGTATTTGAACTGAATTGAACTGTAATAGAATTGAACTGTAATAATTAGCAACATTTTAATAATAATATCTAATATTTCATAGGAATATTGATGTATAATTTATTTACATATTCACTTGTTGTGTCTCCAAAAATGCCTGATAAACATGATTTAAGTCCTGGAGAAATCAATGCCCTGTTCTGTAACAGAAAGTCATTTTTTAAATTTGAAACCCCGTAACGTTTTCCTGAGATGTTGGTTGATGAAATATAATTTGAAAAGTAGTTCGATTTAAATTATAATTACAATATATTATCATATTTCCATAAGAGTGCTATTTGATTACTAAATTAATGTCAGACATTTTTAAAGACCAAGGAGAAGTTGTTTTCAGGGTGAAACCTCCAAACATTTGGTATCTCTGTAAAGGCCTGAATGTGCTCTTTACAGGACAGCCAGAGTAACACTGTGACATGCTTGGTGTCAGAAAATTACACTAAAATATAATGTCCACTACAGTGGACAAAAGTCTATTCCTGGGTCCCAGGAGGATAGGAGAGTAAAGTGTCCATTGTATGTGCACTTCAGAATCTTGCCGGAAGAAGTAGGTCATCCGGGTACTTTTTGCCTAGTCTTTTATGAGTACTGTGAGAATTCTGACTTCCCTCTTTTGTCACTTACTGTTTTTCGCCTACTATAGGGAACTATGCAGTAGTAGGGATTTCGGATGCAGCCACTGTCTTTCAGTAGTTTGTTGTCGTTGTTGTCTTTGCATGTTTGTAAAGCTGTTGCGTTCTCCTTCCCTGTCTAATTATCTTGCTCCCGTTCCTTGTTTGGATTTTGTTCCTGCTCGATGACGGGATGAGAGCATAAAGCGAGTCAGATTCAAACCTGCGCCCCCATTAGCACAATCGCTCTAATGTGCAAAGAGAACATGCTCTATGCTCCAACAGAAATCATAATCATATTTAATTAAGTATGATGCTTATTGGTCCATAGATCAGCAATCCATCTCAATTAGCCATAGAAACATTTTATCTTTGTTATTTCTGACACGCAGAATTTCAAGGGAGAAAACATCATCTATTATTCAGCTTTGAGATTATTAGACTCTAAACATATGCAAAACGGAGGTGTTTGTTTGGCTGGTGAAAAAAGGGTCCCTGAATGAAATGAACATTTTAATTACAGAGAAAAACAACAGGGGGCATCTTTTTTTTCTCCCTTCTTCGATATGTCAATGAGTCACCTCTCCTCCATTTTCTTGTTCCCTCTGTTCTGCTTGAACAAATAGCAGCTGCACACAACTGTTTAAAGAGGAAACCTCATAAGGCATATTCTGGAAGAATATCAGCTGCTGGAGAGAGAGTTTTTAGATATTGTGATTCAGAGTGAGACCGCTTCAAACAGGAAACTGATCCTTTGAGATGTTTCGTAAAGGCTTAAAGCCATCTGACTAAAACTATATACCATAAATACTTGCAATTCCAAGTACAAAACGCATCTTACATTCAACATCCCAATATATCAAATATACAGCATTCAGATTCTGCTCATATTCTTTTTCTGCAGGCATAGTTAATTCGAATCATAATTTAAGCCAAGTTTTTGCACACGCAACACATCACTGTCATTTTCCTACCCGACTGTGATCATGCATTTTATCAATTTGCACAGAATTGGAGAGAAAATATGGAAAAGAGGGCCTCCTGGCATCCTTACAGTACATCTGCCACGTGTTTTCGTTGATCAGACCAGATCCCAGATGTAAATGCGGACCATGATCGGATCACTGTGTTTTCATGCACTATTTGTTGTCATTCTTAATGAATCCAATCCAATTTTAAATTATGAAAGTTCTGTTTATCCGCCTTATTTTGCAAAATGGAAGTTATTAAGCTATGAATGTCCGATACTCCCGATTCATTACCCACTATAGGTAAATAACTAGAATATTAACAAAGCACAGTACATGGTAAAACTAATTGCGCTACAAACCAATGTGTTTATAATTATGAGAATAGGTTAAAATAATATAGTAGGAAATAACAGTTTACAATATCTAGCAGCATAACAAGCTGTTCTGTGCTGCTAAAAATAACAGGAAGTGGATGACACCGCAAACCAGACACATTCAATTTACAAATTGCCATGCCTGCTCTTATGTTAAAAATAAAATTTCACATATTAGTTTACATGTCCATTACTTATATTCTGAACAAGATATGGTTACACATTACAATAAGGTCCCATTAGTGATCAATATTTAATCCATTAAAGAATTAGCTCACTTCAGAATTGAAATTTCCTGATAATTTACTCACCCCCACGTCATCCAAGATGACTTTCTTTCTTCAGTCGAAAATAAATGAAGGTTTATGAGGATTATTTTTCTCCATATAGTGGACTTATTGTGGTCCAAATTGCAGTTTCAAAGGGCTCTACACGATCCCAGCCGAGGAATAAGGGTCTTATCTAGCGAAATCATCTGTCATTTTCAAAAAAAAAATATATACTGTATACTTTTAACCACAAATGCTCGTCTTGCACAAGCACTGCGATGCGCCACACATTACGTAATCACGTTGAATTTCAGTTCAGTCTCCAAAGTCACACCTCCTCAGAAACACGCTCACAGCAGATTCTGCAAACTACCTCATATCTCAAAGAACATAACATTGCAATAGTATTGAACTTACAGAGCCATAATTTTTATCACCTGACTGCAGCAGTTTATTTTGCCATTGATAGTGTTGCCAGAAAAACGTCTCGGTTACGTATGTAACCCTCGTTCCCTGAGTAGGGAACGGAGACGTAACGTCGGATGACGACGAATGGGGTTTCGCTTAGAAAGCCTGTCAGCTTCGAGTATTACAAAACGAGCCAATGGCAAAGAAATGCCATGGGTCTGCGGAATTTGCATAACGTAACTCCGCCCCACCTCGTGGGTATAAAAGGAGGACGCTGGCAACATGCAGTTATGTTTTATCGCTGAGGAGCCAAGACTGAACTCGGGCGATCCCCGCGAACAGCGGAAGTGGCAGGAAGACGTAACGTCTCCGTTCCCTACTCAGGGAACGAGGGTTACATACGTAACCGAGACGTTCCCTTTCGTTGTCACTCCGAGTTACGTCGGATGACGACGAATGGGGTTACCAGTCAAATCACGCCACCTTCACAGCTGTCTTCCAGCGCCCTGCGAAAAATCTGAGCCCTCGGGATCTTAGGACGAAGGACTCCTACTTAACACAGGAATACCAAGGTACACTGGGAAGCATATCCCAAGCTTTTAAGGGGAAATATGCAATTATCACCAACCCAGTGGGGGGGGCATTTGAAAATACACATATGACCTGATAGTAACATATGGAGAAACTCTGAGGTGTCCAGCCGCAGGTGGAATATTTCAACCTCAGGGGTGGCAAGGTGGCTTGCCGAGGGAAAGACACATGCTCAAAGAGGCTTACAGTGGAAATACACATGTGGGGGTAGCTCAGGGGAGGTACCATGCACACGGAGGCACCTAGCCGACGCCCAGGCAATAGACACTGGCGCTAGCATCAGGGGTGCTGGAGGAACTCAGGGCTTTCGGAGAAGCTCACCTGAGCAGAATATCGCACGTATCCAGTCCGCGGAGTGGAATGGCGAGCAAGCGAAGACACCTGAGCGGGTCCGGAACTAGCTGTTTGAAGCGAGAACACGAGAGGACACTGGCTCCACTCGGAGATTATAGAATCTGGCGAATGTGTTCGGTGTCGCCCAGCCTGCAGCTCTGCAGATGTCTGCCAGCGAGGCGCCATGCGCCAGCGCCCAGGAGGATGCCACACTCCGGGTGGAGTGGGCGGTCACACCAAGGGGGCACGGTCGACCTTGCTGCTGGTAAGCCAAAGCAATGGTGTCCACGATCCAGTGAGACAACCTCTGCTTTGAGAGAGCCTTTCCCTTCAGCTTCCCACCATAACAGACAAAGAGCTGGTCTGAGGTCCTGAAACACTGCGTCCTGTCTACATAAGCGCGGAGAGCGCGTACTGGACAGAGCAGTGCCAAGGCTGGGTCTGCCTCCTCCGAGGGCAGCGCTTGCAGGTTCACCACCTGGTCCCGGAAGGGAGTGGTAGGAACCTTGGGCACATATCCAGGCCGGGGTCTCAGGATCACGTGAGAACCGGCCGGCCCGAACTCTAGGCACGCTTCGTCAACGGAGAATGCGTGCAGGTCCCCGACCCTCTTGAGAGAAGCCAATGCAATCAGGAGCGCTGTCTTCATCGACAGGAACTTAAGCTCCACTGATTGCAAAGGCTCAAAGGGAGCACTCCGCAGGGCACTTAGAACCACTGAGAGGTCCCAAGAGGGAACGAGAGGAGAGCGAGGAGGATTCAGTCTCCTCGCCCCCCTCAGGAACCTGACGATCAGGTCGTGCTTCCCTATGGACTTACCTTCCACTAAGTCGTGGTGAGCGGCAATAGCGGCAACATAAACTTTGAGGGTGGAGGGAGACAGCCTTCGCTCCAACCCATCTTGAAGGAAGGAAAGCACGAGACTGATCGAACAACTCCGGGGATCTTCTCGGCGAGAAGAGCACCAATTGACGAATAGGTTCCACTTCAACGCGTAGGCATGTCTCGTGGACGACGCTCTAGCGGAAGTGATGGTAGCCACCACCGCAGGTGGTAGGGTACTCAAACCTGTCTCGTCCCGTCGAGGAGCCACACGTGGAGGTTCCACAGATCGGGACGAGGGTGCCATAGAATGCCCCGTCCCTGAGAAAGGAGGTCCTTCCTCAGAGGAATTGGCCAAGGAGGTGCTGTCGCGAGGAGCACTAGTTCGGGGAACCAAGTCCGGGTGGGCCAGTACGGCGCGACCAAAAGGACTTGCTCCTCGTCCTCCCTGACCTTGCGCAGGAGCTGCGCAAGAAGGCTCACTGGGGGAAACGCATACTTGCGGCCCCGCGGCCAGCTGTGCGCCAGTGCATCCGTGCCGAGCGTGCCCTCGGTCAGAGAATAAAACTGGGCGCAATGGGATGAGTCGCGGGAGGCAAACAGATCTATCTGTGCGTCGCCAAACTGGTCCCAAATCAGCTGGACCGACTGGGGATGGAGTCGCCATTCTCCAGGGAGGGGCTGAAGCCGTGACAGCTCGTCGGCAGCACGGTTCAGGGCTCCGGGAATGTGAATAGCACGAAGGGACCTCAGATGCTTCTGACTCCATAGGAGGAGGTGGCGAGCGAGTTGCGACATACGGCGGGAGCGTAGACCACCTTGATGGTTGATGTACGCTACTGTGGCGGTATTGTCTGATCGGACTAGTACGTGTTGACCCATGAGCAGCGCTCGGAAGCGGTGCAGAGCAAGGCGTACTGCCAGCAACTCGAGGCAATTCACATGCCATAGGCGGCAGGGTCCTGTCCAGGAGCCCGCGGCAGCATGACCATTGCACATGGCGCCCCAGCCCGTGGTGGAGGCATCTGTTGATACAACAACATGCCTCGACGCTCGTTCCAGGGGGACACCAGCCCTGAGAAAACTGAGGTTCAACCACGGGGTGAAGGTCTGACGGCAGCTCGAAGTCACTGGAACTCGGAGCTTGCCTTGTTGCCATGCCCACCTCGGGACTCGGTCGCGAAGCCAAAGCTGAAGCGGTCTCATATGAAGCAATCCGAGCGGCGTGACCGCGGCTGCAGATGCCATATGCCCCAGGAGCCTCTGAAAAAGTTTCAGTGGAACCGCTTTCTTGCCCTGTATTTGTCTCAGACAAGTCAGCAGTGACTGCGCGCGCTCGCTCGTAAGCTGCGCGGACATGGCGACCGAGTCGATGTCCATACCGAGAAAAGAGATCCTCTGCACGGGGCAAAGTTTGCTCTTCTCCCAGTTGACCCGAAGGCCCAGACGGGCTAAGTGCCGGAGCACAAGGTCCCTGTGTTCGCAAACCTGGTCTCGAGAGTGAGCTATAATCAGCCAGTCGTCGAGATAGTTCAGGATGCGAACCCCGTGAACCCGAAGGGGAACAAGGGCTGCCTCGACGACCTTCGTGAAGACGCGAGGGGACAGGGCCAGCCCGAACGGGAGAACCGCGTACTGATATGCCTGTCCCTCGAAAGCAAACCGGAGGAACGGTCTGTGACGAGGGAGAATGGAGACATGAAAGTAGGCGTCCTTCAGGTCGATCGCTGCAAACCAATCCTGGGGCCGCACACACTCGAAAATGCGTTTGGCGGTGAGCATTTTGAACGGCATCCTGTAAAGGGAGCGATTCAATACTCGCAGGTCCAGGATCGGTCGTAACCCACCGGTTTTCTTGGGGACAATGAAGTAAGGGCTGTAGAAGCCGGACCTCATCTCGGCTGGAGGGACAGTCTCGATTGCACCCTTCGCCAGCAGAGTGGCAATCTCTGCTCGCATGATCGGGGCGTTGCCACCGACCAAAGTGGAGCGGACTCCCCTGTATCGGGGAGGAGACCGTGCGAACTGAATCGCATAGCCGAACCGGATGGTGCGGGCGACCCAGCGGGACAGTTGGGGAAGCTCTAGCCAGGCTTCCAGGAACTGTACCAGCGGGGTATGCGGACCACCGGCGTCCCCCCGGAGGGGCAGCGAAGCGGAGTAACTGGCCCGGACGTGGACGGCATAGCGATCCGGTGTGGGGGCGCAGTTAAGCTCCGCGCCCTGACAGAGGAGGCCAGGGAAGGACCAGCGTTCCACGGGGGCCTGCTCTGCCAGGGGTCTGGCGACAGAGTGGGACAGGGACGAAACGGCCCGTGGGCGGCACGCCGTGTCAACCGACTCTGGGACAGAGGGGGACGAGGAGAGCACGGCTGGTGGGCGGCGCTCTGGGTCGTCCGAGAACTCTGTGTGCTCAGGGATGAGAGGTTTGTTTCTGTCTTTAACCACATTAGGGTGCTGCCCACCCGTGGGTGAGCAGCGGGGAGTGGAGAACAAAGGATTCTCCCCCGGCCCTCCACCGGGGGAAGGAGTGGCCCTGCTACCATCTCCTGTGAAACAGACATCATCCCTGAGCAGCCCGTCTCAGGAGCGCCGCTTAACCCGGCGCTTGGCGGGGGGCGGGGCTGGAGAGGGCTGGGGCGCCTTCCTGCGGCTTCCTCCGCGCGTCGGCCCGGGTGGAGGCTGCTGCTTGGGCTTAGCGGGAGGGGCGGGAGCTTTAGGAGGGCGCCCTCGGCGGGAAGCAGGCTGAGGCGTCTGCCCGACCGACGACGAGGCAGCAGCGGGTCGGCGGGGCAGAATATGTTTAATGGCCTCAGTCTGCTTCTGTGCAGTTGAAAACTGTTGGGCAAAATCTTCAACTGCGCCGCCGAAGAGGCCGGCCTGGGACAGGGGCGCATCGAGCAGACGAGTCCGCTCGGAATCCCGCATGTCAGCCAGGTTCAGCCACAGGTGTCTCTCCTGGACCACCGCGGTGGACATCACCAGACCCAGGGAGCGTGAGGCTACCTTCGTCGCCCGGAGAGCGAGGTCGGTTGCGGCACGCAGCTCATTGAAGAGCCCTGGGTCTGCCCTGCCCTCGTGCATGTTTCTGAGCATCTGGGCCTGGTAGACCTGCAGAGTGGCCATAGCATGCAAAGAGGTAGCCGCCTGTCCCGCCGCTCTGTAAGACTTCGCCACCAGGGTAGACGAAAATCTACAGGCCTTGGATGGGTGCTTAGGCTCGCCCCGAGAAGAAGCACTCTGAGGACACAGTTGCATCGCAACAGAGCGTTCAACCGGGGGAAGCCCAGTGTACCCACGGGCGGCCGCCTCATCGAGGGGAGGAAAGGCGGATGGGATCAGCGAGCGGTCCCGAGAAGACAGGGGGGTCTTCCAGGACTTCGAGATCTCATCATGCACGTCCGGGAAGAATGGTATTGGGGTTTGCCGTGGACCACGGGGGTCGGCAGCCTTACCCAAAAACCAATCGTCCAGCCGCGAGCGCTCGGGACAGGGTGGAGGCCTCCACTCTAAACCAATGCTCGCGGCTGCCCGGGAAAGCATGGCCGTCATTTCCGGATCCGAATCAGGCACAGCCATATGCACACCGGAAGGTGGCAGCTGCGCTGAATCTTCACTTCCGGAAGAATCAAGCCCACCTTGTGATGCTGCTACAGACATGGCATCTTCCTCTGTAGCTTCAACCGAAACCCGCGGGGCACCCGAAGGTCCCGCGAGAATCGGAGGCTCACTAGCGGGCACCGTCACTGAGGAGGGGGGCTGGGGTCGCGGACACATAGTCGGCGCCTGGTTCCAGACCGTTACCCTCAGGTCACCCTGGCCACCAGCCGAAGTAGTACTCCTCGGGGGAGCACTAGATCGGGGTGTGGATGAGGGGACTCTCACTCTTGCGAGTTCACTGAGTCTCGACCTTAGTGACGCGATGGTCATGTTCCCGCAGAGAGAACATGACTCATCCACGAGCGCTGCTCTAGCGTGATCCATGCCCAAACACACCAAGCAGCGCTCGTGCCCATCAGAGTCAGACACATATCTGCCGCAACCAGAAGTGCACGGGCGAGGCATCTTTAAAAAGACGTGCCGCGTGCAAGCTCTTTTAGTGAGAAGAGAAACACTCTGATGTCGAGGCGGCCGGGGAGACACGCACTCTCTGGCAAAATCACTGCACAGATCAGCAGGAAGCGCGCGCTCGCTGGAATCGCCCACAACACCAACACCAGAGGAACTCGTTTGTGAAAAGCTGACGAAATCAGAGATGGCTTTAGGAGTGAAGAGGACTTCTTGGCTCCGAAGCGAAAACATAACTGCATGTTGCCAGCGTCCTCCTTTTATACCCACGAGGTGGGGCGGAGTTACGTTATGCAAATTCCGCAGACCCATGGCATTTCTTTGCCATTGGCTCGTTTTGTAATACTCGAAGCTGACAGGCTTTCTAAGCGAAACCCCATTCGTCGTCATCCGACGTAACTCGGAGTGACAACGAAAGGGAACCAATGTTTCAACTGTGACATCTAGTCAAATTGCAACATACAGAGTCACATTGTAAGTTATAGTTGCAATTATTAAAAAGTTACAATTGTGGAGTAGAGGTCTGCATTCCCGTAGGAACCGCGAGACCCAAATTCTGTTTATGCATGGATGTTAAAAATAAAAATTAGCATATTGTGATAAAGTTCATTATTTTCCATAATGTAATGATAAAAATTAAACTTTCACATGTTTTAGATTCATTGCACACCAACTGAAATATTTCAGGTGTTTTATTGTTTTAATACTGATGATTTTGGCATACAGCTCATGAAAACTCAAAATTCCTGTCTCAAAACATTAGCATATCACGAAAAGGTTCTCTAAACGAGCTATTAACCTAATCATCTGAATCAACTAATTAACTCTAAACACCTGCAAAAGATTCCTGAGGCTTTTAAAAACTCCCAGCCTGTTTCCTTACTCAAAACCGCAATCATGGGTAAGACTGCCGACCTGACTGCTGTCCAGAAGGCCATCATTGACACCCTCAAGCAAGAGGGTAAGACACAGAAAGAAATTTCTGAACAAATAGGCTGTTCCCAGAGTGCTGTATCAAGGCACCTCAGTGGGAAGTCTGTGGGAAGGAAAAAGTAAAGCAAAAAACACTGCACAACGAGAAGAGGTGACCAGACCCTGAGGAAGATTGTGGAGAAGGACCGATTCTATACCATGGGAGACCTGCGGAAGCAGTGGACTGAGTCTGGAGTAGAAACATCCAGAGCCACCGTGCACAGGCGTGTGCAGGAAATGGGCTACAGGTGCCGCATTCCCCAGGTCAAGCCACTTTTGAACCAGAAACAGCGGCAGAAGCGCCTGACCTGGGCTACAGAGAAGCAGCACTGGACTGTTGCTCAGTGGTTACATGTCATTCGGAAATCAAGGTGCCAGAGTCTGGAGGAAGACTGGGGAGAAGGAAATGCCAGTAAATATAAGGTTGCAATTATGTAAAAGGAACAACTCTGCGATTTAAGGATACATTGAGATATACAGTATGAAGTTACACCATGAGACATAAATTCGCATTTGGAAGATATAAAGTTGCAAATTAGGGATGCACCGATGTATTGGCCAAAAATTGGCATCGGCCGAAAAAATCAATTTTCTAGAGCTGCACGAATAACTGTTTAAAGATTTAAAATAACACTACAATAGTTACATTGTGAGATATAAAATATAGCTACAATTACCTTTTTATTAACTGCTCTGAGTAAGAACTGGGGTTTGATACTGGGACAAGTGTAAATATTGGACATTTAGAATACTGCATTTCCTAAGATAAGTTATGAAACAGAGTGTATATACATTATGCAAAAGAAGAGCGTAAAGTGCAGGCTGTCTTAAATATTTGAATGTACAGTTATGGTCGTATATCTGAGCATCTGTAATGGTATGCTTTCTATAAAATCCATGCACTAACATGTCTTATCCGGCACAAGCACAAACTTGCATGCTTCCCAGTGTTAGAATGAATGTGCATAATTCAGTGCAAGCGGTTTTTTGAGGATACAGTGGATACCACATATTGTGTCTTTACATATTGAAAAGGAACGAAACAAATCAGTCTTAAAAAAACATTACAGTACATTATCATCTTTGATCTCCTCTACGAATAACTCCCACATAGAGCTCCCACACATTGGGTTATTATTCATTTACATGAATAATAACAGTGTGATAGGAGAATAGTCTGCTTGTCTAAAGTGATTAGAGAAAAGGCATAAGGAGGGTTTCATTAGGCCCCAATGATTTTTTCATGGTGTGTATATATAACCTTCACATTAATATTTCACCTGTTTCACCCTGCGCTGGAGGCATTTCGATGTTCGTTTTTCCCAAGCCTTTTAATAAAGAGAGGCAGTTCTAGTACAGGATAATTCATGATACAAAGTAGAAACATCATGGTGCACTGCTGTGCCATGCTAGAAGAATGCATTATTGAAGCTCTTTGAAGATGCCTCGCTATTGATGAATTATGGAGCACGACTAAAACTAAAATTGTGTAACTTTTCATATTTATGATATCTGAAGTTTCATGTGAAATGACTGTGTATTATCCTGTGTGGCTTCCTCTTCAAAGAAACAACATTCATTAATGACATTTTGAACTGTTTCTCTTGTGCGCAGTGCATATAGTTACGCAACTAAGTCAAGTTCACACTGCAAAACAAAGTTTTGTCTTGAAAGGGTCTGCCATCCTTTCATGCTCTAAGCTTGTGACTAATCTGCAACAAAAAGCTCTAGACTGAAGTCAACTCACAACTGCAGTGGTACGACAAATTTCAAACTAGTTTTACAGTTTTCAGGTGTGCTCACTGTCCCAACTAGCAGGAAAGCCGCGCAGGGCACAAAGGTAAATGAGCGCAAGAGGTTGCATTTACACCTTCATTTCAGTTTGATCAGATAGAGAATTCAAATAATTAAAATTGCTTTCTACAGAGCCCCTAAAGGGACATGTTGATGGTTAATGAGATTCATTATATTCCAATGCTTTGCATTCGCTCACAAAACTTTTGAGTTTCCCAAGATATTGTGCATTTCCTCACAGACCTTTTGCCTTCCTTCAAGAAACTTAAACAGTCTAACAACACGTTTGATTTCGCTCGCAAAACATTCGCGTTCCCCCCCAAAAATGTGTACAACTTTTGTAATGGAAATAATGGTGGGATGAAAAACTATATTTCAGTGCTCTTGCGAATGAACACAAAGTTTCTCATGAAACGCAATTTTGCAAGAGAACGTAAACGTTTTGCGAGTGAATGCAAAAGCATTATATTTTTCCTTTCATCTCATATCTTTTTTCATCACCATGTCCCCTTACGGGCTCCGTAGCTTTCTGTAATTTATTGTGTTATTTTCTTGAACCCATCAATAAACTGATTTAAAGTTAAGAAAAGGGGGGTCATTTTTTTTAAAGCACTCTTAATCCAATATAATATAGTTCAATAAACAATAACACATTATTAATTAATGACTGCGTCAAAGATAATCTCATTTAAGAATATCCTCATTACATATTACCAAAGTCCTTTTAGGCAAGTCATGCCACTCGGCCGCCATCTTGGCAACGTCTCCGGGCAGCAATTTCGGACTAACAAGACCAGGCTCCTATCTAAATTAATGGGCAGAGAGTCAGAACTGCACTTTCACTGGTCACCGGGACATAAAAACTGCATGTATAGAAACAGCAGTAAAATTTGATAAAAATCGCTGAACAAGTTTGATGACTTTGCCCCAAAATAAGGTTTAAAATGCCTTTTTCCCCACAGGTTATACTTTTACTACGCATGCGCAAGGGTTCTCTTCTCCGCTGTCGCAAACCTCAACTGTGCGCATGCATCAGTGGAACCAGACGATAGGCTTAAATGTTTCCCGGCTTGACTGTTAAAAGCAGACGATTGGCTTTCCAGCGGGAGGGGTGGGACATGTGCCTACAACCGCCATCTTTGGCGTTACGGGTTTTCCCTATATAGTTGTATTGAGGATTGAGGAAGTGACATGTCTCTATATAAATTGTCTCTGATATTACTTACAGAGCATTTGCTTTTAAACTTTAATCAAAGGTAGAGTAGGCATTTTTTCTATAAACACAATTTTTTTCTTTGTTTTACTGGTTGAAACTGATAGCAATCAATAATAATTATATTATTTAAATATTAAAACATGTATATATCTTCTGTGGAATTCTCAGGACCAAAAAATGTTTGTCCAATCATTGCATTGGGTCCGAATGCAATGATATGATGTCCTACCTGCCTGTCAGCATATGTATTTATGTATTTACATACCTCCCCGCAGCCTGCTCGCGCAGACATCACATCATCAGCGCGTTCCTTAAGGCTATGTAGAGTTGTAGACAGACAGTCACAGAGCGCCACAAACACACAGCAGCCGCCTTTTACAGTTCCTCCTGAACCAAAACAATGAGCTTATGCTGCGTTCACACCATGTCGTAACTGTGATTACAAGATGGCAACCAGTGACGTTCTGCCGGAACTGTTCATGTCCTCGGACTCAGTAGTAGATTAAAGTAGTAGTCAGGAGAACACATTATTCTAACTACTACATCCGAACTACTACATCCGAAATGCTCCCTCTCTGGACACTTTCAAAAACCTTCTAAAAACCCACCTCTTTACAATGGCATTTAACCCGGAATGACTTCTTTTTCTTCTGTCTATGCAGCTGTGTAAAGCGTCCTTGGGTCCTGTGAACGGCGCTATATAAATATGTTATTATTATTATTTATAGCTCACAATGTGACTTTATATAAGGCAATGTCTCTTTAAATCTTGCAATTGTAATTATTTGTCTTCATGCGGCATACTGGTGGTATAGAATGATGTGACTATGTAAATGACTTTCTTTTTTTTCATTTTCGGGTGAACTATTGTATTACATTCATTCCTCATTTTTGTCTCAAGGAGAGGACAATAGTGTGGGGCACCAATGACAAGCACAGCAATTCTCGACGGATCTCTGAGGATCTGATGCTAGAGAGAATGAGCTCCTGCCCATATGTGGAGGTTCAAGGTCAGTCCAGTGGGTGACTGTCTCAAGGCTGGGCTCCTATATATCATAATCCATTCCTTGGGAAAAAAAGGGTTTAATGCGATTTCAGCTACCAAGCTGGCAGCCAATTCCACCATCTGTCTTCATCAAATGACTTTGTCAGAGAGCACTGAAGCCGTGTATTTCTTATCATCTTTTGCATTAGACTTAGCCTGAAGTAAAGCAATGACGCTATGGCCTGTGCTTTTTGTTTCACTGTAAGTGTCAGTGAATCAATTTGACCTTGTCAGGCACAGTTGCAAAATCTTTAAAGATGTGTTGCAATGTCTGATTTGGAGCATCATGTGGTGGAAAATATTACAAAGAAGAGTGTTTTTTTGTTTTTATTTTTGCTCTTTTAATACTGTGAGAATATTTGCTGAGCCAGTGTCAGCTTCCTTCAAACCTTTTTTCTTCTGCTCAAAGCTGATGTCATTTTGTGACTATTAACTATTTGATAAATGGCACAGAAATGCCTAAGCTTCAGCTAGTAAGGGACAGCAGAGGAAAATAAATGATCATATGAAATTATAGTGACAAATGCAGAAAAATTATAGCATTTTTTATACTGTAGGGAGAGAGTGTTTTAAATGTGCTCAACTATACAGTAATAACTTTATGCCGGGGTCTGTATGATTTCAAGGCTTATACAACACTTATTCACTTCCATTTTATGGTAATTTGGAATAACATGAGGGTAAGAAATTGATGATGGAAATACCAATTTAACTAGACTTAAAGAGTTGTTTGTTATGTTTGAGATATAAGCCGCCATATTTTGCTGTACAGAAAAAGCCTGTTTTCTCCTCAGAGTGGAGATGGTCCAACTACAAACAATCAGTGTGCCTTCATACATATTCAAAATAATAAACTATGAAAAATGACCATGATTATAAGATGAAGTGTCCAAATTATGACATAGAAAGACATACCTATGAAATAAAAAATATCATAATTTAAATTTAGTATGCCATAACTTTATAATAATTTTGATTGATTTATTTCACAATTATTACATAGTATCTCATAATTTCAATTTGTTATGATAGAATTATTAGTTTTTATGCACTAAAAAATGGAAACCTACAAAATGTGCTTCATGTGGTAACTAAATTAACTGATTGTATTCAAATTAACATTACTGAATCAACTTAAATATATAAGGTTAAACCAACAAAAATTAAGAGTCAGTTCTGCCAGGTCACCTTAATCAAGCTCGCATCAGCTGATCCACGTCTACCTATAGGAATATGACGCCTATCACTGTTTACATATATACGTAAGCTCCTTCAGGATTATCAGCAGCTATAGCGTTTCTCAGGAGCTCATTACCCTCCTCCCTCCCCAGCTCCTCCTCTCGTCAGTCAGGATGGCATTCTGATTCCTCGAATCAGAATAAATTCTTGAATTATGTTGTAATTAATGGGATCTGCAATGCATTCATTTTGGTTCGGTTCTGTTTACCCTAAGGGGGGTTATTGCTGAACGATTCAGAATGATTAGAAATAATAAAAACAATTGTTTCGTGTATTGTCTGAATTATATAAAAAAAAGTGAATTAATGTTTGTATATTTCGTATATATGTTAATCAATATATATATATATACTATATAAATATATATATATATATATATATATTTGTTCGTTTTTTTGAAAGAAGTCTTACCAACTTAATCAAAAATACCGTAAAAACAGTAATTTGTCAAATATTATTACAATTTAAAACAACTGTTCAAATATCTTTGAATATATTTTAAAATGTAGTTTATACTTGTGTAAGATCAGGTAGAAATAGCTCTTTAACATAACTGGAGTTTACCCCTTTTAACAATGTGTCATAATTATGATATACCAAAGCAAGATTTTGTTTCTTCAAGTGGTAGAAGTGAGCTTTGATAATAAACATGATGAGATAATCCCCTAACCGAATTTTACTCAGATAAACATATGTCCTCTTGCGTCAAACTCAAACCCCTTACATTAAGAAACCCAAAGTAATAATAACCTTACAATTATAAACCTTACCGTTTTCTGAAAGGGTTTGTTTGGTCTCAAAATTATTCGTAAAATGAGTTTTTAATATACATTTGTATAGTATATATTTGCATTGCATACTAATGTGTTAATGTGCTCCGATCCATCCTGGACAACATCAAGGGCCTTGACTGAATGAATGACAACTAATTGCTCGTCATTATCAGCTCTTCTAAATATGTAGACGGAATAATGACCTTCATTCTCTTTAATCGAGGGGATTGTGTCAACAGGGAGGGTCTGGGGTCAAAGATGAAGGCTTCAGATGGCGCTTCAGTCTTTGAAAGTTTGAGCTCAGTACAGACAGACGTCACAAGGTCACAACACCCACGCTAGTCAACTCACACTCAGTGCTGCAATTAATTGGCTCTGGGCTGCATGAAAGCGTGACCAGAACACTGCCCTGTCTACTGTTGTGCTGACATCCTTCTCACTTCCTTTCTTTCTGTCTGTCCATCACTGGAACATGTCTCACATGTACTGTAAGGAAGGGATGTAATGCCTTTGATGCACAGTAGAAGGTAATTAATTTATGGCTATGCCAATCAACTAGTCTTTATACTGTATAGCCTTGTTGAACCAGACGTGTGACTAGTAATATATATTCAAGACTTCTTTAAAAAAAAACAATATATATATATATTGTATATCTGTATACAATAATAAAGACCATGCATGACAAAAAGTGAAGGTTACATTTTAATTTGATGGTCCACTTTAGACATTCTACTGATTATGACAATAACTGTATATTGTCAACTACATGTCAACTAACTCATTAGAATATTAGTAGACTGTTAGTAGACTTAGGTTTGGGTTAGTAGAATAAGATGACGTACTGTAGTTGCAAAGTCACTTTTAGTCAGTAGAATGTTTGTTAGGGGAGCATCAAAATAAAGTGTTAGCAGATATTAAGCAGACAGTATAGTTGCATGTAGTTGCAAAGTTCTAAAGTGGACCATAGAAATAAAGTGAATATCAGAATTGTGAACATACTATTTTGAGTCTTTTCAGTAAATCAGTTAAATCACATATAAACCAGGGTTGGTTTTAGTTGCATTTTATTCAAAACTAAATACTAAAACTAAATAGAGACATAAGTACATTTTCTTTGAATCCATTGAACAAAACTGTTAATTAGTGGAAATGATTCTCGTGACTAGTCCCCAAGAGAAAATGACATCTGTGGATAAATCCTAAATCGATAATACCACAATAATAGTATAGTGTAGAAAAAGTGCATTCAAATAAAGGCACAGCCATCTCTGCATGCGAACAGTTTAAAAAAAAAAAAAAAGAAAGAAAAAAACGTGCAAACTGCCTAATCCACTGATTAGTTCTTCCTCAAACCTAACTTGCCATTTTCTTCGGTCCCTGCACCTACAGAATCTGGGAAATTTAGCTGGGCTCAAATCTGGCCATTTGTATTCTCGATAGCATTCCATCACATTGCAACTGTTAGGAAGGAGACAAAGGCTTTAGTCAGACCTGCACCGTTAGCATCGCATTACAGGTCCTGAAGTACCTCCTCCCAGAGCACACTTAAGCACAGCGGGAAAAGATTTCCTCAGAAAGTACAGCTCAAGTGGAATAACTGTGATTCTCTCAGCCCAGAAGCTCTAGAAGCAGGTGTTGTAAAAGAACAATGAGCCACTAATTGAAATCAAAGTACATCATTCACATAGAGGAATCGCCTGGAGTGAAAAATCTATATTAAAAAAAGCAGATTATGCAAAACTGCACTCATGTGGTTCATCTGAATGAACACGAGGTTGAAATGAATCAATGTGGCGGAATGGCTGCGCACAGTAGGCATCATTGTGAAAACTATACCGTGCGTAACGGCAGAAAGCTTTCCGCAGTCTTGTTGCCCACTTCTGTCTACCTGTGCTCCATTGTGTGAACCTTTGTTAAGGGAATACGGCCTTTAGAGCACATAAAAATATTACAAGATGACATTCAAACTGTTTTAAAACACATTTCACAGTAGAAAGATATTGAAAAGCAGCTCCTTTAAGCTCTCAGGAGGTACACGTTTCAGGAAATCATAGACTTGTTAAAGGTTACTCGCAGAGCGCTTACACTGTAAGCAGGGTTTTGATTTTATGAGGATGCTGTTTATCCTTCAATTACCCCGAACTAAAGGATGAAGCTGCTCACTTTAGGTGTTTTAGACACAAAATTATATTAACTTTGTGGGATTTTTGGGGAATTTCATGGCACAGCCTAAAAATTTGGGAGAGATTATGACCTCCGTGAAGTTAGCACCCCATAAAACGAAATAATCCCCTGAACGTTTGTGCTGGTTTGGTGTTATTGAACATTATTTCTTCTGCGGAAAAATAGTTAGTGTTTGTTTTAACGGCACAAACCGAGCACAAACGAATGGCACCGATTTGGAGTGATTTGCACAGCATGGGGTGGAAAGTGACACAACCGGGAAAAAAAAGATGTTCAATAACTCAAACGCTAAACCAGCACAAACGTTCATTTTTGCGGCACAAACGTAGCACAAATGAATTGCATGGGGATTATTCCATTTTCTGGGGTGCCAGCTTCACTAAGGTATATGTTTAGAGCTAATACAGCTAATAAAACAAAGAATCAATATTTGTATGGATCACAGCTGTGGGCTTCTAGTTGGATGGTTCTCTTCAGAGGCATACTAATGCTAAATTGGCTCATTTGTGAGTGTGCAACGCAACCTCTAAATCCCTCCGACTTGTGTTTAACAGCAACATTGGAGAACATCTGTTGGTAGCATAATGGCAGGTCCTATGAGGTCTTTTGCCGAGAAAAATGTTAATTGAAACAGGGCAAATTACAGTGCAATCAAAATTTAACTTGAAATTATTTGCTGTAGGAAATAGTGAGAAAAATAAGATGCTTTTTACTTCAGATCACTGTCACTGTGGGACTCTCACATCTTATGGACTGATAATTCAAATATAACTGGCCTCTCATCTACTGCCTGCCAGTATCAGCAGGTTTCTTCTTTAATATCAAGCAATACACAAAATAACAAGAATCATGCACTGACATTTTTGTCTCCATCCATGTCTAACAAATTGTTGTGGAGTGTGTGTGTGTGTGTGTGTGTGTGTGTGTGTGTGTGTGTGTGTGTGTGTGTGTGTGTGTGTGTGTGTGTGTGTGTGTGTGTGTGTGTGTGTGTGTGTGTGTGTGTGTGTGTGTGTGTGTGTGTGTGTGTGAAGATTTTTTCATTTTTATGGCACTTCCAGTTGTCCACAGTGACTTGCATAAAAGCATGCCTCATCTGATGTGTGTCTTTCTACATGAAATGCAAGTCAGGCTGAATGAATTCAGAAAATGTAAATTTTCAGGCCATTTTCTCCCACGTCGTTTCAGTGTGGTGGTCGTATCAATGGCAATTTCCCCATCTGGCTTCAGATGAGAGCGCATTTGTTGAGTCAATTATCATGATGGTGGATTTCTACATGAAAAGAACATATTCAACACCTCTCTGCATGGTTTCGAGAGGGCTGGGAAGAACAAGACCTGTTCCAAATTAGCTAAGAGGCTGGAAGCAAAGTAACAGCACAAATGAAGGGAAATAAGAGGGGTTAACTTTAAAACAGGAAATATTAGGGGAGTAAGGTGATCTGAGTTCAGATTTATTTAGTCTCTGAGAGGTGAAATATGCTAGAAAGATAGAGCATATTATTTGCATTTGGTTACAGGCTATTTTGATGCACCACTTCTTTTTGCTGCAGTGTTATTTCTACCAGAATGACTTGAAAAGCATATGAATTGAACATGATTTAGAGCCTTTTTATCTTATTCAAAGGAGAATGTCATCCAGGTCATATTTCACCTCACAATAAACAAACAAATAAAAAAAACAAATAAATGTAGATAATAAAGTTAGTTTTTAGGCCAATTCAAATTAATAGTGATGCTAATTAAGCTCAGATTTTCAGTATCATAATGCAAAAAAAAATCTCATTTTCATTACTGTGTAAAATAACACAAATAATAATGTGTTTATTATTATAAAATAGGCATCAAATCCAAAACATAATTAACTTTTTTCCCACTGTTTTTATTGGCCTGAACATGTTTTCTTGAGATTCACCTACATAACCAACGCATTCTCATCCTTTGGCGTCATATAGGTGACGCCATATGACATTTTGTCGAAATATTACGCACATGGCACCCTTTAGCGTCAATATAACACGCACTGTTATTGGTAGGTTTAGGTCTGGGGTAGGGTCTGCGTCTTATATTGACGCTAAAGGATGCCAGTCACCTGTATGACGCCTTGGGTTCTGCGTCTCATATTGACGCTAAAGGCTGCCATGTGCGTAGTATTTCGACGAAATGTCATATAGCGTCACCCATATGACGCCAAAGGATGAGAACGGGCTGACATAACTTCATAATAAATGATTTCTCTGGAATCTTGTTTTTTCTGTTTACAACATCTCTACTCCCAGACATGTTTTGTCTTTCTATGGTGAATTGAAAAACGAAACATCCACAGTCCACAGTGAGTCCCGCTATTGTCCTTCATTGTTCAAATTAATACATTTATCAAGCCACTCCTTATTTTTGTACGGAGCCGGTCATCTTTTCACGAAGTCGATCCTTAAATACAGTAAGTGTATATCAGCTGTGCAAGTAGTCTGTGTTATTTGCAATTTGTAATAGAAAAGCGCTGCAATATTTAAATACAGACTTGAAGGTTGAAGAGTCTGCTGGATAATCTTGTAGGTTTGCGATTCAGGCCTCATTGTTACACCAATTTCTAGCCTGCTGTGTTCCGAATAGAATGGAGTCATATTGAATGACAAATGGCCTCAGTCACAAAAGGAGGCCTTCATGGCCAGACACCGCTCTCCTCGAACCGTGACCAAACCGATAAAACCTCCAGTGCTGTTTAGCAACTATATCAGGCCACAGCAGCAGCTAATTGTTTATCTTGAGCTAATTTGAAAATAATTACAAATCTGACCCACCAAGATAACAATGCATTTGCAGATGAATGTGAAGAAGATGATTAAATATGAGGAAAAGGCTTTGGACATTAAAATATCAGTTGGGCTTCATAATTGTAATGGCAGATCTCCTCAAGGTTAGATTATGCGCTGAATGGTAGATATTATAAGAATCGGATTATTTAATCAATTAATACCTGACGAAGTTTTACAAATTAAACTGTGACGTTAGCCGAGTTTTTCGAGTTTTTCAAGATTAATGGATAGTTCATCCAAAAATGAACATTCTCTAATCATTTACATCATCACCCAAACTTGGGTGAATACATCATGTTGTTCCAAACCTGGATGACTTTCTTTTGACTGCGAAACATTAAGATGATGTTTCGGTTCAAACTGACATAATTTGTCCATACAATTGAATTCAAGCTGTTTGGTTTCCAACATCATCATGTTTCAAAGAAGAAATAAAGTCTTTTTATATTTTTTTCTAAAAATTATGACATCATTTTGATTTTTGGGTGGATTTAGTTTTAGTAGTCTATGGCACCTACAAACCATTGACAACCCTCAACCGAATGTTAAAAGACCTTTGATGCATATGAACACTGAATTGACTTCAGCTGAGCAATGACTTAACTGGTTATCATATTATTGGTGATTTTCTAACAAAAGAAGATCATACTCCATACTTTTTGATACATATATGGCGTACTGTGCATGAAACCGATAAGGGCCTTATTAAGTGAAAGTTTTGTTGTTTGTGTTTTAAGTGTGGGAGGGGGCCCTTGGAGTCTGGGGGCCCTGGGAATGTGGTTTTGGCCCGGTTGCTCTTACACAGCTTGGGTTTTGATCAAGTTTTATCACTTCTCTGGAAAACTGGAAAAGTTTTGTTTACAAGATACCAAGCTGACAAACAAACTGTGATTAGGTGTTTTGACAATTTTCTGTCTTATATTTCTGTCTTAAATTGTTCAACATGAACAACCCAGAGCTTACCACTAGACTACCACTAGTGCAGTTCAATCAGATGTCTTTCCAATTTCTCCTGTCACGACTGGACTTCTGGAACAAGGAATTCTGAGTCATTCATTCATAAAACATTAGGAGCTCTATTTATTGGCCCCTTAAAGGTATAGTTCACCCAAAAATTAAAATCCTGACATTTGTTCCATACCTGCATACTGTTATTTTCCCAGTTTATACAGTTACATTAGTCCACACTATCTTAAGTAACTGTATACAATAGCTTTGTGTGAGGAACTACTTCATACAGAAAACAACTGCATACAGGCTTAGAATGACATCATAATGACATAATTTTCATTTCTGAGTGAACTATCCCATTAAAAGTATCACTGACCCATAACATGCTGTGAAATAAACACGGCAGGGGAATGTGTTGATTATAATGCCTTGTTGATTTATAATTGTTAAGATGATTAGTGTTGTTGTCCTGTGACACATTCTTGCAGTGCAAACGGGATGTAAAATTATATTTAAATTACATTTAATTGAGATAAATAAGGTGGGTGTAGCTATTCTTTCTTAATAATCATGTATTAGTTTCCTCATTATTAGTGCTTATTGATACATATATATATATATATATTACTATATCTTTTAATACCGCCACAGTGACAGCTTTTGTACCTTTTTTTTCTGAGAGTGAAATCAGCAACAAAATCGGACATGAACTGTTCCATAAATGTTGTTTATTGCTTAAATAGCATTAAAAAAATATCAAATGGAGTTTCTAACAGCAGCTGGAGTTGACACAATGACTTTACCAGTCGGCGAATTTATTCAACCATTGCACTTTTTACCATTCATAAGTAATATGAGTGCTGTCACGGTGTGGGTTTTGTGTTTGTGTATCTTGTTCTTGAATGTCATGTGTTCCCCTGTCCTTTCATGTTTCAGCTGTTCCCTGTTTTGTTGATTAGTCTCCCCATGTGTTTCTGATTAGCCATTCCCTCTTGTTATCTTGTTTAGCTTGTTTGCCTGTCTTTTTATACCTCTGTGTTTCAGTTGTGGTTTGTCGGTCGTTGTATTTGCTTCAGTGTTCCTTGTTTCTCCTATTATTTTTATTAAATTAGCTGCATTTGGATTCTCTCTCTGCTTCATCCTTCCGGCATCATAACAAGTGCACCGTCTTTGTGATCTAAAGTCTATATAGCAGGCAGATATTATTAAAGTTGCTCTTATACTTTGGTATGCATTCTAAAGATATTTGACCCCAACAAACATGCATTATAAAAATGTTTATTAGTCCACAAACAGAGTTAATTTGTAGGAAGGGCATGCTTAAATTTTTATTATTTGTACATTTGTCCCAGAGCTTTGATATTTGAATATCTCTGCTCAAAGCTATCACATATGCATCAAATGATACTGGAATTGGTTTTCATCAAGCTGAAACTGTGTGAGTTCTCTGAGCTGTCTGAATTTTCTTCATTCAAACCAGGCGTTAGTATTATGCCAAGTTTGAGTGAGACCTCCTGAATTGTAGTGAGTGTTTTCATACTCTGCCAGTACAGAGAGGAGACTTGAGCCCACAAGAGCCAGAGAGGCACGCTGAGGCGCTAAGCCTGAATTGAAGATGGCAGCTCAGCCAGATTTGATGAGAAGCAGACGGTTTGGATGGCATTAGTACAGATGTGATGAGGCACAAACACACACACACTCTGCAGGATCCGGCAAGCCCTCTGCTGGGACACTGCCCTGGGCAGACAAAACAAAAAATGTATAAAAACCTTTTTTTCCGCTTTCATGGAAACACTATCTGTGAAACAGCTTGGACCAGATGGATTCCTACTTTTGAACTCATTTGGATTTACAAATGAGATATTCAAAATAAAAGACCAGTCCAAAGTGCGCGAGTACATTTTGTTTTTGTCCCACACAACAATATGAAAATCCCAATTCTCTATTTAATTCAGAAAGCTGTGTCCCGAAATCAACCCATATTTCCTGTATTGTCCACTATACATTACATTCTAAGAAATGAATTTGTAAAATAACGGAAGCGTACAGGCAGCTCATTGCCTGGATTTTTATTTCACACGTGTGTTTTGTAGCATTCATGAGAAAGAAGCAGTCAAGCAACAGGAGGTGACAGTAACTGTAAGTGTTTTTGTATCTTTTTCTCATTAGATTTTTGCGCAGTTGTAGTTACTAGGAAATATTGTTTGTTTCCTGTGCTCACGTGCTGCAATCACGTTGGGGAAATCTTGTTTTTTATACGGGTAAATTTGCACGACAACGATGTACTCAAAACGGAAAAGTTTTTCTTTTGCTTTTTCCGCATACAGACGACAATGTTGTCAAAACGATGAAAACACTGTATTATTCATGCCAGGCCAGTAGTTGGCGATGTCACATTGTGAAGAAACACTATATGCACATATAGACTGAACACGTCATACACATGTTGTTTACACACAGACGATAACAATATCGTTTTCAAAAGTTTACCATAGAAAAGTTTTACTATAGAGGTTTACTATAGAAAAGCTAAAATGTGATTACAACGGTGATTGACCAAAGCGACTGACTTGGTCTCGCCTCCCACAAGCTCAGATTTGAAGCTCCGCCAATGCTTAGCACCCCCACTGAACTGTTAAGCACCCCCAAGAGAAACATCTTGGAGCGCCACTGGCACCTAGTAAGCATTTAGAATGATTTCTGAAGGATCATGTGACACTGAAGACTGGAGAAATAATGCTGAAAATTCAGCTTTGCTATCACAAGAATACATTACATTTAAAAATATATTGAAGTACAAAATATGACTGTTTACTGTTAATTATAAATGTAGCCTTGGTGAGCATAAGATACTTCTTTCAAAAGCATACAAAAATTTTACCAACCCCAAACTTTTGAACGGTATACTGTATATGATTCCATAACAGTCCAAAATTTGATAATTCATTTTGTTCACTACGTTATAAATGTGGAAATCTATCCAGGGAAAAGTGAATATGTATTCGAATGAGCAAACAAAGTGTAGGAGACTTTTTTGTCTTGGAAACCAGCCAGTAATGATTCCTTCTGAAAGTAGCTGTTCTAAGGGAATGAATATAATATTGATGGTACTGTCCTGCATATAAGTAAAAATAACTTCTAACATCCTAAATTTTAGAATATTGGTACAGACCGGGAATATATTAGCATAGAAGACAATAATAAAGCACATAAGAAAAGATAGGAATAGTAGAGGATATGGCTTTAATATGGAGATAATAAAAAATGTGTGAAGATGAAAAATATATGGTGACGATTAAAGATTTGAATGGATGAAAAAGGGAAAGAAGGGAAAATTAGTGGCATGTGAGATTGGTTTTGAAAGAGAATAGGAAGGATGTGCAATTCTACTTTTATTTTTAGGTGCCCACTAAATGTCCATCTGTTTGACAAAAATGTAATATACGGTGGCGTAAAAAGGTATTTATATATTTGAGCAACAGTGAATAAAAAAATACATGAATGTCATTGCATTAGATCTAAAGCAAGTGATTTAAAAAAAATAAAAAAATATAGCACAAGCACATTTTTCAATCAGAGGCCACAAATACAGATTTGTAAAACTGTTAAAAGTTTAGTAATTCTTGCAAAAAAATTCTGTAAAAATGCTACAGTAAAAACGTTAATTTTCCCATATACAGTAAAACACTCTGAATGGTTTAACATCTAATTGTATATAATTTTACTGTAAAATACTGTCAAATGTATTGTTTTTGAAGGTAAAAACTATTAAATTACTATGTGAAACTATCTTTCATGTTGGAAACCAGTAAAAGGATGTCCCTAGAAATCCCTAACTATGACACATATACCTGTATGTTTTGTATAAATAGTTTTCTTCTTATTATATAGTTAGTAAGCATAACAAGTGTTATATTACGCATCAAGGGATTTATTTGGTAAATGTGTTTCCATTGTAGTTTATAAAAATGTATCATCATCAATTGAGCGATCTTTAATTTATGCAGATCTTGTCGTTTCCATCCAGTGTTTTTTTTTAAAGCGATATCCCAAAATGCGCATAAAAATTGGTTGATGGAAACAGCTTGCGTCACTTTATTTTATGGTGAATTAGATTTTTTTTTTACATAAATTTAACTGGATTTTTTTTACAGTTTAAAATAATAAAATAGCCAACTTTCCCATTGTCGTAATTTTATTAAAACAACATTTAGTGGTCAGTGATTTAAACATCCACTATTAATCACCTTGGGACCAAGTGTCCAGTCTTTCATTGGTCAGAGAAACTCACGCCATTGGTTGAGGCAGCTTCTCTGCATAATAAGCTGGGACAGGACAGGAGGAAGTATTTTTACACATTTTACAATTAAATTCCAACTCCTTTACCTCTTGCAAAGTTTCAGAGCATGTCCAGAATCATCCAAACCTGGTATTGGCAGCAGACCTGCGTTAACCTGTCTGGTTTCCTTTCAGATGAGGACATGTCTTGAATCTAGTATTATCCACTCACCCAGCTGTCCAACTTCAACTTTCAGAATGTGTTTTTTTTCTTTCTTTTTTCGTTTTTTTGCTGTGGAAACTGCATATTATAATAGGCTTCCCAAATGCACTTATCCCCACCCGGGCTTTCGCTCTTTGTCTCTTTCTCACACAGAAACACATTCCTTCACAGAACGATCTCTTGTCATTCACACACTCAGCTGGAGGAGCTTTGAGAATGGCGATAGCACAGAAAATGTCCTACGTCAAAAAGTGCATGAAATGGCACAATCATAACAGCATGGATGTTCAAGCTCTCCATAAAGAGCAAGCCAACCTTCGGCAATTACATCCTCCTCATACATGCGCTCTCCCAATTAATGATAACCGCAATATCTCAACAGCCTCCACATTCTCAATTATAAACAGTCATAACAAAGCTTCTCTGTAGTAAATGGAAGCCAGTCAGGCGTGCGCAAGGCATAATTGTTACAATGTTGAAAGTCACAGTTAATTAAAGGTCACCTAAGCTGCAGCAAACATGCCTGAATAGTGATGAACGGATGAAATACAGGGCGCTGCTGTCCAGGAGAGGACGTAAACAGCAGTGGTTATGCTGTAAGTGTTACAAAAGCTCACGAAACTGCAATTTATGATATCTTTGCCTCATACTAATGCATCATTTCAGCTTCATGCAATAAGCACAATTTAATGAGCTGCTGGATGATGGGGGTAAATTATGCTGCATAGGCCATTGTGATGCCAGGACAGTTTTTGCTGGCTCATCATTGGCATCTGTTCATCCATTTGCGACAAGCATTCAATGTGGCCCTTATAGCATCAGTTCACCGAAAATGAATGTTCTGTCATCATTTACTCAACCTCTGGTCATTCCAAAACCTTATAACTTTCCGTCTTCCCAAGAACATACAAGTCAATGTTGTCCAGAATAATAAAGAACAAAACAGACATTTTGTTGTTCCATACAGGTTTGGTTTTAACCATCCAAAAATGGTTAATATAATTCTGAAGCCATTGTTCTGGAGCTATTTGAGAGTCATGAGAATTCATGACAAAAAAAGTAGAGATGTCTGATTTGTTTGTGTTGTTCTTTTGTGGTGGATCTTTACGATGAATCGGTTGATACAGTTTTGGTTTGTTCACTGATTTGGTTCTCACTCAACTCACCGATTCAGTCACAATGATTCAGTGAGTTACCAGCTCACTGGAGGGGAAGATTATCTTTGAATAACGACTTAAACATTGGTCTGTTTGTCAGGTAACTTGAGAAGATTTAAATAGGCTATAGAGTAGAATTCTTCGTTTGTGGAAAAAATAAATGAGTCTTTCAGGTTTGAAAGGACATGATATTGAGTAAATGATGACAGCATTTAAATTCCTTTAAATACATATACACATCCTCAAAGACCTATTCATATTGGCCCAGTGATGATAACATCTGAGTCTTTTGTGATGGTCTCGGGAGAACTGTCTTTCAGATGTAATCAATTGATGTTTATAGTAACAATTACCTGATAAGAGTTTACTAATGAAATGTAGCTTTTTATCTCCATTTCATAGACGGGTTGATAAACCCCTTCCTGCCCTGACCTGTCCGATACTTCAAATTAAAAAAGAGAGTTATGGTATGCACACCCATAACAAAATGTGTTAGATTGAGAGAGTCATTCTTTAACGTTATGATGCTCCATTATGGAGGTAGTTATTGCTTGTAAAGTGTCACATTGGAGCTTTTCTGATATGTGCTAGACGCATGTAAATATGTTTGCATTGCATTTCCAACCGCCTGTTCCTGCTGCTTATAATAAGATGCTGTTATTGATGTGGGTCTTAACAGTACTAACAGTATAATCTCCAGTAAGCTGTAGACTTTTTATTTTCATGTTTTAAAGGTCACATTTCAGATGTTTAAAAACAAGCAATACAAAAATCTAATATGATTAATAAGCCTAGAGCAATTCCATCTACCAATTAAGCAACTTCTGAGATATAGTGATAAAGATTGTATCAATGCGTTTAAAAATAAAAGGCGAACTTAGTGTATATTTAAAATATTTATTTGCAAGCGAATGCATTATTCAATGTAGACTTATTATTAGACTTAGTGATCAAATTATATTTTATCCAGTATTTGAGTTTTTTTTTTTCACAGATATTTAAAAAATGTAAATCCTCATAGTTAGACAAGCAATATTCTCCCAAATGTCTCAAGCAATCAACAGAGTTGTCAGAGGAAATGTATTTAATATTTTATATTGAACAATGCTGCTGATTTGCAATGCATGCATTGTGACGTGAATAAACTATGCAGCAAGTGTAGCTGCCGTCAAAGGCAACTTATAAATTTCACTTCAATATGGTTCACAGTTAAAATATAAATATATATATGAGGATAAAAATCATATGATTGAAATAAATAATGTCTCATGGCCAATAAATAATAATTTCATGTTTAAAGATAAGGGGAAACTTATGTAGAAAAGTATAATTTGTTGCTATGGGGACGCTGTATGGGTGCACTGGCTAAGATCAGAGAGATATGTGCAGACACTTGCGAGTCTGCTGTCTGAAAGCCACCGAAGATTGTAAAGCTATCCATAAGTTTTGTCAGTGAAGCGTGAAGATGAATACCCTTCTAAGTTTACCCTCTCGGGTTCATGCGGCCAATGAGTTATATATTTCTTTCTTTTTCATTTATTTGTGTTACGTCACTGTGTTTGTAACAAGCCAATTAAGATATTATTTTACATGGCATAAATGTATGCTTTATTTCTCAGTTTTCCATGTGATTTCGTTCAGTATTGTTTTGTTGCAAGAATTTAAGGTTATTTTACGTTTTCTGTGTTTTATTTACCAGTTCTGACGGCAATGTGGAAATGTAGCAAGTGAGCATGTAAAGACGTGTTTGAAGACTGTCAGCGAATAAATGCCCGTTAAAACCCAGACTTGAGGGGAGTAACAGTAAGTGTTGCAGGTCAATTTGCTGGTGTTTTGGGGTATTTTTGGCTAACTTTGTGCTTGTCTTTGTTGTTTATGTTGTCAACACTTTTAGATATTTGTTTTATGTGATGTTAAAGCTCATCTTTGTACTTAATGAGGCTTCCTGAGGTTTGTGTATTAAGTTTTGAGGTGCATCTGCATTTACTGTAAATGAAATGGAAGCCCATTTCCACAAGATAAAGGAAAATATGCTTTGCTTAATCACAATTATAACATTAAAGTAAGTCATTGTCACATCACATAAAAAGTCAAAATCATGATATACTCATTATGAGGTAATGTGACAAGTCATTATGACATAAAGTACCTTTTTTGTTATAATTATTTGATAATTATCTCATCGGTTTAAACTGGTATCGTAATGTCAGAGTTTTGACTTTGTCATATTTGTTTTTGTCAATTTAAACATGTCAAATATATATTTTTAATCACAATTACATTTTTATCTCATAATCTTTTATCATATGATTTTACGATGTCATAATTATTACCAAAATGTTTTTTTTTCTTATGTGGCAAGGTTGGGCTTCCATAACTTTTGTACATAATGCCTTGCTTTGCAAGGTTGTAAACTATAGTGAAACTTATTTGTGCGAATGATCTAGTGACATTAAAATGCCAGTGATTGATCATTTCGGTATTTTGCTGAATATGAAATTGCGTATAAATATGAAGTTGCAAAAAAATTTATTGGCTGAATGAGACATTTGGCATTTACTATTTAGTGAATTTAGTGAATTTAAAATTGGTAAAACAAAACAGTATCTATGTAGAATTTAAAAACATAAATGCATCATGTTTTTGTAATACTTTTTTTTTTAGCTGTTCCTCTTTTTACAATATTTCAAATGACTACACACAAGATATGGATTTCAGACACAAACACTCTAAAAAGTATGTAGATTGAGAAAAGAAAAATAAAAGTTAAAATAGAAAAACTCGGAAACATGTTATGCCTCTATTTTCTATTATATTTACTCATATTTGTAGTTCCCTGTTAACCAGTTGTAATAACACCACATGATCCCAGAGTTGTGCACATCTATTTGCCACAGGTACTGCATTAGTCAGCGTCGCTCTGGGTTAGATTGTGAATTTGGACCTCAGCGTGAGAGCTTCCCTTAAGCTGCTTCTCCACAAAATAAACTGTATTAGTCACACACTCGATGCCACCGAATGTGCGACTCCAACATCACAGCAACATTGCTGGCCGCGGGCATCTTTGTCTCTCCGACTAAATTTTCACAAAGTAATGCGTTCCCTCCGGGAATTCCACCCTTTTACTTACTGGCATCATTAAAAGTTTTCTTTGAGCTCGAGTGAATCTGAGCCAGTGGTTCTGCCCTCATAAGTATGCTGGTGCGTCTCTAATGTGTGCCGTGCGAGGCCTTGGCAGTTAAACTACTCCTCTGCATGTGGAAATGGATGATGGAGGTCGTGTCACCGCGGTACTGCGGTGCGGGCCGTCGTCGGCGTGTGGAGGGAAATGACATCGCTCTGAATGCACGCAGCGGGACGGGACCGCCTGCCTTTCTCCCCATGACTGGCTAATGGACTATGAAACAGGCATCTCAGACCAGGGAGCGGCGACAGACCGCTGAGCCGTATTTTCTTTATTCTCTCAAAACAGATTTCATTTCCAGCGCATGGCCTTTCTCAGCCTGTTAGGAAATTCTTCAGTACCGGCTTTCCAAATACACAACTTTACTTCACACGGGTCCAAAACTTTGACATGTCCCTCCGACACCATTCGGGTCTGATATTAGTAGTCTCGGGTGTCTGTAAAAATAAATGTGCTTTTACCGAATGGACCCAAGAAGACCCGAATTATTTTAAAATGCCAACTTTCCACTATTGGTTTCAGGTGTTTAGCAGTGCATGCTTTCCATAAACCACGCTCTGCGATTCCCAAGCCATTCAAGAGGATGAGTGTGGGGATTTGCTGCTTAATATTAACATAAATACATTTTCTTGTCATTTGAGGTGAAACGTAACACTTAGATGTTTATCTACTTTGAGGTTCTCTATGAAAATGATATATTACAGATATATTATGTACAGATCTATTGCTGAAAACCATCTGAATGCAGTTGAGGCCAAACTAATCAACAAAATCATCAAAGTAATCAAAATTAAGCCATAACTGTACAGTTTCATGTTTTTCCTCAAACAAAACTATTTGTGAAAATCCATGGAAATCATATTCTCCTACATTTTTACTAAGTATACTACAGGATACACATAAACAGCCCTGACAGTTTTTCAAGCCCCAACAGTGTCTGGATGCATACTTACAGTAAAAAAAAAATCAAAGATCAGCAACTTGATTAAAAAATATAACATTAAGATGAAGTATTGCAGTATGATAATCCAATATGATATCTCCAGCCCTTGTCTAAATTGCATAAGCAGGGTGATGATCATGATTTTTTTTTTTTACTGTAAATCTTCCAAGACTGATGTTTTAGGGCAATTTATGTGTATAAAATTGTGTTGCCTCAAATTTCAGATTTGAAATTAATGAAAAAATACGAAATTATGTGTACATGACAAAATATTTTAGTTTTTATAATCTTACTTGTCTTAAAACTGTGTTAATGTGAAGGAATTTTCCTTTTTTTTATTCTTCACAGGTGTTTTACATGTATTTTGAATTATGCATTGCAATGTGTAGTGTTTTAGGGTTAAAGGAAATATCTGTAAAATTGACAATGTCCTGGCTGAAAATGACCAAAATTATATTTTTTTCTTAAAGTGTAGCAGCAAGATGAACACTGCACATTTAAGTAATATTAATATTGACGTCCTCTGAGGTCAATATCAGAATCGCAGTTATCAGCGTCGCCATGGACAACAGTCAGTATTAACCTTTAATCACATACCTCAGGTTTTTAGTCGCTAAAGTCCCGAATATGTAATAATAATTGGCGAAACATTCATGCATTTAATGGTTAACGAATATCCGATTAACCAATCAAAATCAAGTATTCAAAATAACCGTAATATGTTATATATAACTCATCCTGTCATGCTGCCTTTAAATCTTGCCTGAAAGTTCCTACTCACTTATTTAGTGAATTATTTATTTACTCACCCATGCCATCCTCAGTTTACTGGTCTCATCCTCCACTCCTCCACTGTTACCTGACTCCCTCTTCATGTGTTACCTGCCTTCATAGCGCCATCAAGACTAAGTTAAGTCTGCCATATTGCCTGCCTTCTGCTTGCTTTGTTCAATAAACATCCGTGCATTGCTGTTGTCTGCCCCAGTGTATGACAGAGACAAAGAGAGGAAGGTTTTTAAAGGCAACAAATGCAACAACAAAAAACGAAGAGCAAATAATAAGCATTAGGTGTAATTGATTATTTATATATGTAATTTATCATGACTTCTACTTGTGCTGCCATAGAGAATAAAGGGGAAATTGAGTTTTATGATATAGGCCTATTTGTGATGTGCATTAATATTGACATGATATTTTTGTTATGATTAGGTTGTGACACCCCTTCCCTAACCCCCCCCCCCCCCATAATTCTCAATTTGTTAGTAAATGGTCATAATAATGGTGTATCTTTGCCTTTTCACAATAAGGTCTATTGTTTTATGTATAAAATCTTCATGCTGTTGGTGTTTATGGTATTAAAAATTAATGTCGTGTTGAGGTTTTCAAAGGACAACATGTTTAATACACGTTAAAAAAAATTAAATATTACAATTCCAGTCCAGTCCTCTTATTCTAAATAGCCTCTGGAGTTTTTATAGTAAATGTTAAGTGGTGTTTTTGAATGATTTGAGGTTAGGTTTTAGTCTCTGATGCTATAGTGCTAACTTTGAAAATGAAATTTCTGTTTTTAACTTCCACTTCAAATACTAGCTGATGGTACAATGCGGAGTGCATTCCATCTGTTTATTCACAGGTAATTGCAAGGTCTATGCTCTTTTGTGAATCGAGAAGCTGTTTCAAAGCCAGTTTGCGGCTAGTCGAGATCTGTTAGTTTTGGCAGCAGTCAAGCCTAGACCATTTATGTTTTTTTCATTTACCAGATGTTAAAAAAGTGCTGCAATTTAAAATTTTGCAGCTGTAAGCTAATACTAGGTTATAATATTTATTATGATTATTTTTATTATTACAACACCTGCTTTTAGCTTACCGGCTTTGAAGTTTTACAAACAACAACAACAATATTAATGATGATGATAGTAATAAAAACATGTTGTTGTTGTTTACAAACAAAAATAAAATTTCATTATTTCCTCCATGATGGATGAATGGATGTAAACCATCATAAATCATGTTTATGAAAAGTCATCAATCAGTGTAAAACCAGCATCACACTATTTGAAATTTATAAACAAAGTTATAACGAGTTATAAACATAAAATATATAGGCCTATAAGGAATATATTATAATAAAATTATATTTGTATTACAATATTATATTACAATAAAATTGATGTCAAAACTGTCTTCCTCACTCACACATACAGTCAAACCAAAAATTATTTAGACACCAGATATCATTTTTGATATTTTTTTACTAGTGGGTGCAGGACACTAGTTCATTTATGTAAGTGAAGATAGCAAAATAATGTAAACTGTGACATATTATACCCAAAACTTCTGTATACAGTGGACTACCAGTACAAATTTGGGATCAAAAATTATTCAGACACTTTGACCTGACCATGTTTTGCTGAAGTGTTTTTTTTCTTTAAATGCTAATGTGAACTTTTTACGCCACAGACTGAACAAAAATGAAGCATTGCTTGGTAATTGGTTGAGCTAAATTGGTATTATCTAATTGTGTACTTAAATGTAACAGCTGACAGATATTCAAGCTAATTCATTTGTGAGACAGTCTAACAGAAAGATGGCCAAAACCAGTGAAATATCAACTGATTTGATAACTGAGTTCTTGTCATATTTTATTACCATTTTCTAAACTATAGCAGATAAACTGTGATAATGTGAGACATGTTGAAGGTGAATACATTTTGGTTTGCCTGTAAATAATATAAAGCATTTCTGCCCTCTGTTTACCACACAAATAATGGTATAAACACAGCCGAATGTCATTGACACACTCCTACCATTGCACAGTAGCCCAAGCTAGCACAGAGATGCGAATCCAAACATCAAAGAATGGAAAGCAAGTGGAGTTTTTTAGCACTTTTTTTTTTTTGGAAGTGTTGAGATTGTTAGCCAAGATGCTTCAGGCATTCAGGAGTATTCAGGCATTTCCAGGTAACCCCCTCTAGCACCGACTGCACCAGAGAGGCTTATTCTCTGACATTCTGCAAAAGTAATCACACAAACTATTTTTTTTTTCAGCGCATAGACTAGTTTTTTTAGTCATTGTCTATTCGCTTCTATTTATCAAGCAAACAAGCCTGAGGAGGGCGCATCATTTATTGAGTTTCATCGTGAATTTCGTTGCAAACAACATCAGAGTAGTTTACTATCCTTTCCAAGTGAATTCTAGCCTGTGGTTCTGCCTCAGGCTCCTGCTAAGAAGCTGCGATAGCACGCTTACAGGAGCTTAAACATCAAACCGCCATCATGCATGCCATTACTTGGTGACATCACCATAACCCGGTCCCTTTATATCGCTCGGAAACCGCTGCACCAGCACAACCTCGTCATGGTTTTCCTGAGGTGCCCGTGAATGAAGTAAACACATTACTACGCTCCACAGGGCATCCAGCATCCAAACCGCAGAATACACCCTCACGCTCGCCTGACGGCAACCACACAGCTTGGAATTTCTCGCTCTGTGTTTTTGCATGAAATACTAGCAGTTTGTTTGAATTTTGTTTTGGTATGTGAGCCACTGTCTTTGGGTTTCTTTGGGGTAGCAGCATGGGCGGCACTAGGGGTGGGTTTCTGAGGCTTTCACGCTGGATGTTTTTTGGAAAAATTGTAGACAATAAGTGAGAAGAGAAAGTAGAAGTGAGAGAGGAGAGTCACAGGAGAGACATCACGCTTCTATTCTGAGCATCTGCACTTGCCACTGTGCCAGCTAAAAGAAATAAACACACATATATATATATATAATAACCTTGTTTACAGTATGTGTAAAATATTTGGACATTTTAAGACTTGCAGAAAATTGGTTTTATTAAGAAAAGATGCCAAGAATCTTTTCAATTTTGACAGAAGTTTTTCTCAGAAGTATCTATTTAATAGCCTTGTACCTTCTACAAACCAGACACTCAGAAAACTGACACAACTGTCGCTTATACATTGTGTATATCAAATAAGGAAACACTTTATGTACAATAAAAACGGGTTTGTTTGTTTGTTCGTCCATTCGTTTGTTCGTTCATTCGCTTGTTTGTTCATTCATTCATTTTACGAAGCGTCAGAGTTTTGTGTATAAGAAAAAATGTATTTGTTTTCTTCAAAATATCGGTTAAACTTTATTTTAAGGTGACATTGTTACATTGTACTTATTCAAATATACACTGAGTAATATTAATTAACCACATGTACTTAATATAGGGTTTTGGTTAGGGTTTGGTTAGTTAGTTACTTGTAATTATGCATAATTTACTGTTATTTATGTAGATAACGTGTAACTACGTCACCTTAGAATAAAGTGTCACCAAACGATCTTCATTTGTGTTCCAGAAATGAACGAAAGTCTTATATATTTGAAAACGACATGAGGGAGAGTAAATAATGACAGAATTCTCATTTTTGTTAAGCAGAATAGTTTGGATAGTGAAGAATAGGTAGAATATTAATAATAATATATTCCAAATATTTCAAATCTTTTCAAACAAGTAATACCAAATATACATCCTACCAAACAGAGCCAGTTTGATTGAATGGCCCTAGTTCTTATAAAGTCTATCATATTCCAATATTTCAACAAAAGATCCTTTCATACTCACAGGTCTGGGCTAAACCCAGAATAAGCACTGACCCAAGAACAGCCCACTGGGTGGTGGAATCAATAAATTGAGTCTTTTTTTCCCTTTTCTTAGATAACAGCATTCCAGTGCTTTATAAACACAACGGCATCTGGACAGCCGTGTTTATTTGCCCAAGGAAACAGAAAATGAAAGAGAGGAAGAGGAAAAAAGAGCTATGAGGTGGGTTTGCTTGTATGAAAAGACGCAACACAACTGCTGTGGACTGATAACCCTATAGATGGATTACCTCATCAATCATGTGTCTCCACAGTTCTATCGTTCTCCATATAGCACGAGGCAGCCGACGCATTTGCCTTTTCATTCTATTGTCGACTATGAAAAGCATCACAGCATCTAAGATTACAAGCTCAGCTCTATTAGCATAATATTTACATAGAGATAAAGAACCTTGTGTAATTCAACATTTTCTAAGGCGCGTTTCCACAACATGATTGATAACCTGTTTTGTAACAAAAAGGGACCTTAAAATACACAAACACTTGTCCACACAGTTCCAAAACTGTCAGCACAGCCAGAGAGAATGGACAATGTCTTCATTTGTATTTATGTCCGTTATTTGTTATGCTTCCCGAAAAGGCTTGGCCATGTAAAACAGTGGTTATTCAGCTCTAGCACAGACAGGTTATGTGGCTATCAAAAACCATGTACAAAATTATATATATGTTATATTATTTATAAATAACAAATGAGACCTTATTGTAAAGTGTTACCACACAATGAAAACTTACATGTGAAAATATACTAACAATGAATAGCCAACTTTTATTTTGTGTTAATATACTGTAGACATGCAGGGAATCAACAATAAACCATTTATTGATTGATTGATTGATTAAAAAATTGTTTTGTGAATTATTAGCTGTTAAGAGCATAAAGACGATTAAAAAAAAAGTCACATTTCCTATGTCATTTTAATTTCGGCCTATTGTTTGGCTCGTGCAGTTCATGCACAGTTTTTTTACTTTTATGCAATAAACAACTGTGGCTCTGTGCTGGGGCGCCAAGACGTCCAGTGTAAAATCTTGGTCCTGCATCGAATCATTTGAGAAGTAGGCTACTGATGCGGAATATTCCCCGATATCACTTGGGTTTGCAGCTGAGAGTTTTTGACGGCGAAGGAAGCGCTGTAACCTCAGAAAAGAGGCTCAGTGATGGCACTGCACATGGACGTGAGGACTCTGTAAAGCCGAGTTTGTTAAACTCAGACAGAGAGGCTGTCTCCTTTCTCAGGAGCACATTAAAGTCATCTCGAAGAGCGCTAAGACAAAAACTACCGCTGCTGGAGAGTTCGTTAAAATTCAATGAGAGAGATGCCATAATGGGCCAAGAGGCCTCGCTATCAGGAAGTTCTTTTTCATGTTCCCACAAAAAACACAAGTCCCTCAGCACGTTTGATGTTCATCTACATCACTTTAATCCTGCCTCCTCTGAAGATGTGTTCTTCCCGCCCACCCCTGTATATTGTCTTTCTGTAACTCATCCTGTCCCATGGAAATTATTACAGCTAACATTTCCCAGGGAACGTGTTTTCTTTGATATCTTTCACACCGGTGCATGTAGATGCACGCATTTAAGCGGATATTCCTGGCGTGCGTGTGCATCTTCAGATGATTTTCACCATTTATGAGCATTTAGAAGTAAACATGAGTTAATATGGAAGGTAGCAATCCAAGATTTCAAAGTATTACAATTAATTTCCCGAGCTTTAGCTCTTCCAAAGCATAAATAAATCCAGCAGATGCAAATTAGATGTCATTTGCAAACAAAGCTCCTGCAGAAAAAAAGATACTTGAAAGATGTCTGCCATCATTTGTTCACTGGACAGTTCTGAAGAAGAATGAAAATACAGTATTCTCAGTCTGTCTTTAGACTGGTGCTCAATTTAATACTTTTAATACTTTTTTATTATAAAATAAATATTACTGTTAATAATTTTAACTTTTATATTGTATATTACAAATATATAGATTAATGATATCAATAAATTATACTTATTTTTAAATAAATTAATAAATATATAAAATGTCAAAAATATATAAATATTTAATAAGTTAATTAATTATATAAGTATGTATACTTATACATATTTAAATTAAATAATAACTACAAATAATAAATAAAAATACATTTATTATTAATATTACATTATTAAATATAACTTAATTTATATTTTATTTATTTATTTATTAAATAAGTGAATAAACATGTAAAATGTCAAATAATGTATTTAATAAGTTAATCAATTATATAATAAAATATATGTTATATTATTAATACTACATAATTAAATATTATATTTTATAATATTTGTATATGAATCAATACATTTAATTTAATATGAAAAAATATGTAAAATAATAGGCCTAAAGTATTTTATTATTACATAAAATGATCAATTCAAATAATTACAATAAATGATTATAAAAAAATATTGTCAAAGTGAAGAACTGTGTTTTTATGTTTAGCTTTTCTATTTCTTTTCAAACGTCTACAATCAGAATGGGGGATCTTATTTGATCTAAATAACATAAAGCTAACACAGAGCTTGAGGGGTTTCAGAAGGCACATATTCCCTGATGTGTGGTGGGGTGGATGTGGAACATAAATTGGAGCTGTACGTTTTCTTCATTGAGGCACTGTTTTAAATAATTCAAAGAGGTGTGCTCTGTTTTGCTAGCTCCGCTGGTACAACAGCTTCTCCAGGTATCATAAACATGCCCAATGCAACATAATGGGCCACAAGGGCTACAATGAGCTTTGGATTTCAATTTGAGTCTGTCTGTTTGAGAAAATGATTCTGTGGTTATGCAGGGACATAGGAGGATAAAGCAATGTTTACAAATGTATACGTATAGTCTAATTAGCCTTAATGTCAGACAATACATCACTGAGTGGCAGAAACACTGTTGCCTTTCTGCTATTGTTTAAATGTGACAAAGACACAAATGCACTTTCATTAATCTGTCTGCCCTCATGTTTGATGCTCCCACCTGCACAGTCAGGGTCTTCCAAATGATCTTTTTTTTGCTGCTACTTGTTTGAACAGAACCCTCTGAATATCAAATTATGCAAATGCATTTTAAAGAACCATATTAAATCTTAAAACCATCTTAAAAGCCTCACCTAAAAATGGTAACATCAAATTGAACTTTTTATTCAAGTGAGAAATATTATTGAACTACACTGAACCAATCTATATGCATTAATATATACCAATAGTTTTTTATGGGTTAAATCAGGAGGAAATCGACACTTTTTGTATGATTGAACTGGAAAAGGGAAATGCTTCAAGCGGTTTAAGTGGCATAGGTATATTTGATATCCCAATGTACTACAAAACAAATTGCAGTACATATTTGGTCATTTATGGTGTCAGTGGCCTGAGGTGAACCCTTTGTCACTCATAGCTGCTGTCATAATCAAGAGTCTTGGCATTTCTTCCTGCTAAAATATTCTCAATACCTCGATGTTTTATTGTAACAGGAAACGTGGGGGGAAAAAGCAATTTCATGCACCAAGACACATGATGTATAAACAAAATGGATCCCGATATCCTTGTGAAAGCCATAAAACCTTTATAAGATGCTCTGTGTAACTTAATTCTTTAATGCTGATGTGCAGGGAATGCTGGGATTGGCGCAGAGCACTGGTATGTGCAGGCTAGCTGTCCATGTGGCGCTAATGTGAAAACGCAGCCTCGAAATGGAAGTTGTATTGAAGTGTGAGGTGATGCTATAGATCACATTAGGTTTCCAGGCTAAGTTGAGAAATGAAGAAATCTCGCCTCATTGGCTGCGTCTCCATTTCTAGTTTCACTACAATCTAATGTTTGGTCTGAGGCTGTGAGGGTGTTTGTATGTACTGCAACGGTCAGCACCCACAGTTGTATACAGATCATGGCCTTTACCACTTTTCAAAATTGAATTCATTCAGACTTGCTTCCAGCATACACAAGAACATAAGATTAGCATATAGCTATTTATATTAATGTGATATCTCAGAATGTTCACTCACTCTGGTGGAGAATTTTCTAAATGTCATTGGCACCTTAGTGAAATTCGTGCAGTTTAGCATTCATAATACTAGGGTGATTCATTTGCATTCCAGCAACTGCAAATTAGCATTCAGATTAGCATCTTCACAGACGTGTATGTTTGCACACAGCGTGGGAATAATGGCTTGAATATACATCCGTTTTGCAGACATTCATGTGGCCAAGTGTAAATGCAATGTTCAAATAAAATACTAGGACTAAGGACACCCCTTAGCTGCTCTCTTGTAGTGTTGGATTCATTGAGAATCAGTTCGTTTTGGTCATGTCAAAGAACGAGTCACAGATCCAAGTTCATGTGCAGCACTTTTGGTCGTCTTTTTAACAGTGCTGCAGTTCATCTGTTTGTTCTAACTCAGTTATGTAAATTTGTTATATAAATTATATCCATTCTTTTGCTATTGTATTTAGTGTAAATGGATTTGTTCACGTTCTACCATTAGACAGTTAAAGTCTTTTATTGTGTGCATCTTAGAACGTGTCAAGACCATTAAACGTCTCGGTTACGTATGTAACCCTCGTTCCCTGAGTAGGGAACGGAGACGTTACGTCGGATGACGACGAATGGGGTTTTGCTTAGAAAGCCTATCAGCTTTGAGTATTACAAAACGAGCCAATGGCAAAGAAATGCCATGGGTCTGCGGAATTTGCATGACATAACGCCGCCCCACCTCGTGGGTATAAAAGGAGGACGCTAGCAACATGCAGTTATGTTTTCTCGCTAAGGAGCCAAGACTGAACTAGGCGATGCCCGCGAAACAGCGGAAGTGGCAGGAAGACGTAACGTCTCCGTTCCCTACTCAGGGAGCGAGGGTTACATACGTAACCGAGACGTTCCCTTTCGTTGTCACTCCGAGTTACGTCGGATGACGACGAATGGGGTTACCAGTCAAATCACGCCACCTTCACAGCTGTCTTCCAGCGCCCTGCGAAAATCTGAGCCCTCGAGATATTAGGACGAAGGACTCCTATTAAACACAGGAATACCAAGGTACACTGGGAAGCATATCCCAAGCTTTTAAGGGGAAATATGCAAATATAACCAACCCAGTGGGGGGGGGGGGGGGGGGGCATTTGAAAATACACATATGACCTGAAAGTAACATATGGAGAAACTCTGAGGTGTCCAGCCGCAGGTGGAATATTTCAACCTCAGGGGTGGCAAGGTGGCTTGCCGAGGGAAAGACACATGCTCAAAGAGGCTTACAGTGGAAATACACGTGTGGGGGTAGCTCAAGGGAGGGACCATGCACACGGAGGCACCTAGCCGACGCCCAGGCAATAGACACTGGCGCTAGCATCAGGGGTGCTGGAGGAACTCAGGGCTTTCGGAGAAGCTCACCTGAGCAGAATATCGCACGTATCCAGTCCGCAGAGTGGAATGGCGAGCAAGCAAAGACACCTGAGCGGGTCCGGAACTAGCTGTTTGAAGCGAGAACACGAGAGGACACTGGCTCCACTCGGAGATTATAGAATCTGGCGAATGTGTCAGGTGTCGCCCAGCCTGCAGCTCTGCAGATGTCTGCTAGCGAGGCGCCATGCGCCAGCGCCCAGGAGGATGCCACACTCCGGGTGGAGTGGGCGGTCACACCAAGGGGGCACGGTCGGCCTTGCTGCTGGTAAGCCAAAGCAATGGTGTCCACGATCCAGTGAGACAACCTCTGCTTTGAGAGAGCCTTTCCCTTCAGCTTCCCACCATAACAGACAAAGAGCTGGTCTGAGGTCCTGAAACACTGCGTCCTGTCTACATAAGCGCGGAGAGCGCGTACTGGACAGAGCAGTGCCAAGGCTGGGTCTGCCTCCTCCTAGGGCAGCGCTTGCAGGTTCACCACCTGGTCCCGGAAGGGAGTGGTAGGAACCTTGGGCACATATCCAGGCCGGGGTCTCAGGATCACGTGAGAACCGGCCGGCCCGAACTCTAGGCACGCTTCGTCAACGGAGAATGCGTGCAGGTCCCCGACCCTCTTGAGAGAAGCCAATGCAATCAGGAGCGCTGTCTTCATTGACAGGAACTTAAGCTCCACTGATTGCAAAGGCTCAAAGGGAGCACTCCGCAGGGCACTTAAGACCACTGAGAGGTCCCAAGAGGGAACGAGAGGAGAGCGAGGAGGATTCAGTCTCCTCGCCCCCCTCAGGAACCTGACGATCAGGTCGTGCTTCCCTATGGACTTACCTTCCACTAAGTCGTGGTGAGCGGCAATAGCGGCAACATAAACTTTGAGGGTGGAGGGAGACAGCCTTCGCTCCAACCCATCTTGAAGGAAGGAAAGCACGAAACCGATCGAACAACTCCGGGGGTCTTCTCGGCGAGAAGAGCACCAATTGACGAATAGGTTCCACTTCAACGCGTAGGCATGTCTCGTGGACGACGCTCTAGCGGAAGTGATGGTAGCCACCACCGCAGGTGGTAGGGTTCTCAAACCTGTCTCGTCCCGTCGAGGAGCCACACGTGGAGGTTCCAGAGATCGGGACGAGGGTGCCATAGAGTGCCCCGTCCCTGAGAAAGGAGGTCCTTCCTCAGAAGAATTGGCCAAGGAGGTGCTGTCGCGAGGAGCACTAGTTCGGAGAACCAAGTCCGGGTGGGCCAGTACGGCGCAACCAGAAGGACTTGCTCCTCGTCCTCCCTGACCTTGCGCAGGAGCTGCGCAAGAAGGCTCACTGGGGGAAACGCATACTTGCGGCCCCGCGGCCAGCTGTGGGCCAGTGCATCCGTGTCGAGCGTGCCCTCGGTCAGAGAATAAAACTGGGCGCAATGGGATGAGTCGCGGGAGGCAAACAGATCTATCTGTGCGTCGCCAAACTGGTCCCAAATCAGCTGGACCGACTGGGGATTCGCCATTCTCCAGGGAGGGGCTGAAGCCGTGACAGCTCGTCGGCAGCACAGTTCAGGGCTCCGGGAATGTGAATAGCACGAAGGGACCTCAGGTGCTTCTGACTCCATAGGAGGAGGTGGCGGGCGAGTTGCGACATACGGCGGGAGCGTAGACCACCTTGATGGTTGATGTACGCTACTGTGGCAGTATTGTCTGATTGGACTAGTACGTGTTGACCCATGAGCAGCGCTCGGAAGCGGTGCAGAGCAAGGCGTACTCTCAGCAACTCGAGGCAATTGACATGCCATAGGCGCTGGGGTCCTGTCCAGGAGCCCGCGGCAGCATGACCATTGCACATGGCGCCCCAGCCCGTGGTGGAGGCATCTGTTGAGACAACAACATGCCTCGACACTCGTCTCAGGGGGCACCCTGAGAAAACTGAGGTTCAACCACGGGGTGAAGGTCTGACGGCAGCTCGAAGTCACTGGAACTCGGAGCTTGCCTTGTTGCCATGCCCACCTCGGGACTCGGTCGCGAAGCCAAAGCTGAAGCGGTCTCATATGAAGCAATCCGAGCGGCGTGACCGCGGCTGCAGATGCCATATGCCCCAGGAGCCTCTGAAAAAGTTTCAGTGGAACCGCTTTCTTGCCCTGTATTTGTCTCAGACAAGTCAGCAGTGACTGCGCGCGCTCGCTCGTAAGCTGCGCGGACATGGCGACCGAGTCGATGTCCATACCGAGAAAGAGATCCTCTGCACGGGGCAAAGTTTGCTCTTCTCCCAGTTGACCCGAAGGCCCAGACGGGCTAGGTGCCGGAGCACAAGGTCCCTGTGTTCGCAAACCTGGTCTCGAGAGTGAGCTATAATCAGCCAGTCGTCGAGATAGTTCAGGATGCGAACCCCGTGAACCCGAAGGGGAACCAGGGCTGCCTCGACGACCTTCGTGAAGACGCGAGGAGACAGGGCTAGCCCGAACGGGAGAACCGCGTACTGATATGCCTGTCCCTCGAAAGCAAACCGGAGGAACGGTCTGTGACGAGGGAGAATGGAGACATGAAAGTAGGCGTCCTTCAGGTCGATCGCTGCAAACCAATCCTGGGGCCGCACACACTCGAAAATGCGTTTGGCGGTGAGCATTTTGAACGGCATCCTGTAAAGGGAGCGATTCAATACTCGCAGGTCCAGGATTGGTCGTAACCCACCGGTTTTCTTGGGGACAATGAAGTAAGGGCTGTAGAAGCCGGACCTCATCTCGGCTGGAGGGACAGTCTCGATCGCACCCTTCGCCAGCAGAGTGGCAATCTCTGCTCGCATGACCGGGGCGTTGCCACCGACCAAAGTGGAGCGGACTCCCCTGTATCGGGGAGGAGACCGTGCGAACTGAATCGCATAGCCGAACCGGATGGTGCGGGCGACCCAGCGGGACAGTTGGGGAAGCTCTAGCCAGGCTTCTAGGAACTGCACCAGCGGGGTCATGCGGACCACCGGCGTCCCCCCGGAGGGGCAGCGAAGCGGAGTAACTGGCCCGGACGTGGACGGCATAGCGATCCGGTGTGGGGGCGCAGTTAAGCTCCGCGCCCTGACAGAGGAGGCCAGGGAAGGACCAGCGTTCCACGGGGGCCTGCTCTGCCAGGGGTCTGGCGACAGAGTGGGACAGGGACGAAACGGCCCGTGGGGCGGCACGCCGTGTCAACCGACTCTGGGACAGAGGGGGACGAGGAGAGCACGGCTGGTGGGCGGCGCTCTGTGTCGTCCGAGAACTCTGTGTGCTCAGGGGTGAGAGGTTTGTTTCTGTCTTTAACCACATTAGGGTGCTGCCCACCCGTGGGTGAGCAGCGGGGAGTGGAGAACAAAAGATTCTCCCCCGGCCCTCCACCGGGGGAAGGAGTGGCCCTGCTACCATCTCCTGAGAAACAAACGTCATCCCTGAGCAGCCCGTCTCAGGAGCGCCGCTTGGCCCGGCGCTTGGCGGGGCTGGAGAGGGCTGGGGCGCCTTCCTGCGGCTTCCTCCTCGCGTCGGCCTGGGTGAAGGCTGCTGCTTTGGCCTAGCGGGAGGGGCGGGAGCTTTAGGAGGGCGCCCTCGGCGGGAAACAGGCTGAGGCGTCTGCCCGACCGACGACGAGGCAGCAGCGGGTCGGCGGGGCAGAATGTGTTTGATAGCCTCAGTCTGTTTCTGTGCAGTTGAGAACTGTTGGGCAAAATCCTCAACTGCGCCGCCGAAGAGGCCGGCCTGGGACAGGGGCGCATCGAGCAGACGAGTCCGCTCGGAATCCCGCATGTCAGCCAGGTTCAGCCACAGGTGTCTCTCCTGGACCACCGCGGTGGACATCACCAAACCCAGGGAGCGCGCGGCTACCTTCGTCGCCCGGAGAGCGAGGTCGGTTGCGGCACGCAGCTCATTGAAGAGCACTGGGTCTGTCCTGCCCTCGTGCATGTTTCTGAGCATCTGGGCCTGGTAGACCTGCAGAGTGGCCATAGCATGCAGAGAGGTAGCCGCCTGTCCCGCCGCTCTGCAAGACTTCGCCGCCATAGACGACGAAAATCTACAGGCCTTGGATGGATGCTTAGGCTCGCCCCGAGAAGAAGCACTCTGAGGACACAGTTGCATCGCAACAGAGCGTTCAACCGGGGGAAGCCCAGTGTACCCACGGGCGGCCGCCTCATCGAGGGGAGGAAAGGCGGATGGGATCAGCGAGCGGTCCCGGGAAGACAGGGGGGTCTTCCAGGACTTCGATATCTCATCATGCACATCCGGGAAGAATGGTATTGGGGTTTGCCGTGGACCACGGGGGTCGGCAGCCTTACCCAAAAACCAATCGTCCAGCCGCGAGCGCTCGGGACAGGGTGGAGGCCTCCACTCTAAACCAATGCTCGCGGCTGCCCGGGAAAGCATGGCCGTCATTTCCGGATCCGATTCAGGCACAGCCGTATGCACACCGGAAGGTGGCAGCTGCGCTGAATCTTCACTTCCGGAAGAATCAAGCCCACCTTGTGATGCTGCTACAGACATGGCATCTTCCTCTGTAGCTTCAACCGAAATCGGAGGCTCACTAGCGGGCACCGTCACTGAAGAGGGGGGCTGGGGTCGCGGACACATAGTCGGCGCCTGGTTCCAGACCGTTACCCTCAGGTCACCCTGGCCACCAGCCGAAGTAGCACTCCTCGGGGGAGCATTAGATCGGGGTGTGGATGAGGGGACTCTCACTCTTGCGAGTTCATTGAGTCTCGACCTTAGTGACGCGATGGTCATGTTCCCACAGAGAGAACATGGCTCATCCACGAGCGCTGCTCTAGCGTGATCCATGCCCAAACACACTAGGCAGCGCTCGTGCCCATCAGAGTCAGACACATATCTGCCGCAACCAGAAGTGCACGGGCGAGGCATCTTTAAAAAGACGTGCCGCGTGCAAGCTCTTTTGTGAGAGAGAGAAACACTCTGATGTCGAGGCGCCCGGGGAGACACGCACTCTCTGGCAAAACCACTGCACAGATCAGCAGGAAGCGCGCGCTCGCTGGATATCGCCCACAAACACCAACACCAGAGGAACTCGTTTGTAAAAAGCTGACAATTTCAGAGATGGCTTGTGGAGTGAAGAGATGCTCTTGGCTCCGAAGCGAAAACATAACTGCATGTTGCTAGCGTCCTCCTTTTATACCCACGAGGTGGGGCGGAGTTACGTCATGCAAATTCCGCAGACCCATGGCATTTCTTTGCCATTGGCTCGTTTTGTAATACTCGAAGCTGATAGGCTTTCTAAGCGAAACCCCATTCGTCGTCATCCGACGTAACTCCGAGTGACAACGAAAGGGAACTAAGATACTATATTATACATGTTTATTACTTTTCATGTTAATAATTTAAAATCCTATTATGCTATTTTCTAATATTGATTTGGAAGTGTCCTAAAAAAAGGTTTACATCTCTCATAATATACATTGCAGTATCACCTCTTTTCTCAAAGAAACGGTTCGATAAAGGATCCAGTCTTTCTAAACTACTCCTTTCTGAGAGCTTACTCTGCTCTGATTGGTCAAATGGCCCAGTCTGTTGTGATTGGTCCACCGCTTACAGTGCATGTCGGAAACAAAACACCCATTATTGTGACTTGTGAATTTACTGAATGATTCTAATGACTCGCTGACTCCATAAGTCACTTGTCGTCACCTTTCGCCTTCTCAATAGTAAGTCTGCGTATCTTGGCTGCCACATCATCAAGCTGCGTCACAGGCCGTCTCAATTTGAAGAATTCTTGAAAGGCAGCTTTCATCATAAATCTTTAATTTGGCTCATTTTGAAGGATAAATATCTGTCACATCCTTCAATCACACACAATCTTTTGCACACATTCAAATTCATGAAAAAGAATTAGCAGAAAATGAGTCTGAGCTTGTCCAGTTTCATTATGTAATGCAAGACCAAAAATAAATACATTTGGAGATGGTGACATGTTTTCTGTTTGGTTGTAAATGAATCGCATAATGCTAAACTGTGCTTACTGTAAACCAGTTGGAGGTCCAGTCCTCGTGACCCAACTCCCAGAATGTCTCCAACACAATAAAAAGCTGATGTGTTGAATCAGGTTTGAGTTGAGAAACACTGATGCAAACCACTCGTGGACTGTCTGTTGCATTAATAGAAAGTCAGATAATATGAAGATTTTTAATATAAAGTGCTCATCCACAATTCGTTTTATAGTATATTTTGCACCTTGACCATTCTATTTGATCAACCTGAATGCTTTTGTCGGCTTTGTATGTAATTTGGATGCCGTGGCGTTTCAACACGTCACACAAACAATCAAATACAAGATGTGGCATTTTTCACTGTGAGGTGATGTACCTGTTGTGCCAGTGACATAATGTTCTCACAGAAGCCCTATGCTTCTAACGATCAAACCAGCCATACACATGAGTGACAGGAATAATTTACTTAATAACTCGCACAGCTAGTAGCCTAAATGGGGTGTCAATCACATGCAATTGTGAGGTTGTTTTTTATCTCAAATAATTATTTTTTTAGATTTCTCAAGGCCCGTTCATACCAAGAATGATCAAGATAACTGTAACAATAGCGACCACAGCACACAGTGCATTACTGAGCGTTATTTCCACTGCTGTGTTGACAGTGTATGATCTTGCTTCACTTGTGTTTACCCTTTGCCTGTCATTCTGGATTTGTTTGCCTGATTGGACTGGTTTGAACCCTCATCTTATGACCCTGTCTTTGTGTTTGCCTATTAAATATTATATGAAATACTGTGCATGGATTCTGCTGGGCCTCGAGAGTCTTCCTCATTACAGCAATCACTGCTTTCTTGTACTCAATGTGGCTTTAAATCTAGTAACTGCGACTTTATATCTCACAGTTTTTGACTTTATTTCTCCCTCACATGACCATCATAATGCCCACATCCAGACAACTGACATTCCCAGCTCAGTAATACAGACCTTACAGAGATGTGAATCCCATCAATATCCAAATAGTAAATAATTATTTTAAAAAAAATCATTTTGAGTGAACTATTCTTATAAACGTATATGTATGTATCTGCTGAGCCTGATATTCTGACTGAGGCGGGTGAGCGCGTCACTTGCTGTAGTGTGGATGGCAAGGGTGAATGTAGGACAACTTTAATTTTACACACCTAGAGGCAATGACTTTCTGAAAGATTGAATGAGAGGGGTTGGAGGAGGTCAGCCGTGTCCTTTACTCGATCGACGGCAGAACTGTCTCAAACGGAAAATCCAGATCTGAATAAGTGAGTGTTTATAGTATCTGATCTGAACGTCATTCACAATTTAAGGTCGCATCAGGAAGTCTAATGTGATTCAATTAGAGAGCATCTGCTCTGACTGAATATGCAAGATGGCATCCTGCTCTCATGAATGAGTTTGAAAGTGTTTCTGTGATTGGTATTTAAACAGCCGCAAACTGATGTAGGTAAAAGGTGCTGTACACCCCCCTCACCAATACTGCACATTTGAGCCATTTTTAGCTGCATATCTAAAGGATTTTAAATTTAAGGCAAGAGACCCCAGGTGAATAGGGTAAAAAGAATTAACAAATAGATATCACCATACTTTCCCAGTTGATTGATTACATTAAGAATTGCACAAAAAAATGCATTACAAGTTTATTGAAATTTTATGTTTACATGTGCAAATGAGGCATTATCTTATTAAATATGCACTAATTTGCATACATTTCTAGAACAAAAATCTAAACATTGGTCATATGAAGTCAGGTGCAGAATTCTTGTTGAATTATTATTATTTTTTTTATTTTTTTTTGACATATTAGAGTTAAAGGTTTTTACAGAGGGGATTTTGTATCTCTTTTTATCACTCCATAAATCCGAAAATACTGTAAACAGCCAGAAAAAAATTCTAAAAAATTTTAGGAATAAAATGTTTTATGAAATCAGGCACATTATATTTTAACAAACCCCTCTGTAAAAACCTTCAGAATAGCTATATGAATAAAACTGACTGCAGATGCATTAAAAACCGTAAGTGAATGATTTCATAATGCTTTGTCTGTAAATGACACATGGATTTATATGGATAATGTTTTCAAAACACTTATGTTAAAAATAGCCCTTGGCTAAAGTTTATTAATGTGCACTGTCTCTGTTAAAAAAAAAAATAGAATAAACTTGAAACGCGCAAAAAGCGAGTTAATAATATTTCCTATAGTTGATCATAACAGTGGATCTTTTACTGACAAGACTTAAAGGATAGATATAGTATATAGTGCAAAAAACTTTATTAACATTATAAGCGAACCTCAAGGACCATATTGAAATAATATAAACACGTGAAGAAGAAGATGTTTTCAATAAGGTAATATTGAATAAATCCAATGAATAATTTGAACAGGAACAGAGCAACATATAACACTTCCACAATAGATGACACCGGACACCGAACTGAACATACATACAGGTGATTGATGAGTGCACATCTGAACATAATAGAAACACACAAAACATATTTGTACAGTCAAATACAGTTTTCCATGTGGATGATAATATTTCTTATCTAAGCTAAAAAAAAAAAAAAAAATTGTGCATTTTGCACCATTTGCACTGCTGTTTCCTGAAGCCGTGCTTGAAAGCAATTCCTCGACTGATTGTGTTTGACAGACAGGAAAAACACGGACCGACTCGGGCAAATAAAATAACCTGGATCGGCAAAACCTTTTAGCTGTGTCCTCTGCTAATCACAAAGGCTTTCACAAAGGAACGCAATTGTTGTGTTTATCACTGAAATAAGACGTAATAAAATGCACACGTAATTCAATATTTGTTCATATTTTTTGTTGTTTCATAACCCAAAAGCTCAAGCATTCTTATTACTAGTACGTCGTCTGAAGTATTTAAGAGGAACCTCTCTGCCACAAACTGATACATCTGAAGTGCTTTAAAATTACAAGCCATGTGTCTTCAGTGCCACAAGTCCATCTGAAACATGTTAACAAAACAGGCCTATGACAAGTGATGAATTGCGTGTCAGATGTGATAGTCTTGAGTTTGTGGGTGTCAAGGTGGCGAGCTTCCTCTTCCATTTCTCTCTCTTAGATTTCTACGTCTCTTTCTCTCCCACTTCAGAGTTATGATGGTAAATCCTCACCCAAGTATCTGATTTAATTCAGGGCCAAGGGGCCACCGTTTGAACACTCTTTTTATGTGTTAGGCATTGGGGAGTTTTAACTGCAAATGCCTTCCTTGGAGAGGAGAATGTGTTAATAACATTTCTTAATAACATTTCACTGGATTTCTTACCATCTGTGAAATGCAGAAATGCTGTTACCGACAACACAGCTAGTCTTGAGGAGACTGCCGGAAAACAGCAGCTTACCTGTGCTGTAATTGCTTTGTTTGATGCACGACAATTGCAATTGGAGGCTTGGAGGAAATATAAAAAATTTAAATACAAAAGATACAGGAAATGCTATATCTTCAAACTCTAGGTTAAAAATAGTATATATATAACAGATGAGATCATACATAACAAATGAGATCAAATTTGACTAAGCATTGCACAAAGCAGGATCAGTTGACACTTCTATAAAGAGCCACACAATCTCTGCAGATTTGAACACAATTGGAAAGTCTGTCATCCACAAATTTTTACACGTTCCTTTGCATGTGTGTTTATTATATATTTTGACTCATTAATAATGCCTAATAATAAAACAAATTCTGTTTAACATACTACTACCATATTTAAATCCATTTAACATTTCCCTCTACAATCAGCAGAGGTCTACAAGTCAAGACTGTGACTTGAAAATCCATTTAATACAGCCTCTTGAACATACTGTATATCTTCAGAACCGCAAAATGATAGCGTCATATCTCTCTTCCCATCTAGACTTGCCTCAATACAACACTCAATACAATTCAAATGATATGTTTTGTCAAACAATATTGGTGCACAAACCCCCTGCAGTCAGCACTTATGCAGGCAGTGATGCAATGAGGCCACGGAAAACCCTCCACAGGTCCACCCGGCCGTGTGGGATTGTATTGATCAGAGCTGCAATTAGAGAAGACTATTGAAAAATAATGATTCTCTTCTATACTTTTGCATAGATATTGCTCTGAGAGGCTTTTTCGACCCCTTCACGATGTGTGCCAGGCAATTAATGGCGTCTCCTATTTCTCATTATAGTCGGTGTCAGCATCATCTGTACCTGGGGCTCAAGGGCAGTGCAGTCTTCTGAAACACAAACACCGAGCTGGCCTGGCATTATGATGTGCACATGCTGCTGCCTCCATTCTGGAGGAACAAAACCGAGCACACACTAAATAGCTTTGTGAGGATTACTTCATTTTCAGTTGTGCAAAACCGTCTTGATGCGGTTGGTATCGGTCTGATCATTTAAATACGATACAATTCAATTTCAGTCACGCTGCAGTGGCGTGATTGAATTGAACTTGCCAGCGCTTGCACTGGGTATACCAATGATAATTACAACTGATGGGAACCGTTTGCGGTGTGTGTGTGTGTGTGTGTGTGTGTGTGTATTGCTTGTAATGAGATTCTCTTCAGCCTTATCAGAGATAGTAGTTTTGGGAGACGCTGGCCCTCACCGCTCTTTGTGCGTGTATGTTAATGTGTGTTTGGATGTGTTTGCATATGTCCAAACTATCAGCCAGTCAGTATCAAACAGCCTCAAGATACTGTTTTACATCGTAACACTGCAGATGTGGTTGGGATGAGCTGCAGTAAGGGGTGTCATTCAAACTAATGGTATTGTGTTCCTCAACATATTTATTATATATTTATTATCGCTAGCTTAATGAGCAAATTAGTGTAGCAGTGTATCACAGTCCATTTTGCTGACTCGTCACAGTGTATCTGTGATCGATAATTGTATTAGCGTGATTTAAAGTCAGGATAACACCAAAATTCGTCTTTTTATTTACTTTCATTATAGATTATCCTAAATAACACTGCTGTTCGAAAGTTGGGGTCGGATAAGGTTTTTTAATATTTTTGAAAGATAACTCTTATGCTCACCAAGATTGTGTTTATTACTGGATCAAAAATACAGATAAAACTGTAAAAGTGTAAAAAAAAATAAAAAAAGTATTTATTTTGTTGCATATATTGTCAAATATAATTTGTAACTGTGATGACAAAGCTGAATTTTCAGCATCATTACCCCAGCCCTCAGTGTCACATGATTCTATAGAAATCATTCTAAAATGCTTATTTGCTGTTTAAGAAACATTTATTATTATTATCAATGTTGAAAACTGTTGAGCTTCTTAGTTTTTTGTGGAAACTGTGGAAACTGTGGTTTATTATTTTATAAATAGAACAAAGCTTACTTTTAACATACATCTTTTGTAACAGTATAAATTATAAAGGCAAGTTTTTTTTCAAGTTTTGCGGTTGCCATCAGTATATAAAGAAAGTATTTAAAAAGTCCTGACCACAAACACCAGTGTAATTTAAAGACCACTTTTCACTATATCCAATCAATTCCATCTTTAAAAAAAATTCACCTGTTCACCTGTGAAATGGGTTGTGAACATCGTTCCATGTTGATTTGAAAAGGCTTGTCCAGGCTACCAATAACGCTTATGTACCATGAACAGCATCTGTGTTCATTTATGGCACGCTTATGTAAAGTTTGGAAAAAGAAATATTCCTTTTTCAAAAGTCCATAAACAAACTTCCCATTTAATCTTTCTCTCCATATTTAGTTCCTTCCCCAACAGACTACCTTTGATTGAAGTTTTGCGGTTGCCTTCAGAGCCCATGTGGTTTTCTGCCACTCTGAGTTCTGAGATGAAGAGATACAAAGAGACGTCTGTGGCCCAGAGGAAATAGAGGAAATGCTTGTTAACTATCTCAACTTTCCACGATGACTTGAAATGTATTTAATTGTCAAACGATTTCAGGATTCTACCCTGTGTCAGTGTAATTGTGGTGAATAGCTTATCAGGCAGCGATTCTCATTTACTTTTTCCAATTCTGGATTTGACCTTTTACCATTCTAATTTTATTAAGAGCTTATCAATGCTTTCTCACCAAATGCTCAATCAGGCTTCTCTGCATTTCAGCTCACGAAAGAACTCAAGAAAAGTCCTTTCTGCATGAAATCATTCTGTAGTTTGATATTTATTATACACTACTTACATATATTACAAATTAATTCTTTTTTTTTTTTTTTTTTTTTTTTCCTGGATGCAGAATCATTTAGTTGGACTTTTAGAGAAGACCAGTTTGCAGAAAAGCGTGCAATATCCAATCATGGATTCATTTTGTGCTGGAAGAATTACCCAGAAGGAGGAGATTCAGTCTGAAAGCACAAGGCGAGGATGAGTGGCGGGCATCTCACTAATCCACCTAAAATCCAACAAAGAGACATGTCACAATAAGAGGAGTTGCCACAAAACAAAAAGAACTCAAAGCTTCCTTGGCAACATATTTTCTGTTCTTTGTTTAAACCATCCCCCAGTGATTCAACCCTCATGTTTTGTGAGAGGATTTTCTTTCCCCCAAAAATGCTAGTTAATGTTTTCACATTGGACTAAAAACTATGACTATGCTCACACAGGGCACAACAACTTGGCAACAATTTTTTTTTTCAACCTGTTATACTTGTTACACTAGTGTTCCCTGACCAGTCTACACAAAATTGCTTATAAATTTCTTGGTATGCTATGTTATTACCGAATAGTAGACATAACAAAGACATAACAGTCTTTTTAGACTTTTTAGACTGTGGTACTTGAAAGAAAACTGACCAAAAGATTGAATATAATTATATATTGATAATATATCATAATTAGAGATTTGCAATATTTTTTAAGGCCAGGAAAACCAATATCATGTTATATATAATGAAACCATTTGAGAGGAAATGCATCATTTTCTACAACAAAATAAGAGGACAAAATAAATATATAAACAAGCAGCAATTAAAAAATACAAGTAGCTACTATTAATATGATTTCATTGCTTATCACTTTTGAACATTAGGTGGCGCTATTACCAAATTGATATGGTGTAGTCAGTGTGAGGTGACAATGACATACAAATTTGGTGTCAATATGCCAAAGGCTTGCAAGATACAGCCTCAGAATCAGCTTGGCACCATGCCATCGGATTTGTTTGTCAAGAACATGGTCTAAAAGCTTTTAATAACTTTATGCCGGCATGGTTTGAAGAAGATCTGAGCTGGTTTTTGGTCAAAATTGGACCAACGGTCTAGGAGGAGCTCGAAAAAGTAGGTTTCTTTGGAAAATTAAAAAGGGCAGAATAGTGTTCGTCTAGAGCCAAGGAATCAGAGGAAAAAAATATTTCTAGTCCTTGTGGTTCAAATGTTATTAGCATAAATGCAAGTGCAACTTTGAATAGTTGGTGGTGCTAGAGGGATTGAGTTATAGACTCCAAAACTGTGTTGGTTAATGTTAAGACTGTCCTCTATCTGTTTGCCAAATTTCATAATTTTACCGCAAACGTTTCTAAGGACTGCCATAGACTTCAAGAGCGGAAGAAGAATACTAACAGATACATAAGGTGTCTTCGCACCTTCAGTGCTTAGTTGTCCCCTAATAATAACAACTTGTTGTATGTGTAATTCAGTGTTGGCTTAGGAATGGCACCAGGCCACCATGTGTCATAAATAGGCCATTCATAATTCACATGAAGGTTTATGCACTGTCAAGGGCAAACTAAAATTAAAGCCTCTGTAGCTTTCACTAGCTCAATGGGAAGAGAGGTCACAGGTTTCATTAAAATTGTATAGTTTCAGGTAACATTTTAAATAACTTTTTTAGTTATATTTCGGTAAAACTTTACAACAAGGTTGTATTTGTTAATAATTAATGGGTTAGTTTACGTTAACTAGCTGTATATATCATCTGTATATAGAATGATATGAATACATTCACTAATGCATCTTAATATTAATCGCTGCTGATTTTTTTTTAGCATTAGTTAATTCATTATCCATAAACATTATCCATGGATCCACTATCCATAAACGAGAACGGACAAAGACCACAGGGCTAATAAACACGAGGTAATAAAGAGAGAAACAGAACAGGTGTGGGGAACTAATTAAAGGAACACGCCGACTTTTGGGGACTTTAGCTTATTCACTGTATCCCCCAGAGTTAGATAAGACCACACATACCCTTTTCATCTCCGTGCATGCCGTAACTCTGTCTGACGCACCCAGCGCTAGCCTAGCTTAGCACAAAGACTGGAAGTAAATGGCTCCAGCTAGCATACTGCTCTCAATAAGTGACAAAATCACGCCAACATTTTCCTAACTCAGACAGAGTTACAGCACGGAGATTAAACGGGTGTATGGTCTTATCTAACTCTGGGGGATACAGTGAATAAGCTAAAGTCCCAAAAAGTCGGCGTGTTCCTTTAACAACCATAGAAACAAACCAATGGCGTGAAAATGAGAACAAAAGAGACTGGAACAAGAATAAAACCAAAACAGAACATACACATGACATTAATGTTAACAAATTCTATTAAAAATATTATTAGTGATGGGTTAGGGGGTTGAATTGAGGAAAGGTGTGCTATTAGTTTTTTTTTTTTTGCCATTAGATATAGAAAAATCCCATAGACTTACATCAAAAGAAGGACCTGAGCCATACATAATAGTGTTTCCTTTACGCAATATAAATATGTATTTACACTACAGTATACTATATATTTGTATGTGTTTCTTGTTTGAAAGTACATCTGTAAAAGTAAAGTGTTACGACATCCAGGAGAAACTAGTTTGTAGCGATTTCCACAAAAGGAGATACTAATGGAGAGAATGCCAGGATTTCAAACTAGTAAATAAGGGCTATCCATAAATTTGACTAATACTTTTGACAGCAACAGCTGGGAGAATTAGTCTTTTGCTTGCAACTCGCAAATATGCAATCAGAGAAGCACTTTTTCCCATTTTCAGACACACTAATCTAAGTCCATCTCCATATCCTAATAAATATTCTAGGTTTGCTTTTCCAGGCATGAGCATATGAGAGAGAATGAGCATAATAGTTTTTAACTCCCGGAAGGGTCAATAATAAATATGCAGAAGCCATTCCCTCCTCATGCAATCTCAAAAAGAGACTTTAACAATACAGTGCTTGAATGACACTAATTAAAGTGCTGAATCTGCGGAGGGTTCAAGTGTGCAGCAGTGTGGACAGATAATTGTTGTTGTCAGGCGGGTGTAGGTGTGTCATGCGGCTCAGTCTGAATGCATTTGCTTTTGGCAGACAGTGAGATAGGCCTTTATGTTCATGCTTAATGAGAGAGTGCAGGCGCTAAACAGTGGTCACTGGCATTGCCATTTTCCCAAAGTTTTGTTGAACCTCGTTGTCTGAGCCACACTGAGGCTGAATAGGACACTAATTGCAAAATTGTATCAGAAATGTTCCTTTCAGCACATTCGAAATAAGTCGTATTGAGAAAGAGTGGGGAAACTGTTGCTTTGATTGTTTAAAGGTGCAGTAAATGATTTCTGAGAAACGTTGAAACTGGATTGAACCGAGCAGCAAAACATACTTGTAGTCCATCAGAAGTATGTCTGTCCACTCATGATGGGGGAGGAGACAACGTGAGATTTGAAGAAGGACTGTAGAAAGAGAGATGGCTGAGAGGCATTACAAAAGAGAAAAAGTCAGAGGAATATCACTGGAAAAAGAAGTGTTATGATCAGACAAGCGCTTTAATATTGGAAAAGCTTTAGAGCGCTGGACAGACCAAACCGGGAAGGCCTGAAAACGGACGCAGAGGTCGTGTTGTGTCTACTCCATACGCGAGTGGTACGACCCGTACAATAAAGACGGGGTTGATGTGAACTTTTGCAGTTGGTAAAAGGAAACCAGCCCCAGCCGACAGATCACCAAAGACACAATTCTAAGTTCCACAAAAAGTATAATTTATTTAAGGTGGAAAAAGTCATTAAATTAAGGAGTGATGGCTTCAGGGTGCCGCAAGGCCAAAATAATAAAGAAAATAGACTTATAAACAAACCATGTATGAATTACCAATCCATGCGCACATATACAAAACAACATCCTACACAAAATAGACACAGAGGATCGTAACAGCGTAACATTGGTTTTGCTGTGTTTCACAGAACCGAGATATGCTGTTGTTGTAATGTTAGCTATAGTAATTGCAGAGGCGGATTTATTGATGCCTTGGGGGCCCCAGGCAAAATATAGGAATGGGGCCTGTGGCGAACAGGACGGCCGAGGGACGTGAGAGAACGGCGCGAGGCCGGTGGTACGATTGCTAATGAGCAACACCTGTGAAGCACACCGGTCTCGCATCTCTCACGGAGGAGCGGAAGCATAAAGGAGGAGCGACGACGTTGATGATCGAGAGAGGAACAGGCCTGTATTTTAGTTGTGTTTTGTTTTTGTATTTTACTTTAGCCAGCAGTCGTCCGCGAGGGGCTGGTTGCAGTTATATTTATTTTCGGTAGCCAGCAGTCGTCCGCGAGGGGCTGCTGGCGGTATTTTGGTTTGATTGTTTTATTTTAAATAAACTATATTTTGATTGTTCGCCGGTTCCCGCCTCCTTCTTCTCTGAACATTGTTACACTGGTGCCGAAACCCGGGAAGAGGGAGGAACGCGCTGTCAGAGAGTCCTCGCCGATGTGGGGAATCCGCGGTGCCATCGAGCATGGTGCGCGAGTCGCCGCCGCTCGCCGTGGGCCGGAGCCTGCTGCCATCCGCCGAGCGAGGGGAGGAGCAGGGAGCGGGGGACTCGCGGCCACGGTCGCTCGAGGCGGTGGGCTGGAGTGAGTTGCCGGTGGGACGGTCGAGCTCGCTGCCGGCCGCCTGGGTATTGGAGAGGCGGCTGCCATCCAGGAGGGAGAGGAGGAGTCGCCGCCGCTCGCCGTGGGCCGGAGCCTGCTGCCGTCCACCAGAAGGGGAGGAGCAGGGAGTGGGGGACTCCTGCCGTCTGCCCAAGGCACCCGAGGAGCCGTCGCCGTCCACCGGGCGGCGGAGGAGCGTCGAGGCGTCCACCGAGGGCTACCCAGCGTCACCGCCAGGCACCGCGGAGGAGATCGCCTAGCTAGTGGGGGACCAGATGGCAGCGCGTTGTGGGAACCGGACCAAGTTTTTTTTTTTTTTTTCCTCTCTCCCCTCTCTCGATCTGTCGCTCCTCATGCTTCCGTCTCCGTTTCCCTCGGTTTGTCTGTCCATACTCCCCAGGGATCGCCGCCGCCGAGGGGGGGGGAGTAGGCACAGGCTCGTGGGTACCCCCCGGCCTGTGAGGGGCGATGGGGGTATGTGGCGAACAGGACGGCCGAGGAACGTGAGAGAACGGCGCGAGGCCGGTGGTGCGATTGCTAATGAGCAACACCTGTGAAGCACACCGGTCTCGCATCTCTCACGGAGGAGCGGAAGCATAAAGGAGGAGCGACGACGTTGATGATCGAGAGAGGAACAGGCCTGTTCCTGCCGAACAATCAAAATATAGTTTATTTAAAATAAAACAAACAAACCAAAATACCACCAGCAGCCCCTCGCGGACGACTGCTGGCTAAAGTAAAATACAAAAACAAAACACAACTAAAATACAGGCCTGTTCCTCTCTCGATCATCAACGTTGTCGCTCCTCCTTTATGCTTCCGCTCCTCCGTGAGAGATGCGAGACCGGTGTGCTTCACAGGTGTTGCTCATTAGCAATCGCACCACCGGCCTAGCGCCGTTCTCTCACGTCCCTCGGCCGTCCTGTTCGCCACAGGGCCCTTTACCAACACATTTTTGCTCGCTGCTGCACTGCGGTGTCCCATAGTTGTTAAATACATTTTTCATGTAGTCTACATGTTATAGCTTTTATTCTTGTTTTAGATCCCGAAATAGCAACAGTAGGCGATATGGTGAAATCACACATAGAACTATCCGAGAAGGTATCATTTTCACCCCAGTGCATTTACTGTATTCACTTTTAAACGGGTTATAACAGTATTAGCGTCGGTGTTGCTTTGGGGTAACTTTCACTGCACAACTCCCAATAACGCAAAGCTGTAATACTAAACTTTAAAATACACTTATTTTTATTTTAATTATTTAACACAAAAAAAAGAAGTAAAAATGTGCAACGGGTGTCAGAGTTGAGTGCCTGTGGGGAAAGTAACTGCGCAAGTGCGCATGCATCCTCTACTTGGGTCCTTCACAGAAACGATTGAGCACCATTTAAAACAATAAAAATATCATACGCACTGTTGCTCAGTATTAAGTTATAGCTTAAGATGCATGATATTTTTATTTGCTACCAGCAGGATACACAAAAAGCATGTTCCATTTTAAGGGGACCCTTGGATTTTGGGGGCCCAAGGCGGTTGCCTACCTTTGCTGGTAAGTCCGCTTCTTCGCAACTCAACAGTTTTGAGTGCCATTGTTTGTCTGAAGCAAGTGTGCTGTTGTTGGTGACAAACAACCAACTCTTGCTTGTATTTACTCTTGTGTACTGTATGTTAATTTTTTGTTCTTTCTTGTGGTTCGTTCGTCATCTTCACTTAAGCATTATTTTGCATTATTTTGCTTCACTTCAGCTATGATAAAGACTCATCCACTCATGCAATTTGCATTTTCAGGCCCAAGATGTCGTAGTCGTGTAAATGAACGGCCAAATTGCATAAAAAGTCTTATGTTTTTAGTTGAAAACGGTGCCGAGTAAATGGCCTTGCATGGCCTTTAAATGGCCTTACAATTATTCTATCAAAATGGTTTCGTTCTAATTAATTTCTGCACATTTGGAATGTTAGTCAAGGCAAGGTTTAAAATGTACCATGTGTGGCTTCAGATTTTGCCCTGGTTCACAGGTTCATTTGAGGCACTGGGCCATAACCTACACCTGCAAAACTTCCACGCTGTTTGTTTGGCTGAGAAAAAGCATAATTATTCATGATGAAAATAGAACAACAAGAAAAGTCTCAGGGGTCTTGCATATTTAAAGGCATGCAAAAGCCCTCCTCTCTACATTCAAAATTGAGCATTCTCATCCCGTGTCTGTCCAATAAAGTAAAGAGTCATCAAACATTAATCTTAACAACGTTCTGCAATACGAATTGACTTCTGAGACATGAAAAATGGTTGTTTTACAAAACCTGAGGTGCAGATGTCAAAGCAGTGTATATTTTGGCCACAGCCCTCACAAATCTCTTTTATAATCTCCAGGCTGAAACTCATCGTCATTATAGATTCAGAACACAAAGCAACACTCATTTTCATGGTGCCGCCATGGTAACCAGACACACAATTTACTCCAAGGGTCTCAAAACTGTACTTCCCTCTAGGCTAACGCCAATACACATTTCTTCAGTAGAACCAATAAATAAATAAACAATTAAAACAAGTTGAATTTATTGACCAACAGCCATGCACGTTTTAGCTTCAAGCTCTGCCATAAAGGTCCAACCTGTGGATTTGTTTTTCGACGAATAACAGAATAAATCCAGTTTAAATGATCACAGGAGGTTTAGCAAAACTTCATGTATGGTTTCACATGTCAGTCATGTCTACCTGAAACTATTCTATATCATCCCGCTGCCAGTATCTCATAGGCTCATCAAGAAAGACTGGCCTCAACAAATACAAACAATGCAGACACAAATTCAAAAATATATTCAACTAAAAAACTAAATTCTAAATAATATTTCACAATTTTACCTTTTTTTTGTTTTGTTTTTTTACTGTATTGAGCATAAAATACTTCTTTCAAAAACAACAGCGTTTGTTGCATGCTGTCAGTTATCAAAGAAAATAATTACCCCCAGTCTGTTCATCATATAAAGCGATGGAGTCTCTTCAGAAGACTAGATGAACTGCTAGATTTATATGGATTACATGTGTGATGTCTTTATGAACTTCTTGAAGCGTGCAAATGTTGGTTAAAATGATCCCAGCGACTAAAAATGCTGAATTACATGCCCCTTGTAAACGCCCCCTCAGTGAATGGAGAAAACAAGGAACAAGTGGTATTAATCAATTAACAAATGAGTAACCATGGAAACAAATGGAAACATACCTAGAAACCATGACATCTAATGAACAGGGACAATGAAAATAAGCACTAAGGGACCATTCACTTGATACTGTTTTCAACTAAAAACGAACACTTTTATATGCATGTTGGCCATTCATTTACACGACAATGGCTTTTTGGGGGCCTGAAGATGTTTTTGAAAATGTTTTTGAAAACGATATTGTTATTGTCTGCGTGTAAACTACAAAAAAGCTAATTTATGAAAATGGTGATGTTATGTGCATGCGTATTATGTGTTCAGTCTAGAGGCACGTAGTGTTTCTTTACAAAGTTACATCGCCAACTGCTGGCCTGGCAGCAGAATACAACGTTTTTGTCATTTTTGCCATGTGAACGGGGATCGTTGTCGTCTGTACGTGAAAACGCAACTTTTCCATATTTAGTACATTGTTGTCTTTTAAATGTACCTAACACTGGTAAAACAGAAGCATCATGTGACACAGGCTTTAAAACCTTTTATTCTTTTCTTTTTTTCAAATAATGAATGTCCATTTTGTATCTTCAGGTCGCTTAAATTACACATCAGTCCTGCCTCAAACGACACACCATTGGTCTTTCACATCTATGTGGTGCTACGTCACCAAAATGTGGGCTTGGAGGCAGCTTAGGGTGACAGGGCCATTGTGAGGATTTGATTAATTATAAAATCCAACCTTGTTTTGCATCCGTGTTGAGTCATGTGCCACACTCTCTCCAAACAGTACAGCTCTAGTTACGATGTTTGAGCAGATATAATCACATTCGAAATCCTGAATATGAGGCCAGAGATGAAGGAGAAAGAAAGAGGGCCTAAGCACTTAAATACAAAAAATACTGTTTGAAGTTAGATTTTAACAGACAAGCCCTTCGTAGTCCCGGTAATTGTGGAGCGTAATGAGAGAGAGGCTTTGATGGATGAATTAAGACTGGTCTTAAGTCTGCAGTCTCCAGAGTCCCTGTGTAAACTCTGATTTGAGTCAGTGGCACCACAGAGGCAGACTGCGCTTACTCACCCACCCGGACTCTGTCATTACTTTTTCTTTTATTCGCTTTTATTCCTCCTCAGACTCATCAATATTCCATAGGGTCAGGTATCATGCACTCTGCAATTCCTCCTCAGTTTGACTGACATCCTAAGACGTGCACAAGCACACACACACATAAAATGAAAAAAATAACTATTTGATTTATCCTTCAATCTCAAATAATTTCTGGATATTACAATGATTGCAAAATGAATGTGTTAAACAAGATTAATTATGTATGCTTAATTTCACGATAAGTATGCGATTAAAAATGTTAATCTATGAATAGCCCTAATATATTGTCACAGGTGTGTGCAGGCAGATGAAGAGACATATGAATAAAGTCCTATGCGAAACTTAATGATAATGGTCAAAAACAGGCGGTATTCCAAACGGGTAGTAATACACACCATAAGCGTAAACATGAGCGGACAAAAAACAGAGAAAAGGAGGAACTTAAGTACTGACACAGTGAAACGTAATTAACGAAACGGTGACCATGGTAACAAAGGAGTGGCGGGAAAACCAATTGTCCATGTTTTTCCAATGAGCCTAATATGTTAGCCTAATGGGTGCCATGCTTAAATTCACTCAACGCAAATAAAAAAAAGCCATGCGTCAAAGGGTGTAATTTGAGTTTTCAGAAGATGGCCTGCAATTTATGATTGGACACATATCATTTCCTAGCAGGATAATGGATTAAGTGTGGATTAAGGAGCGTATGTCTTCCTCTGAATTGCACAGGTTTAATAGCGGGCTGCTTGGGCCGCAGAGGAGACTGCACGACCCTGAGCGGGCACTGCCTCTGGGAACAGCCCATTAGTGGTGTAATTACAGCTTGGGTGTGATAACCACGCTACACTTCACTACCCACCACACACAGGCTTTATTGCAGGTGTACATTACTTAATGCCTTCATTACCAAAGACAATCACTTAATTATATAGTCTGAGGAAGAACATCAAATGCACGTCAGAATCAATTTGAAGGCTGATAATGGAGCCGGTAGAGTTGTTTATTGCCAACCTGACAAGTGCTCTGCTAGATCACAGCTTCTCGAGGAACGCCTTGAAAGAGATATTACTGTGATTGTGCATAGCAGGTTATCTTTTTTTCACCAATTAACTAAATATACTAGAAATAAAATGCAGACTGCACAGATTCAGTCTGTAAACTCATGGATTTCACTGGAATAGAATATACTTTCATACTATTTATTCTATTTTTCTTGTCAAATGTTTGAAAGGAGGAAGATGATAAAAAAATACAGTAAAACACTAATGTTGGGAATTATTATTACAATTTGTTCTATTTTAAGAAACATTATTTCCTGTGATGGCATAGCTGAATTTTCAGCATCATTACTCCAGTCTTCAGTATCACATGATCCTTCAGAAATTACTCTAATATGCTGATTTGGTGCCATTATCAATGTTCTGCTTAATATGTTAGTGTAAACCATGATAGGTTTTCTGATGAATAGAAGTTTTAAAAGAAAGAAAGAAATAGAGTTTGCACTTTATTTTACAGTGTGTACTTAGTGTACTTACCTAAGAAAGTACTGGTAATATCAGGTGATGGGTTAAGGTTAGGTTCAGGGTTAGTTATTACCCAGTTATTGCAATTCCTATGATAAGTACTTAGTAAGTACATGGGGAACAGGACTGTAAAATAAAGTGTTACAGGACTCACCCCTGTATCCCTTTTATGAAACATGATAAGATATATGGTACATGATAAGTCCAAACTAGATACCACTAATTTAAATTGTATGGACAAAAAGAAAGAAAGAAAGAAAGAAAGAAAGAAAGAAAGAAAGAAAGAAAGAAAGAAAGAAAGAAAGAAAGAAAGAAAGAAAGAAAGAAAGAAAGATACATTATTTAAAATATATTTTTGTGTTTAATGTGATTTAACATTTAAATTATATTTTTTTCAAGAACTTTACTACTCCTTTATTTTGAGTTAATGTTCTTTTGTTAATATATTCATTTTGAAGATGCTTTTATTCAAAGTAACTTATATTTGCCTTAAAGGTATACATTATATCACTTTATGCTTTCCCTGGAATTCGAGCCCCTGACCTTGGTAGCACTGTGCTCTAATGCAACATAATGTAGTCAGGTTGAGTATGAGATATTAATGTGTTTTGATAGACGTAGCCCATCTGTCCATAATGGCAAATGGAAAGACCATTATATAAAGAGCATTTATTAAGAGCCATCACTACCATCACATTATTGTTAATGCACATTATTGTAGAACAGTGCTCTATTATGTTAGAAGAAAGGGTAACACTTTAGAATACTGTTTCTTACTTACTGCATAACTAATAATGAATTACTGAAGACCTAGTAGGAAATTCTTCATTAACACTTAAGTCACTACTGTTAACTACTAAGAAAGATGTGTTAACTAATCAGTATGTAATAGTTATTGATTAACTAACTGATACTTAACACAATCATAAAATTCTAATTAATTATGTCATACCTCCTGAAGAACTACTATTAATTATGGTTCAAGAAAAATAACTATGAAATAACTACTAATGAACAGTCATACACAGTAGTTCCTACAATAATCCATTTTATTTTAGCAGTGGAGTGGCGAATGAAGTACACAAATCAAGTACTTGAGTAAAAGTACAGATACCACAATAAAATATTACTCCAGTAAAATTATAATTAGGCCATTTTCAAAATTACCTTACCGTAACTAACTTAAAAGTGAATTGTCATTTCTATAATACTGATATCACCAAATAAGGACTGACTTTTAAAACACTCTAGATTGTTTTGCTTTTGAAAACATTAAGCAACTATTTAAATCTAGACCTCAATCTCTTGACTTTACCACTTTGTAGTGGTCACATCACAGGTAGTACATTTGGAGAAGTGGAAGTGTATTAAGCTCATCCCTCTCTCATTGTAAAAGCTGAAGAATACGCATTGGATCAATATCTAATTTGCCATCCTCTGTATTTCTCCACATGACAAATGCAAGTACTTATGTTATGGTATTAGCACACAATGTCATGCTCATCTTCCCCAACTAAATAAAAATCAAACCAGTGGAGATGCAGACATACTTCAAAGTAAAACACTTGTTAAGCCTACTACAATATGTAGCATACAATATTAACGAGAACTTTGCATTAAAAGATCACATTAGTTACCTTTATCATTTGAAACTGTAAATTATTAAGTATGATAAACAATTGTGCTACCATGTTGATTTGGCAATTGATTTCCAATAATTTCCAATGATTTCAAAATCCAGATCTTAAAGCGAAACAAGTTAAAGGGATAGTCCCCCCCCCAAAAAAAAAAAAAATCAGTCATCGTTTACAAAAAACATATTTTGGTATTACATATTTTGAAGAATGTTGGTAACCAGTTTCATTTCTTTTTCACTTCCATTATATTTTTTTCCCATACAATGGAAGTCAGTGGAAAGCAAAACTGTTTGGTTACCAGCATTCTTTAAAATAAGTTATTTCATGTTTTGCAGAAGAAAGAATTGCTGACAGGTTTGGAATGACATGAGGAAAGTAAATTATGACAGAACTTTGGACTATCCCTTTAAGAAGCACTGGGATATACTACTGTATACCACAGAAGAACATAATGGGCCTGGGACCGTGTTCCTGCTTGCCCACCAGATGACAACCCTGATTCAGTAGGAAGTAATTCATATATTTTTGAAAGACAAGATCGGTTTATGTGAGTATCTTATTAACCAGCTATTAAAATAATCATTTGTTTTCAGTATTTCCAATTGAACTATGGCTCCATTTGTCACTACCTTAAAAACAATTATTTAATACAATTATCCCAGAAACGCAATTAAGATTAAAATTAGACTGTGATTCCCATTTGACCATAAGGGTTGCCATGCCAACAATCACAATGTATTTCTGAGGCACTATTGTGAATTGTGGAAGCAAAAAAATAGGAGAACACTGATCATGACATTTCATTGAAAAACTAATTAGCCAGTATTTTAAATAATATTATTATAATTAATATTATGTAGCTGGATGACATCTGTTCAAATGAACATTTATGTATGCATGTATGTACGCATTTACGTTTGCTTTTAAATATGTGCCAGCCTGAGAAGGAGCTTCCCCAACTGTGCCTTGGTTCCTCCCACGGGCTTTGCCTCATCAATTTAAATATCTTAGAGAGTTGTATCTTGCCAATGTGGAGTTGGCTTGCTCACTGGGGGTTTAAGGCACTATTCTTTGTAAACCTTTTTTTTTTTTTTTTTTTGAAAAATAAGTATTGTGAAAAGATCTATAGAAATATTTCAATAGAGCTGTTCAAGTCAAGTCAAGTCAAGTGTATTTATATAGCGCTTTTCACAATATAAATTGCATCAAAGCAGCTTCACAATATCAATCAAATAACATAATGTTTGTTTCTTAGTGAAAAAACATCCACGTTTGGTAGGGCTGATCAATGGTATTAATGCTTGGCTAATTATTTTGAATATCCCCAACTGAACAAGCCAAAGGCAACAGTGGCAAGGAACCGAAAAACTCCATCAAGTGACCTACTGGTGTCCTAAAACTCCATCAGGTGACCTAATGGAGAAAAAAAAAACCTTGGGAGAACCCAGGCTCAGTCGGGGGCCAGTTCTCCTCTGGCGTTTATGAACTAGAGGCCGGATTTACAGTAACTGTAAATTTGATACAGAATTTTGTTTTATTTTATCACTTCGGGGTGGGTACGCGAACCGGAATCACAACATTTTATCTGTAGAGTGGGAAAGGGATCCTCCATAGGGAGAGGCTAGTTGGCACTTCAGCACTGCGTTGTCATCGTGTCCAGGCGAAGGTCCTAGTCAGATCTGGATACGGCCTGGATCCGGTCGGCTGCGGGAAAACCTCGGGATAAACAAAGACACTAAAATTAGCGTAGATGCCATTCTTCTTATGATGATGTAACGAGTACATCAGGATTTAAGGGAAGTGTTCCCAGTTCCGGCTGACCTAATCTATGCAGCCTAATATTGAATTATAGAAGTCTATAATATATTATGTGTATGCTAGGTCAAAGAGATGTGTTTTTAGTCTAGCTTTGAACTGACAGAGTGTGTCTGCTTCCCGGACAATGGTAGGAAGACTGTTCCAAAGTTTTGGTGCTAAATAGGAAAAGGATCTACCGCCCGCAGTCGATTTTGAAATTCTAGGTATTATCAACTGGCCCGAATTTTGAGATCGCAATAGACGTGAAGGACTATAATGCGTTAAGAGCTCGCTCAAGTACTGCGGAGCTAAACCATTTAGTGCTTTGTAAGTAATCAACAATATTTTAAAATTTATACGATGTTTAATAGGCAGCCAATGCAGTGTTGACAGAACCGGGCTAATATGGTCATATTTCCTGGTTCTAGTAAGAACTCGAGCGGCTGCGTTTTGGACCAGCTGTAGTTTATTTATTAAGCGTGCAGGGCAACCACCCAGAAGAGCATTACAATAATCTAGTCTTGTTGTCATGAAAGCATGAACTAATTGTTCCGCATTTGTTAATGAGAGCATATGTCGTAATTTAGATATATTTTTAAGATGGAAAAATGCGGTTTTACAGATACTAGACACATGACTTTCAAATGAAAGATTGCTATCAAAGAGCACACCCAGGTTCCTAACCGACGACGAAGACTTAACAGAGCAGCCATCAAGGGTTAGACAGTATTCTAGGTTATTACGTGTGGAAGTTTTTTGTCCAATAATTAGAATCTCTGTTTTTTCAGAGTTTAGTAGTAGGAAATTACTAGTCATCCAATTTTTTATATCAGCTATGCATTCCGTTAATTTTGTGAATTGGTAAGTTTCGTTAGGTTTTGAAGAAATATACAGCTGAGTATCATCGGCATAACAATGAAAGCTAATTCCATGTTTCCTAATGATATGTCCTAATGGTAGCATGTACAGAGTGAACAGCAGCGGTCCTAGTACTGAGCCTTGTGGTACGCCATACTGAACTTGTGATCGATAAGACATCTCTTCATTTACTGCTACAAACTGATAACGGTCAGATAAGTATGATTTAAACCATGCTAGTGCAATTCCACTAATGCCAACATAGTTTTCCAGTCTATTTAAAAGAATGTTGTGGTCAATTGTGTCAAATGCAGCACTAAGATCAAGTAACACTAATAGAGAGATACAACCACGATCGGATGATAAAAGTAAATCATTTGTAACTCTAATGAGAGCTGTCTCAGTACTATGGTGCGGTCTAAATCCTGACTGAAAATCCTCGCAGATATCATTTCTTTCAAGAAAGGAACACAGTTGTGAGGATACTGCTTTTTCTAATATCTTTGACAGAAAAGGCAGATTTGAGATCGGCCTGTAATTGACTAATTCTGAAGGATCAAGTTGCGGTTTTTTAACAAGCGGTTTTATCATAGCCAGCTTAAAGGTTTTTGGTACATATCCTAGAGACAAAGACGAATTAATGATATTAAGAAGAGGATCTATGATCTGTGGAAGCATCTCTTTCAGTAGCTTAGTCGGTATAGGGTCTAACATACAAGTTGTCGATTTAGATGAATTAACGAGTTTGCAGAAATCTTCCTCTCCTATAGCAACAAATGAAAACAATTTTTCCTCAGGGAGACTACAATGCACTCCCTGATGCGATACTGTAGTAGACGGTTGCATAGTTATAATTTTGTCCCTGATATTATCAATCTTATAAGTGAAGAAGTTCATAAAGTCATTACTGCTGTGTTGCTTGGAAACTTCTGTGCTTAAAGCTTTCTTTTTCGTTAGTTTAGCCACTGTTTCAAATAAATACCTAGGATTATGTTTATTTTCTTCTAATAGGGTTGAAAAATAAGCAGATCTAGCAGCTTTTAAAGCCTCTCTGTAAGCAATCGAGCTCTCTTTCCATGAAATCCGAAATACCTCTAGTTTTGTTTTCTTCCAGTTGCGCTCCATTTTTCTGGCTGCTCTCTTAAGGGCCTGAGTGTGCTCGTTGTACCACGGCGTTGGACTATTTTCTTTAATCTTCTTTAAGCGCAACGGAGCAACTGCGTCTAAAGTGCTGGAAAAGAGAGAGTTAAAAGTTTCTGTTGCAATATCGAGTTCTTCTAAGCTATCCGGGATGCTGAGATGATGAAACTGATTAGGAAGATTATTGATAAAGCAATCTTTAGTGGCAGAAGTTATGGGTCTAACATATTTATAACACGGAGTCGGCTTTGCAGCCTTGGCTAAATGTAATTTACATGAGACCAGATAATGGTCTGAGATGTCATCGCTCTGCTGCAGAATTTCAACGGCATCAACATCTATTCCATGTGATAATATTAGATCTAGAGTATGATTACGACAATGAGTGGGTCCTGACACGTGTTGTCTAACTCCAATTGAGTTTACAATGTCTTTAAGTGCCAATCCCAATGCATCTTTTTCATTATCTACATGTATATTAAAATCACCAACAATTAGTACTTTATCGTTAGCCAGTACTAATTCTGATAGAAAGTCCGCAAATTCTTTGATAAAATCTTTATGGTGCCCTGGTGGCCTGTATACAGTAGCCAGCAGAAATCTCAAACGTGATTTATCGTTTACACTATATATTTTTACATTAAGCACCAACACTTCAAAAGAAGTATATTTAAAAATAGATTTCTTAGTGGTTTTGAAAATATTACTATAAATTACAGCAACACCTCCCCCTTTGCGTTTTAGACGAGGTTCATGTTTATAACAGTAATCTTGTGGGGTTGACTCATTTAAAGTAATGTAATCGTTTGGTTTTAGCCAGGTTTCTGTCAAACACAGCACATCTAGATTATAACTTGAAATCATATCATTAACTATGAGCGATTTTGAAGTAAGGGATCGAATATTCAGCAACCCAAGCTTTATCATTTGTTCATCTGTATTATATCTGTTTTTTATTTGTTGAACATCAATTAAATTTTTTACCTGACGTTTTTTGGATTTCCAAATTCGGGGAACAGACACAGTCTCTATATGATGATATCTAGGTGAAAGAGGCTCTATGTGATGGGATTTATCTGACCTTGGTGACGCGAGGCCGCTAGCAGACGGTCGGTTTAGCCAGTCTGTCTGCTTCCTGACCTGAGCCCCAGATTGTCATGTTTTAGCTCTAAGACTATGTGCCATATTACTAGAGAGAAGAGCAGCACCATCCCAGGAGGGATGAACACCATCTCTTTTCAACAGGTCAGGCTTGCCCCAAAAACTTTTCCAATTGTCTATGAATTCTATATTATTCAACGGACACCACTTAGACAACCAACCATTGAGTGAGGCCAATCTGCTAACTATCTCATCACTCCTGCGAACAGGAAGGGGGCCAGAGAAAATTACAGTGCCTGACATCGTACTTGCGAGTTTACACACCTCTTTAATATTAATTTTGGTGATCTCCGACTGGCGGAGTCGAACATCATTAGTGCCGACATGAATAATGATCTTAGAGAATTTACGATTAGCATTAGCCAGCACTTTTAAATTTGCTTTGATGTCAGGCGCTCTGGCTCCCGGCAAACATGTGACTATGGTGGCTGGTGTCTCTATTTTCACGTTCCGTGTGATCGAATCACCAATTACCAGGGCACAATCAACAGAATTCTCAGTGGGTGTTTCACTGAGTGGGGCAAATCGATTTGTTATGGCAATCGGAACGGAAGGGTGGTTTTTTAATCCGCGACTAGAGCGATCTCTCACGGTCACCCATCTGCCCTGCTGCCTGGGCTCTACTTCAGCCGGAACCGAATCATGTACAGAGTTCACTATGCTAGGCGCATCCAAAATAGTATCTAAAGCTGTAGTACTATCCTTACTATCCTCAATTAAAGTTTGGATGCGTGTCTCTAGCTCTGAAATCTTCTCCGTCAGCCTGACTGTCTCCTTGCATTTATCACAAATAAATCCTATATTGCCATCGGAGAAGGCTACACTAAACATATGACATGTGACACAGGTGACAATAACAGGACAAGACATTACTCACCGTTTGTGTTGACTGATTCTTACTTACCTGGGCTTTTATGAACTCAAAGGCGCGGGCGCGCGAGAGAAAATAAATAATAAATAAATGAGCGCGGGTGGCGCGTAAACACGCGTTCTGTGCTAACAATAACGGAAGCTAGCGATGAAAGGTTAATCTGAGATGGTGGGTAAACTATATTTAGTAATATAAACAACTAGGAATGATAGTAAATGATGGTTCAAAACAGAAAGAAAGACAAAGCTAATACGAGGCGTAGAGCTTACAGCCTCGACGCAAACAAACTCACAGCAGGCAGGAAGGCAGACAGGAGCAATCGATCAGTGAACAGCAGATCTTCAGGTTGTAGTCCTAATGTATCCCTTTCAAATACTGAATATATGGGCTAATATGAATGTTTGAAAACAGCCCCAACACTACTGCCTGCTTTAATGAATGATGTGTACTAAAGCATTAGTGTACTTAGATTACAATATATGTTGTAGAACAAACATATATAGGTCATTCTCAAAAAATTAGCATATTGTGATAAAGTTAATTATTTTCCATAATGTAATGATAAAAATTAAACTTTCATATATTTTAGATTCATTGCACACCAACTGAAATATTTCAGGTCTTTTATTGTTTTAATACTGATGATTTTGGCATACAGCTCATGAAAACCCCAAATTCCTATCTAAATAAATTAGCATATTTCATCCGACCAATAAAAGAAGTGTTTTTAATACAAAAAAAGTCAACCTTCAAATAATTATGTTCAGTTATGCACTCAATACTTGGTCGGGAATCCTTTTGCAGAAATGACTGCTTCAATGCGGCGTGGCATGGAGGCAATCAGCCTGTGGCATTGCTGAGGTGTTATGGAGGCCTAGGATGCTTCGTTAGCGGCCTTAAGCTCATCCAGAGTGTTGGGTCTTGCGTCTCTCAACTTTCTCTTCACAATATCCCACAGATTCTCTATGGGGTTCAGGTCAGAAGAGTTGGCAGGCCAATTGAGCACAGTAATACCATGGTCAGTAAACCATTTACCAGTGGTTTTGGCACTGTGAGCAGGTGCCAGGTCGTGCTGAAAAATGAAATCTTCATCTCCATAAAGCTTTTCAGCAGATGGAAGCATGAAGTGCTCCAAAATCTCCTGATAGCTAGCTGTATTGATCCTGTCCTTGATAAAACACAGTGGACCAACACCAGCAGCTGACATGGCACCCCAGACCATCACTGACTGTGGGTACTTGACACTGGACTTCAGGCATTTTGGCATATCCTTCTCCCCAGTCTTCCTCCAGACTCTGGCACCTTGATTTCCGAATGACATGTAACCACTGAGCAACAGTCCAGTGCTGCTTCTCTGTAGCCCAGGTCAGGCGCTTCTGCCGCTGTTTCTGGTTCAAAAGTGGCTTGACCTGGGGAATGCGGCACCTGTAGCCCATTTCCTGCACACGCCTGTGCACAGTGGCTCTGGATGTTTCTACTCCAGACTCAGTCCACTGCTTCCGCAGATCCCCCAAGGTCTGGAATCGGTCCTTCTCCACAATCTTCCTCAGGGTTCGGTCACCTCTTCTCGTTGTGCAGCGTTTTTTTGCCACACTTTTTCCTTCCCACAGACTTCCCACTGAGGTGCCTTGATACAGCACTCTGGGAACAGCCTATTTGTTCAGAAATTTCTTTCTGTGTCTTACCCTCTTGCTTGAGGGTGTCAATGATGGCCTTCTGGACAGCAGTCAGGTCGGCAGTCTTACCCATGATTGCGGTTTTGAGTAATGAAACAGGCTGGGAGTTTTTAAAAGCCTCAGGAATCTTTTGCAGGTGTTTAGAGTTAATTAGTTGATTCAGATGATTAGGTTAATAGCTCATTTAGAGAACCTTTTCGTGATATGCTAATGTTTTGAGACAGGAATTTTGAGTTTTCATGAGCTGTATGCCAAAATCATCAGTATTAAAACAATAAAAGACCTGAAATATTTCAGTTGGTGTGCAATTAATCTAAAATATATGAAAGTTTAATTTGTATCATTACATTATGGAAAATAATGAACTTTATCACAATATGCTAATTTTTTGAGAAGGACCTGTATACACTCACCAGCCATTTATTATGTACACCTTGCTAGTACCAGGTTGAACTCTCTTTTGCCTTCAGAAGTGGCTAAATTATTTGTGGCATAGATTCAATAAGGTGCGAGAAACATTCCTCCGAGATTTTGGTCCATATTGTCATGACAGAATCACGCAGTTGTTGTAGATTTATCGGCTCCACATCCATGATGCGGATCTCCTGTTCCACCACATCTCAAAGGTGCTCTATTGAATTGAGATATTACAGTAGAGGCCATTTTAGTATAGTGAGTAACTCATTGTTCATGTTCAAGAAACCATCTTAAGATGATTTGAGCTTTGTGACATGACGCGTTATCCTGCTGGAAATAGCCATCAGAAGAAGGATGGACATGGTCAGCAACAATACTCTGGTAGGTTGTGGCGTTTAAGCAATGCTCAATTGATAATAAGGGGACCAAAGTTTGCCAAGACATACCATTACACCACCAGCACCAGCCTGAACCGTTGATGCAAGACAGGATGGATCCATGTGTTCATGTCGTTTACACCAAATTCTGACCCAACAGCTCACTGGATATTTTCTATTTTTCGGACCATTCTCTATAAAACCTAGAGATGTTGTGCATGAAAATCCCATTAGATCAACAACCATGCCACTGTTCAAACTCACTTAAATCATCTTTCTTCCCCATTCTAATGCTCAGTCTGAACTTCAGCAGATCATTTTGACCATTTGATTTGCTGATTAGTTGTGTATATATATATACAAATGAACATTATGATCACATGCCTAATATGCTGTTGATGTATATATATATATATATATATATATATATATATATCAAGCAGAACATTGCACAGAGCATCACCCTCCACCGCCTTGTCGTCGTCCCACAGTGAATCCTGGTGCCTTTGTTAGAGATAGCCTTTGTTGCCCTTACGCATTGGGCGCCCAACACCCTGCCGCCGGTGTATGGTTTGTCCCTCCTCGGAAAACTGTTGGTAAATTCTCACCACTACTGACCGTGAGCAACATGCAAGCCATGTCAAGCCATGCTCTTACCTTACTATAACAGTTCAGCCCTTGTCAGAGTTTTATTCCTACACATTTTTCCTGGCATCCAACAAGTTGATTACAAAAACTGATTGTTTGCTTACTATCTAATCTACCCAGACCTTAATATGTGGCCTTATTAGGAAATGATCAACCATATTTGCTTCATCCCTGACTGGTCATAATGTTTTGGCTCATCAGTGTACAATTCTGAAAGATCATGTGACACTGAAAACTGTAGTAATGGCTGCTAAACAATTCAGCTTTGCAGAATGAATTATATTTAGCAGTATATTAAGGTAGAAAACAGTTATTTAAGACTGTAATAATATTTCACAATATTACTGTTTTATGTATTTTTGGTCAAATAAATGCAGCCTTTGTGAGCATAAGAGAAAGGCTAAGAAAATCTTACCCTCTTTTTTGCCTGGTGTATAAACTAAATAATAAAAATATATTACATTTTTCAGTTTACATATAAAAGAATGATGAGCTTACTGCAAGAGAATGAGCACGATGAGCATGAAGACCGCCATGATGATGTAGGGCATCCCAGGAACAGTAGTCAGGGTCAGGGGGTACAGCCCATTAAAGATCACAGAAGCAATGAGGATGCAGGTCGCTTCCACTGAGGCAGAGAAGGAGAACATGGCACCTGAGGACATCAAAATTCAGGTCAATAAAGACATGAAACAGACATCTAGAGAAATTCAGCTGAACCAGACTCGGTTGGCTGTGGGAAATACATTTGAGTGAATTCATGTTGCATTTTACATGATTAACACAGATTTCTTGGAATATTTTCAAGACTAAAATGTGCATAAAGAAAAAAGAAGTGTAAAACATCTTATGGGCAATTATTGCACTTTAGTAATACTTCAGCCCCTCTAACTTATTAAAATATCAGTTCATCAAAATACTAATATAATGAGAAGATGGTCATTTTAGAAACACAAGTGTGAAATAACACACAAAAAGCTTCGATAAACATGCATGAAACGGAAGTTTCAATAGTCTTGATATTGCTGTAAGATTGAGGGGAAATATTTTAATTAAAGATTACGGGGATATTTTTTTTAAATAACGGATGTGCACGGATAAATTATTTATAATGAGTACTGCAATATTCCATAAAAAGCAAGAACTATCCATTTTGATTTAATGGTGGCTAATGATTGATAATAGAAAAAAATCACAAAAAGGTGCTTTTTAATGTTTTTTCCAACTTTTATTCAGCATAGAAAAAAATATGAGAATTTACATATATGCAGTATTCATTTGTACTTATTAATTTAGTTTATGGGGCACAAAGTATTATACTAAAATTCAGACCAAAGACCTGTTGTGCAATTTCGATATTGACATTTGACAGACACTTTTATCAAAATCACATACAGTATAGTGCATTAAAGTACATGGGGTCCCTGGGAAATCCAATCGGACAAAAGAAAATAATAAATGGCCTTAATGCATGAGGTGTTTAAAGCTACAGTCCATAACTTTTAGCACTCTCACGGTTAATAAACAGAACCGCATGTGTCTTGCGGAAGAACATTGTAGCCGGAGCTACCTCTCTCTGTTTATGTTTATGACGAGTCACGCAGGTATCGGGCTACTCCGCAGCCGCGCAAAAGCTTGAAAATCAAGCTTTTAATGGTGTTTATATGTCTAGGTGGTGTTTTTGATATGCTTTAAGACAAACCATGTACAAATGCATAAGTCAACACCATTGCTGAGTATTTTCTCCTTAAAACTGCGGTGAACTAAAGACAGTCTCAAAAACACAGTTTAAAAATCACTGGTGTTTCTGACATCACAAACAGCACTGACGGTTACCACGTCAACGTGGTCATCAACGTGTGGATCTCTGAGCTGGTGTGAGGGAGTGGAGGGGGGCTAATTTGCATATCCATAGAACTGTGGATACTAAATGAAGCAAGGTTGTAGAGTTACATTCACGCTATTTTAAGGCAGAGTTTCAAGGGATAAAATTAATGACTACAGGGAGACTTTAAAGTGTATAATAAAGTTGGATGGATGGATTTTATTGTTATTTTAATATTAGTGGAGCCCAAAAATTACCCCTACATTGAAAACATGATTTTTTTTTAAGTAGTCAGTCTGTGACCCTCATTTACTAACTGATAAAGTTATATCTAAACAGTTCTGGATAAAACCAGAAGCGATTCATTAATATGTCGTGGATGCACCTGAAATTCCTAACCCATGATTTTATCTGAATGAAAGAGTAATGGTGACGGAAACTGAAGTCTGTGCAGTAGATTGTTGGCATGAATAATGGTTTGATCCACTTTGATAAAATATCTCCCTGAGCTACGCTGAACTTCGTGACTGCTCGGACTAACTGGAGCAGAATGAGTCGCGGAGCATCGGGGCAGCCCGTAAGTGCTTAGAAGATGCCATACGTATTGATCTTCGCCGAAGCTAGAAGTCGTGTGAGTGCCCCTGAACGACTGGTAACTGCTATAGATTCAGTGACACATGCAATCTAAGACACAGGCACTGAAAAGGCTGTTAAAGTGGAAAGGGGCAACTCGCACAGTGAAAACAGTGCATTTATGGATGGACATGGCCTGTCATCACTAGGTCCTTTCACAGTTGTATCACTCTTGCATCAACAGGAAAATAAATAAAAGTAATGGGAAGAAAGATGTTTGTGTGTGTCCACAAAGTAAATGGATGTTTCCCGTTGGGTTGTCTTTCAGCTGCATGCTGCGTGAGAGGAAACGAGCCGGGGTGGAGATGAATATGAAAGTCTGCTCAAGATGTTGTTTGTTGTTTCTCTGTTCCTCTTGCATTGTTTTCCACTTAGCCGAGTTTGATAATTCTATGATTTTTTTGAGAAAGCCGGTGTTCAGTTTCCCAGTTAATTATGCATACTGCGATGCCTCTCATTAAGGATTTGAGAAAGGACAATGGAGATTTAATCTGTGGCTTTTACGTTATCTGGCAGAAACAAATGTCAAAGAAGTAAAGATGTAGAATAAAAGCATGACTCAAATCAATTCGTCATGGTGAAGGTCAAAACACTTTCCTCACTGTATTTCAGCTCATTTGTGGGCTTGTAGATCAAACAAGGAGAAGAAAGCCATGATGTTGTGTACACATTACGCAAAGGATCATGCCCTCACAAAAAAGCACAGTGATGGTATTATTAGACGGTAATACCATAGTACTGAATGATTTCTATATTCATGGTGTTTCCTGTATGATTTAGAACAATTCATTAGCATGGGATCTATCCAGAAACCATCATTATGCTGTGGTATTATATTTTTAATAGTTCATGTTTATTAACATAACATAGTGAAACTGTTTTTGTTTTCACTTTTTTATAATTTTTATTACCAGTTTTAATACAAATACCATAGTTAAACTATGGTTACTGTAGGAAAACAATGGTAAATATGTGGTCTTACTCCAATTTTCACTGGTTCATTTCCAGTTCCAAAAGGACTATCCAAAAAAAGGTATTTACAAAAAAAAAAAAAAATCCTAAAACCATAGTATTACCATTGGTTTCTATGATTTTACTATGGTATCAAATAAATAAATACCTTGACACCATAGTAAAAAAAATCTAAATGCTACTATAGTATCTCCAGATTTTACTATGGTAAAATGAACCATGGTGTTTCTATAGTAAAAGTGTGTTTTTTGGCAGATTCATTGGTATTTTCACACCATACTGTACATTAATTTGCAAAAGGACTACTAAAAAAAATACAATCAAGAATTTACAAAAAAGCATGGCAATATACGTTTAGTAATTTCTTGTTTGTGGTGTGTGTGTCTCTCTTTCTCTCTCATGTTACCTCTTTTAGCTTTCTCGCTGTCTTATGGTTCTGTGTGAACGTGAATTTTTAACACAGTAGGCTACCTTGTTCATCAGGTCCCACGATGGCAGAAGACAAAGAGCGAATCACTGCTTGGCTGATACCAGCTGGAGCACCGACTACAGCAACTGCAAACCCACAGGACAAAAACCACTTTAGATAACTGTTAAGTTTAATAGTAAACAATAATAATACATAAACCTACATATAAAACATAGCTTACACAACAAAAAACATTAAAGTTACACATAAGCCACAATTAACTGGTCTGGTGAGACTAGAGGAATGTAACCAGTTCTGGGGTAAGTGAATCTAAATGGAATATTCAATAATTCACAAGCTTAATCTATATGCATGGAATTCTGCGAGGTAATTGTGATTACAGAGCATGGGCTTTTCCTAATAGCTCAGAATGTAAAGTCACTGGCTCGTCGCGGCAGCCTGATCATGCATGATCAAGAAAAGCAGATCCTCGAGAGAACAAAATGTTTTCTGCATTTGCGTTGATGCGTATGCGGTGAGGTGTATCTGTGCACACGTCCGTGTGTGTGCCGGTTCTGCACACACCACACATGCGCTGTACTAGCAGAATAGAGGTTATGACTCCCGTGTGCCGCCGCGGTGCCCCTCATTATCGCAGCCAAAAGAAAAGACCAGCATGCAAATTCCACCTTCCCTGGCACTGATTATTCATCAGAGCCGCCACTCATCTCCCTTTAAAAGGCTTTAGTCCACCACATCGATTAGAATAACAATTTCCTCAATCATTTATTTAATTAACTGTATTAACTCTGATCCGGCTGTCTCTCCCTGAGAGTGGCCGTCTTCCACAATGTTATCATTACTTACCACTCTGAGAACTCTTCTTTGGAGGTGTAGCCCTTCTGGAACAAGGCATGGAGTTCAGACAGCAGTGAGGATGTGAACCATAAAAAGTCTGGTCAGGTAGAATTTTTTTTTTTTCCCAGAGCATTTCCCATTTGACTGCCTTGTTAAAACAGTCAGCTCAAGTGAAGAATGTCAGGCCTCGAGTGGAGAATGCTCGCTTTGTGCATGTCACATACAGACAAAAGAAATCTACATTGTTTTAGGAAAGAGAGATGTGCTTTGATGCTCGCTGACGGATTTGAAATAGGGTCAGTTGTGTTGTTTATAACCGTCTTGAAATTTCTGAGAGGAAAACCCGTGTAAAAACATGTCACGGTAAATCCCATTTTACTTTGAATGATTTTTAAAACTCTTTATAACAAATCTCTTTGAATTTATTTGATCAAAAATAGAGTAATATAGACTAAAATGTATAGTATAAAATAATAGACTAAAACAGTACTATTGTGAAATATTATTACAATTTAAAACAACTCTTTTCTATTTTAATATATTTTAAAATGCAATTTATTAATGTGATGGCAAAACTGAATGTGTCTAATATGTTGATTTGCTGCTCAAGAAACATTTCTTATTATTATCATCAATGACAATGTTGAACGCAGTTGTACTGCTTAATATTTTTGTGGAAAGCATGATACTTTGTTTTCAGGAATTTCTGATGAATAGAAAGTTCAAAAGAGCATTTATTTGAAATAGAAATATTTTGTAACATAAATGTTCTCACTAATACTTTTGATCAGTTTAATGCATCCTTACTGAATAAAAGTATATATATATATATATATATAATTTTTTTTTTTATTAGACAGTAGTGTAATATATAATATTTAAAATAATTACAGTATTTGCACGGGGCATTTTTTACTTTACACCCATAAGAAAGCAACAACCTAATACAGAAAGCAACAACATGCTTATCATAGAAGATGTGTATTCAAGTTATTGTATATGAATTGCAATTTCAATGTCTTTTTGAATTCATTAATAGGCCTGGACAAAATAGATGTGCGCCATGTCATTGACCCTTCTGCCAAATTAACTTGACATAATGATTTTATGGATCATTCTTCATGCACAAGCTTCATTGTGACAGTACATCATTTAAATGAGTCATATGAGTGATGAACTTACCAAGGAAGACCATCCATGTGTTGTTTGAGAAGGCGAGTAGGACGTAAGAGGCGATTCTGAACACAGCGCTGAGTTTTGCTAAAGTCATCTCCTTAAAACACCTCATCAGCACAGGGAATAGAGCCAGCAGACCAAAGCCCTGTCAGAGAGCATCACAGCAGGTTACATCTGTGCTGGCATTAAAAAACTACCATCATTTGGTGTACGCTCAGTCAATTATAACTGAAGCACTCTATTGTATTTAAATGCCTTGAAAATGAGCAAAGAATGTAAATGGAACAAAAGCTAAATGGATTCATTATTATCTAATCAGCTATGGGTCAGTATCCGAATTCATTTCACTTTAAGATCCGTGTATAATTAAAAAAAAAAAAAAAAACTTTAACAGCATTACCCATAAATGTAATCCAGAGTCCCTTGTAAAAACTTTAATATTAGCTAAGCCAGCCTAATATACCTAATACACCTTAAAAATATCTATATGGCAGTTTTTCCCCATGGTATCGATGTCAAAATATTGATCAATGTCAAGCCCTGGTTATAAGTATAATGTATTGTAGCAATGTTCAGGGAAGAAGGAGGCGGGAACCGGCGAACAAGCAAAATATAATTTATTTAAATAAAACAAACAAACGAAAATACCGCCAGCAGCCCCTCGCGGACGACTGCTGGCTACCGAAAATAAATATAACTAAAGTAAAATACAAAAACAAAACACAACTAAAATACAGGCCTGTTCCTCTCTCCATCATCAACGTCGTCGCTCCTCCTTTATGCTTCCGCTCCTCCGTGAGAGATGCGAGACCGGTGTGCCTAACAGGTGTTGCTCATTAGCAATCGCACCACCGGCCTCGCGCCGTTCTCTCACGTCCCTCGGCCGTCCTGTTCGCCACATACCCCCATCGCCCCTCACAGGCCGGGGGGTACCCACGAGGCTGTGCCTACTCCCCCCCCCGGCGGCGGCGATCCCTGGGGAGTATGGACAGACAAACCGAGGGAAACGGAGACGGAAGCATGAGGAGCGACAGATCGAGAGAGGGGAGAGAGGAAAAAAAAAAAAATTGGTCCGGGTCCCACAACGCGCTGCCATCTGGTCCCCCACCAGCTGGCGATCTCCTCCGCGGTGCCTGGCGGTGACGCTGGGTAGCCCTCGGTGGACGGCTCGACGCTCCTCCGCCGCCCGGTGGACGGCGACGGCTCCTCGGGTGCCTTGGGCAGACGGCAGGAGTCCCCCGCTCCCTGCTCCTCCCCTTCACTGGTGGACGGCAGCAGGCTCCGGCCCACGGCGAGCGGCGGCGACTCCTCCTCTCCCTCCCGGATGGCAGCCGCCCCTCCAATACCCAGGCGGCCGGCAGCGAGCTCGACCGTCCCACCGGCAACTCACTCCAGCGCCCCGCCTCGAGCGTCCGTGGCCGCGAGTCCCCCGCTCCCTGCTCCTCCCCTCGCTCGGCGGATGGCAGCAGGCTCCGGCCCACGGCGAGCGGCGGCGACTCGCGCACCATGCTCGATGGCACCGCGGATTCCCCACACCGGCGAGGACTCTCTGACAGCGCGTTCCTCCCTCTTCCCGGGTTTCGGCACCAGTGTAGCAATGTTCAGGGAAGAAGGAGGCGGGAACCGGCGAACAAGCAAAATATAATTTATTTAAATAAAACAAACAAACGAAAATACCGCCAGCAGCCCCTCGCGGACGACTGCTGGCTACCGAAAATAAATATAACTAAAGTAAAATACAAAAACAAAACACAACTAAAATACAGGCCTGTTCCTCTCTCCATCATCAACGTCGTCGCTCCTCCTTTATGCTTCCGCTCCTCCGTGAGAGATGCGAGACCGGTGTGCCTAACAGGTGCTGCTCATTAGCAATCGCACCACCGGCCTCGCGCCGTTCTCTCACGTCCCTCGGCCGTCCTGTTCGCCACATGTATATTATATTATAATGTTGCTATGCATTTGCAAAAGTGGAGTGATTTGTAGCTCATTTCTAGGTGGATGCTAGAGTATTGTTAATATTATAGGTGGCTTAGAGATATTTGTCTCAGGTCCCTCCTACAGTGTAAATCCATGCCATTTTTCACCTGTATTTCATCACCAATTATTTAGGTTGCACTATGATCTATGTAGAATTCAAAATTGTTCAAATGATGCTGATGTCGAATAATGTAATGTAAAAGTTGCATAATATCTGAAATACATGATCACCGCACTACATAAGCACTAGACATGTCTGGGGTTCAGCTTCTACAAAAACAAAGCCCATACATATTTAGATTCTCTCAGATGCATCTAACCAGCGCATTAATTAACCTTCAGGGTTTGTGCCTGATGAAACAGTGTCAAAAGCAGTCAGGCTGTTTCACTCAGAACGGCTGAGAGCACTTGAAAGTGAACTCACCAGCTTCCACGTTTGCGTGCGAACACGCGTGAGAGGTGCGCGAGAAGTGGCGTGACTCATTTGCCCTGCCTGCTCATGCAAACGCTTCTGATTTAATTACCCTCCCTGCCCGGCGAGGGCCCGGTGTCAACAGACTTTGCCACTGCCTTTGATTCGCAGCAGAAAACATAATGGGAATGCATAAACATTCCACGGAAAAGGTCAACGCTCCGTGTTTTTACTTTCATCAACTCATTAGAGCCTGCAGTGTTTAATAATTCCTCTCCAACTCCACACCACCCTAATTACAAGTCAATTCCAGCCCTGCAGCCATTTATAAAAACCGCGAGCGTGGAGCCATGTGAGCCAAGATTTTGATGCCTCAGATCTTTAGAAGCATAAGATCAGCTCCCCTTCGCGATGCCTTTGTATTTAAAAAAGTTCCTTTGTCTGTCCTTTTTTTCCCTCAATTGACTCTTTCAATTGCGGTTAATTAAAACTTTTTGCTTAACGTATTGGGTGGTGGCTCGATAGTTGACATACCCTACTGACAGAGTGTATAATAGGTTCCATCAGGATCGATGCCTTCAGCTTCCTCACAAAAGGCAGCAAAGCGATTGGAGCCCCAGTGGTGCATCCCGGTGTAAATGGAGAGCCATCACCTCACCAATCAGGAAGGGTGCTCTTTAAACTGGCAGGCTTTGTTTAAGTGTCACTCTAAGACACAGCATCGACCTGCTCAGAAGAAGAGTTTCCCATGGCAGGTGACAAAAACAAAGCTGCCTTCAACCCGTTTCCCATCACCACTGCTGTACAGAGCGTCTCACACTGCAGAGCTATTCAGCTAATGCCACGGTGAAGAAACACCACAATCAATAGTAAAACTCACAATTCACTTTACTTTCTTCCCGAAAAACAGAACATACTGCAGTATTGTGTGTTCGATATGCTTCATTTCGTGCTATCTGTGAGAAATGTACGTCTGTTAAAAATGTTGGGGTCTTACGATTTTTTAAATGTTTTTGAAAGATGCTCAGCAATAATACAGTAAAAAACACCGGTAAAACCGTGAAGTATTAGTACCATTTATACTACAGGGCTGTTGAATGCTTGATTCTGATTGGTTGAGAACGTTCTAAGGTGTGCAATTATTTTCAGGGAAACGCACCGCTAAAGTAGTTCCAGGCAGGTCTTGACCGCATTACAGTTCCATATCACTTCGCGTAGTCAACTGTAATAACGGAAAACAGGATAAAATTCATAACAAGAAGTGACAGCGACAAATCCACTTCAACTTCAAGAGGAAAAAAAATGACAGACTATTTTGTTTTTCCGGAAGTACATTTTAATATTTATGGTGAACATAAACAGTTTAACAACTGGGCGACCGCAGTATTGGATAGCTCAGATGAAAAAACAAATAAATACCTGTTTTCTATTTAATATATTTTTAAATATCATTTATCTCTGTGATGTCAACACTGAATTTGCAGCAGCCATAATGGAAATCATTCAAATATCCTGATTTGGTGCTCAAGATACATGTTGCATTATCAATGTGGAAAACAGTTGTGCTGCTTAATATTTTTATTAATATCGAAGCTTGTTTCTGCCATGTAATAAAAAAAATTAAAAGATAGATTAAAAGAAAGATTGCGACTTTTTCTCACAATTCTGACTTTTTACGAAAGTCGAGTTACAAAGGCCAATTCTGAGGATTTTGTTTTTCTTACTCTTGTAAGTTTACATCTCAGAATTCTGATAATTGAGACTCACAATTGCTTAGATAAAAAAAAAAAAAAAAAAAGTCAAAATTGCGAGTTCTGAATTCGCAATTCTGAGTTTGTTTCGTGCAATTCTGACTTTATAGCTCCCAATTGCGAGTTTATATCACACCATTCTGAGGGAAAAGTTAGAATGGCAAGTTTATATCATGCAAAGTTTGAATTGTGAGATATATAGTTGCAATTACCTTTTTTAGTTTTTATTCAGTGGCAGAAACAAGCTTCCATTATTTTCACCTGGGAGGTTCCCTTGACAACGCAGCACATTGTCCATCAGCTGAATAGCTGTTCTGACGACAGAAATATGCTGTTAACATAACGGTTGCAAATAAATGTATTTTTACTATACAAAAAAAACTGTTAAAATATGCGTTTTATATATCCGTTATATATCTGTGTGTCAGTGTCTCAACTTTAAAACATTGGACCCTACATTACTACACCTTCTTATGAAACTTTTCTTTATGAAAATTTAAACATAACATGAAACAATTTGCATAGTGTAACTGATGTATAGATTAATAATTCTTTCCTTCTTAATTCTTTCCTTCATGTTCTTCTTCTCTATCTTTTTTATTTATTTTAGTTTTCAGCTCATTGTTCTTTTCTCATTTCTGATGACATTGAACATATTGTTAATACATTTTGTATATTGTATAGACCTTATGTAGCCCCACCCCTTTTCAGCGCTGCGCTCGTTATCTTGCGTAGTTATGAATGAACGGCTCGTTTAAAACAATTCCCGGTCGACATTTGTTAAGACATCTGCTTTACAGTGCTTATGATAAACATTACAATGCTCATGATAACTTTCGTTAATTCTACAATAAGTAAATCCACTTCACCGGCTGATTACTCCTCGACAGCGATGCCATAGAAATATACACAACGACCGCAAAAACGGAAGTTCAAAGACAATATTCTAAAGATGGCGGCGCCCTCGTTTCTCTGGTGCATAAGGTCTATACAAGTTGCATGTTATAAAAAATGTAATCTCTGTATGTTTATGCGGGAAAAAAAGTTAAAAGAAATAAAATAAAGTAGAATTTTGAGCTGTAAACAAAGAGTATAGAAGAACTGTAAAAAAGTATAATATTACAATATAATATTATTTTATATATACTATTTTATAAATATTATTTATATATACAATATATTACAATATTATTTTAATATTATAGTTTATTTATAAAAAAATATAGGCTTTCACTTCTTGTCAATATACGTTCTTTGCTGTAAATCCATAGACAGTAAAAGTGTAAATCACGTCCCAGCCGGGTTCGTCACTTATTTGGTTCCCCCGGAAACATTTCCGTTGTGGTCTGTGTTACTTGCAGCGCGTTTCTGTATTTGGTTGTGTTGTGAGCTTTTGCAGCGCGTTTCTGTATTTGGTTGTGTTGTGAGCTTTTCCAGCGCTTTTCTGTATTTGGTTGTGTTGTGAGCTTTTCCAGCGCTTTTCTGTATTTGTTGTGTTGTGAGTATTTGGAATACACGTGTGTTGTGAAACTGATGAAGATGTTTTCTTAATTTGCGGGTGTTTTTTTTCTATTTGCATGCGTTTTTTTCTATTTGCACACTCTTCTTTAGCTTGCAGCACGTTGAGCTCTCTCGTCCACCGTAGATTTCAGATGGCACATCTTTATAGTCACAGTCATAAAGACTGAAACATTGCTGTCCACAATAACCTACATTCTTGTTTTTACAGTATGTGAATGAGCATGTGCCTTTGTCCCGTATTACTGCTAATTAGGACAGGTTTTGTATTTATTTTTTAAATTGATTGATCGTAGGCCTCATTGATCTGAACTTATATTGGTAAAAAATGACTGCCCATTGAAAATGAATGGGGGAGTCGAGAATCAGAGAAACAGCCATGTATGTAGGCCTAAAAATAAAGTAATAAAAGCCTCAGACCTGTGCATGTGTGGATACATGCATACTCGTGCATCCACGCACGCACACACACACACACACACACTGACACACACACACGTCGATGTGCACAAACAAACTATTTTGAGTATTACAGCTTTCTTTTTCACAGATGTACTTTATCCTCAAAACAGTGAGGCTCAGATCAATGAGGCCTACGAACAATCAGTTTCAAAAATAAATACAAAACTTAACTGAAAGAAAGCAAGGTGACAAAAAGATTGAACCCAATATTTGGTGATAAGGTATAGCCATAAAGAGATATTTATAAGCAAATTTTTGCAGGCTGGTCATTTTTAACTGGGAGCATCACAAGTGTTGGAGGGTTTTCAACACAGCACCCTTTTCTAGAAGAAAGTTTAAGAAGTCTAGAAGTCCAGTTTAAGTAAGTTCAGCATTAATTCATTTAGGTTGTAAAAATCATTAGTTATTAATTTAGGGGCCGTTTACATAATTTTCAACCGAAACAAAATGTTTTATGTGCTCCGGCCGCCCATTTACACGACAACAGTGCCTTGGTGGCCCGAGACTGCAAACCTTGTGCTCGTGCTCAGCTGTGTGTGCTAGCAGAGAAGAGAATCGAATGAAGAGAAAGCAAAGATACACAGCTGTGTCCAGTCAATGGCCGTTCTGCAGGGCCACTGCTGTTTGAGCCTGAAATCCAAAGATTTAGTGGCATTTCAAGGACATCCACTGATCTCCACTCAGAGTGAGCTGAGAGACATGAGTCATCAGAGAAAGCATTACTGCATTAAACAAGACCACTTACCAACAAGAGCATTCTCACAGAGTTAAAAACCCCAAACAGGGCAATCGTAAACTCTCTCGGCTCGTACATCAAATACAACAGCAAGATCGACTGATCCCCTGCAGAGACAAATGCATATGAAAACACATTATTATTTATGGCCACCCTCTCTCAAACTCTTTATTGGCATGACTTTCAAAGATCAATGTTTTTCAGAGTAATACAGTGTGTAATTCAAATGAAATGATTGAACGTTAATTATGAACCTACAAATAAAGACAAATTAGACAAAATTAAAGATGCTAATATTTAAGACCACTAATAACTAATTTTAAGATGGAACTTGGTATAGACATCTATAGAAATCCCCCCGTCTCTGCCTGGCCTCAGGAGTGACAGTGCTCAGACTGAGTGCTTTAAAAGCTCCCTGCAGTGGCGCAGCAGTGTCATCATCACACAGGCCACAGATCAGACGCACATCTTTCATTACAGCCATCAAAGGTTGGAACAGCTGTTTTTAAAGTTTTATTTTTAAATTAATCTTTATGCAGTCTTATTTCATTATCTCAATATATATTTCATTTCCTACTCTCTTTACTAAAAGTTAATGTATTCTTAAAGGATGAAATAAATAAATGTCACCAACAGTTTGTTGTGTTGTACTGTGTGAAAAAATAAATAAAATACAATGCATACATAGTGTGCGTGTGCGTGCGTGCGTGCATGTGCGTGCGTGTGTGTGTGTGTGTGTGTGTGTGTGTGTGTCGTTTTAACAACAATTATGACAATTAATTACAAATAAATAATAAATAAAAATTACAATAAAGAAATCTATTTTTATGGACATTGCCAACATATTTGAGTAGGTCAATAATTTTAGTAGTATTACATTAATATCTGCTTGCATGAAATACAAATATATAAATATGTCATATAAATTGGAAAGTTTAGATCATATTTGTTTAATTATTAAATGTATTAATATAATTTATAATATAATGTATACCGATTTAAAATAAACAAATAGCCTATGATTAAATCATAAATTATGTAATTGAATAAATAATAATTTAATTTAAATATTTAATTACAATAATAGTTATTATTACAGTGTAGTTAATTGTCATGATTTTTTTTTCTTCTTTTTTCTTTGGATTTTGGGGTCAAATGTGATCTTGACATATTCTTGACAGGTTTCTTGAGTTTAACCTGTATACTGCTGCGACACTTTGAATATATATACAGTATATATGTGTGTGTGTGTTTGTGTACGTGCGTGTTTGCACTGACCAACAGCCACCAGGTTATTTATGAAGGTGCAGAGAATGAGAAAGTGCAATTTCAGTCTCTCTTGCCCTGACCTCCTCTTGAACACTGCTTTGAAAGACAGCTTGGCGTACTTTAGGATATACAGCCTAGACTGGTTTGCTGGAGAACAATGCTCATCTGTATCCTCTTTATAGGCAGATATAGATGTATTTTTCCCCGTCGAAGTGTCTCTCAGCCAAAGCGTAATATAAAGTAAAGCCAGGACGTGGCAGCCAATGTAAGCCCCGAATGCTGCCTTGAGCCCAAATTCTTGCTCCAAAAATCCACCAAGCAGGAAGCCCACTGTACCGCCAACAAAGATCATGGACTCGGCCACGGCCATACGTAAAGTGCGACTGGAGCTGGAGCCCATGGTCAAGTCGGCCAGGTAGCTGAAGGAGCTGAGGAAAATGGAGACATGTCCACCTGTCAGGCCTGTGAGGGCAGCAGCCAGCAGGGTCCAGTAAACACTGATGTTTCCCAACAGGGCTACAGCCAAGAGCAAACCCCCACTCAGCAGCGACAACAGAGACGGGAACGCCATGAC